>BSBN01000677.1:2405000-3605000 GCA_027924645.1 Cunninghamia lanceolata | reverse complement strand
CAGTCGATGATTTAGTTTTAATACATATATATGTATAGTTCCATATGAGGGGATATCAGGCACCAATTACACATGAATATAGATTGACATTAGTTCAAAAAAATAAGCCATAATAATCCACAGTCGTTGCCATATCTAATGTTCAATATCCATGTCAACTATTTCCAGATTTGATTCTATCACAGTGGAATGGCTTTCAAACACGTCAGAGATGATTTATGCATTTCAATGAATAAAGACAAGGTATATGCAACAACATTATGTTTGACTGAGGAAACTAAATATTAAAACTGAGTGAATGATCTCACCTGTGCCTCAAATCTCCCAGTCTATTCCCTCGTCCTGCCTGCTGTCTAAACCATTGTTTGTCTTGCCTTTTTCTATGTATCGAACATGGCTTTTCCCCTAGACGCGACTTTTGTGACTTGTGCCTCTGTCCTAATCCATTGGTTAAGGCATACTTAGGATGATTAAGTTGATTAGTCGATGGGAATTAAGACCCCATGATTTATTATTAGATCGATCATATCATTTATTTAACATTAATCAAAACTAATCGGTTGTCCATCAAAAGATTTCATAATGTTTGCAATAATAATAAAAAAATGTATTTTTGAGAAATCAACTATGGAATTCTCCGTCGGGGTTATGACAGTCAAATAAAACTTTTAATTGTTAGTGGAAAGCAAGGTTGGAAAACTCGTCCCGACTTGCCGCGGACTCGGCGGACTCGGGAGTTTGCAAGCTGGTCAACTCAACTTGGCGCGGACTCAGGAGTCGAGTCCTTGCACGGGACTCGCGAGTCCGACCTTAGGACTCGCGCAAGCTGGCCACTCGACTTGGCGCGGACTCGGGAGTCGAGTCCAGGAGCTCGTCCCTGCACGGGACTCGCGAGTCCCGTGCAGGGACTCTCTTGGATGGCTAGGACGTCAAAAAGAGGGTTTAAAACCTTTGTTTTTTGATTTCAACTATGAGTAAGACTGATGAAATTTCAATTATTGAGTGTTTGATGATCATATGACGTGTAATCTGAGTTATGACAAATTGATAATCAAATTAGGCTCTTATGTTCTGTAAATGCATTAATTTTTTTTTTTGTTTTGCCGAGTCCTAGCCGAGTTTTTTCCAGAGTCCGTGCCGAGTCCCGAGTCCGAGTCCTATTTTGCGTTGCCGAGTCCGGTCTGAGTCCGAGTTTTCCAACTTTGGTGGAAAGTACTTAGATTTTTGGCAACAACTAAGTTTGGGACCTTTGTTTGGAAGGAGAGAATTAATTTTTTTTTAACAAATGTTGTTCCGCATGTATGGACTGAAACTTTTTTAATAATGTGCATTTATTTTTTATTTTTCTAAAAAGTTTTATAATTATGTTGAGAGGTGTTCTATAGTGGCAATAGGGCACAGAGCATCATGTCATGACTGTGTACATAAAAGCCAAAACATAGCCAACATATATTTAAAAATAACATAGTTCTAAAATAAAATAAAATAACTCTTCAATTAAAATTTATGTGTCCATATATGCGTGTAGTAAATAAAATAGTTCTAAAGTCAAATAAAATAACTCTGAAGTAAATAAAATAACTTTGATATCTCTTCGCATTTTTCAGTAAGATGTATTTAAGATATCTATACTAGTATTTAATTGGCACCTATCGTACTCGATTTTCTTTGCTTAGAAAAAAGGACTAAGGCTGTTAAATATGATTGAGTGTAGAGCATCGACACAAATATGTTATTTGAAAATTGGTTGAATTTTTTTTTTAAATCTATCAACATTTTCTTAATTCAATTATTTTTATTATTTTGTAATGATTTGACAAATATTTAAAAACATTTATAAAATCATATATTTATTATTAATTAATTTATTATAAATATTTTAATATTTATTACTTATAGAATTATAAATTATTTTATATTAATAAATGTTTTGGACAATTTGGATGCTTTATTATTTTATTGTCTTAATATATATATATATATATGTAAAATGGGCATACCTAGCCGTATCTATCCCAAGGGGGATAAAATTTCCATACCAGTGTACCCGAATCCCAAACGCTTACACAAACCAACAACTTAGGAAAAACAATTCAGATACTCAAATTTTTAGTTAATGACTACTTATCAATGGGTTTTGATCCATGGGAGGATTGGATAACTCTCGTTCAAGTAGAGTGTGCTTAGAACTCCATTCTCATTGGTGGCATGCCAAAAGCTGCATCAACACATCCATATGCCTTCTTTTCTTTAAATTCATCTTTATTTTTGTCTCCATGAATTTAAGTATAGATATTGTTGCTTCTTTGTACAATGAAGGCTTGTTTAATGGGACTGCCACATTTCTCCCTAGTTGAGAGATTTTTTTGCTCTCAACGAGTCTGGATTCCTTTTTGCAAAGGCTATAATCTCTTATGTAGCTTCCTCAATTAGATTATTTGAACACTTGAGATATCTATTATAATTCTTTATTTCCAAGTGTCACTGTGTTTTTGTTGAGATCCTAAGGACTGTGTTGTTCTTGTTCGAGCTCTTTATTGTGTAAATAGTGTGGAAATATATCACTCTCTTTAAGAAGTTTAGAAGCAAAGCATAGTAAATTTCTACATGAGGTGACATTTGTACCTTGTACTTTTCTAAATTGTTTAAAGGTGAGTGATGTCTTGGGCAAATTTTTGTGCATATTTCTTGTTGGTCCTAGAGTATTTGATTTGACTCTTAAGTAGAATTTGTAATCAATTTCAAATGCTCTCTGATTATGGTGTTGTTCTTGATAGTTTTGCACTCGACTATGCTTGCTTTTGCATCTTGAAAGTCCTCTTGCATTTCTCCACCATTTGAAAGGCGCTATATATATTTTGAAAGGAAGAATTACAACAATAAAAAATATTTCCACTGTAATGTTCCCATTTACGGATTCTCTTGCAGTTCAGTTAGAGATGTCTTTCTGGGTTGGTGACAACATAATCAGAGAAGTATTTCTATGTCACCAGGGTGTTCGGGTGATCCAGAGGAGCTGGTTGACACTTTCTGGAGGGTTTTCGGACAAATTGTCCGTACTTACTATTTATAGTAAGTGCTTGCATGTTGTTAATCTTTCTGGGTTTTTTTGGGTTTGTTCTCTTTGGTCCCCGGTGGTCACTGCTATTTTTAGTAAGTGGCAGTTTGGCGCTAATTGGGCGACTTGGCAGTCAGTTGTTGGCTCTCATAGACATTGCACTGAACTCGGAGTTATCAGATGGTTTGTGGGTCCAGTTGGCACCCTCTGTGTTGGCTCAGTTTGCTCTTGGCCGTTACTATTTTTAGTAAGTTCGGGATTGGCACCAGAATGGGATTTTGAGAGTGGGGTTGGTTCGTCTTGTTAAGACCTTTCCAACGAGCTATACATCATTGGTTTCCAACATCATCTTGGCCTCCGTTTTAAAGTCCATAAATTAAACATTATTATTTAATATTGGACCTTGGTGCCTAGGCTCAACAACTTAATGTTGTTTTAAAAGAGGGGACTTTAAGGGTGATGTTGAGAAAAGAATTAAAGAGAATTATAATATTTTAAAATGTATTTTCCCTCTCATGTTTTATCCCATATGCAAAAGGATTTTAGAGACTCCTAGTTGGAAAAGTATAAAAGGAGGAAAAGTGCTCTCATTTGTATATGCTTGGTTTATTATTTTCTTCTTTCTTTGAGATTTCCCTTGCTAGGGTTTTGGAGCTTGGCTCTAGGGTTTGAGGATTCAAACCAGAGGCTCTTGGAGACGAAAACGTCCCTGAGTAGCGGTATCCCACAGGTGTGAAAGATTACCCAACGGTGCCTTCTATGGTGGATACATTTAGTGTTCACAAATGTGCTTCAATGGAGTCCGATTGGTGAGACTTGTTGGTGCTTATTGTAATATCTTGCATAGTTATTTGATATTTGCTGATATTGGGTGACAGATTTCAGTAGTTTGTGAAGAGGATTTAGCTTGTCCTCTCCTTCTATTGCTGGCCGTACTACACCGGCCAGCCCTACCTCTTTGGGGAGTGTTTTTGATAGTGTTTGGTGCATATTTCTTCTCCTTTCTTGGTCACCTATTTTCAGATGTGAGTGCAGTTCAGAAACAGAAGCATTTTGAGAAGTTTTGAAGTTGTTTGCTGCTGTAACATTCCAGCCATGGCCATATCAGCTCCAGCATGGAGGCGGGTCCTCTAGAGGCTTTCCATTCTCATTGCAGCTCCTTGCAGGGTCTTGGTGAGGCGTTTTGAGCCATATTATTTGTTGATAATATTTGTATGCACATTCTATATCATTCTATGGAGTTTTAATTGCATTTCCAGCCATACCCACTTGCTGGTCCATTTCCGGCGGTTGTACCAAGTTGCATATTTCCATATGGGTATGTGCTAGTAATTCTTTATTGGCTATTCTACTATCTGGGTTGTCATTAGTTTCTTCAGATTCATTGTACTTTTTCTGGGTTTTCTATATATGCTCTATATTGTATGCTTCGGCAACACATCTGCAGGAAAACTGAAAACCCCTTCTGCATTCTTCTGTCTAGTCTAAAAGATCACACAAAAAATTAATAAAATCACACATAAAAAGATCTTTAAAAAATACAAACAGGTACGACACATTACATCCACATAACCCTAAGATAAATATGCAAACAAGTACTCTGAATAACTATAATCCACCATGCAAAAGAATAAACAAACATACCATCAAGATGACACAAGATATACCCTGGGAAAACACTCAATGAGGGAAAAACCCAGTCTCCAAAAGCATCCACACTCCAATGCATCTAAAACATACTTTTGAAACATCAAGCTCCTCCAATGCATCCTCCACGTGTCCAAACATAATGGATAACCATGCAACCACACATCCCATGCCATATTTCATATATGCACTCTACAAGAGAGCTCAATACAAATGACAACCGACCTCGAATGGTCTTTGATTATGGTGTTGTTTTTTATAGTTTTGCACTCGACTATGCTTGCTTTTGCATCTTGAAAGTCCTCTTGCATTTCTCCACCATTTGAAAGGCGCTATATATATTTTGAAAGGAAGAATTACAGCAATAAAAAATATTTCCACATAACCCTAAGATAAATATGCAAACAAGTACTCAGAATAACTATAGTCCACCATGCAAAAGAATAAACATACCATCAAGATGACACAAGATATACCCCGGGAAAACTCTCAATGAGGGAAAAATCCAGTCTCCAAAAGCATCCACACTCCAATGCATTTGAAACATCAAGCTCCTCCAATGCATCCTCCATGTGTCCAAACATAATGGATAACCATGCAGCCACACATCCCATGCCATATTTCATATATGCACTCTACAAGAGAGCTCAATACAAATGACAACCGACCTCAACCACTAAACATGTGCTTCCTTTTATAGAATTAAGCTCAAACAAAACCACCAAGTGGTATTGGCTAGACCATGTATCTCAAAACCATGGGAGCACAAAACTATTGACCCCAAAATTAAATATTTCTCACAAATATTAAATATTTGTTCTATGTCTCCCATACATAAAATATCTAACTAATGTTACAATACAACTTTACAAGTGGACCCAAATAAATATTTAATGTGGCTAAACACATCTCCAAAGATGCATCACAAATAAATGTTTATTTTACATAATTAAAAATATTTCTTTTCTTGTGAAAGGTGTACAACACTATTTTTCCTAACATTCTCCCACTTGTTGCATACATTGCATAAGGGTCAATCAATGAAATGAATCATCATAGCCATCCATGAAACTACATGAATCTCTAGAAAACTCTCGTGCTCCATCAAGATATTTGCAATACGTCCAAGGTGACCACCATCTCAAGCAAGAACTCCTCTTGTCTTCCAACATGCTACACATGGAAGAAAATGAACAAGCCAAGGTGAAGATGCACCAATCCAAAGAACACAAGCATCAAATCCAAGTGATAACAAAGGCTCCAAGCTATTGCCAAGGAAAAAACCCACATGGCTGGAAATAGCAACTACAACAAATGCTAATACATCCAATCATCCATACCTCCAATGTATCAAAACATTAGTAGAACTCATGCCAACAACATATCCAACCCAATATATGATCTCAAGTCCCTGTATATACACTATCCTGCATAAAGAAGTCCTCCAAGGTAACAACACAAACATTCAATAAAAAATCTCAACACCCTCAACGCTGCAACATAATGAGAACATCTAACAAATGACACATATACAACCTAGAACTCCCACTGCATGGGTAATGTCAAATCTGAAAAAAGATCAAGGCATACCAAGTGCACCAATCAACACTCATAACGAAAGTGTTTAATGATCAAACCATGTAGTACAAAGAACAATCACAATGATCCACACATGCAACACAAACCGTTGCAAACTCTCTCACAACTAGTCTCCATAGCTCTCCCAAGTTCTCCAACACTCTAACAAATGGAAGAGATTAAAGAGCCCCCATGTTACTAAAAAACAATGAAGTAGAATAACAACACATGATTGCAAACCTCGTGATCACAATGACTCCATACAGACCTCGACTCCAATGTCATGTGAACATGAACCTCTAGGAAGAAATACAAGACCAGTGAGAGAAACTGTAATGTCCCCTTTTAGGATATTCTCGATCTCTTGACCTGCATACAAGAATAACTACTAGAAAGGGACATTAGCACTATTAAAGATCAATTTAGTAATGAAATCAATACATCATAATCATAATCAATAACAATGAACAAGAATGTAATGTTACCTGTGCGTACATATATTCAAATGTATTTCTACATACTTTAACATACTTATACTTTAACCATGTTTAGGCCTTATGATATACTTTGGGAATTGCGACGTCGAGCCTGGTTGTTAATCTAGCCCAATCATCTACCCTAGCGGAGGAGGGGAAAACATTACGTTAAGGTGCTAGATAACTAATCTCCACTGCCATGGGCCCAAGGGTTTCATGCTCGCCCGACAATACCACTAGTTGGCCCAAAGGTGTCACGAACTCCCGTCGATACCACCATTTGGGAGTCACCTACCATGTGAGACATTAATAACAAATACCGCCCTTCCCTAACAACCCAAACGTCCTCATAGGGGCAAAGGTGAAAGATTAAAGACGTGGCAAGTCGCGCTCATCCCTCGTATATCATAAGTTAGGTAAGTATAACTACTTAAGGATAATCGTATGAGTTAGAAAGATCATACCAATATGAGATTCTTTTCCTTAGATGGTTCGGAGATGCACAAGTGATCCTACGATCACCAATATAAGGATTACCTTGATTTCTCACAAGGTTATTATATGGAATCTGAAATTCCTCTTTATTATGCTATTGTTCCAATACTAGGAACTTAATAAGATTAATAATGTGATCCACCAATAATGGCTGGATCTATGAGTATACAATCATTGTACCTCTTATTAATCTTGTTGAGATAAATATATATATGTGTATATCAGATTTGTATTGCTAACTTGGAGGATTCGCTCCTTGGATTAGTTGATATTGAATGATATTAGAATGCTGGCTTTATTGCTGTTTGAATGCTGCCTTTATACTGTCTATTTGATCTGCTTGTGATGCTTGGTTATACTCTTAATTTCGATCTGACTTAGAATGAGATGATGATATTTGAAAATGCTTTATTGACTGTTCTTCTTAGTTATTCGATATATCTCTTCTTATATATTGAAGTGTATTCCCTTTTCTGCCCCCTATCGATCCTTCATTATGAACTTACATATCTTTTAGAATTTACCAATGGTCATGACTTTAGACAGCGACTGCTTTGCACATCGTTTGCACTAAATGTTGTTTGGTATGATCGCTTACTTCATAAAATCGTGGATATCTATGTTTGCTGATTAGGATATTCGCTGCCCTATGAAACGGTTCCTTTATTCTTAATTGTTGACTTTATATTAGTCTTGCTTGCTTTATATAAATCGCAGCATGTTTATTTATATATTAGTATAATAAGATTTAATTTATATTATTTATAATAATATTAATTATATTATTATTATCTATGTTATTTATATATTATATATTATATACATTAATAATATATTATATTATAATTATTATAATTCTAATAATATATAAATTAATAATTATATTTGTTTCTTATATTTAATAATATAATTTAAATAAATATATTATATATTATATTTTAATTATATTAATTTATATAAAACATTCGATTTACAATGAACAATTCAATTATAATTCACTAGTATAGGGACATGATAGAAACCTTGTAAATCATATCACATATCATGTCCTTCTACCAACACCGCAAAGTGCTTAGCTGTGCCAAGTAAGATCTCCTTCACAAAACCCCAACTAAAAAGCCTTAACAACACCCAATCTTTCACTCTGATAGATCAAACAAAACATATGTATCTCATATAACCAACATGGATGTAAGCCTAATGAAGATCAAACTCAAATCCATTCCCAAAACCATGAATAAACATCTCCTAAAATCCTCATAAATGTCATCATAAATCAAACTCATATGCACAAGGAGATAACCATGCCAAACACTCCTCAAATGAACCCTCTAGAACTAACAACCATAGCTCAAGAACCATATCCATGGGAAGACAAAGCATAAAACAAAATGCATCTGAAAACAAGATGGGCAATACCTATTAGACGATTATCCACCGAGTAGACCAAGAGTGGGGAGTGAGATTGCTCCTCTAGGATACACCAAGCCATCATGACTCTCTCCAACAACAATCTCCTCTCAAGTCCATAATGAACTCACATTCATATCAAGGTGAAGGCTCCTCAGTCTTCCTACTGAAACCTCCAAAGAGTAACCATCTTAACAAATGTCTCTCTAAGTCCAAGAGATCTACACCCTCACCTCAATCTCCAAGTATCCATAAACACATACAACTGATCAATCCATGCTAAAATCCAAATGCAATACCTCATTATCATGAAGCTCCCAAGTGAAAAATCAATGTACTCAATACCAAGAGAATTATCCTTGTTCACTATCAAAACTCCAACTATAAAATCAGGAACTTCGCATGACATTGTGATCTAACATCTCTTAGAAGATCACATGCTCCAATGAACATATCTTTCTCCCAAGAGCCCCTGTATCATGCCAAAACTCTAATCCAGAATCAAGAGTCCACCATGGCACAACACCAAACATCCTCTTAACTAAGGATCACTTGTCAAAACGGACAAGTTATAAACTGACACCTCACCAAAGACTTCAAGAGTCCTCCATGGTAAACCAAGATGTCAACATCTCCAATCACATGAAGATGGTCCATCTCCTGACAATAGAACTCATAATGTCAAAGCACTCTCATTGCATAAAAGAATCATAATCCAAGAGCCTTTCCATGACACCCACAACCATTGCAGAAGATCATCTATCACCAAGTGATGAATACACATCACTACTAAAGCTCCCATTGAATTGTGATACCGAGCTATCTGTGGCATTGTGATAAAAAACCATGCTATTAGTCCCAATAACTGACTATCCAGACACTCTAATCATCCATCCTTTCATCTCAATTCAACATATCAATGCACAAATGACTACAAACAAGGACAACTGATTGAATCTACATCAACAGTGAAAAGATTGTGGATAAAGACAATCGACATTTGAGTCATCATTGCAACCAATGGGTGGCCAACCCACAAAACTGCATAACTCGTAGATCCCAAAAAATGAAACATGCAAATTCATCATCACATTAGTAACCTACAAATCAAGATAACAAAAAAGATAACCTGTAGATCTCAAGACTCAACCACTAAATCAACTCCAAATCTGATTTGCCAAACAAATCCACAAACGATTAACCATAGTCAAGGAACCAAACAAGCACCCAGGAGATAAGAACAACCTCACATTGAACCACACCACCATATGTAATCATGAATCAATCAATACCACAACCCAATCCTATCAACTACATACATGGCCATGTCGGGCCAATGCTCAAATGTACATGCATATCCATGACACCATAATCATCATCATCGTTGTACCTGTACTCAACTCTCACTAAATCGAGACTCCTAGTCTTACACGCATATCAACGATGTCCTCAAACAAGAAGACAACCTATGTGCTTGTCTCCGTCAAAGTCAACACTTTGAATATACTTGTAAACTTGTATCAAGAAGCACCAAATCTGATAACCTGTTGTACTTTCATATAGGTCTCATAAAAACATGCACTCCTACAAGTTTTTGCTTAAAAATCCATTTGGATGCTCACATAATCACCCCAAATTTCAAGCACCTACAAGCACTCAAACAATTACAAATCTCTCTTTGCTCATCCAAGTGAAAATACACCCAATCCATTGTGTAGTATATTGCAAATTCTTTCCATCACCTATTAAAATCCAATCCGATTTTGTATGCTCAAGATATCATCTATTAACCATTCCGGAGCAATGCTGGCTTTAGGCACTAAATTCTTACACAAGCAACAAAATCTGACGACCAAACCTACCACTGCATAGTGCTTGAAGAAAGCTTTTTGATGCCTATAAGAAGTCAAAAATCTGATAATGTGGGTGAAAGTTATGCCTTTCGGAAAACATTCTATTAAAGTAAATAAAAATTCAATTGGCACTGTTCCAGTGGTAGGCCGGTGGTGTTGCTAGCTGGGCGGTGGTTTCAGTGGTGGCTTGGTGGAGTGGGACTATGGTGGCTCCCAGACTGTTGTCCACGACGAAGGTGGTGGGATTGGGCCGCCTGCTAGTGGATCGACCCCAACGCCATTGTGGGGATTTAGCCCCCGTTGGATGGGCAAAACCCACTGTTGTGCCGCGACATGACTAGGGGCTACAGCTCGTTCAAACAAATTTTTTAAACTGCGTTGTTGACATTAGCACCATCCCTCCCGTTTGCTCAATAATTTTTTTAAAAATTATTTTGTAGACTTGTACGGTTGACATCGGCGCATATTGTATGGAAAATTCTCTGTGAACCTACTGACTGTACCCAACTCTTCCGACTACAACTGTACGGTGCAAATCTGTACGACTATACGGAAGATTCTTTGTAGATTTTTCCTAGGGCATAAAAATGGCCGATTTTTCTCTCCAAAATATGACGAGTTTTATATCAAAATATAGGTTTTTGAGCCTTCTAGACTTAACAGTGAGGTTTGTTTTTGCCTAGGAGGCGTCTAGCAAAAGCTCACCTCCAAAACCCCCACAGAAAGCCCTAACAAAAAACTCATTCGCTAAATCTTCATCAAACCTTACATCTGCAAGAACCCAAGTTTGTAAACACATCTGTGACCTTGAAAATGCCTTCATTCTCTTCTTGCAAGACAATGGATTCAACTATACACAAGAATCTACTCATACTAAGGGTTATAAATATTTGGGAGATCTCCCACAACTTGGCAACCAAGCTTTGATACCACTTGAAAAGAAAAATTACAGCAATAATAAATATTTTCACATAACTCTAAGAGAGATAAAATGCAAACAAGTATTCAAAATAACTGGAATCCACCATACAAAAGAATAAACAAACATACCATTAAGATGACACAAGATATACCTTGGGAAAACCCTCCATGGGGAAAAACCCATCCTCCAAAAGACTCCACACTCAATGTATTATTCAATAATAAAACATTATAATACATTTATAGAGTTTCCATGAATACTTCTGAAACATCAAGCTCCTCCAATGTATCCTCCATATGTCCAAGCATAATGGATAACCATGCAGCTACACATCCCATGCCATGCTTCACATATGCTCTCTACAAGAGAGCTCAATACAAATGACAACCAACCTCAACCATTAAACACGTGCTTGCTTTTATAGAATCAAGCTCACACAAAACCACCAAGTGGTATTGGCTAAACCATGTGTCTCAAAACCATGAGCACAAAACCATTGACCCCAAAATTAAATATTCCCCACAAATATTAAATATTTGTCATGTCTCCCACACATAAAATATCTAACCAATGTTACAATACAACTTTACAAGAGGACCCAAATAAATCTTTCATGTGATTAAACACATCTCCAAAGATACACCACAAATAAATATTTATTTTACATAATTAAAAATATTTTTTTTCTTGTGCACGCTGTACAACACCCTTTTTCTTAACATATATTTCCTTTGAAATTCTTAGGATTGATGCTAATTGGTGCTCGTTGGTTCAATTTTTGCTTAGTTTTAAATCAAGTCATAATTATTCAATTCAATATTATTGTTTTGTGAGAATTTGATGAGGGATGCTTTTTCTCCTGAATTATTGTTTTGTCCCATGCACTCTTAGCATACCTCACATAAGTCGGCATATTGTTTTTGTTTGCTCATTGATTTGTGTTTGTTATCTGCTAGCAAATTGTAGCTGAGTTCCAAGGTTCTTGACGAAGTGTTTCCAATAGTTCCCCATGAACTTGGAATCCTCCTCTGTAATGTCCCCATTTTTCGGGTCTTCTTGCAGCGCAGTTGGAGCCGACTTTCTGGGGTGGATTTGATTGCCTAGGCCCGAACTTACTATTTTTGGCAAATTAGGGTTTCTATTCGTTTCGAGATTTTCAGTGTTGGAGATGAAGCGTCTTGGCGAGACCTTTCCAACGGTCTATAGATCACTGGATTTCGAGATCATTTGGGCCTTCGTTTTGAAGTCCGTAAATTATTAATATTTATTTAATATTGGACTTTGGGTTATAATGGTTAAGTGTCAAAAATGAAATATTAATAAAGTCACTTAGCCAGAATGTTGAGCGCTGCTCTTGAGTTTACTAAAAGTGACTTCAAATAAAATATTCTCTCCAAAAGTTGAATCAACCCCCCTTAGAGGAATTATAAAAGGGGAAAAAACAATGATTATTTCATTTGCTTTGGCTTTGGCTCTGCAAAGAGTTTGAGGGTTTTGGAAAAATTCGAAACCATGGCTTTTGGAGACAACAACCTCCATGAGTAACAGCATTCCGCAAGTGTGAAAAATCATCCCCGGGTGCTCGAAGAGGCAAATACACTCAGTGTTTGCATTTGTGCTTCAAGGGTTGAATACATGTATTGTCGCGGAGGAGATTTCAGAGAGATATTATCAGTTTATTGCCACTACATTTGCTGAGGGATGTTGAAGATCATATTCCAAGTTATAAACTGCATTTTGAGGAGTTATTGGCACATTGGTCTTCATTCCTTGTGTTGATGTGGTTTTTGTGACTGCAACAACATTAGAATAAAACATTGGGTATTCTATCCTCTCTTGAGAAAAAGCATCTCAGACGCCAAACTTTATGATCGAATGAGACTGCTCCAAGGTTCCTTTTGTGTCAGGTCTTGACGGGTGTGGGAAAAGCTCTGTGGAATGATGTGATTTGCTGGTAATCACGAGGGGGACTTACGCTTGAAACTAAGTGCTCTTTTTTGCAGGGAAGGAAAAAACTTGGATTTCACTATGACTTCCGGAGGCTAGATTTGGATTCTTTTGCTTTTTGCAAGGGAAAGGCTTGGATTTTTCAATCTAGTGCAAGGGGAAGGTATGGATTCACTTAGCTCTACCTCTGCAAACAGGAGAATGATTTGTCAATAAGCTCTTCTATGAACTATTCCTACTGCGGATCTAAAGAAAATGCAAAACGAAAGACAAGGGTTCAGAAATCTAATCGATGGAAAGGACTACTGCTGAGGATAGAAATTGGAACCACGCTTCTGCTTCGTCATGAGGCAACAACTAGGCAGAGATGGTGCTATCTTCTGAGGGGAAGCAAGGATTTTCAGACTGCTCCCTACCAAGGACATGAAACTGAAACGTGCAGCAACAATCGAAGTTAGACTTTGAAATAAGTTCAGACCAACCATACACTGTGATTTGCAAGCCACAGATCACAAATGGTGTGAACAATCAGTTTCAATCATGCATCAACAATAACAATCTCCATCATTCTAACTAATAAAAGCTAAAAGATAAGAAGAAATAAGACGACTTCAGAACTTGGAGCTTAAGATTTGCTTCAAAGAAATCAGGAAAACCATGTCATAATCCAAAAATGCTATAAACACCAATCCACAATGTCCATATATTGATTCGGAAAATGTTTCTTTACAACAATCTTGTTGATCCTTTGAAGTTTCCTGCTCGAAGAATGGAGTGATACCAAAAAAAGTAACTAGCTACTCAGAGCTAGGTAAGAGAAATGAGAAGAAAAAAGGACCCCCTCAAATGAGGCGCCCCAGCCTTTATATAGGCAAGCAAAGTACAAAGAGGGGGGAGGAAATTTGATTTCCTCGAAATCCGCGCCAAACCCTAAGTCAGTCAGAAACCCTTAAAGTGGTAGGTGGGGTTGCCACCTTGCTTGAATGAAAAGCTACCACCTGTCCTGGGCACCACCTGACTAGGACCTCCTGCAAGGCAAGGTCTAGTCATCCGCTACCTCATCCTGTTCCTTGGAATTCTGTCTCTGTGTTGTGTACTTTGGAATTGGAATTCCGTCCTTGTTCTGCCTTTCCCTTTGGATTCCTGCACTGGCACAAATTCTTGTTCTTGGATTTCCAAGGATTGATCCTCTTGTCCGGAATTGAAATCCCTGATGTGGAACTTGAAGTGTATCATGTTGTCCTTGATGCTAGCATTCTCTGTGTCATTGAAGTCTTGAAAGGATTTTCATCTTCCTTCAGCATTCCTGCGAAGTCTCCTTGTCACATAACTGGAATCCCTGATGTTCCCTTCCTTGTGCCAATCATGTTGAGTGTTAGGGGGAGAAAGGCGGGCACTGGAATGGAGTGATGTTTTGTTTTGGATTTGTGAAGTCTCTTTGACGTAGGATAATCTCCTTCTCCAGCCTCTGAAGCTCTCTGCGTCTTGAATGTCTTGGATCAGCGAGCACCTTCCTCATGGAACCGATCATTGTTTTCAACATCTGCAAAAGAAAGAGAAGTCTTGATTAGCAAAGGCGAATGAAATCCTTAATGCAACGTAATTTGAAATGAAACATGAATGATTTTGCAAGATTTGATAAATTTGACTTATGAACTCCTGAACAAATAAAGGATTTTCCTCATTTTCTGGTATTCTTCACACTTGGACTAACTTTTCCTTCATTCCAAGGTTAACAAGCATGCACAAGAAGAGTTTCTAGGGCAGGGCGCATATGGAAGGTGGAGTAGGATTCCTTGGACAGGGATTCCTCAGCCAGGAATTCCAGGTCGCAAAATCCAAGAGGTCATGGATTCTTTAGTTTTGGACTTTCACTCCACAATCAAGATTTCCACTAAGTTATGGAATGCTTCATCCTTTGGAAGAGATTTTTACTAAGAAATGAGCGAGATTTAGAAGATAATTCCAAGTTGCAATTCTTATGTTGTGGAAATTTTCCTTGGTCTCACATCTTGCTAAGTTGTGGAGTTACTCCAAGTCGCACTTTTCAACATGCCTTGGAAAAAATTCCATCCTTGAGCGCATATTTCATGACTTCAGGATGAATTCCTCGATCCAACTTTGGGTTTTGGATGAATTCCCGCTCCTCTCATAAAATTCTCTACTTTTTAAATGGAGAAATCTGCTCTTTCAGGAGAATTTTTTGCTTTTTTTTGCTTGGATTTGCTTTGGACTTGGTTTGAAATGGCTTGGGCGCCCTCCCTTATATAGGCGCTCAAGCCACCTTGCCACTTGGCCGACTGGGAATGGCTGACTTTCACATTTGCCTAATTTTTTATTACTAACCGCCATAAATTTGGCCGACATGCTATTTTGTTTTTTTCCTCCCAGGCGGTGGCGCATTTCTAGGATTGTCGGGGATTTTAGCGTGTTATGGATTTCCTCCTTGGCTTGGGCACATTTTTTATGTGTTCGGGGATTCCAGATGCTCAGGGAATTCCTCCTCGGCATGGGCGCACTTTCCAGAGGGTTCTGGAATCTCTATCCTGGAGAAATTCCTTGACTTGGGCGCATTTTTCACTATGCTCAGGAAATTTCCTTATCCTTGGCGCAATTTTGGGGTGGTTTCTGGAATTCCTTGTCGCTAAGGAATCCTTCCTTGGTGCAAATTCTAGAGGGTCAGGGATTTTGCGCCTGAGGAATCAGGGTTTTAAGGGCCTCGTGGATTTTCCATTACTTTGACAAGTATTTCCTCACTTAACAAGGAATTCTTTGTTTTGTCACTTTGCGAGGGTGGAATCATGAATACTAAAACTCAGAGTCTTGGATGAATCCTTGAGCTGGGCTTTGACTAAACTATAGTCTGCTTCACCTTTGAAGATTTGAACAAGTCTTACCTGAATTGGAGGTCACTCTGTGAACTTCACTTTTCTTGAGTGTGGATTCCTACTCTTGTTGCATTTTCCACTCTGTACTAGAATTTCTGTCCTGGAGGAAACTTTCCCAGGCCAAGGGCGCAAATTCCACTCTGTCCAAGAATCCAGTTCCTGGTCGCAAATTCCAGACTGTTCAGGAATCCAGTTCCTTGTCGCAAATTCCTATTTGTCCTGGAATCCAGTTCCTGAGCGCATTTCCACTGGTGTCAGGGAATCTTTTATCCTGGAATTCCTTCTAGACCAGAGTCGCACTTTTCCAGGGGTTCTGGAATTCTCACTGTGGAGGAATCCTTTCTAGGCCAAGGGCGCATTTTCCACTGTGCCAAGGAATTTGAAGTTATGGAATTTCCTATCCAGGAATTCCTCCTTGAGCAGTGGTGCATTTTCCTTGGGGTCTTGGAATTTGAAGTCATGGAATTTCTTGTCCAGGAATTCCTCCTTGAGCAGTGGCGCATTTTCAGGGAGGTCTTGGATTTTTTCTTGTTGAGGAATTCCTTCCAGGCCAGGAGCGCATTTTTAGGGAGGTCTTGGATTTTTTCCTGTTGAGGAATTCCTTCCAGGCCAGGAGTGCATTTTCTAAGGGTTCTGGATTTTGAAGTTGTGGAATTCCTATCTTGAGTTGCAATTTAGACTTTTGGAATTTTGTCTATCCTGGAAATCAGGTCAATCCTGATGGGGTTTCTCAACACCTGGACAAGGATTTGCACCTTTTGACCAGGAATTGCCTAGTTTGTCATGGAATTCCTGAGGTTGTCCTTGGAATTTTCCTATTTTTTAGTCAGGGATCCAGGATTTCCCAATGGAATGATGAGTTTTGGCAAGGAATGGCAAGTCTTTGGCACATTCAGGACTTTGGATTTAGAACTTTGGAATAGGAATTTGCAGGAACTTTGAACAGAGGCTTCTGGATTGGAACTTTGGAACAGGGTTCCTGGACAGGAACTTTGGAACAGGATTCTTGGACAGGAACTTTGGAATAGGATAGCCTATTCATCACGGATTCTTGTGCTCAGAGTGAGGGACTTAGACATTTCCTATGGAATGATGGACTTATGCCATGGATTGGTCAGTTTTGATCAAGGAATGATAATTAGGGTTTCATTCATCCTCAGGAAAATCACTCTTTTCTTCACCACTTCAAGCATTTTTCATGTTCCCTGTGAGCTAAGTGCTTGGAAATTCTTCCCTAGCTTCATGGATTCGAGCAAGAAATTGCAAGATCAAAGTAAAACTGGAACTAGGCCAAAAAAAGAGGGGGTCCCCATTTGCAATGGGGCGATGTGTGAAAACGTCACAACACCTTGCTGGCCGTACCTTTGCTAGTGAGGGCCGTACCATTTGCTGGGAATATTGTGTGAGTTTTTGGTGTTACTTCCCTTTGGAGTCGCCATCAACTAGTAACTGCATGCAAATCAGAACAGAGGTATTCGAAGGGGGTTTCACTTGTGTTTTTGCTGATCTTACACTCCACTTGGGCCGTACAACAGTTGGGGAAAATCGTGGGTTTGTTGGGAGTTGATCCACACTTCATTTGCAGCTTCTATACCTCTCTTTTTTGACGCCCAGGGTTGCAGTATTTATATTCCAGCAATTGTTTGAGATAGTACTTTCATATGTATGCATTCTGGAGGTATTTCCATAGCCCATGTAGTGCTGGTGCATGTACAACATATGTATCAAGTTGAAGATATGCAAATGGGTATGCCTCTATAATTCATTTTGAGTGATTTTATGATCTGGGTCATTGTTTTTTTTCGTATATCTGTTATAGTTTTTTTGGGTTATCATTGCATGTCATATATTTCATTGTTATCTGGCAAAACAATCGCATGCAAAACAAAAAACCCCTTCTGCAACTTCTGTCTAGTCTGATAGACCACAAAAAAAATAAAATAACATAATATAATAAACAAAAAGATCAAACAGGGGCAGCTCATTACATCCTCACGATGTTTTGTAGCAACCTATATTTGAGAAAATTTCAGTGCAGAGGTTATCAGTAATATCCATAGTAACTAAAAAGGAACCTGAGGGAAATAAAGAAAAAAAAAACAAACATGTTTTTCACAATTTTTAAGATCTGTTGTATTAGAACGTCTGTTTTTTTAACCCTGAAGCCATGTCACAAATTTTTTAAGGCTGTAGTAATGCTTTTACATCTGAAAAGCCTGGTTTTGCAGGTTAATTTTTTTATAAATGATACTTTGATATTTCAGGTTAAAAGAGTAAGTTCAAGGATTTTCTTTATAAATTACATGTTTTGACATATAGTTCAAAAAAAGTCTGTCATTCTTTGCCTCACCAGCCACACTCCCTCCCTCCCCCTTCCCCCTTTTCTGAAATTTTTAGCTCAAATGTATTTCACATTTATTTAAACTCTTCCTATCTTGTTTGTTTACAGACATGTCTACAATGGTAATATATATTACTTAGTGGTCTTTCCAATTTCGTGTATCCACAATTACAAGGACTCTTTTATTATGCCTACTTGCTTTCAGATCATAGAGATAAGCATGTCAACTTCTGCATTACTTTGTCTTGTTTATAGGTATGCTTAGATTTGTATTTATCATGGATTGGTGACCATCTGTATGATTATTATTTGTCAATTCTCCTTTTGAGATTGTGTTCCATTTTTTGATGGTATGGATTATGTAAAGTACCAAGCTATTTTATTTTTATTTTGGCAACATGTTTTACGAAATGACAAAGGAATAATAGTGCTAAAACTGATATCAGATTTCAAGATATTTGGAGATACTGTAATGTCTATTCAAAATGTGAAATCAGCTATATGTTCACACACACACACACACACACACACACACACACACACACACACACACACATATTCTGAAATGGCTGTTACAAACTTAAATTAATCTATCTTCTGGAAATGATTATCATCAACACACAGAACTGAAATTAGATACAATTTGCTAACCTTCCGAAATTGGAGATAGATGCTGATGTAAAACCTTGGGGACAATAGCATTAAATATTAAATTTAGACCATAAGAAAATCTGCACTCCCATATATTGTATGGCTCCCTATTCATGTTGTACAACCCCCTTTAACTCTTCATAAAGGCTGTGACCCATTTTGTTGTGTGCAATTAATATAGGAAGGGGAGCGGCTGAGTTGGAAGGTCTTCAAACACTTAAAAACACTTCAAATATGCGGCGGTCCCTTCTTCCCTTAACACACCTCCTACATCACCTTGTATGGCAGCCTCCAATGTGATTATTTGGTATGGCCAGTAGCTAATATTAATTCAGGAATGGTACGGCCTGCCTTACTGAATTTTCCCCTTCAACATATTTTATAATTTGCTTTGCAAATCTCTTTAAAGAAACTTTTAATCTTACCACCAAACTGGAAACGAATGATGCCCTCAACACAAAGATCTCACCTGAATAAATTTGGTACTGCCAGCATATAATTTCTTTAATTGACAATTCGATAAGATTTGCTCCGCAAGTAAATATCGATAATATCCTAAACAAAAAACCTTCAACTATCACCAAGCATATAATTTCTTTAATTGACAATTCAATAAGATTTGCTCTGCAAATAAATATTGATAATCTCCTAAACAAAAAACCTTCAACTATCACCAAAAATCTTCTAACATTCAGCACACCTATGAATTTTGGATGAATCCACCCGCAAATCGTCTAGGAGGGTTTCCATCCTCAAAACCAATCTTATCTAGGATTTTCGTCCTTGGGCAAAAAGTTGAACAATTGCTCAATCACTATAGCCGGGGTTTTGAAAATTAAAATGCCAAGAATGAAATTCTCTTCTCGCATTCTCCTTTTTATACTCCCTTTAGAATATTCGAGATATAATATTCTATTTCCCCCTCAAAGTGACTTTTAATTTAAATTTGCTTTTGGGCCTCGAAATAAAGTCACTTTGTAATAAACTGTGCAACTTTAATAAAATAATTAATTAAATATAAGTTGCCCGGCAAATGAATAATTTTAGACAACTTAATTTAATCAATTAATTATTCCCTTACCATATTCCCAATTAGCCTACGGGAATTAAAATAGGCTAAGGGTCTTCGGCAATTGCTCACGCCTGTGAATGGGACATTACAATTCTCCCTTCCCGAAATTGCTTGTCCTCAAGCAATTGCAGATTTGGATGTTGGAAGTACTTTTTCTCCTTCCCAAGTAGCATCTTCTGGAGGTAAATCCTTTCAACAAATCAAATACTCTTTGATGCTTCTGCCTCTCAATCTTCTCTCTCGTACATCCAGAATAGCGTTAGGTACCAGAATCAATTTTCCTTCCTCATCCTATAGTGGAGGCTCAGGTGAAGGTGAAATATGTTGCTCGAGTCCTTTTTTGAGGCACGAAACATGAAATACATTGTGAATCTTGTTGTGCTCTGGCAGCTCTAACTCACAGGGAACCTCTCCTATCCTTCTCACAACCTTGTATGGCCCATAAAACCATGGCTTCAACTTGTTTGCTCCACTCTTCTTCAAAGAAGACTGCCGGTAGGGTTGCAACTACAAGAAAACCAAGTCACCAACCTCAAAAGATCTCTCCAATCTGTGTCTATCTGCATAGATCTTCTGCTGGTTTTGAGCTTGCTGGAGATTTTCCTTAAGTGATTTCAGAATATCCTGACTCTCTTGGACCCAATCCTTGGCCTTCGGAACCCTGCTATCAGCAATGACTAAATCCACAAAAGATGTGACATCATACCCATACAAAGCTCTAAAAGGAGTCATGCCGATAGACATGTGATGGGTGGTATTGTAACAATGCTCAACCAAATATAACCACTTGATCCAAGCCTTTTGTTGCCTTGCTACATAGTTTCTCAGATATCCTTCTACCCACTTATTAACAATCTTAGTTTGCCCATCTGTCTGTGGGTGGTAGCTAGTGTTCGAGGTTAACTAAGTACCTATTAATCTGAAAAGCTGTTGTTGAAACATACTAGAAACTTGTTGTCCAGATCACTGACAATGTTTTTGGGTAGACCATGGAGTCTGAACATGTCTCTAAAAAACAACTCTGCAACTTGAGGTGCATTAAACTCGGAAGATATGACATAGAAGTGAGCATACTTGGTCAACTTGTCCACCACAACAAAGTGCAATCCTTACTTTGTACCTGTGGAAGACCAGTGATGAAATCCATAGATATACTCTCCCATTTCTGTTCTGGTATAGGCAGTGGCTGCAATAGTCCTGCTGGGAAAGTATGTTCTGACTTATTTTGTTGACAAGTCAGACACTCCCTAACATGCCTCAAGACATCATCTTTGAGTCCCTTCCATGTGAACCTCTCTCTGATCTACTTATAAGTCTTAAAATAACCAGGGTGTCCTGCTAAAGGTGTGTCATGGACAGCTCTTAATATTTTCTCCTTCATCTTGGATTCTAGAACAAGGCAAATTTTGTCCTTGTATAAAATGAGATCATCCATTACCCTGTACCTGTCATCTTGCACCCTCCCTTCCATGACATCACAAGCATAAGCATTCTTGGAATATTCAACCAAGAGACGAGCCTTCCAATCTGCTGATATCTTTGTCATTGAGCACAAGGTAGGCTTTTGCATCTGCAATTGCATTCCTTTTCCCCTTTACATATTCAATATCAAAATCACAAGCTTGCAGTTTGCTTACCCACATTTGCTGCTTTTCGTTCAAATCCTTCTGGTTGAGGAAGTATTTCAAGCTATTATGATATGTCCTTACCACAAATTTACCCCCTACCAGCTACTGTCTGCATTTAGCCAATGCATGCATAATGGCTAACATCTCCTTAAAAATGGAAAATCTTCTCTTCGTCTCTTTGAGCTTCCTACTCTCAAAAGCTATGGGATGTTTGTTTTGCATTAGGATAGCTCCAATGCCCTCACTAGAAGCATCACACTCCAACACAAAGGGTTGAGAAAAATCTGGCAATGCTAAAATTGGGCACAAACTTATTACCACCTTGAGCCTGTTGAAGGTATGTTGTGCTACATCTGTCCAAATGAAAGATCCCTTCTTGGTCAAGTCTGTTAAGGGTGCTGCTAGCTATGAAAAACCCCTAACAAATCTCCTATAATAATGACACAACCTGAATAATCCCTTCACATCGAACAATGTCTTAGGTGGTGGCCAATCCAAGATGGTCCGAATCTTATCCATATATACTTTGACTCCCTCTGCACTGATCACATGCCCCAAATATAGAATTTCTATCATCCCAAATTTACACTTAGATGCTTTGACATATAGTGATTGTGCCTCCATGATCCCTAAGACCTCATCAATATGTCTGAGATGATCCTTCCACGTTTTATTGTATATCAGAATGTCATCGAAGAAGACAAGTACAAATTTCCGCAATTGCTTATTAAATACTTGATTCATACATGATTGAAATGTAGTAGGTGCATTGGTCAATCCAAAAGGCATGACCAAGAACTCGTAGTGTCCATAGTGGCATCTAAACGCAGTCTTATTAATGTCCTCTTCTTTGACTCTAATTTGATGATACCCTGATCGAAGATCAATCTTTGAAAAGTAGATTGCCCCCTGCAACTCGTCGATCCTAGGGATAGGGTACTTGTTCCTAATTGTTTTCTTATCGAGAGCCCTGTAATCAATACACATCCTCATGGTTCCATCCTTTTTCTTAACCAAAACTACTGAAGAAGCAAAAGGATTGGAACTGGGTTTAATATGCTTCATATCAAGTATCTCCCTAATGGTCTTCTCTATGTCCTTATACTTTTTTGGGTGGCGATAAGGAGTAGTAATGACGGGCTTGGCCCCCTCCTGCAACTCGATGACATGCTCAAAGCCCCTATCTGGTGGCCTACTAGGAGGAATATCACCAAAGACCAAACTATGTTTGTCCATCAATGACTGAATATCAACATGGTAAGCTTTCTTATCCTCCGAAGAAACCTTGGTAGACATAAAGCATTGGGCTGCCCATGCAACCTCACCATGTTTGAAAAGAGCCTCCATTTTCTTCGTTGTGACTACTCTAGGTGCTCCATTAGACATACCTCAAAGTACCACCTTTTTCCCATTTGCTTTGAATTTTAATTCCATAGTCTGAAAATTTTGGGAGTACTTCCCAAGAGAGTGTAGCCACTGTATCCCTAACACCACATTTGTCTCTCTAATTCCCACTATGTAGAAATCATCTATTACACTATGGTTGCTTAGCATCGATGCTCAACTGTGATATCTTTCTGGTGCATGACATAGTAAACCCATCTGCAACCATCACATTAAATCCTTCGAAATTCTCCACCTCAAGGCCTCTTTTTGCTACTAGGCCCTCATCATGAAGTTGTGGGTTGCCCCACTATCAATCAAAACTGTCACTCTCTGACCCTGCAATACTCCTCTAACTCTGAATGAATTATACTTGGGTGTACTTGAAAGAGTAGTAAAAGTCCCTCCTGTAACTCCTTCAACCATTTGGTCTTTTGGTTCAACATCTTCCTCTTCATGTTCACTTCTTGAATCAACTTCCTTCTTTTCCTCTTCATTATTGGAGACAACCTCAATGTAATGAGCCTTGCCTCTTCTTAAGAACCTGTGACCTAGTTCCCATGGTTCTTTGCATGAAAAACATAACTTCTTTCTCCGCAACTCATTCTTTGTCTCCTCATCCATGCTTGCCTTTTTAGGCCACTCCTTCTGAAAAGGTTTCTTGTCTTTCTTTGGTGGGAATGACTTAAGCCGGAATTTTTTTTTGGGTGTGGAAACTCCATGTTTCTTGTCCTTTTTATTGCATCTTGTAAAAGTGGGTCAAATGCCTTCACCCAACCTCTAAGTGGTTCAGTCAAGCCCTTAATAAGAAGAACAGCAAGTCTTCTCTTTGATACATCAGGAACCATCACGGAAAGCCTCTGAAATTCAGACACATAACTATTAACTGAGCCATATTACTTCAATTGTGCTAACTCCCTGAAATGTAGTTTTAGATCCTTCTTATCAAACTTGTCAATTAGTCTCTGGCTGAAATCTGTATAAGAATCTATGAGACTCTGCCCTTGTGTGCCCATCCCATGGTACCACCACTCATGAGCATCTCCCTCCAAATGCAATGTGGCATATTTTATTGCTTCATTTTCGAACATGGGATCAAGTTAAAAATATGTATCTAATTTTTGAATCCATGAACGTGCTGTGCATTTGTTAGATCCATTGAAAGTGGGTATGGACAACTTGCCCAACCTTCGCTGCAAGTCCTGATTGGGTGTACCCGTCTTTCCTGGGTCTATTCCTCAACTTTAGTTGGCAAAAATCAATCATTGACATAGCAGCATTAAATTCATCCCCTAATGACTGGTACTCGTGCAAATAATCTAGGCAACTCTCACCATCATTTTGTTGTCCCCCATTACCTTCCAGAATTTCTTCTTTGTTTAAAAATGTAGGCATCAATGGTCTTGCTGCTGATCCAATAACTGTTCTAGTGTTGCTGTTAGTTCGGTTGTTTGTAGAGTTACTAGCTTCCCCATTATTTTTCTGATCAGCCCTGGGCATGTTCATATTTTGCAACATTTGTGTTCACTTTCAACACATTAGTCAATTATTGCTGTCCTTGTATAAGTACATTTAACTGCTGTTCTGTATTATTGTTCTTATGAGGATTCCTTCTATCCCTTTGTCTATCAGCCATGATTTCTTCTTCTTCCCACTTTGTGATTGGAACCCTTGCTTCCAGATTTTGGGAAACTGAAACCGAGCCATTCTTAACTCCCTTTGATAGTATTTGTTTGCCCTTTCACTAGGTTGCATATGAAATGTATTTCTGCATCAATTTGATAAATTCCCAATAGGCTGGCAAGAAAACCAGCTCTGATACCATTGTAAAGTACCAAGCTATTTTTTTATGTATTTTGGCAAAATGTTTGACGAAATGACAAAGGAATAATAGTGCTAAAATTGATATGAGATTTCAAGATATTTGAATAGACAATAATGTCTATTCAAAATGTGAAATCAGCTATATGTTCATTATATATATATATTGAAATGGCTGTTACAAACTTAAATTAATCTGTCTGCTGGAAATGATTATCATTAACACATAGAACTGAAATCGGATACAATTTGCTAACCTTCCAAAATTGGAGATAGATGCTGATGTAAAATTTTGGGGACCAAAAAAAAAAAATTTGGGGACAATAGCATTAAATATTAAATTCAGACCATAAGAAAACCTGCACTCCCATATATTGTACGGCTCACTATTCATGCTGTACGACCTCCCTTAACTCTTCATAATGGCTGTGACCCACTTTGTTGTGTGCAATTAATATAGGAAGGGGTGCGGCTGAGTTGGAAGGTCTTCAAACACTTAAAACCACTTCAAATATGTAGCAGTCCCCTCTTCCCTTCACACCCCTCTCACATCACCTTGTATGACACCCTCCAATGTGATTATTTGGTATGGCCAGCAGCTAATATTAATTCAGGAATGGTGTAGCCTACCTTACCAAATCTTCCCCTTCAACATATTTTATAATTTGCTTTGCAAATCTCTTTAAAGAAACTTTCAATCTTACCACCAAACTAGAAATGAATGATGCCCTCAACACAAAGATATCCCCTGAATAAATTTCGTACTACCAGCATATAATTTCTGTACTCGACAATTCGATAAGATTTGCTCCGCAAATAAATATCGATAATCTCCCAAACAAAAAAGCTTCAACTATCATAAAAAATCTTCTAACATTTAACATACCTGTGAATTTTGGATGAATCCACCTGCAAATCGGCTAGGAGGGTTTCCATCCTCGAAACCAATCTTGCCATAGGGCTTTCGTCCTAGGGCAAAAAATTGAACAATTGCTCAATCACCAAAAGCTGGGGTTTTGAAAATTAAAATGCCAAGAATGAAATTCTCTTCTCACATCCTCCTTTTTATACTCCCTTTAGAGTATTTGAGATATTATATTTTATTTCCCCTTCAAAGTGAGTTTTAATTTAAATTTGCTTTTGTGCCTCGAAATAAGTCACTTTATAATAAACTGTCCAACTTTAATAAAATAATTAATTAAATATAAATTGTCCGTAAAATGAATAAGTTTAGACAACTTAATCTAATCAATTAATTATTTCCTTACCATATTCCCAATTAGCCTACGGGAATTAAAATAGGCTAAGGGTCTCCGCCAATCGCTCATGCTTGCGAAGGGAACATTGCAAATTAATACAAGAAGCTAACTAAAAATGATGTGTTTTTTGTTCCATGTTCACTTTTCTATGTTCAAAGTTCGCAGCTTTACTTTCTTGTTAAAATACAACAACAATTTCCATTTCTTTTGCATGGTGAATGGTGTGGATGGATTTGGGACCATGAATATTGGTCTCTCCATCTCTTTAGAAAATAAATTGAGACTTGTTTTTGAGTCCATTCTAATATTTTTGCTTTCTTTAGATCTCTAATAATGGATTTACTATTTCGGACAATCCATGTACAACATGGATAATTCTAGAAATCTTCTTATTTCCTGGACACTTGGTGGTGTTTTCCAGATTAAAAACTTCAATTACCTATAGATACATTGACAGGCCTTTATCTGAGATAATGACTTAGGCAATTGAATTGCATTCTGAAAAAATATGCATTTGAAAAGTTTGGAATATGATTGGACTTCTCTAAAGGTTTTAGGTTCATTTTAAGATGTTTTGTGTTATTTGTTTTTACTAGATATTAGGATGTTTTCCAAGAAGAATTTAACAATGAGTTTACCTAGAAATGGATTTAAAATGATCATCATTCTCACTAAGGTGACTGATAGGTATGTAAAATTGAAGAGCATCTAGGAATTCATAGTGTTAATTTCTTGATTCGAAGGTTGTCTTGGGATCTGTTTCTCCAATAAAAAGCATCAGCTATAAAGATGAGCTAATCCAACAGCAAAAAAATGTTAGGAGGTTATAGAATTGTGGTGTGAAAGGAACTAATTGGTTGTGTTGACTCCTGAGACATTGGAATATAGCTTAGTTGAGGATTCATAGACTTATTTCCAATTGTTGTTACCAATACAAATGGTCCTAAAATATAGCCCAACTTTCCAAGATTTGAATCTCTTTTATGACCAGCCATTATCCATCCTATTTCCTGCATTTTTACTGATATTTAGATATCAAAACTTGGAAGCTTGTTTATTTAAATAAGACTAGTCGCTGATAAATCAAGATTTAAAAATTATCATTTTGATTTTTTGATTTGAGAGGAAGAAATGATTATTTTATTATAATACATCCCAAAGAAAATGATTGAGCAATAAAAGTTAAATTTGTCGATTAGATTGGAGATAATTTGGGACAATGATTTTTTTGGTACAAAAATCATGTTGATAAATATCTGTTACTACCCAAGTTGCAAGAAGTTTGACCTATCACTCACGTTTATGTTTCTTGCTCTGCAAAATGGATCACACATTCATTGCAATAGGATTTTTCTAGATTTTGTATTACATGTTTTTTAGTCTGGCAAGTGTTTCTGATATTTGCTAGCTGCAAGTTGACTCCTCCTTTGGCTTTCTGAGACATTGCCCAGTCCAACTTTTGTGACTTATAAATCTTTGAACCATTAGCAATGTGCAAGATTTATGACGCTCTTTAAAACTCGTAAATTTCATATAGGTAGAGGTAATTATACATAAATACATCTTTTCCTTTGAAACCTCCAACCTTGTATCCCATCACATTTCTGTAGTTGTTATGAGTTGTGTTTCTAGAATCATAGGTTTCTTTGTCATTTAAAAATAAGCTGTTATTCTTTTGTAATGATAGAAAAAGTTTCCTAACCGAATCAAGGCTTCTGAACTTATTTTAAACAATATTTTGCTTCTTTGTATTAAATTTTAATCTAGTTGAGAGGATGTGGTCTTTTCTTATCATTTACTCAGTTCTAGTAATATATCCTTCAAGAATTTAATCTTTTTTGTTCTGGTAAAAATTCCATACATGTGTTATTAGACGATGTCTAGTTTTTTGTTCAATATTTCCTTCCTTTTTCTGTACTTTCTTCAAAATTACAGTTATGAAAAGTCATGTATGTCTATTTATGAATGTTCAGCGTAAATCATTATGTAAGGCAGATCTATGGATGGGACTTACATTCCTCGGGGCTAGGAGTATCCCAATATAGTTAAACTGAATGCTGGTTTTATATGTATTGAGTTCTCTTCTGCTTATTAGTTTGTTGAATGGCATCCGGTATCTCCTTCATGTTAAAACTTTGCACTCATTTCCATTGTTGGTTTGCAGTTTTCCTGAAGGCATAAAAGATCCTGCTAGCTTAGAGCAACAAATAAACCTGATACCTGGTGTCATTGAAAATGGTAAATTTGCTTTATATGGAAACCCATTCATGAATTACAAGTCATTATCTGTTGGCAACTGCATGTAATATAATCCGATCCCATGTTTTGCAGGTCTTCTGACAGGAGTTGCAAGCTCTGTTTTGGTGGCAACACAAGATGGGGATGATATTACAGTTATAGAGCTAGATGAATTTGTCAAGAGTCTGAAGAGTCTCACTGAAGAAAACTCCAAATCATAAACAATTGGAGGTTTATGATTGTTATAATGATTAAGAAGGGGTTATTGACATAAACATATAAATACAGTTTTATTATTGGTTAATGGATGATTGTTGTAGTCTGATTCTGGTTGGGCGATTTTCATCATCCAAATAACCAAGAAATCATGTTGTAAATACAGCAATAAAGTTTATAATAATCACATGAAGCTTGTGCTGTCAGATTGCACATGGGGACCCACCAGGCTTCGATCAAATTCTGAGACACTTATGAGATGTTGCACAGGTGCAGAACATAATCTGCATCCAGTTTTCTTTGTGCAGATGATGATTGAATCAACTACCAATCTTGAATTTTGGGTCCTAGTGTTTGAATTTTTGTCAATTTTTATAATGTTTGTAATCTTCTCTTGTGCAGTTGCTTTAAGCTCTTATGCTAACATTTACATCATCCTCTTTTATTTTTTAATGCCTTGGATATCAGTGCTGTGTTAATATCCAGATATTTACTACCAGGCCCATTTCAGACATTCCCGAGGCCTGGACTTAGGTCTCAATTGTACAAGTGAATCCACAAACCAATTGCCTTCCAGCCACGAAGATTCTATCCTCTCTTTTTGAGGATAGGAAAATTTGCAAAACATTGCAAAAAAGTCACTAAAGAGTTGCTGGGATAACATTCAATCTTTGTACATTTGCAACTAATTACACCATGTTGACCCAAGGATGCTGCTTCACATTGCTTATTAAATTCAGAGCAATCGATTGAAGATTTGTACATTTCATGGCCTGTTTTGTGTTATTCTGGTAGGGCAGATTATTATCATTAAATCCTTGTATATTTAATCATTTATTATAGCTTCGTCTCTGACATCAAGAAAATCAATGGTGCATCCTCTAATTCACTATTTTATGAAATGCTTTATCTGACTTATCTTGGGCTATCAAACCTCTATTTTAGTCAGGGTTAGAATTGTTTATTTTTAACATGGGTAGTAAAAAAAGTTTGAAGATGCAGAAATTGCTTGCTATGGTGCAATTGCATCTATTCCTTGAGAGGTCCCAAATTGTTTTTGAGAGGTCCCAAATTGTTTCCCGAAAGCCAGATAGTTCTCACTTCCCTGACAAGTAATTACGTTTAGCTGTGAAGTCTCATGTATATTTATATATAGGTTTACCTGTTTAATCAAAAAAGGATTTAAAATGCGGAAGTCTAAATCCTTGCCTTTTTAGTACAGTCTGAATTGTGGACCTGGGCACCCCACGAGAGTCTTGTAAAACCATTTTCCTTGACTTGGGCTATCAAACCTCTATTTTAGTCAGGGTTAGAATTGTTTATTTTTAACATGGGTAGTAAAAAAAGTTTGAAGATGCAGAAATTGCTTGCTTTGGTGCAATTGCATCTATTCCTTGAGAGGTCCCAAATTGTTTCCCGAAAGCCAGATAGTTCTCACTTCCCTGACAAGTAATTACGTTTAGCTGTGAAGTCTCCTATATATTTATATATAGGTTTACCTGTTTAATCAAAAAAGGATTTAAAATACGGAAGTCTAAATCCTTGCCTTTTTAGTAGAGTCTGAATTGTGGACCTGGGCACCCCACGAGAGTCTTGTAAAACCATTTTCCTTGAGGACATATACTGTATGATTCTGGGTTTTGTTTTCTTAATAATAGAGTAAAAGCTAAAATGGACAAATTCCACTATTTTTTAACTTGTTTTTCCTAAGCTAGGTGAAAGATTGGTTTATATTATTGAAAGGAAACACAATGACCCTTCAGAATATTTAGAGTTTTAATGGAATAAATATCAATTATATGTAAGCGACCATTTTAGATATGCGATTTGAGTATGATTTTTCAACTGAAATAGTAAATTCTCAATGTAATTGAATATACGCTAAATTGAAATTAAAAGGGATTGCAATTTAGGTTTGTGTGCCTTGTGATATAATTTTACTTAATGATATGTGGACAGGAGTAGGTAGACAATAAATTGGAACTAGATTATTGAATGAAATGTTGAGACGATTGAATCTTGAAAATTCAAGTGTTGGGGCAGAATTGTGATTATGATCTTGTCTTTCTTAGTGGTGTGATTGTCATTTTTTGGAATTTTGTTCAAAGTGGAGTTTGATTCTAGTACTTGTAGAAAGTGCTTGTCTATTGATATCGGAAGTAAGGAAAATAGTGGTGGTGTTGAGGAGCATCTTGGGACTTGTTATGCAAGGGTTGAAGTTCAAGACTTATTTGTCCCTTAGTCAAGCCCCAATATTGAGTTAGCAGTAAAAGTGAAAAAAATAATGAGGTGGAATGAATGTTAATGTGTGGTGGCAGTGAATGTTGTTGAGTAGATCGTTGATTATTGATTGGCAATGTGAGTCAATGAATGCTTTGTAACAAAGAATGTACTTTGAACGTGCCTTGACAATGAATGTTGATTGTTATTTGGAGTGATTGTTGATGCTTGATAGAGGGTGAGTGATGATTGATTACTTGCAAAAGGAGAAGAGTGCATGCTCTTTTTGTGAAGATATTGTCTCATGATTCTATGGTGTACAAATGCCTTAGGATGGTGCCTTTAAAAATGTAACTTTAGATGGATAATTTCGGATTTTTGGTGCCCATGTTGACAGGTAATGGTCAAATCTTGGCAATATTGGCGTTTGAATCTAGGAATTCAAAATTTGGAAGTGGTGGATATGATTGCACCAATGATCTTGTCTAAAGGATAGGATCATGATTGCAATCTTATTCAAGATGAGTAAATTGTTGAGAATTGAGTCAAACAGGTTTTTGAACATAGCAATGTGGCGTATTTGAGTGATAGATGGCTCTTGGGCCAATGGGTGCACCAAAATGGAAAAATTGCACTGTGGAATCATGCATACAAGACATCGACCAAAAGTGGTGTAAAACAAGAGTGGAAGAGTGTTAAGCCATGCACTTTTCTACTCTATTTTTTACCCCCTCTTTGGTGTGTGCAAAATTGTGTGTGCTATGCCGAAGTAGATATACATTGAAAAGAAATGAGTTGTGATAAAAAAAAATCAATTTTATTGAATTTTGGAGAATTTAAGCCATTGAAGCAAATGTGTCACCTAAGAGACTGCACATAATCTGAAAATCAAATTAGTAGTTAATATAGCCCTTTGGAATTTTGTATACTATGAAGGAGTACACATAAATCAAGGAGAAAAGAATGTGACTAAAAATGAGCATGATTGTAAAACTAAAATTGTATATTGAAAAATTGGGCATGAACAATCAATATAATATATAAATATTGGGCTAGTATAGAATGTGTATGTGAAATGTACTTGTGGATTTAACCAACGTGTTGGAGAAATAACCCCAACTTTTGTCCCCCAAGAAGAGTAAACATGATAATGTAAAACTTGTAAAAAAGCAATGACACCTAGCCACCAAGTGGCAAGATTAGGTGAAAGCATGTAGCATGCCCCCATGGGACTAGCTTTTAGAATGCTATGGTTGCACATGTAGTGATGGTGGTAGACCATGATCATGAATTGTCTCTTTATGAACAAAAGTTGTATATAAAGATGTCACCTTTTATGTTGTTTCTTGTGTTTCATGTCCATGTTCTTGTTTTTGATATGTGTCCATATATGATGTTTTATTGTTATCACACTGAAGATGATCATGATAACGTATGTCTCTAATGCATCATTTACAACTTTTGTCTCATCTTGAGTTCCTTTAAATAACTTTGTTTTAAAAGTATTTTCATTGGAGCACTTAGTGCAACCATCGTATCACCACATATTGAGCCATTTATGCCCACTTGTATGTAAATTTTCCTTCATTGTCATATTTTTTAATGTCCAAATGTGTAATATTGACATGTGGTGCCAATTTCCTTGGACTTGTGATGTTCCTCATGAGTAGGCTTGGAATGATCATCTTTATTTGTTTCTACATGTTGAGGCATTATAAGTATACTTCATTTGCCATCAATGTCCTTAACTTGTATTACATGTTTGTTGAAATAAGATACTGAATTTTGTGCTTTAATGTAATGCCCCTACCTATAGTGTGCCTAGGTGTCTATTAATCACAAAAGTATCTAGCCTTGAAATTTAATGACACCTTTAGATGTATTCATTGGTTTAATAGGAGGTAATTTTAACACTCTATGGGGAGGATCCTCCAATCTAGTGAAGCCTCTAAATACTTCTGGTTTTTTTGGATAACGTTAACATGAGATGTAGTAATAAGATTGATTAACATGATATGTAGTCAAACAGGTTTTGAACAGAGTAATATGGCATGTTTGATTAATATGGCATGTTTGATTGAAGGATGTATCCTTGATTAGTGGGTCCAACAAAATAATCAAATTACATACTAGAATCAAAAGTGACAAAATAAAAGTGGAAAAGTATTGAGCTATACACTTTTTTACTCTACAAATAAAATAAATTTAAAGTGAAATTTTGTTATGATTCATATAATATTTAAATCATATTTGTAATTCTATTAAATATAACTTCTAAATAATATATGAAAAGTACAATTACTTAGATTATTTTTTATTAAATTATTATTTTTGTTTAGAATATTTAATTGGAGAGGACAAACATTTTAAATTAATTTATATAATTTAATATCATCAAATTATTATATTTTTAAATATTTTTATGTATCATCTATGATTAACTCATGTATATTATTATTGAGTAAAATCTTTTATTTTAAATTTTTATAACAATTTTGTACCTTTTTATTTAACGTGAAGATATCCTGTCACAACTTTTTCTTTAACGTAATTTTTTATCATCTTTCTTTGCAATACACGCACGATTTAATTGGGCTTATTGACATTATATCCTGCTCAAAGATTGAATGATTACGAGGCACTATCTTGTTATGAACTTATCATAATTTAGATACATTATTGCTAAACACCATTTGGCGATTAGTTTTAGTTTTAGGATCGGCTCAATTTCATCATCTTTAAGCCAACTAACAGATTCACGAGCTTTCTCACAGAAACCCAATGACCTCTTATGATGATGAAATAGCATGTTTAAGTTACTTGTACAACTCAGGGATCTTCTCATCACTCCTTCAAATGAGTGGATTGCACGTTTTAATTCTACCTGAGAAAACTATGTACATTGATAGAAGTTGGGATCTAAATTTCTTCACAGTATTTCTGGGCAGTAACAGTTTTTTTTCGCTGCTAGTTCATACGTCTCCCGTCAGCCTTGGAAGCCAGGAATACTTGTACAGGCATTGCTAATGGAGTGTTATAAGGATGAGGCCAGAAAGGCCAAGGAAATTGCAGAGAAAAAATTCCAAGACCAGGATTTGGAAGGTGCCAGGAAGATGGCACTGAAAGCTCAGAATATGTATCCTCTTCTTGAAGGCCTCACTCAATTCATAGCAGTTCTGAATGTCCACCTTGCTGCTGCTTCTGGCCCTAAAACCAAGGGATTGGTTGATTATTACAAGGTTTTGGATGTGGATACTGATGCCCAAGTCTCTGTAATCAGAAAACAGTATAGGAAACTGGCTCTGTTGCTGCACCCTGATAAGAACTCCGGTGTAGGAGCTGAGCGAGCATTTAAGCTGGTTGCAGAAGCTTGGGCAATTCTTTCTGATGAAACTAAAAAGGCTCTGTATGATAGAAAGAGAAATGGATTGCGAAGGCCTTTCAAGGATAATGGGTCATCTAGTAACGAGTTTCAGAAAGTAAGCCAGAGATGCTCAGGACAGAGTGTTTATGTTGCTGCCTCTAGAGAGGCCACTGCAAGGTTTGTTCAAGGAATCTTTGACAAAATGGAACGGAAGGATTTTGAGCTGAGGCATAATCAGGGCTTTAGTAAGGCTTCCGGTGCTGGTAACAAAAGAAAAAACAATGGTGCTGACGACGACAACGACGAGGATGATTGTATTATTTTGGAAGATGGTTTTGGCAGGGAAATTGATAGGGCAGACACCTATCAGGGCAATTCATATACAAGATTGAATACAAAGGTGAACGAGATAGTCACAGTTGGTCTGCCCTTGTATCCTGATCAAGTTAAGCCCCAAAAAAATTGTGGGGAGGAGAACAGGTGGAAAACTCACAAAGCTAATAGATCAACAGGAAAAGTAAATACAGATAAAAAGGAGGAGATGATGGCTGTGCCAGATTCAGATTTTTATGATTTTGATGGAGACAGAGCAGAAGAGTCATTTGAGGTAAACCAGATTTGGGCTGCATATGATGATGAGGATGGAATGCCTCGTTTTTATGCTCGGATACGGAAGATTAGTTCCTTGCATCCATTTAAGGTGCAGATAACTTGGCTTGAGTCATTGCTCAATAACGAGCCTGCTCTGATTAAATGGCACAAAGCTGGATTTTATAAGGGGTGTGGAGATTTCAAGTTTATAAATTCTATTACTATCAACAGTGTCAACGTTTTCTCTCACATTGTGAGGTGGGAGATATCCAAGGGAGGGGTTAAAATTATGCCAAGAAGGGGAGATGTTTGGGCTCTCTATAGGGACTGGTCACCGGATTGGGATGCATCCACTCCTGAAGAAATCAGGCATAAATATCTCCTGGTTGAGATTCTCAGTGATTCTGTAAATGGTGTTGGGATCCATGTTGTTCCTCTTGTGAAGGTGGGGAAATACAGGACTCTTTTCCAAAGGATGAAGATTGAAGGTGCTACAGAGAAAAACATGCTGAGGTTCTCACATAAGGTGCCGGCACACAGACTTAAAGGGAATGATGCTCTGAATATACCAAGAGATTGTTGGGAGCTTGACCCAGCAGCACTTCCAGCAGATATGGTTCAAGAGGGTGCACCACAAACTGGTAACAACTAATCATTACAGTAGTGCAGTTGAAATGGGGAATGTTGTGCATGGTCCTTGAGCAATTGGTTTTGCAAGTTTTTTGTCTTAATGTAATTAGAATGAGAATCACTATCCACAAGATGGCTTATACTAGCAAACTAGGTTACTGTTTTGAATTCACCTTTTTGACACAAGAATCCAACATGAAACATCTCTGTGTTTTGTTATATTGAACAGCTCTGGAATGGGTGATTGGTACGTGCATTTGCAAAATATATTCCTCTATTGTAAAATAAGCACAGACAAATTTTAAGACATTACACTATGATGATGATCGGAATATTCAGTATATAGTTTATCAATGAAGAATAGCTATTTCCATTCTCAATTTCAGTCATTTATTTTCAAATTGAAACTCTAAGTGAATTACTGTTGGAAATCAAATACTAGGTTTTAACAAAGTCTTTTGGTTAAGGTATGGTTCTGTTTTGATCATTGAGTCTTAATGAAGCCTGCAATTTTACATTTTATTATCTAGCAGTTTCAAACAATGCCATGAAAATAATCTAAAGGCTGGTTTCGACAAATTATCTTGGTCAGGGTATGATTTATTTTTATCCAATGGCAATGTAGCCTGCATTTTTGCATTTTGTTATCTGGCAGTTTAAAGCAATGACAAAAAGAAAATTTATCCACTTTAATATTGTTTGTGAATGGACATTATATCTATAACATATCATCCGAGAGATTATTATTTATTACAATTTTTATCACCTGGGTAATAAATTGAGAGTAAAACTTTAGATGGGCTCTCCTGATTTAGATGATGACTCACGAATATAAAATCTATGCTACAATGGAACCAAAAAAGAAAAGTCGGATACATGAATTCGAGAAAACAAATTTAACTTAAACCTTGCCTTTTTTTCACAAAATCCTCTCTAAATTCCGAGCTTGTTGATTTCCATGACTTGTGGATAAAATCCATGCCATAGAGGACAAAAACTAAGTGACACGAATCTCTTAACCCATAATAAAAGATGTGTGCACCAGTTATTGGATCAGTGTAGCTCTATGCAGTGCTAATAAATAGCGGCTGTATATTCGATTTTACTCAATGTATATATAAATCAACTGAATTGTTATTCGATTGCTAAGTTCCATTTGAAAAGTGGGTTTAGTGAAACACATTTCTTCTAAGTGTTTCCAGTCACTTATGTGTATTGTTCTTCTCGTTTTTTTGTTTTTGGTAATCTTATCGTGGATTAAATTTTTTGTGGGATAGTTTGAGCAAGGTAAAGGTTTTCATTATGTAGTTTCATATTTAGATTGTCTTAATTGATGTGTAACGGTTAGGCATTGTTCTTTATGTCAAATAAGTTATTAGGGCCATTGAAAGTAATGAGGCACAAAAGATGCTTTTAAGAAATTATATTTCCTCAAGTCTTTCTTATAGTTGTATAATCTAGACGAATTTGGGTTTTCAAACCCTTCTTATCACCCATGTGCTGAGATTTTTGTAGCCAAAAACATATCATGGGAAACATGGGAAGCCATTCAATCTTAGCTCATCTAGAATGGCAATGGTTTCTGAGATGGGCATTTTGTGGTGGTCTCCAATGATTACCCTTCCTGATATTCCATTGGCCAAGAATCTCTAGATTCACTCTAAAGGTTTTTAGAAGGAGAATTTAGACTATTCGTGATTTGCATAGGCTAAAGCAACTTCTTCCTGGCTTTCTTGCCCACAACCTAGAGCCAAGTTTAACTTGAGTAGTCAAGATAAGGAATCCTTTTAGCAGATCCTAGAGGTTATGTCTTTTGACCTTTAGAATAAGATTGCAATTCAATCAAATTGGCCATGGTGGAGGGACTATAAATGATTTTTAGACACACCCTTCTAAAAATATTCTCCTAATAAAGGCTATAATTGACTCTTCCCTCACTTTCTTGTGATTCAAAAGCTAAATAAGTGATGGTCTCTTTGCTCTTTTCTCCATGTTTGGAATAGGAGTTTTTAGATAGTTTGGAAAGGTATTGTGGAACCTAAACTTGCCTATTTTGCTTGGTGTATTCTTTACCAAGGCCTTCTTATTGGAAAACATCTTGTTCACTTGGGAGTTTCTAATCCTAAGTGCTCCAAGTTTTACAAACATTTTGAGACTCTCAAGCATCTTTTTTGGTTTTATTCTAAAGCTTAGTTGGCTTGGTCATGGATTAATGACTTCTTCAAGCCCTTTTTGACATAATTCTTCACCTAATAATATTTTGTTGGGCAATGGGCCTAGACTTCTTGCTAAATTTGCTTAGACATGACATACTTTCATAATGGAGATTTTTTTGACTATTTGGAAATATAGAAATGTTTCCTTATTTCCTAGTAACTCAATTGATAAGTATTTTACTACTTAGTCCATATCTTTGGTTATATCCAATGTGCTTCTATAGATCTAGGTGCAATCTAACAAAGTGGTTGTGACAGTGGCCCACCTTCAAGCCCTGTTGGATCAACGGGAAAATACTCCATGTACAATGGCTCAAGTTCCTCCATCACCACCTCATGGCTAGTCCCTATGTCGAGGCCAAAGATGTGGGTGCAGCGAAACCTTTCGACAACATTCTTAGAGTTGTGCTAGATGGTCTCCACCTCCTTAGGTTGGACAATAGATCATGTGGTCTCCCCCTCATAGACTAGGCATCCCTCTTCCACATCTTCCCGATGTGGATGAGATTCATCTTCCAAGAAAGACATTGTTATAACAAATTTGATTTTTTGGCTTATGCACTTCGGCTATTCCCAAGTAGAGCAGTTGTGGGTGTTTTGCATGTATGCATGTGTATGGGTAAACATTATGCTTACATAAGTGTTTGTTTTCACTTTTTTTTTTGCTCGTTTTATTTTAGAATTTTTTTAAATATATTTTAGTTTCTTTTATTGTTTGTTTTTCTAAAAGGAACAATCTATCTATAAATATGATTTAATTAATAAAATGTAAATAATAAATCATATTTAATTGAGGAAGCATGTGTTAAATGCATGAAAGTAAATTACTAATTTATATTGCAAGAAATTTATCTTTTTAATCTTTTAATACAATATCTAAAACGAGTGCAACTAATAATAGTGTGAAATAAAATTTGTAATCAAATTTTCTTCTTTAATGTGTAAGTAGTTGTTTTAATTTTCCTAAAAAATTAAGGTTCTTTTCCAAACACAGATTTACAATTAATAATGAAATCTTTCCTGACAAGTTTAAATTAATAATTTTTGAAACACACCTCATTAAATTTTAAATTTTGGATAAAGTATGTAATTTTATGATATTAAAGGTCTATTTCTTCTAGTAATTCACTCAAAGGTTTTCCAAAAGAACTTTCCTTCATTGATTTAGCTAGATGTTTTCTAGAAGAAGTTTCCTTCACTAATTCACATAGAGGTTTTCCATAAGAAATTGGTAGAGGGAATCTTCAATGTCTAGACAATTGTCAAGGTAGGAATGATTGTTTTAGTGCTACAAAAGGAAAGACATTGATAACTATAGGATTATTTTGGTAATATTTTGACATGGAAATGATAGAATGATAGCAATTGTAAACAAAATCTTAACTAAACACACACATAATTGATGGAAAACAAATAGAAACGTAATTCTAAATATACTCTAAGACAAACTAAAACTAGATCTAGTCTAATAAAATGACAAACTTCAATCTACACTAGTCAAATATAACAATATAAACTAATTAAACAAAGGAATCTAAACTAACTAAACAAATAAACTAGAAATCTACACCTAGATCTTAATGTCACAGACACGGAGCAAATTGAATGCCAAGTCCTCAATATCAAATTTTGTTTATTCCTTCCAATGAAAAATTGAATGTTGTATGCATCCAAGACAAGATAAAAAGAAAAATCTAAGTACAGGGACAATAGGAAATGTGATTGATTGAGTCTTATTATGGTTGCAGGGAAAAATTAACACTCTAGGCTACATTTTGGAAATCCTTGCACCCTTCTAGAAAAGATTCTTCTCAAAATTTTGTATGGGAATGTTGTTGGGATTAGGGAACACAAAAAGTAGATCTAAATTGAGCAAACTAAGAAAGAAATAAAAGAAAACTTGCATTTTTGAGGAAATTTATGTGTTTAATTAATTTTTATGAATTCACTACTTTCATTAGGTGGTAATTTCAAAACCATTGCTTAGGGAAGCACCTATTTTGCTAAGGTAAGAAAAATATAAGTTTTAAGAAAAAAAGAAAACATGAGAAAATATTAAAAGACAAAATAAGTACTAGAGATAGTTGGAGGGGTCTAGGAGGTTTGACAAGTAATATTTTCATTGGAGATGCAAACTAATTGTTACATTTTAATTTTGACATGTCTTATTGGATTATGGGGAGTTGTGTCACCATGAAACATTCCCTATTGGATTGTGTAATGTCCCCAAACATTTTTTTAAACTACTCAAATCTGAAATATAACAAGAAATTACAACATAAAATATGTTGAAATAATCACCATCAAATTTGCATGACAAAATCTATTACTTGCAATGATGATTTTTCACAAACTATGTCATGGAATTCACATAAATTTGCACATATAAAAGATTTCTTCACCCAAATGCTTGTGGCTGATTTATATTCTTTAAATGAACAAAAAAATGTTGGTGATAACATAAAATGTATAGAAACACATGTAAATATGAAAATAAACCTTGCTTGCTGTAGCTTCTTCCTCTCAATTCTATAAAACAAAACATTACAAACTATGCTAAAACACAAACAAACTTCACACAATGCTAGAGCATATTTATATGGATATAATCTACAACAAAACACTCTCCTAAATTAGAAATAACAACAATACAAATGGTAATCAGATCTACAAACAAAACCCTATATGCTGGAGCTCCTTCCTTCACAAAAAAATGCAAATAAACAAACTGAAATATCTTGAAAATGTAAACAAACTTTGAAGTGCTAAATACAACCTCTGTGTGAGATTTCCCTCAAGAAGCCAAAGGGGTTTTATCCTCTAATTTTATCATTCAAGATGTTTCATCCTCAGATGAATGATTAAACATAAGTGCTCAAACAATTTTGATAGAGTTTTAGCATATAGAAATTGGATGCCAACAATGTGAAACTGCTTGCAAATAAATAGACGCTAAAGGTCCAACTTGGGCTCCCAAAACCCAACACCCCTCTCTTGGAAAAATAAATAAAATAATATTATTTCAAGCAACTTCCCTCTAAAGATGCTCATTTTAATTTCTATCATAGTTGCCTCTAGATTCCTAGCTAAAAATAGGCAATAACTCCCCTCTTACAATATGTCATGAAATTTATCATAAAATCAGCTATAATTATTTAGCCACATTGGTGCAGGAGCACCCCTTCAACAAGCCAAATATACATCTAAGGGAGAAGACTAAGGTTTTAATCTGTGTTATGTTTTATGCATTTCTGTCTATTCATGTTGTCATTTCATGTTTGTATTAAAAGACCCCATCATGTGAACCAGTGTCACAAATTTGGCATCATGATAAGCCAATTTGGACATATTGGACAATTGGGGTATGTGGATGATCAAATCAAGTGTGTGGTGTTGTTAGGCGTTTTTGTTGTCATGTGCTAACATGTGTCGTGAGATTAGTTTATAATCTTGGTTATGCAAAATCCGAACTGAAGAGTTTGTAACCAAACAAGCAGAGGTGGTTGAGGAACGGTTTGCCTTCCACCTTCTGTAATTGTCAATGTATGAATCTTTATAATGGGTCTGTGTTCGTTGGGAGAAACAAAGAGAGACGAAGTTTGATTGAAGAAATAGAAATTCTGTCAGTTGTTTTTTTACAAATTCTATGTTCTGTGTAAATTTTTAGTGTATCAAATTGTTCTGTGTATATTCTCTGCATCAAATTGTTTTGTACATAATCTAGTTTTCCTGTTGTCGAGATGCAAGATTAAGACCATTCCACTAGTGGATTTCTTTGAAATCAGTGGAATGGACTCTGTATATAGTTTTTTGTTTTGTTTTCTTTTTGTTGTGGTCATGGCAGAAGGGTACAGAGGATCCGATCTGGAGAAGAGTTACCGCAGTAGAGGGCCTAGCATCTCGATGTGCTAGGGTTCAACAGAATAGAGGCTGCGAGATTGGTTGTAGAAGGCATCCTCGGTGTATGATTTTTTTGTGCTGTTTCAGTGAGATACTGACTATCAGAGAAGTAGTAGACTAATAGGCCGATGAACAATGTTTGGCTGATAGAAGGAGTTTGATGTTTGTTATCGAGGTGACCAACACTAGCGGAGAGACTTTGGAAAGTTCTGCCGACATGGAGTATTTGGCTGATGGTCGTTGAACATTAGAGTGACAAGGGTTATCGAGTAGACAAAGTTATATTGAACCGATAATACTAATCTCACCGATCGAGTTGTAGCGGGGTGACAACTGAAAATGTCACCGATGGATAGGTTATCGGCGTAACGGCGGTGTATCAGTCAGAGTCTGCAAGCGGCTGCCGATAGGATCGTGTGTTGCCGATGAGGAGTTTGGCGAGACAATAAGCTTCGGAGTAACATTTCAAAGGGAGGCCGATGATAAAATGTTTGGCCAATAGACAGAGGTTTCGGTGTGAAAGAAACCGTCGGGGGAGATAAAAAATAGTGAGACCGACAAGGCAAGTCAGGCCGAGAAAGAAAGAGAAGAATAGCTTCGATGAGACATGGAGATCTCTTGCCAATATTGGTAAAAAATAAATATTTTGCATGTTTCCACTGTGTGACTCTGCGTCACACATGATCTTGGGAGTTACAAATTTCTCCACAAGAAATCCCACACCCTAGTTATGGTTTGCATCATATAAAGATGTTTCAATATTTAATTTGACTTCAATCAATAAGCTTTGAAAATATAAATTAACATGGGTCCCAAAATTAAATATTAAATAAATTATTTCCCTATCTCCTTCCTTAGCCCATAGAAAAATATTAGCATTTTTCCAAAAAATTAAATTAATTAAAAATGGGACATTACAAGTTTTCCCTTCTCAAAATTACTTGTCCTCAAGCAATGCAAATTCAACATGTTCCATGATTCTTGATTCTTCCCAAGTGGCATCCTTTGTAGGTAGGTTCCTCCAATAAACCAGATATTTTTCTGATGGCTCTATGTCTTGAATTTTGCACCCTTGTTACAATGATGGCATCTAGTCCCCATATGAGTGGCACTCTACTATCTATGATCACTAAACCAATGATAATTAGTGCACCAAAAACACAGTGCCTTAAGTGGAGACATACTGTGAGTATATGATGAGTGGCATTGTAGTGGCAATCTCCAAGGTGCAACCATTTGATCCATGTTGCCTATTGACGTATGGTATATTTTATCAAATCTCCTTCCATCCACATATTCTCTATCTCTATTTTTCCACCTATTTGTATGTAATAACTAGTTCTAGAAGTGAGCTTGATGCTAGTCAAGCAAAACAACTCTTCCCAAAAAGAGACAAGAAATATGTTATCCTTTATTAATATTTTCAAGCAAGTCACCATCTAGCTTAAACACCTATTTGAAAAACAAATTTTCCATATGATGTGCTTTGAATTCTAGAAATGGCAAAGAAGTATGCATGCTTATAATTTAGCCTATCCACAACAACATAAACAATCTTTACCATGTAGCTTGGGAAGACTTGTGATGAAGTCCATGAACACACTTTTCTAGTCTTGATGATTAATAAGCAATGACTACAACAAATTTACTAGAAAGACATGCTCTACTTCATTCAATTGGTAAGAAATATACCCTGATGTGCTTGAGATCCTCCTCCTGAAAGCTCCTGCATGAGAATCTCTCTTATATTGTAGGCTCTAGAGTGTCCCATCATGGGTGTATCATGTGAATCCTTTAAAGTATTTTGTTTCATCTTAGATTCAAGTACGAGAAAGATTCTATCCTTATACAAAATGAGACCATCTACTAGCACATACTTGGAATATTCTACCATGATATAAGTCTTCTAATTAGAATAAATGACATAAATAAAACAAAGAGTGGGCATCATAGAAAAAGCATCAACAACTACGTTTTTTTTCCATTCATGTATTCTACATCAAAATCATAAGCTTGGAGTTTCCTTACCCCTTTTTGTTGTAGATATTCCAAGTCATGATGGCCCAAGAAAAACTTCAAGCTATGGTAACCTATCTCAAGCACATATCTACCACCAACTAGATGTTGTCTAAATTTTTCCAAAGCATGCATGATGGCAAACATCTTCTCATCATAAATAGAGAAACCTATTTATGAATATTTGAACTTCAAGTTCTCAATTTTATTGGAGTCCCCATTTTGCATTAATATGGCCTCAATACCTTCTCCTGAAACACCACATTCTACCACAAATGGTTGTGATAAATCTAAAATAAAAAATACAAGACATGAGCTAGTTACCTTCTTAAGCTTAGAAAAAACTTCTTATGTCCCCTCCATCCATGCAAAAGCTCCTTTCAATGTCATATTGGTTAAGGGTGTTTCTATGTGAAAACCCCTTAACAAACCTTCTATCATGGTTGCATAAACTAAATAATCTTGTCTACAGAGTTAGTGTGGTATGGAATGCTTGTACTAGAAAAAATTGAATCCTCTTCTGATCCACCTACATGCCTTGAGCAATAATGACATGGCCCAAGTATAAAATCTTTGTGACCCTAAACTCACACTTAAATTCTTTTACAACTAGAGTATGTTGCTCTAGAATCCCAAGGATCAAATTTAGGTGCCTCATATGATCCTTTCATACTTTGCTACACGTCAAAATATCATAAAAAATATCAAAACAAATTGTCTCAACTGACCATTGAATACTTGATTCACAATTAATTAGAAAGTAGATGGTGTATTAGTTAATTTGGATGGCATGACCAAGAACTAAATATGTCCAATAAGGCATCTAAAAGTTGTCTCGTGCACATATTCTTTGCAAACAAAAATTTGAGGTGGATTGATCTCAAATCAGTCTTTGAGAAATAAGGAGTGATAATGACATGCTTATAACCAATTTCTAATTTCCTCCATCTAATAGTAATCTTGGGGACATATTATTGAACACCATACTATGCTAATTTGGAAGCATTTGAATATCAAAACAAGGACTATGTTGCTTACCATAAAATTAGATAGTATGGATTGTTGATATGTGGCGACTGATCATGCAAGTACTGTACCTAAGTTAACTAACAAAGGAAAAATGACATTGCAAAACCCTAATTCTAGAAGCTTCCAAAAAGCTTGTTACAAGTGGCTGGAATGTATGGTACAACTATATATTTGCGAGATTGTAATATGTTTTTCACTGGATATTAAAAGCATTGGATGGCTGAGTTTTTGTGGATGTAGCCCATATTGGGTGAACCACGTTAAATTTCTGTGTTGATCTCTTTTGTGTTGTTCTTCATTATTATATTTGTGTTATTTAATATGCATATAATTGTTAGTGTTTATTGCTTGATCTGCCCTAACCCTAACAACTGGTATCAGAGTGGGTTGTGTTTGTTTATCGTCTATAGGAAGGTCTCACGGTTGAGTGGGAGTCTCATAGTTAAGTGGGAACAATGGCAGACAAGGGTAAATTGAAGGTAGATAAATTCAATGGGCAGAACTATCAATTATGGAAGATGCAGATGGAGGATTATCTCTATCAAAAGGATTTATGGAGGCCGTTGGAAGGAGTAGCCAAGAAACTGACATCAATGACTGATGAGGATTGGGAACTTCTGGATAGAAAGGCACTGGGAACCATTCGGCTATGCCTGACACCATCTGTGGCATTCAATATAACAGAAGCGAAGACAACAAGTGAACTGATGAAAGCTTTGGCCAGATTATATGAAAAACCCTCAGCCTCTAATAAGGTATTTCTCATGAAGGGTTTGTTTAATCTAAAAATGATTGAAGGTGGATCTATGTCAGATCATTTAAATGAGTTTAATATGATTACCAGTCAGTTAACTTTTGTAAAAGTGAAATTTGATGAAGAGGTGAGGGTTCTCTTAGTTTTATGTTCTTTGCCAGAAAGCTGGAATAGCTTGGTAATGGCTGTAACTCTGTCTCTGGTTCAAATATGGTGCAGGAGCACCTAGAAAATCATGTTTTCTTTTGTAATAAGGTTTATTTGACCAATGCATTTTCATTTCAGTTGTATCTAGGTTCATTTTGTAAGTCCCAAGTGACTTTAGGACACTTGTCAAATTGTAACCGCATAATGCCAAAATAGGGCAGTAAGGCAGTTGGATGCTATTTTAGACGGTTGTCTCCTAGCCGCTTGGATTGATCTCCCAGCCGCTTGGAGTCAGTTCGGTACTACTCAGGGCGAGTTGATAAATACCCTAAGGAAGGAACCAAATGATCATATATTGTAATCTGATCAAAGAAGTAGTGTGATCGAATGTGATTGTATTGTGCTCAGGAGAAATAAAGCAATTCTGTTCTGTCCATTTGATTTCCATTTCTTATAACTGTAAATCATGTAACTATAGATTTCCATTCATTCTGCATTTTCCATTGTTGCCATATGTCATCGTGAAGCATTCCACTGGTGAGATTTCTGTTGAAATCAGTGGAATGGCTTTGTTGTATGAGTATTTGTTTTGCTCTTTGTTTTATTTTTCTTGTTTGGTGGTGCAGGGGATCCAGATAGGGCGTTTCACGCAGTAGGATGACCTAGCATCTCCATGTGCTAGAATTCACGAGAAGTAAACTGTGCGACGGTGTATTGGCGCATCGGCCAAAGGTTACAAGTGTTCACTGATGGAATGAGTCTCACCAAGGGCAAATGCCATCGGGGCATTGGCAGAAGGATGAGACTTGGCTGATGGAGTTGAATTGGCGGCTCATTTGTTAGTTTGTCAACTGTGAGAAATTAGGGCATCAGTCTATGGTTTTTGCTATGCGCTCCCCATCATATTGGTATCAGAGCAAGGGAAAATATTTGGGCGGCAAGTCGAATTAAGGATTTGTAGGAGTGTTGGCGTTTGGGTGCTGACTATGAATGTTTATGTCAGACAAAGAAAGTGAGACAGAGGCAGAGAGGATTCCTCCCAAAAGTATGTCACAGGACGCCATTAAGAAGATGATCGAGGAGATGCTTGAATCCAAGTTGGGAGAGTGCAAGTAGTCTAAAAGCAAAGATAGGGAAGATGAAAGTGACAGTGATGAAGGTGATACAGAAATTGCTGAAACCAGTAAAAAGACAGAGGAGATACCAGCAGACCAGAGGGCATTTTTAAATGCATTAAAGTCAGTTAATAGGGACACCATAGATGGGTTACCTATGTATAGTGGAAGTATGGAAACTGAATAAGTGATTGACTGGATTGAGGCATTGAACAATCATTTTGAATACAAAGAAGTCCCTGATGATAAGAGGGTTAAGTTGGCAAAGGCAAGATTGAAGGGATCTGCTCTTTGATGGTGGAATTATGAGCAAGGAGAGAGAGTCAAGGAGGGGAAGAACATGATAACCTCCTGGGAAAGGATGAAGACCAAAATCAAGGCACAATTCTTACCCCTGGATTATAACGTGCAGATGTATAAGAAGTTGCAGAACCTCAGACAGAGAGACCTTGATGTGAATGCATACACACAAGACTTTCATAAACTCAGTCTCAGATCAAAGAGACAAGAAGAAGAGTCAGAGAAGGTGGCCAGGTACTTGAATGGCCTAAGGATGAACATTCAAGATGAGACCAGCATCTTAGCACTAGAAACAGTGAACAAATGTTTCCAAATGGCGTTAAGGGCTGAAGAGAAGATAAAGAGAAAGAGTGAGAAGAATAATAGAGGTAGAGGTGGAAGAAATTTCAAAGGCAGAGGTAGTTTTGGAGGAAGAAGTCCTAACCAGAGGCCTAGTGGTGAGTCTAGCCAAGAAGAACAAGTTGGGGACTCCAGTAGCAGAGGAGGCTACCGAGGAAGAAGGCCTAATAAAAGAGGTGGGACAAGTGGATCAGGTAGAGGATCCAAATTCTCCAATGTGAGATGTTATAACTACAATCAGATAGGGCACTCGACATACAAGTGTCCAGAGAAGGCCTCAACTTCTTATGGTGGTGAGAAGAGAACCACTTTGATTCAAGAAGACACAAGGAGTGTGACATCTCCTAAAGTGAATCTAGCATCAGAAACATGAGAGAATCTGATGATCAAGAGGACGCTGCTCAAGGAACCAGTGCAGACTGAACCATCTCAAAGAAGGGCTTTGTTTAGAATCAACTGCAAGATCCAAGGTAAGGTTTGTAAAATTATTATTGACTCTGGTTCCACTGATAACATTATATCTTTGGAAGTAGTGAATAAGTTGAAGTTAGAAAAGATACCCCATAGCAGTCCATATAAAGTCAGTTGGTTGAATAAGGGGCAGCACATACTCATCAATGAACAAGCATGGGTAGAATTCAGTATTAGGGGATATAGAGATAAAATCTTGCGTGACATCCTTCCAATGGATGCTTGCCATCTTTTATTAGGTAGACCATGGCAGTTTGACAGGAAGGCTCATCATGATGGAGAAAAGAATGCTTACTCATTCCAAAAATATGGTGTGACTTATGGGATACAGTCATTGGTAGAAGAGGATCCACAACATGTAGGGTCTAGTGTAATGATGGTAGGAGAGAAAGAATTCATGGACACATTAAGGGAAGGTGATGGAGTAGGTTTTTCTTTGATTGTGAAGCCTAAGGGGGAAGAGAAGAAAAGTGTACGAGAAGTAGGGCCTAAAGAGATCAGAGATTTGCTTGAGAGTTACAAAGGAGTGATTGCAAAGGATATACCTAATTCCTTACCCCCAATCAGAGACATTAGCCATCAGATAGATCTCATACCAGGAGCAGTACTTCCTAATAAGGTAGCATATAAGATGACACCTCAGCAGAACGAAGAGATAGAAAATTAGATTCAAGAACTCCTAAACAAAGGGCTGATAAGGAAGAGCCTTAGCCCATGTGCAGTACCTACTGTTTTAGCCCCAAAGAAGGATGGGAAATGGAGACTGTGTACTGATTCCAGGGAAATAAATAGGATAACCATCAGATACAGGTTTCCTATTCCTAGAATTGAAGACCTAATGGACTATTTGGGAGGTGCTACCTATTTCTCTAAGATAGACTTGAAGAGTGGGTACCATCAGATAAGGATAAGAGAGGGGGATGAGTGGAAGACAGCTTTGAAAACCAATGAAGGGTTGTATGAGTGGCTTGTGATGCCGTTTGGTCTTTCAAATGCCCCTAGCACCTTTATGAGGTTGATGAATGAGGTGTTGCAGGAATTCATAGGAAAATTTGTGGTAGTCTACCTTGATGATATTTTGGTGTTCAGTAAGAGCAAGGACGAGCTCTTGGAACATTTGGAGATAGTCTTGAAGAGGCTGCAAGATCAGAAGCTACTGATAAACTTGGAAAAGTGTGACTTCATGAAACAAGAATTGGTGTACCTAGGTTTTGTCATCTCTAAGGGTGATTTGAAAATGGATCCTTCCAAGGTAGAAGCTATTTTGAATTGGCCTACACCCAGGATAGCAGGAGAGGTTAGAAGTTTCCATGGTTTGGCCACATTTTACAGGAAATTCATTAAGAACTACAGTGACATCTGTGCACCTATGTTGGAAACCATCAAGGGTGGAGGTAAGATGAAGTTTGTATGGACGAGAGAAGCAGATAGGAGCTTTGAGAGTCTAAAACAAAAAGTTGCTAAATTCCCTTTTTTAGTGTTACCTAATTTCAATAAGGTTTTCACAATTGAATGTGATGCAAGTGGACTGGCCATAGGAGCAGTGTTTAGCCAAGAAGGCAGACCAGTAGCCTTCTTCAGTGAAAAGTTAAATGAAGCCAAGAGGAAGTACTCCTCTTATGATTTAGAGTTGTATGCTATGGTACAAGCTCTGAAAAAATGGAGGCACTACTTGCTTCCTAAAGAATTTATTGTATACACTGACAATCATGCTCTCAGTTTTTTGAATGGACAGGAAAAGCTCAGTCATAGACACATGAAATGGGTGGAAAGTCTTCAAGCATACACCTTCATCATCAAACATAAGAAAGGGATAACCAATAAGATTACTGATGCTTTAAGCAAAAGGGTGTTGACAGTGCAAGAAGTGCAGCTACAAAGTATGGGTGTTGAGTCACTCAAAGGATTGTATGAAGAGGACCAAGATTTTAAGGAGATGTACAAGGTATGTAGTGAGTTTGCCAATGCTTTCCATAGTGACTTTTCAGATTATACATTGCAGGATGGACTTTTGTTTAAAGGAAGTCAACTATGTATCCCTAAGTGTTTAATGAGGGATAATATTGTGAAGGAAAAACATAGTGGTGGTTTAGGAGGACATTTTGGGCTCAATAAGACCTTAGATCTTATAAGAAGGTTTTACTTTTGGCCAAGGATGCAATTTGATATCAGAAGGTTTGTTGAGAGTTGTATGATTTGCCAAAGAGCAAAGGGAGTCTCAACCAATGTAGGATTATACCAACCTTTGCCCATACCAAACAGACCTTGGGAAAGTTTGAGTATGGATTTTGTGATGGGATTGCCCAAGACAAGGATAGGTTATGACAGTGTGTTTGTTGTGGTAGACAGGTTCAGCAAGATGGCTCACTTTATTCCTTGTAAGACCACCAATGAGTCTAGTTACATTACCGGTTTGTTCTTTAAAGAAATTGTCAGGATTCATGGATTACCTTTGAGTATTGTATCTGACAGAGACAACAAATTTGTGGGACATTTCTGGAGAACCTTGTGGAAAAGATTGGGTACAACTTTGCCTTTTAGTTCAGCCTATCATCCCCAGACTGATGGCCAAACTAAGGTTGTCAATAGATCATTAGGCAATCTGCTGAGATGTTTGATAAGAGAACATGGCAGTAGTTGGGATGTGGTACTCCCACAAGCAGAGTATGCCTATAATGATTCTACAAATAGAAGTACAGGTCTAAGTCCTTTTGAAATTGTTTATGGTAGTCATCCTAGAGGAATTTTTGAATTAAGAGATGTTCAAGGGTTGGACAAAAGGAGTGGACATGCTGATACATTTGCAGAGGTTATGAAAGAGATCCATCAACAAGTCAGAGATACTCTACACCAGAACAGTCAGAAGATCAAGGCTAGAGTGGATCAAAGAAGAAGGGATGTGTAGCACCAAATAGGAGTAATGGTCATGGTTCATGTCAACAAGAACAGATTGCCCACAGGAAAACACAGCAAGTTGATGATGAGAAAAATTGGACCTTGTCAGATTTTGGAAAAATATGGTCCTAATGCTTACAAAATTGAACTCCCTGATCATATTGCTATTTCACCTATATTTAATGTTGCTGATCTAACATTATATAGGAGTCCTGATACAGGAGAAGGTGCAGATGATTCTGTTCAAGACACTGCAGAGTGGGTGCAGCATTTACCACCTAAGGAACCACCGAAGATGGAGTGCATCTTGGATAGAAGGACAGCCAAGAAGACAAGAAATCAGACCTATTTTGAGCACTTAGTCAAATGGCAAGGACTTCCAGACTCAGAAGCCACATGGATGCTGGAAGAAGACATCAAAAAGTGGGGTGGTGATTTGCAGTAGATAGTCTCTAAGAGGACTTGAGACAACTTTCACCTGGGGAGTATGGTGCAGGGGCACCTAGAAAATCATGTTTCCTTTTGTAATAAGGTCTATTTGACCAATGCATTTTTATTTCAGTTGTATCTAGGTTCATTTTGTAAGTCCCAAGTGACTTTAGGACACTTGTCAAATTGTAACCGCATAATGCCAAAATAGGGCAGTAGGGCAGTTGAAGGCTGTTTTAGACGGTTGTCTTCCAGCCGCTTGGATTGATCTCCCAGTCGCTTGGAGTCAGTTCGGTACTACTCAGGGTGAGTTGATAAATACCCTAAGGAAGGAACCAAATGATCATATATTGTAATCTGATCAAAGAAGTAGTGTGATCGAATGTGATTGTATTGTGCTCAGGAGAAATAAAGCAATTCTGTTCTGTCCATTTGATTTCTATTTCTTATAACTGTAAATCATGTAACTATAGATTTCCATTCGTTCTACATTTTCCATTGTTGCCGTATGTTGTCGTGAAGCATTCCACTGGTGAGATTTCTGTCGAAATCAGTGGAATGGCTTCGTTGTATGAATATTTGTTTTGCTCTTTGTTTTGTTTTTCTTGTTCGGCGGTGCAGGGGATCCAGACAGGGCGTTTCGCGCAGTAGGATGACCTAGCATCTCCATGTACTAGGATTTGCAGGAAGTAAACTGTGCGACAACATATTGGCGCATCGACCAAAGGTTACAAGTGTTCACCGACGGAACGAGTCTCACCAAGGACAAATGCCATCGGGGCATTGGCAGAAGGATGAGAGACTTGGCCGATGGAGTTGAATCGGTGGCTCATTTGTTAGTTTGTCGACTGTGAGAATTTAGGGCATCAGTCTGTGGTTTCCGCTGTGCGCTCCCCATCAAAATACTTTGAAATTTGATGATGTTGTTGGTGTTATCCTTAGTGAGGAAATGCGACGAAAAAGCACAGGTGAGACTTCAACATCTAGTAATGCTTTGACTATAGAGAATAGGGGAAGAACAAAGGAAAGAGGAAAAATCCCTACAAATTGTGGGAAGTCACAAGGGAAGTCGAAGAAAGGCAGATCTAAATCCAGAGGAAGAATGGATTGCTGGCACTGTGGAAATCTAGGACACTTGAAGAAGGATTGCTAGTCTCGAAAGGGCAAACAAGGAGACAGACAACATGATGACAGTAAGGAAGCTAATGTTGCAAGTAATAAATTACATGATGCTTTAATTCTATGTTTAGATAAAGCTAATGATTCCTGGGTAATAGATTCAGGGGCTTCATTTCATGCCACACCCCATAGGAAATATTTTGTAGATTATGTTCAAGGTGATTTTGGACAGGTATATTTGGGTGATGATGAACCCTGTTAGATTGTTGGAAAAGGAAAGATAAAAATCAAGTTTCAGAATGGAAATGAATGGTTGCTATAGGAGGTAAGGCATGTTCCAAATTTGAGAAGGAATTTAATCTCTGCAGGACAACTAGGTAGTGAAGGTTGCATAGTTACCTTTTCAGACAAAGTCTGGAAGGTCACTAAAGGTGCATTAGTAGTAGCTAAAGGTGAAAAGGTAGGCACATTGTATTTGTGTACTGGTAATACTTATTCTACTTTAGCTGCTACAAAAATAGTTGCTACTGAGACAGTTATAACACTTGTTGCAGGGATAAAAACAGAATTGTGGCACCATAGACTTGGGCACATGAGTGAGAAAGGGATGAAGATCCTTCACTCTAGAAAGTTGCTACCAGGTCTGAAGAAGATGGATATGGAGTTCTGCGAAAATTGTGTTTATGGAAAATAGAAAAGAGTCTGATTTCTCAAAGTTGGGAAAGAGAAGAAGAGTGAGAAATTAGAGTTTGTGCATTCAGATGTATGGGGACTAGCTCAGGTGTCTTCTCTTGGAGGCTCTTGCTATTATGTTACTTTTATTGATGATGCAACTAGGAAAACATGGGTGTATTTCCTAAAACAAAAATTAGAAGTATTTGAAACTTTTAAAAAGTGGAAATCTTTGGTTGAGAATGAGATAGGAAAAAAGTTGAAGTGTCTCAGATTTGATAATGGAGGCGAGTATTGCAGTAGAGAATTTGAGAATTATTGTTCATATAATGGAATATGTAGGTAGAAAATAGTTCCTGGAACCCCACAAGAAAATGGTGTGTCTGAGAGGATGAATAGGACCATTATGGAGCGTGCAAGGAGCATGAGATTGTATGCTGGACTACCCTTGCACTTTTGGGCAGATGCTGTACATACCCCTATTTATTTAATAAACAGGGGACCTTCAAATCCTTTGGATGGTGGCATTCTAGAGGAGGCTTGGATGGCTAAAAAGGTAAACTATTTATTTCTAAAAACCTTTGGTTGTGAAGCTTTTGTCCATGTTGATATTGAAAATAGAACGAAGCTTGAGGCTAAGTCTAAAAAATGTACCTTCATTGGATATGGAGTAGATGAATTTGGTTATTGGTTATGGGATTATGAAAATCATAAAATCATTAGGACAAGAGATGTTATATTCAATGAGAAGGTCATGTATAAGGATCAGCTGTAGGAAAAGAAGCATGAACAAGCCAAAAAGGAATATATGGTGCTGGATGAGATTCCAGAAAATAAAATGCTAGTGGTACCTGATGCTCAACAACAACAAGTTATCCCACAAACTCCTGCAAGTGTTAGACATTTTGCAAGGATAACTAGACCTCTAGAAAGATTTTCTCCATCATTATATTCTATATTATTAACTGATTTTGGTGAACTTGAAAGTTATGAAGAAGCAATGCAAGTAGATACCAAAAAGTAGTGGGAGCTAGGCATGAAAGAGGAAATGGATTCCTTGTTGCAAAATCAAACTTGGTACTTAATCCAATTGCCTGCAAGTAAAAGAGCATTGCCAAATAAATGGGTTTACAGGTTGAAGGAAGAAGATGGAGGCAAGAAAAGATATAAGGCCAAACTCGTGGTAAAAGGTTTTGCACAGAAAAAAGGTATAGATTTTGATGAAATATTTTCTCCAGTTTTAAAGATGACTTCTATTAGAACTATTCTAAGTCTTATGGGTGCAAAAGACTTGCATCTTGAACAATTAGATGTGAAAAAAATATTTCTCCATGGGGATTTGGAAGAGGAAATATACATGCAACAACCATAGGGATATGAGGTCAAGGGTAAGGAGGATTTTGTGTGTAGGTTAAAGAAGAGTTTGTATGGCCTAAAACAAGCACCTCGGTAATGGTATCTAAAATTTGATAGTTTTATGCTGAACAAGTATACAAAAGATGTCATTCTGATTATTGTGTTCATTTTAAGAAAATGGGTAATGGCAGCTATATTATTATGTTGCTTTATGTTGATGACATGCTTATTGTCGGGTCTAACATGCTTGTTGTCGGGTCTGACATGCTTGTTGGTATGCACAAGGCCAGATATTGCACATGCAGTGGGAGTTGTGAGCAGGTATATGAGCAATCCGAGAATAGAACATTGGAATGCTATAAAATGGGTTCTCTGATATTTGAGAGGTACTACTTCAAAGAAACTATGTTTTAGAGAAACAAATTTTGCTCTAAAAGGATATGTTGACTCCGATCTGGCAGGTGATATTGATAGCAAGAGTACTACAGGGTATGTTTTTACTGTAGGAGGTACTGCAATCAGTTGGATTTCAAGACTGCAAAAGGTTGTTGCGCTTTCAACAACTGAAGCTAAGTATGTTGCTACTACAAAAGCTAGCAAGGAGATGATTTGGTTACAACATTTTCTAGAGGAATTGGGGCAACAACAAGAAGATAGCCCTTTGTACACTAATAACCAGAGTGCCATTCATCTTGCTAAGAATTCAGCTTTGCATTCAAAAACTAAGCACATACAATTCATATACCACTTCATCCGGTCAGTTTTGGAGGATGGGCAGTTGAAGCTAGAGAAAATTCACACAAGTTAGAATCCTGCAGATATGTTCACAAAGGCAGTTACATGGGAGAAACTAATTTCCTCATCAGTTTTTGTTGGCGTTCATGACTGATAATGGTGGACTTAAAAAACCAGCCAGGCCTGTAATCTAGTGGGAGTTGCAAGCGTAGCGATGTCATCCAGGATCAGTCTCCAAGTGGGAGATTATTGGTATGTGGCGACTGATCATGCAAGTACTATACACAAGTTATGTATCCTCACTGGGGTTTGGGGGCACAACCCCCAATTTTTTTTTCCCTCTTTTTGCACTATCGGAGTCGGTTGTTAATTTTTGTTAACCGACAAAAGAAAAATGACATTGCAAAACCCTAACTCTAGAAGCTTCCAAAAAGCTTGTTATAAGAGGCTAGAATGTATGCTACAACTATGTATTGCGAGATTGTATCTATTTTGCACTAAATAATAAAATCATTGGATGGTTGAGTTTCTGTGGATGTAGCCCATATTGGGTGAACCTCGTTAAATTTATGTGTTGATCTCTTTTGTGTTGTTCTTCATTATTATATTTGGGTTATTTAATCTACATATAATTGTTAGTGTTTATTGCTTGATCTACCCTAACCCTAACATGGATGTCCTCCATCACCAACATCTTGTTGTCCAAGAAAATTATCTCTTGCAAGAAGTCCTCTTATCGATGACAACTCCTAGAGATCCATTAGAGACACCTCCAAGCAACACATCTTTTCCTTCAAATGTAAAATTTAGCTCTTTGTTTTGATGAATCTAAAGAAACTCACTAATGGAATATAACCATTGTATACCAATAATCATTTTAGTTCTCATAGTATAAAATGTATTATATACCTTATGCTCACCCATGGTTACATTGAGTTGCTTACTTATCTAGGTGCATGGAATGACAAATTTATTAGCAACAAATATATTATTCCCAACAAAATCTATAGCCTTTGTGTGCCTCACAATGTCTTCTCTTTGTATTTTTTTGGTTACAGCACCAAGTTCCCACACCATCATGCACGAGAAACTTTAAAGTTGAGAGAAGTGATCCCCTTTCCACTTTGTACCTTTCATCTTTTCATCAATGTTAGAATACTTCATATTATGACAAAATCATTGCAATGACACAATATGAAGATGACACAATAAATCCTTGTTACTACTATCATCCTTATTTCTTGAATTGTAATCATGGATGCATTTAAAGTATTTACATTATTTTGCTAATTTGAAGATTTTTAAGATATTTGTAGCAATACTACCATTCTCAAGATGAAGATCATTAATTGAAAAATTCTCCTCAGATTCATGCTCACTAACATAGTTAATTTATAAACCATTCTCACATGCTAGTGGTCCCATATTTTTAATGTTTGAAAACTTGATAGGTGTTTCTTGGACACCATTAGAAATTATTGGAACATTTTCTTCCATTATCAAATCTTTCAACATGCAAAGCTGGCTTCTCATTGATTTTGTTATCCTCGAATTCATCTTGCTCAATTCGTGTGATAACCCCTACGAAACTTGTCCATTTCGTAGCCCACGTCCTCTAAGCACGTGAAACAAGACATTTTTAGGTCGTCTCTAGTGTGACTTGGTCACTCGAAGAATCCCTTTGATTTTTGATCTAGGTTCGTTTTGAGTTTTTTGTCATTTTCAGTTTTTCCCAGTGTTGGTCATTTTTGCCTTCAGAGTTGTCAATGTAAAAATAAAATTGACATTTGCATTTTTCATGTCAATGTCAAAACAAAATGTACATTTACACGAGTTGTAATTGCAGAAAAAATCTCTGCAATTACACTCCTAAGGTCACACGCTCAGGCATTAATGGCTCTTTGAGTTAGAAGATTTTTGAAATCTTTTAGAGTTTATATTATATTTCTTCCTTCTTTTTTCTCGCTTTCTTATTTGTAAGTGTCTGGTTTTCTCTCCCTCATCGAGCCCTAGCTCCCAAAATCATGTCAAGGGTGTTTGGATTTGAATCTAGGCAGATGTCGATTTCGGGTATGTAAGCTTTTTCTATTTTCTTTTTTCCTTTTGAGAGAAAGTTTTGTTTGTTTTTATGTTTTTAAAAATCTTAGTTTTTACATTTCATATATGTTTGCCTGTGTAAAAACTAGGGTTTTTCCTGATTTATGTTTCGTCTGTGTACAATCTAAGGGGTATCGTTTCAAATGTATTTTTATTGAAACATTTTAAACTTTATGTAATCTAGGATTTATTGTTTTCGTGATGTTTTTGTTTTCTATGTATCCCTGGTGTTGTTAGCTGACATTTGAAGTAAGGATGGAGTGCAGGATTTGTTTCCTGCACAACATCCATTGTTTGGGATGTTGTACGGGAATCAAATCCAGCACAACATCCTCATACATGTTCTACCCTGCTCAAACTTGACCTTCCAAACATAACACAGATGCATGTGAAAAGTAGGTTTCAAACTCCGCATGACACAAGTTCATCATGTCATGTGGAGTTTGAATCCCGCATGACACAATTTTCATTGTCAATCGAACCTTAGTTTTTTCCAAACATGACTTGTGTCAAGCAGATTTTAAACTCCGCATGACACAAGTCCATTGTGTCATGCGAAGTTTAAAACCCACCTGACACAATGTGACCGCCTTCAAAACCAACACATATGCACATCGGGGTTTAAACTCCGATGTGCACTTCGATTTACCTTCCCAAATATGCACATCGGAGTTTAAAACCCGATGTGCACATTGATGTTTTCTTAAGTCCCAAAGCATGTCAATCGTGTTTTAAACCCCGATCGATATATTTCCTTCATGCATTATAATATGTAGGTCAGAGTTTAAACTTTGACCTGCATCTGAAATTCCAAATTTTTCTGACACTGTAAACTATAAAATGGTACTTCAAAGAAAGATTTTCTCTTGATCCGCCAGTTGATATCTCTGATCATGAAGATGATATATATTCTTGTGATTGTACAAAGGGTGTTTTGAATGAGATCTTTCTAACTCTGGAGTTTCTTCAAAAATCATATTTTTGTAATTCATTTGTCAATGTCAGAATCCCCTCCAAAGAAGAAGATGAAAAATAAATTTCAAGGAGTGGTCCCGGCTACTCAAGTGGAGTCAAATGTAGATGAAATCAAGGATATAGAGATCAGGCACGTTAATATGTCCAAGTTCTTGGGAAGATTGAACCAACAATCATTGCCTCAAAATATGCAATGTGTTCTCAACAGTGACATACATCTGGTTTCCACTTTCTCGGTGTCAGCTTAGAATCTAGATTTTGTTTTGGCTATGGTAGGAAGGTTTGATAAGGATACTAAAAGTAAATCTTATGCTAATGGGAATGTAATAATTCAACTTGATGCAAATTTCTTTGATTCTATGTTCAAATGTCCTGATATTGAAAACTACTCTAATCTTTTTGTTGGAGAGGGGCAAAGGTATTATGATGATCACACTGAGAAATGCAAGAGGGTTATCAATACCAGATGGCTTAAGAATCCTCATCCCTCCATATCAAGATGGCCCAAGAATATCTCTAGGAGTGAGTTCATAGAGGAGGTAGGTGATATTATTACTCTTCTCAACTGGGTAAAGGGTCTCCCAGTATCAAATGTTTTCCAAGATTGGATGCTTCAATACATTCGAGTCATCAGGAAGGGTGAAAAAAAGATATGGTGGGGTCAACAAACTAGTGATTCCATATGTGAGCAGCTAGCCTCCATGTCTATTACACTAAAATTTTATATGACTTCTTATCTAGTGTATGCTGCTGCTTCTATGAAGCATTTTCTAGGGTTAACAAGTGAAGGTGACAAAAGATTGACCCCTGTGTATGATTATTATCCACAAATTACCCTGGTTGAAAGCATAAAGCAATTTTGAAGAGTGAATGATGCTTTCTTCTATCATTACATTTTCCTATTGGATAAGGAGTTGGAAAAAAAGAGGGTGTTTGATCAAGCCTCAGAGTAGGTAAAGAAGTTCAGGTGCATCTTCCTTCAATTTCCTACTTTCACATACCTAAGGGTAGGCTGTTTAAGTGGACAACCATACATGTTACCTAGGTATCTAAGGGACAAAATGATCTTGATGGAGTTGTGCAGACAAATGGTGGATGCTCATGTTAAACAAGTCGGTGCACATAGAAGTGGATTTAAATTCTAGTTCTAGATTGGGAGATATGGTATCTCAACAACTCCTAAAGGTAAGGCCATGGAAACTGAGTTACAATGGATAACACATAAGAGAAAATATTTTGATTATCATGGCATGAAGAATAAACTGAAAGGAAATTATATTCATGTCCACATGATTGAAGATATATGGGTTGACTGTAGAACAGATGACGACATCAGAAGAATGGACTATAGTAGGCTTACTCTAGATTAGATAAGAAATCTTCAACTAGATGACATGCTTGAAGATATGTAGGATGAAGGAGATGTGCTGGATGCTAAATATGTGAACAATAACATTGCTGACAACCCTCTTCCTACTATCCAATGGTCTCAAAAGGAAGTGTCTTCTATAAGACAAAGATTTCAGGTGATTCTTGCAAATACAAATGTATGGCTATCAAGCAAAGGTTTAAAATTTAAGTCTTTCCTGACAGGCTCCGAGGAAGAACAAACAAAAGCACCACCAGGAAAAGAAGAAGAGTTGAGGACAAATAACAAGGAGGATACCACTCCTAGTAAGGAAAAACTCAAGTTTGTCTTTAAGACTAGAAGTAAGGAAAAAAGAAAGGAAAAATAAGGGACTTCTACATAGCCAGGTATTGAGCAAGGAGTGGCCGAAAAGGAGTCACAAGAACCAATCGATGATTCATAAGACAAGACTGCTCAAGTGATATCCTCTCCTTCTACTCTTGTGGTTTCAAAGGTATAAATTCCTATAGTTTTGGTTGAGTCAAGTGCATTACAGACACCAGGTATTCTAGATAATCCTGAATCCCCTCCATCTAATGTGTTTGTCCATTCTGTTCATTCTTCTCCTGCATCTCCTGATAACCAGTCAATTTTTGACACACTATTGGATAATGTTGATAGTGATTTTGTTCCTTTGTCTTCTATGCCCAGTCTCTCTGATGTTCCTATGTCCATAATCGATTCCATATCTCAATTAGATTTTGAGAAATTTATAGGATCATCTTCTTCACAAGTAAATGTGGGTGTTAATCCTTCAGCTGTACAAACTCAAACATCTCCACTTCTTTCAATGACTACACAAGATCCATCTGTTCCACCAAAACCACAAGATTTAGTAGTTTCGTCTGTTACCACTCAAACTTCCACTGCAGGAGGCAAAAGTGACAAATTCATCCTTCCATCATGGCTTGTGCCACATCAAACCATAAGAAAGAAGCAAGCTATTTCACCCGATGATTTTGATTTTAGTCAATTGGTTCCCACAAAGTCAAAAGAAATAAAAAAGGTAAAGACTTTGTCAAGAGTGTTTGTTGATGAAACAAAACACAAATTTGCAGAGATTGCTATTCCCACAATTGACAATATTGAATTTGAAGATCTTGGTTATGTTATCACTAGATCTAGGTAAGCAAACTCATGAAAGTGCAAAGGAAGATCTTATGGCACAATTAAATGCTTTTCTAGATAGATACGACAAGGATAAAGATATAAAGGATCAACTCAAAATACAGGTCGATCAGTTGAAATCAGTGCTTCTCAAGATCACTTAGTCATCTGAATAGGTTGAACTTTTTGGCACTAGTACAAGCAATGAAGCCTTCTTGAAAGTAGAAAGGATTGGTGTAAAAGGTCAAGCAATGGATGCCATGATATATAGAGTACTTGCCCAGGGTTCACTACTTATAAAGTCATCTATTGAGCTTTATAATAACTTGGGCAAGGTTGGAAAGGAAATTGATAACACATTGGAGTTTCTCTCACAAGACATGCAGCTAATTGACCAAGATCTAGAATCTTGGAGTAAGTTGTGAGATTTCAAAATTGAGTTATTGATTGAACACGGGGTCATCCTTGATAGGAGAAAATATATAAAGTATCAAGAAGCTATGATACACAAAAAGAATATAATTGAAGACTTGATACTTGATTTGAAAAAGCACCAGGAAAGGGGAGAAAATAAGGCTAAAGACATTTCTGATGAGCTGGAAGATCTACAATGTCACATGCTTGGTGACAATCAGCAGACACTCCTTGAGGAAACAATCATTTAGGAATTCACCAGCTTGGTTTAGACTAAAGTTGAAATTGAAGCCTTCTCATTGGCTACTCTTGATAGGTTGATGAACATCTAGAACATTCTGAATAGACTACAAAAGCTACTAAATAGGCACAAAGGTGTACCTGATACCCTCACCGATTCCATCACTTAGGTGCTTATTATCTCCAAGCATACACCAGGTCCAGACAATAATAAAGTACAAGCTATTATGAAAATATATGAAGAATTCTTGGAGAAGGATAAAGCTGATGAAGAAGTGTCCAAGGACACTTAGATATTTTTTCCATGTTTTAGTTTTAAGCCTTGTAAATTTTGATTGACAAAACCATGTCATTTTGAAAAATTAGATTACACAGACTTATGAGATAGAGTCATAAGATGTTTAAGACTTAGTTTTTGAATAAGTCAAAGTAGTTGTAGATTTTGTATTTTTTCTCTCGGCCTTTCCCTATAAATAAAGAGGGCCTTTTATGTAAATATTATCTTTTAGTTATTGAAGCGAAGCACTACTAAATTGAAGAGCATTTTGAGACTTTGTGTTGAAACTGCGAATCATAATTTTATCAATAATAAGAAAAGCAAGCGAGCATTCAAACTTTGTTTTGGAATAAACTTGTGGTGCATGGGAGATGTTCTTATGTATTTTCTCTTGTACTTTCTTATGCAATTGATCAAATAAGTAGTTTGAGCTTATATAATCTGGGAGGTGGTCTGAAGCTGATTTTGGAGTCTTTGTGCTATAACATTATCTTTGGAGTTTATGTTCTATATTCATGAGTTGAAGATATTAGAAGACTTTGAGCTGCTAGTTATTTTATGTGTTCATTAATCTCTTGATAGCATATAGTGGAGACTTTGGGCTGTACTATATTCTATACATTTCTAATTTCAAGTCAGCAAAAGAAATAACAAAAGACTTTGTGCTTTTGTGGGTTTCTTGGTTATTTCACTCTGGTATCATTTTGAATATTCTTATGTTCATTCAATCTTGAAATTGGTTATTATTGTTCCAGTAAGTGGTTTTTAAGTTTATTATACATTGTAAGGATTAAGAAGAAACATCATTTCTGAAAAAAAGAGAATTAGATGATATGGCACTATCCACAGGTTAATTTATAGTGTACATAAATCTAGTTAAGTACTTGTTGATTGTAATGAACAACAAGAAGGGAGCCTCCTCTTTATGAGAGGAGAGATTAAATCTCATCATACTTTGGTTGATATAACCATTTTGTCTTCAGTTAGTTGACAATAAAATATTCACCCAACAGTTTTTGGTGACTCCGCTGGGGACCGAACACGCAACCAGGAGCCTCTCGCCTTTTGTTGAAGTATACTGGCCTCATCTTTTGTAATAAGTTTTTGTATTGTTGATCTTTTATTTGTAACATTGCACTCTGGAAGAATGAAGGTATACACGAAGCTGAAGAGCTCAAGGATTTGTAGATCCTATTTTTGAATTTATGCAACAGAATATCTTCAATCTTCTTATTGCACTCATGAGATCACCTCTTCAACGTACATAGAGTTTTCTGCCCACTAACATGAGATCTCCTATACCAAGTGAAGCTTCTAGTGTTCATGGAGTTCTACTTACCACAACAATTCAAAGGTTTGTTATTCCTCCTTTCAACCAAGGAAGAATGGTTGCTCCAAGTCAGGCCACTCAAGGTCCGTGGGGTAATGCCTTTGGGCCACTAAATTTGTCTCAACCACTACATGAATTACCTCAGAGTTCCTTTAAGAACTTTCCCAAGTTCTACAGTGACGGTAAGAAACATCCTGATGAACACATTGCTACTTTCTATATTGCATGTGGTGTTATTGGAGTTGAACATGAAGATGTATCAATAAGGTTGTTTGTTGAAACACTCCAAGGAGTGGCCGTTGATTGGTTCTACCACCTTCCAGCAAGTAATATTACTAGTTGGAATGTACTTCGAACCAAGTTTGAAGCAAGGTTCAAAACAGTTGATGGTGCATACGCCTTATTGGCTCAACGTACTCAAATGAAGAAAGAGCCATAAGAACCAATGCATGAGTTCAGACTAAAATTCAACAAGTTGATAAATAGAATTCCTTCCACTGCTCAACCAACAACTGAAAACCAGAAGTGTTTTTTCATCAACACCTAGTTGCCAGAGGTAAGCTTTCTATTATGAAGGGCTATCCTAGCTGACTTGGCAGCCGCCCAAAGTCTAGCTACTAAAATTGAAGATGATCTAATCCTTGCTGGAAAAATAAGGAAAGATACAAGCAGATCCGAAGGTTAGTCTTCTTCAAATGCACCTTCTACGAGTATTATGGATCCCATGGTACAAAAGCTAGCCAATGAGTTGTTGGCTCTCAAAAAGTAGATGTCCTAGAGTTTGTCTATTCCTTCCTATAAGGACATTCCAAGGAGGACATTTCCTAATGCTCCTAATTACCAAGGTAATGCTTCCAGGAATAAGAATCAAAATAGGCTTCCTCTGTCACAAGGAAGACTTGCTTTGGAGGCACCACTGGTGAATGCAGCAGTGGGTTATTATGAATCAGAACAAGCCAATCTTCTTCAAACAAAAAACAATCAAGAAGATGATGCTAACTTCTTCATGGAGGGTGAGGAGGAAGTAGCTGGCGACTCTAACATCAGGTTCCTGAACTTTGAAGATGAAACAAAATAAGAAGAAGACGCCTGTGGTGAATCTTATGTTATTTTTACCTAGTCTCAAAATCAATTCAGTCATCAACAAGTAGCTGATAAAAGGAAGTCAAAGGAAGATCCTCGACCTACAGTTACCATTTCTAAGAGGGGTACTCCTTTATCTTTTCAATTGAAGGATGTGACAGGTAACAAACAAGTAAGTGCATCTAATCCTCTTGCTTCATCTTATGTGCCTAGGACCAGTACCCCAAATGCCAAACCTCAAAATGAGAATGTTTTGTCTTCTATAGCTAGTCCCTATTAATATTTTGATATCATAGACCACTCCAAAAGGACAAAAATTTAGATGTTAGAGGTTGAAAACTTACAAGCTAATCCCAATCAATTTGATAGGTTATCTAAATTTGTCAAAAGTAAGGTTGTCCCTAATAGCTAGGATCTTTCCAAAGCTACCCTTATTGCTCCTAAATCAAGACCTACCCAGAGCAACCTAGTTTCTTCTCTTGCATTTGCCACAGGGAAAATAGAACCATTTTATATTTCCTTGCTTATTAACGACCATAAACTCAACAATTGTATCATAGACTTAGGCACTTCTAATAATGTTGTGAGGACCGCCTTTTTACTCCTGTTCTTGTGACTATTTACATTACTGTTATTGATACTTTTTATATGTGTGGGACAGTAGTTCCCGGATTTGTCAAACTATTAAACTTTATTTTGTTTATGGAAAAACTAATTGGGTGATGTTTGGATAAGTTTATATTTCAGAAAAAAGTTAATTAGGTGATGATGGAAAATTGTAATATGATTTCATTTATGCTATTTAGAACTAGGTCATGTTTATGCATGTTTTAAGTTGCTTTGGCTATGATGATTATATGTGAAACTGATCTTGCAATTTAGTGTGCAGGAAATTACTAATCAAACCATAGATTTTGGAGATCATTCCACACCTTGTTATTGTTATTCCCTGTTAAGCCGATCTGGTTCCACAAGGAACCAAGAGCACTCTGTGTTTGATATGGTGTCGTAATGTGGTCTTTCATAAGGTCGAATGGGTTGGTCTACCCTCTTGTAACACTGACTTATGATTTGTGTTGTAAAAAGTTTGAATTTGAATTTCTTTTCTTCTATTTAAATCTTGGAGGCCTTTTCTTGTGCTTTACCTTGACCATGGTTGTCCAGAATGGGTTAAAGTTGACCCTGGGTTATACCCCATGGGTCCAGGGCCCCATTTGGCATGGGTAACCCTTGGGTAACCTCCATCAAGCCATCTTAACTACCCCCTAAAGTTAAGTGGCGAAAATTGGAGGCATGGGGGGGACATGATGGGTTGTACCAACACCCAACCCATCCCTCTTCATTTCCCAAGGTAAGAGATGACTACAAACCCATCCATTATAGAGGGATTGACTTGAAGTCACCCTCACCATTAGTGAGATTCCCCATGTGCTGTGGGGTCATCCATGTTGAAGGAAGGGAGAAGAGGCATGGGTCACCTGTCTTTTCCTCCTTTAACTCCTTTTATTTCTCCCATGCGTAAGAGAAATGACATGAGGAGAGGGATAAGGAGTACTCTAGGGATGGGTGAGTGACATAAGCCAACACTCATCCCTTGGGACATAATAGTGGTTTTGGGAAGGGTGAGGAGGTGACAAGTGTCACCTCCCCATTCCTCTAAACTGGAGGGTTTTGGGTTATTTGAATTCCATTTTTGGAAGGGAAGGGAGTTAGTTGATTTTTTTTTGGAGAGTTTTATTTTCATTGCCAGAATAGGAAAGTCAGCTGGTGGTGAGGAAAGGAAGAGGGAGTTGGTGGCTAAGGTTGGAAGAGATCTCAGTGGAGCTCTACAACAGTCTCATTCCAGAAGGGCTTGTAAGGTTGGTTTGGTATTACCCTTCTTTCGTATATCTGAATGTTGTATAAAAAAATTGTGTGAAAGGTGTTTATTTGTCTGTGTTTTAGATTTGTTTCTGTGGGATCTGTTGTCGGGTTGTTGACAGAGCTTCTCCCACTTGGGAGAAATGCTCATCAAGTTTGGGGTAGGGGAGGAGTGATCCTCCTCGGGTGCATACCTGTTTTCTTCTCTTGGGATGTTGAAAGCCTTGAGGGTTTGTATTTGTGACCGGTTCTTTGACTTGAGAGTCAAATACAGATTTCTAAAAAAAAAATTTGTGATCAAACTTGGTTTGAGGCCAAGAGAGTTGTGTTGGTTATCATAACTGAAAGGGTGACACTCTGGAGTCGAGTGTGTCCACTCTCCTGCCCCTTATGAAGCTCACTGTTGTTGAGTTTTTGTGTTGTGTAATTTACCCACGGGAGTTTGTGTGCTTTGGGTTTGTTGTTGTTCCCTGTTGTGTAGTGGAATGCTTGAGTTACCCAGGTGTGAGTATGGTCTCCTTAGCTCGAGGGTGACCCTCTTGCGGGTCTACAGAAGGGAGGAGAGCTATATGAGTGGTGTTTTCTTCTTTGTTTGTCTTTGATACACAGGTTTCCTTTTGAAGCTTGTGGTTGGAATTGGAGGAGCACTGCATTTAGGGAGAAAGAACTTCATCCTTGCTATAAGAAGAGTTTGGTTATTGAGTACATCCTGTTAAGTTCATTATGGAAGGATTCTCTTCCTCTGGAGTTGTATAATTTATTGTTTGGGGAAAAAGAGAAATTCTACCCTTCAGTGGTGTTTGTTAGTTATGAGTTTTGATAGTTATGTATACTTGGAATATCTGTTGTTGAGTAGTGAAGTTGTATATTGATCTTGACAAAGGTGTTAAAGTTCAACTATAGTATTGTTGTTGTGTATGGTCTTTCAATCATATTATCAAGTTGTAAAAACCAAATTTATGATTATTGGAAAAATTAGTGAAAACGTTAGTTTTTTTTTTGTAAATCATCTGTAGATGTAACTTTACTATTTTATTGAAATGGAAATTGAGATAAAAAGAATTTTTAGAAGGCTAAATTGTGGTTTATACCTTACTTCTTGCTTGAGAAGAAAATGACTGACTTGAAGTTAAATGAGATCGGGAAAGAAATAAATTTCAAATATCTTTGTATGTTGATTTCTGATTATTGTTACATTTTGGTGATGCATTGAAATTGCAATTCATTATAGATTTAATTCATACATTTTAAATCAATCCATTTATTATAAAGTTCACACGTTATTTAACCTCCAAAATCATTTGTCTGTTACCGTTAACTAATACTGTAAAATTCTACTAAACTGAATAGGTGAAATGGTGATTAAAAGGTGAAGTTGAGTATATATATATAGAGAGATATATATATATATATAGATATATATATATATATAGATATATATATATATAGTGTTTTATTAAATTTGAAAATGGTTTATATAAAAATAAAATTTAATTACTTGTTTGTATTTAATTAAAATGGTATATACACATTTGAATGGGAAAATACATATATCAGGAAATGGAATAATTGTAGACTCTGTGTTTTTTTTTAGAAAATACAGAGAGGACAAAAAAAATATATACAAGGGCGGTGGGGTTTGAACCCCACCGTCGACCTTTAACAAAGGAGGGTGTGGGGAGGGGGCGGAGCCCCCACCCACACCCCACGACCTTTAACAAAGGAGGGTGTGGGGAGGGGGCGGAGCCCCCACCCACATCCCACGTAGTGGGGTGTGGGTGGGGGCTCCGCCCCCTCCCCACACCCCCGCTGCCAACGTTACCACCGCGCGGCCCATGAAAACCTGTGGCCAAGCCACTACCCCGCCACGAAGTACCCTCCACTGCGGCCAGCACACAGCCACGAAACGCTCGCGCCCTCGTGCCTTTGCTGCTGTCTCTGCGGCTGTCGCGCCGCCGAAACCATGACCCCGCCACAGCTCTATGCGCGACCTCCGCCGCGAACACCACCACCCCACCGTGCCTCACACTCTGCGCGGCTCTCCCACCTCTGTCGCCCCTCTCTCAGGCCGTCCCTCCTCCATGGCCGCCGCCATGACTTCAACCTGTCATACAAAACACAAGAGACTTTCTCAGTTAGGGTTCCAAATGTTTAATAATTCAAACAAATAAACTATGTTATAATATCTTTGGTTAGTTTTTATAAAGAGGGGAGCCTCTTATATAATAGAGAATGGATTATATATATATATATATATTTTATTAAAAATAGAGAATTCCAATTGTAATAATAGCATTTATATATATATATATAAATCTATTTTATTAAAAATAGAGAATTTCAATTGTAATAATAGCATTTATATATATATATATATATAAATATATATATAAATCTATTTTATTAGAAATAAAGAAATACAATTGTAATAATAGCATTAGTATTAGATAATAGTAATAATAACAACAGTAATTATAACGATAAGAGAAATATACTTGTATATATATTTATTTATATATATATAAAATCTTATATATATATATAAATATATCGATACATACATATATTATTTAATTGATAAGTTTATCAGAAAGGCCATTTGTATTCTCGTTACAATGACAAGAGAAAATAAAATTTTAACTTAAAGAGAGCAAAAAGAAATATACTTTAATAGTCCTAGAAGAGTTTCTTGGAAGTTTAACTATCAACGAAATTTAATAACCAGGAAAATGAAGAGGAAAATTACGTTTCACCTTGTTTAAAAAGGTCACTGGAAATAAACTTAAGAAGCCATCACAGACATTCCATGTGAGGCCATTTTAATCTCAACTGTAGTTAGTAAACATCCAGAGAAGAAAACCTGCAAGAGAGTAAGAAGAAGAAAAACTAACATTGGAAAACACAGAGGAGAAAATGCGCGGCATTTCCCACATGGGATAAGAGAACTAAGTTGATGGATCTTTCCGCTAAAATTGCTTAGAAACAAGTTTAAATAATACAACCATAACGGTGAATCCTAGATCGGAGAAAAATAGGAGACCAAGTCCAGCGAAGTAGTAAACCAGCCTGTGTGAACTAGAAAAATCTAAAGTTAGGAACAATGTTAAAATAGATACAGTGATAACTCTGATTGATGTAGAATATGCAGAAAGGACAGGATAAACATAAAGAAAACGAAGAGACCCAAAAGAGAGAGACCAAAATATAAACAAATGAAAACATCAGAGAAATAGTTAAGGTGAGCGCAATAAAAATACAATCAAAATTAAGATCCAGAGAAACGAAAGAGAGGGCAAACGAACTGTCTTGTTGAGAATGCTAAGCTCGAAGTAGGAGTATATTTCATGAAACGAGAAAGAAGGCAAATAAATGTGCTTTGCTAAAAAATATCCTCATAGGGAGATCATGAGTTAGTTTTAGTAGGAACAAGGCGTTGTGGGAAGTTGTTAATCTATCAGGGAACCCCGTAAGTGGTATAGTGTTGAGTAAATTCCCACTTACGCCGTAAGGCGTTATGCTGTTGAAATCTACCGAGAAATAGGGTTAGGAACCTCAAAAATATAAACCTTGTAGTGACATTAACTACATCAAGGAGACCCCTTTGTTGGACTGCTTGTGTTTGGTCGCACGCAATTGTACTTGTACCCCACCGACAACTATAATATTTTTGCCTTGAGCATTCACCACCGAGCATGCTTATGCATGCGAGGGGGTTTCTAGGGTTGCGTGAGAAAATTTTTGATAGTTTGTATCATAACCACATGACAAATGTGGCTATGACACGTGTGACGCGTGATGTGACCACATGGAAAATGTGGGCATGACAAATGTCATGCTCGCCAAGGTAGCCAATGCTTTAGGTTTGACATTCACTAAAACTTTTGGCCGTTGTTTTTTGATGGAGACAAAACAAGTGCCTCTGATAGGGAAGATCAAGGATGCGCAGTTCACATTCACAACTTTCCTGGAAAAGAGGATCAAAATGATAGTCTTGGTAGCTGACGTCCCAGCCTCATATGGGATAATACTGGGATGAAATTTCTGCAAGGATGTTGGTGGGGAAATAGACTAGATTGGTCAGAAGCAAGAATACTTGTTAAGGGTATTATGCAAAAACCCCTTCCAGAAAGAGAGACCAAATACACTATGACAAAATCTTGACAACTGATGAAATACCTGAGTTTCCTGGTGAAGATCCAAATGAGGATCTCATGATAGAAGATTCTTATTCTTCAACTGAAGAAAATCTAGATTTTGAAACTACAAGGATTAAAGGCTCATATGATGTCTGGACTTTAGAATTTGATGGTAGTTATTCCTCCATTGGATCTGGAGCGGGGATAGTCCTCATATCTCCCAAAGGGGAAAATTTCCCTTATTCTTTCAAACTGTAGTTCGACAATACCAACAACACCTCTGAGTATGAGGCTTTGTTCTTAGGCATGGATGTTGCAAAGAACAAGGGAATCAAAAATCTTCGTGCACAGGGTGATGCTAAGTTGGTTGTTTTCCAGGTAAGGAACCTTTACGAGTCAAAGAATGAAAGACTAAGGTATTATTGTAATTAAGTATGGGATTGCATAGAAGATTTTGATGTTTTTAACATTGTTGTTGTTCCAAGGGAATACAATGATAGAGCAAACTCTTTGGCTATATCAGCTACTCTTATAGTCCCACATAAGGATTTCAAAGGGAGTAAATATACCATTGAGTTGGTCTTTCAACCAAGTGTTCTAGACAATTCTACCCATTGACAAATCTTCAATAGTGATGATCAAATCATCTCATTCTTGGAGAAGTTAGAAAATTTCAGTGAGTTGTATTTCAAAGGAAGTGACTCCCCTCCCTGAGAATCTATTTTTGAAGTAAATTCAAAGACCAATGAAGAAATATTGTAGCTCAAGGGGAATAAGATTCCTAAAGGTTTGGTTTCCCTTGAGAAGCTTTTTGATAAACATGACTGCTACATCAAACATCAACAACAATCCTGTTGAGAGTCATCAAATGAAGTTGAGCAAGTCAATTTGGGCACAGAGATTGATCCCAAATTAGTCAATATTGGGAAATGTTGCATGATAGATGAAAAGTTCAAGTTTGTAACACTCTTACGTCAATACATTGATGTGTTGGCATACTCATATGATGACTTGAAATCTTTTCGTCCGAAGGAAGTCTAGCATGAGGTTCAACTCAAGTTGGGATCTTCAACTCACAAGCAAAAGTAGAGATAGTATAATCCAAAAATCTCAGGCACCATTCTCACTAAGATCTTCAAAAGATACTAAATGCCAAGATAATTTTCCCCATCCATCATTCTACATGGATAGCAAATATTGTCCCAGTGAGGAAAAAGAATGGAGAAATATGCATTTGTGTGGATTTTTGAAATCTGAACTAGTCATCTTTAAAAGATAATTACCCACTACCAGTGATGGATCAAGTCCTTCAAACAGTGACAGGTTCAGAAATGCTGTTTATGTTGGATGGCTTCTTGGGTTACAATTGTTGAAATTAGGGTAGACAACTAAGAGGGGGGTGAATCAGTTGTCACAAAAATTTTATCACCTACTGCGTTTAATCTTCTTTACCACTTATTAATAGATTAATGATATAACCATGAAAGCATGAATCAACAACACAAAATTAGAAACATAATCAACACACATAACACTAGGATTTTTACGTGGAAACCCGGTTAAGGGAAAAACCACGGTTGGGGTTAACCCACAAGACTTATTCTCTGTTAAAAGAATAGAAAATGGGAAGGCACTTGCCTTCAGGCACACTTCCCAGAGCTCACTGCTCAAAAGAGGCTCACTGCCTACATAAACATTTATAAGTTTATCACGGAAAGATTAAACTGGAAAACATCATCTTCTTCATGCAAAGGTCAGTTCCATTTAAGAGCACAATACTTCTGCTCTTCCCCCAAACACTTCTTTGCTATCTCCTCATTCTTTGCTGCTCTTCCTCTTCTACTCTTCTTCTTTGCTCTGCCTTTCTTCCTTTCTTAGGATCTTATCATTTTCGCACAAGGATGATTTTCTACAACTCAACCACACATATTTATATGCTTCATCAACCTTGGAATAAACATCAAGGTCAACACTACAAACATCTGACTTAATGTGAATCACTATACTATCAGCCAAACATAGCTGGGACCCAAATCTTCCTCGAACAACACACCACACTTCATAGAACCTCTCTTAGATCATCTGTAACATGCACAAAGCATCCGGTTGACCAAGACTAGAAAGAACAACAACACCCAAGGACAACTCTTCAACCATGATCTCAATCCTCAATGCAGACCACCAACACAGTAGGCATATGATCCAGAGACGACGACAAGCACAATGAAATCAACAAGAACAACCGTACCACCTCACTTCACCAGAAACACTTGCATCTTCATCTAGGAACTTAAGAACTCTCACTGTCATGACTGTCATACTAGAATGATTGCTTGGGACCTCCAAACCACGAACCTCTTGAGTTGAGGATACATACAGACATCCCAAACACACCTCTAGATTCGCAGATCATAATATTCCATTGCGGATCAATCTGAACCAATTTTCTGTCACTCTGTCACATCTGAACAATTGCAAAACCTGGTTCTACTTAGATGGACATAACACCACATATTCTTCATGCGGATCCCTCAAATCTTAACTGGAGCAACTTCAGACAATCCTTTGCAACACCCTTTGGTCCATAGACTCTGATCTTCATCTCACTGGGAATGCAGAGCAATCTACTTCACTGAACTACACTATCTTCATTGTCTCTTATAGAGAGATATGTAACTCACTTGTTTCTTTCAGAGAGGCTAATTTTCTCAATATCCTGAACATACAAGTCTTCTAGAATGGGATACAGTTGACACCAATGACAACAAGGATATGTTGACATTAATGACAACATCGATTAGACACATATTTGCAACAATCTCCCCCTTTGTCATTGATGGCAACATATGATGTGAAAAATTGTTTCAACCATCAAAACAAGAACTTCTCTCCCTTTCTGTTATCACACCTGCAACCATTTTCTTCACTGCTCCCCCTTTCACTAGCAACTACTTACTTTCAAGTTTTTCACATGACTTCTTTTTCCCTTTGACATCAATGGCAAAGTGCACATATTTGCAATTATCTCTCCCTCTTTTGCTTCTTAGATAAAACCAGACTGAACTTAGAACATGCTAACTACTCCCCCTAAGTAGCATCCCCTTTACATCAATCTGGATCACTAGATATGACTGTGAGTTCCACGGGACTGATGTACACTAGTGCATCTTAGTTCTAAACAGGAGGGGTAATCACCCCTAGCTTCCCTCTGAGATACTCAAAAGTGTCCTTAGGTAGAGGCTTAGTGAAGATATCCGCAATTTGATCCTTTGTAGAAACAAACTCCAATCTGACTTCATTCTCATTTACCTTCTCTCTCAAAAAGTGAAACTTGATGGATATATGCTTTGTCTTTGAATGCAACACCAGATTCTTTGAAATGTTTATTGCACTTTAATTATTACAGAAGATTATAACAGGTTCTTCAAACACAATTCTGATATCCTTCAACATTTGCTTCATCCACAAAACTTGAGTACAATTGCTTGCTGCTGCTATATATTCTGCCTCTGCAGTAGACAGAGATATTGCCTCCTACTTTTTTCTCAACCAAGAAACTGATCTCTTTCCCAAGAAAAATGCACCTCCACTAGTACTCTTCCTGTCGTCCACAACTCCTACCTAATTAGCATCTGTATATGCATGAAGAGTGAAATTATCACCCATAGGATACCATAAGCCATAATCAGATGTTCCCTTCAGATATCTGAAAATCCTTTTGACTGCTACAACATGAGATTCTCTAGGATCAACTTGAAATCTAGCAACAAGGCCAACTACATTCATAATATTAGGTCTGGTATGAGTCAGATAAAGCAGTCCTCTAATCATTGATGTATACCTTTTCTGATCTGCCTTAGGGAAACATCATCTTTACTCAACTTGCATCTGGTTATCATAGGAGTACTCACTGGTTTTGAATCTTCCATTCTAAACTTTTTCAACAACTCTTTCACATACTTAGACTGAGATATGAAGATGCCTTTTTTTGATTGAATGATTTGCAGACCTAAGAACAAATTCATTTCACCAAGCATGGACATCTCAAATTCACTTTGCATCTAATTAGCAAATTTTTTACACATGCTCTCATTTCCACCAAATACGATGTCATCATCAAATACCTTAACAATCAAGATGTGTTCATGATCAATTTTGAAATAAAGATTACTGTCAGTAGTGCCTTTGCTAAAACCTAACTTTAGCAAATATTTATCCAACCTTGCATACCAGGCTCTTGGGGCTTGTTTAAGTCCATACAATGCTTTCTTCAATCTTCAGACCATATCTCCTTGATCAAACAATTGGAACCCTTCCGGTTGCTCAATGTAGACTTCTTCCAACTCTCCATTCAGGAATGCTGACTTGACATCCATCTGGTAAACTTTGAAATCTTTGCAAGTAGTAAAGGCAAGAAATAATCTGACTGCTTCAATTCTTTCCACCAGAGCAAAAGTTTCTTCAAAATCAATTCCCTCTACTTGAGAATATCCTTTGCACACCAATCTTGCTTTGTTTCTCACAACTTCACCATCTTCATTTAATTTATTCCGGAAGACCCATTTAGTTCCAATTACATTTTTGTCTTCAGGTCTAGGAACAAGATCCCAAGTGTGATTCTTTTCAATTTGCATTAATTTTTCTTCCATTGCTTTTGTCCATCTTTCATCATTAAATGCTTCATTCACTGATTTTGGTTCAATCTTTGAAATTAAACAATACTCCACTTGTTCTTCAGCAAATTTTCTTCTAGTTTGAACACCTTTACTTCTATCTCCTATGATCTGATCTTCAAAATGATTCAACCTTACATACCTGGAAGTTTTGGGATTTTCTTGAGCTTTTGATTCTTGAACATATTCCTCAACATTTTCACTAGCTTCTTGAGTCACTGGATTTTCTAGAGCAATATGAATCTGAGACTGAACTTTAACTTTCTTTTCATTTTCATCATCTGATTCATATCCACAGAACTTGGAAGGTCTCTCCATGCTTTCATCTACCTTGACATTAACACTTTCTACAATCCTTTTCAATCTCTTGTTAAAGCATCAGTATGCCTTGCTTTGGTTAGAATAACCCAAAAATATTCCTTCATCACTCCTTGCATCAAACTTGCCTAGATCTTCATCTCTTTTGATATAGCATTTACTACTGAAAACTCTGAAGTATTTCACAGTAGGAGAATTACCAAACCAAAGTTCATAAGGTGTTTTACCAGTATTACCTTTGATATGCACCCTGTTAAGAGTGTAGACAACAGTACTCACAGCCTCTCTCCAATAGACATGTGGATTATTTGCCTCCATATTCATGGTTCTAGCAACCTCTTGAATAGTCTGTTCTTCCTTTCCGGAGCTCCATTCTATTGAGGAGTCCTAGGAGAAAACAACTGTCTTCTTATTCCATGCTTTGCACAAAATGCATTAAACTCACCAGAGGTAAACTCCCCACCTCTGTTAGATCTCAAACATTTTACCTTCACACCAATCTCATTCTCCACCCTATCCTTGAACACCTTGAATTTGTCAAGAGCCTCTAATTTCTCTTTCAAGAAACTGACCCACATCATCTGGGAGTAATCATCAATCAACAACATAAAGTATCCGTCTCCTTGCAAACTCCTAACTCTAGCAGGACCACACAAATTAGTGTGCACAAGTTCCAACAATCCGCTTGAAGATTGTTCTTTACTTTTGAATGTTGTTCTACTTTGTTTGCCCAACTGACACTCCTTACACATGCTATTAGTAGGTTTTACAAGCTTTGGAAGATCTCTCACAGCCTGAGTAGTACTTATCTTGATAATGTTATCAAAGTTTACATGACACATTCTTCTATGCCATAACCAACTCTGATCAATCTGAGAAATCAAACAAATTTTGCCAGTACTACTTAAATGAAAGATATTACCTCTAGTTTGTGTACCCGATGCAATTTCAATTCTGGAGCTTTCCAAAATTCTGCATTTACCATCCTTGAATCAGAGGTCATACCCTTTGTCAACTAACTGTCCAACACTGAGAAGATTATGCTTCAAGCCTTCTACATACAAGACATCATTAGTGTTATGCTTACCATCAAAAGAGATAAATCCTCTGCCATGGATTCTACTAGCTGAATTGTCTCCAAACTTTACAATTCCACCTTCATATCTTTCCATACTCACAAACTTACTTTTATCACCTGTCATATGATGAGAACATCCACTATCAATCACCCATTCATCCTTTTGTTCAATCTGAGCAACCAAGGAACTTTCCACATTCACATAGCTAGCAGATTTAGTAGCCACCAGAATTTCTTCTTTGATAGCAATGAACACCCATTCATTTCCAGATGTACTTCCCTTATTAGATTCACCATCAGTAACTCCTTCATCAGCATCTTCTTGGACATAGTAGCATTTCTTCTGAAATCTAGGTCTGTTAGGGTTTGGGTTTGAAACCCTCTCTGGACATCTTGAGGCAAAATGACCAATCTTATTGCAAGCAAAGCATTTGAAAGGCAACTTTCCTTCATACTTACCGGATGCTCTTGGTAATCTTTTTGCAATAAGGGGTTCAATTTCTTCAAGCTCTGTTTCATCTTCTTCAAGTTCCTTCTTTGATTTCTCATATCTGGTTAATCTTCTTGAAGAGCTTTCACCTAGATCAAATCTTTGCTTTCCAAAAACACTGGCCTTAAATGTAGATTCAAATTTAGGAAGAGAATCACCAAACTCACTCATTTCAAATGCTGAGAGCTTACCAACCAACTGATCCATTGTAACAATCATCACAGTCCTGATTTCCTCAATAGCAACAAATCTATGCTTGTATGAAGTAGGTAAGGATCTGAGCACTTTGCCAACAATATCTGATTCTTCCAGTGTTCCACTAGCACACCTGCTACTGCACACAAGTTCATTCACCTTTTGCATGTAGGAAGTGATGTTTTCATCTTCACTCATCCTCAAATTTTTGCATCTACCCTTCAAGCTCTACAACTTAGCACATTTGACATATTCATCACCTTCATATAAAGTTTCCAACTTCTTCCAAATTTCATGAGCAGTTTTCAATTCCAGGACATTTATCATTTCTATATCAGTCAGGGCACTCAACAAAGCTTCTTTATCTCGAATGTTGTTTTCAACATCTTTGAGTTCGTTTGGAGTTGAAGGACCTTTCTCCGGAGGCTTATACTCATCCTTTGTTATTAACCAATAAGCATCACCCATGCATTGCAAATGACATTCCATGCGACTCTTCCAAAGAGAGTAATTTGTTCCATCAATTCTTAGACTATCCTTCTTGTAAGTCAACATCTTGGATCTCCTCAAGCGGTCAAGCTTCTTTTAGAGGAACCAACTCTGATACCAATTATTGAAATTAGGGAAGACAACTGAGAGGGGGGGTGAATCAGTTGTCACAAAACTTTTATCACCTGCTGCATTTAATCTTCTTTACCACTTATTAATAGATTAAAGATATAACCATGAAAGCATGAATCAACAATACAAGGGCAGAAACATAATCAACACACATAACACTAGGATTTTTACGTGGAAACCCAGTTAAGGGAAAAACTATGGTGGGGGTTAACCCACAAGATTTATTATCTATTAAAAGAATATAAAATGGGAAGGCACTTGCCTTTGGGTGCACTGCCTAGAGCTCACTGCCTATAGAAACATTTATAAGTTTATCACAGAAAGATTGAACTGGAAAACAACATCTTCTTCATGCAAAGGTCAGTTCCATTTAAGCGCACAATACTTCTACTCTGCCCCCAAACACTTCTTCACTATCTCCTCATTCTTTACTTCTCTTCCTCTTCTACTCTTCTTCTTCTCTGCTCTACCTTTCTTCCTTTCTTAGGATCTTATCATTTTCACACAAGGATGATTTTCTACAACTCAACCACATATATTTATATGCTTCATCAACCTTGGAATAAACATCAAGGTCGGCACTACAAACATTTGACTTAATGCAAATCACTATACTGTCGGCCAACATAGCTGGGGCCCAAATCTTCCTTGAACAACATGCCACACTTCATAGAACCTCTCTTAGATCATCCGCAACATGCACAAAGCATTCGGTCGCCCAAGACTGGAAAGAACAACAACACCCAAGGACAAATCTTCAACCATGATATCAATCCTCAATGCGGATCACCAACATAGTAGGTACATGATCCAGAGACCACCACAAGCACAATGAAATCAACGAGAACAACCGCACCACCTCACTTCACCAGAAAAACTTGCATCTTGATCCGGGAACTTAAGAACTCTCACTGTCATGACTGTCATACTAGAATGATTGCTTGTAGACCTCCAAACCACGAACCTCTTAAGTTGAGGATACACATAGACATCCCAAACACACCTCTAGATCCGTAGATCATAATATTCCATCGTGGATCAATTCGGACCAATTTTCTGTCACTCTCTCACCTTTGAACAACTGCAAAACCTGGTTCTACTCAGATGGCCATAACTTCACAAATTCTTCATGCAGATCCCTCAAATCTTAACTAGAGCAACTTCAAACAATCCTTTACAACACCCTTTGGTCCATAGACTTTGATCTTCATCTCACTGGGAATGCTAAGCAATCTACTTCACTAAACTACACTGTCTTCACTGTCTCTTACAGAGAGATATGCAACTCACTTGTTTCTTCTGGAGAGGCTAATTTTCTCAATATCCTGAACATATAAGTCTTCTAGAATGGGATACATTTGACACCAATGACAACAAGGATATGTTGACATCAATGACAACACCGATTAGACACATATTTGCAACAACAATCAGGTGGAGGTTAGTGAAGAAGACTAGCATAAAATTGCTTTCACAACTCCATGGGGTACTTTTGCATACCGTAGAATACCTTTTCGACTGATCAATGCTGGTGCTACCTTCCAAAGAGAAATGGACCTAGATTTTCATGACAAAATGGGTAAGTTCATTGTTGTATATCCTGATGATCTAACTATCTTTTCAAAGAATCGTTTAGATCATGCATATCACTTATGACAAGTTTTGGAAAGATGTCGCCAACATGGTATTTCCCTCAATCCCAAGAAATCAATTTTTGGGGTAACAGAAGGTAAGCTCCTTGCGTACATTGTGTCCAAATAAGGTACCAAGATTGATCCTAAGCAGGTCAAATCTATCCAAGGTCTTACTTTGCCCTCAATTAAGACAACAATACACTCTTTCTTTGGGAAAGTAAATTTTCTACGAAGGTTTGTTCTAGAGTTTGCAGAGAAGACTCATCATATTGTTGATATGATGAAAGGGAAGTCTAATTTTAGATAGAGTTCAGAAGGTAAAGAAGCTTTTGAGGACATCAAGAAAGCCATAGCACATGCTTTGGTTTTGGTTTGTTTGGATTATACTAAGTATTTCATTATATATAGCTATGCTTTCGAACACACTTTGTCAGCAATTCTGGTGCAACAAAACAAGGAAGGCATTGAATATTTGATTGCGTTTATGAGTTGCCCTTTGAAGACTCATGAACTCAAGTATTCAGTAATGGAGAAACATGCTTATGCTGTCATCAAGGCAATGAAGCATTTTAAGTACTACATCTTGAACTCTCACACTACTGCATTGGTACCAGATTCAGTAGTAAAATCTATCTTGACTCAACAAGAGTTTGGGAGTAAGAGAGGCAATTGGATTGCTAAAATCCAGGAATATGATCTGGACATCAAGCCCACCAAATTAGTACATGGGAAAGGTTTGTGTCAGCTGATTGCTGATAATGTACCAAAAGAAACTGGTGATGAGGAAGAAATAGAGAATGAAGTTGTTCCCACAGTTCTATTTGTCAGTAGAATAGATGAATAATACTCCAATTTTACACATTTCCTCACCTACAGGGAATGTCTAAATACTTGTCCTACAAAGAGAAGAGGATGATCAAACTCAAGGCTGCAAACTTTGTCCTATGGGATAATGGTTTGTATAAAAGAAGTACTGATGGAATTTTTCTATGTTGTGTTGATAAGGCGCAACAAGGTAAATTGTTGGAGTCATTCCATAGTTTAGCATGTGGTGGACATTTCTTAGCACCAGTGATGGCTCACAAGATCTTGCAAGCTAGATATTACTGGCCCACACTTTTCCAAGATGCATACAACTGGGTGCGTAAGTGTGAGTTGTGTCAACAGTTTGTGGGGAAACCCAAGTTGGTAGCATTTCCCCTCAAGCCAGTATTGATTGAGGAGCCTTTCAACTTCATTGGTACAGTACATCCACAGTCAAGTGCAGGGCATAGCTATGTTCTCATGGCAACTGATTACTTCACCAAGTGGGTGGAGGCTATTCTGATGAGGCATGCCACTTCTGAAGTGGTTTGTAAGTTTCTCAAGGAGAATATCATTTCAAGGTTTGGAGTGCCAAACAAGATAGTAGCAAATAATGCTACTTATTTTTCTTCCCATGAGATAACTAATTTCTATTTTGTTTATGGGATCATTCTTGCTCACTCGTCTGATTATTACCCTCAAGGGAATGGTCAAGCTGAGTCTAGCAATAAGAACTTGGTTACTATCATTAGGAAGTTGGTTGATGAGAATTAGAGGACCTGGCACAAAGAATTGTTTGATGCAATGTGGGCAAATTGTATTACCCCCAAAAGAATAATTGGTATGTCACCATTTCATCTTTTGTATGGATTGAATGCTGAAATACAAATCACACTGGAGTTGCCTGCTTTGAAGTTGGCTAAGGCCATTGAAGATGGAACTTTTGATAGCTCTATTGACAAATGCATGATGTTCCTTTCTAAACTTGAGGAACAATGAGTAAAGATGGTGGATCACATTGCAGAACATCAAAGTCAAGTAAAGAAACTATTTGACAAGAAGGCAAAGTCCTAAAATTTTCAAGTCAGTGATCAAGTCCTATTGTGGGATAAAAGAAGAGAACCGAAAGGAATGCACAGGAAGTTTGATTCCCTGTAGAGAGGCCCTTTCGTCATTCATCAGCTCTGTGGTGAAAATAGTTTCCTTCTGGAGTATCAAGATGGGACGCCTTTTTTGCTACCTCATAATGGACAACATCTGAAGCTTTTCTCACAGTGAAGTGATATATAAGTTTGTAAATATTTGTATAGTTTTGAGTCTTTTTCTTTTATGCCTTTTTGTTATGTCGCCTAACTCTATAGCCTAATGGATGGATGAAGGCACTTAGAGACTGGAATTCTTCTCCCTTCAATCATTTCAAAGGATGATCGAAGGAAGCTCTCCAGTTAGAGCCAACTATTATCCTTGAATTCAGCTTGCTCAATTCATTGGATAACCCCAACGAAACTTGTCCATTTTGTAGGCCACATCCTCTAAGAATGCAAAATGAGACATTTTTAGGTTGTCTCTAGCATGACTCGGTCACTCAAAGAATCACTTCAATTTTTGATCTAGGTTCATTTTGAGTTTTTTGTCATTTTCAGTTTTTCCCAGTGTTGGTCATTTTTGCCTTCAGAGTTGTCATAGTAAAAATAAAATTGACATTTGCATTTTTCATGTCAATGTCAAAACAAAATTTACATTTACACATGAGTTGTAATTATGGAAAAAATCTCTGCAATTACACTCCTAAGGTCACACGCTCAGACATTAATAGCTCTTTGAGTTAAAATATTTTTGAAATCTTTTAGAGTTTATATTGTTTTTCTTCCTTCTTTTTTCTCGCTTTCTTATTTGTAAATGTCTTGTTTTCTCTCCCTCATCGAGCCCTAGCTCCTAAAATCATGTCAAGGGTGTTTAGATTTGAATATAGGCGGACACCGATTTCGGGTATGTAATCTTTTTCTGTTTTCTTTTTTCCTTTCAAGAGAAAGTTTTGTTTGTTTTTATGTTTTTAAAAATCTTAGTTTTTACATTTTGTATTTGTTTTCCTGTGTAAAAACTAGGGCTTTTCCTAATTTATGTTTTGTCTGTGTAAAATCTAAGGGGTATTGTTTCAAATGTCTTTTTCTTGAAATATTTTAAACTTTCTGTAATCTAGGGTTTATTGTTTTCATGATGTTTTCATTTTTTGTGTATCCATAGTGTTGTTAAGTGACATCTAAAGTAAGGATGGCATGCAGGATTTGTTTCCCGCACAACATCCATTGTTTGGGATGTTGTGTGGGAATCAAATCCCACACACCATCCTCATACACATTTTACCCTACTCAACCTTGACCTTCCAAACATAACACAGATTCATGTGTCATGCAGGTTTCAAACTCCACATGACACAAGTTTATCATGTCATGTGGAGTTTGAATACCGCATGACACAATTTTTGTTGTTAATCAAACCTTAGTTTTTCAAAACATGACTTGTGTCACATGGATTTTAAACTCTGCATGACACAAGTCCATTATGTCATGCAGAGTTTAAAACTCGCCTGACACAATGTGACCACCTTCAAAACCAACACACATGCACATCGGGGTTTAAACTTCGTGTGCACTTTGATTTACCTTCCCAAATATACACATCGTAGTTTAAAACCCGATGTGCACATTGGTATTTTCTTAAGTTCCAAAGCATGTCAATCGGGTTTTAAACCTTGATTGATATATTTCCTTCATGCATTATAATATGCAGGTTGGAGTTTAAACTTTGACCTATATCTGAAATTCCAAAATTTTCTAACACTGTAAACTGTAAAATGGTACTTCAAAGAAAGATTTTTTCTTGATCTGCCAGTTGAATATCTCTAATCATGAAGATGATATACTTTCTTGAGATTGTACAAAGAGTGTTTTGAATGAGATCTTTCTAACTCTAGAGTTTCTTCAAAAAACATATTTTTGCAGTTCATTTGTCAATGTCATAATCCCCTCCAAAGAAGAAGATGAAGTATAAATTTCAAGGAGTGGTACCAGCTACTCAAGTGGAGTCAAATGTAGATGAAATCAAGGATACAGAGATCGAGCACATTGATATGTTTGAGTTATTGGGAAGATTGAACAAACAACCATTGCCAAAAAAATGCAATGTGTTCTCAATAGTGACATACATCTGGTTTCCACCTTCTTGGTGTCAGCTCAAAATCTAGATTTTGTTTAGGCTATGGAAGGAAGGTTTGATAAGGATGCTAAAAGTATATCGGATGCTAACAGGAATGTAATAATTCAAATTGATGTAAATTTCTTTGATTCTATGTTCAAATGTCCTGATATTAAAAACTACTCTAATCTTTCTATTGGAGAAGGGCAAAAGTATTATGATGATCACACTGAGAAATGCAAGAGGGTTATCAATACCAGATGGATTAAGAATCCTCGTCCCTCCATATTAAGATGGCACAAGAATATCTTCAAGATTGAGTTCATTGAGGAGGTAGGTGATATTATTACTCTTCTTAGCCAGGTAAAGGGTCTCCTAGTATCAAATATTTTCCAAGATTGGATGTTTCAATACATTCGAGTCATCAGGAAGGGTGAATAAAAGATATGATGGGGTCAAAAAATTAGTGACTCCATATGTGAGCAACTAGCCTCTGTATCTACTACATTGAAACATTATATGACTTCTTATCTAGTGTATGCTGCTGCTTCTATGAAGCATTTTCTAGGGTTAACAAGTGAAGGTGACAGAAGATTGATCCCTGTGTATGAGTATTATCCATAGTTTACCTTGACTGAAAGCATAAAGCATTTCTGAAGAGTGAATGATGTTTTCTTCTATCATTACATTTTCCTGTTGGATAAGGAGTTGGACAAAAAGAGGGTGGCGGATCAAGCTTGGGAGAAGGTAAAGAAGTTTGGGTGCATCTTCCTTCAATTTCCTACTTTCACATACCTAAGGGCAAGCTGTTTTAGTGAACAACCATACATGTTACATAGGTATCCCGAGGACAAAATGATCTTGATGGAGTTGTGCAAACAAATGGTGGATGTTCATTTTAAACAAGCTGGTGCACATAGAGGTGGATTTAAATTCTAGTTCTAGATTGGGAGATATGGTATCTCAACAACTCCTAAAGCTAAGGCCATGAAAACTGAGTTACAATGGATAACATTGAAGAGATACAAGAAGAAAAAAGACTTTGATTATCGTGGCATGAAGAATAAACTGAAAGGAAATTATACTCATGTCCACATGATTGAAGATATTTGGGTTGATTGCAGAACAGATGAAGACATTAGAAGAATGGACTATAGTAGGCTTACTCCAGATCAGATAAGAAATCTTCAACTGGTTGACGTGCTTGAAGATATGCAGGATGAAGGAGATGTGGTGTATGCTACATATGTGAACAATAACATTGCTGATAGCCCTCTTCCTACTATCTAATGGTCTCAAAAGGAAGTGTCTTCTATAAGACAAAGATTTCAGGTGATTCTTGCAAATAAAAATGTATGGCTTGCAAGCAAAGGTTGAAAATTGAAGTCTTTCCTGACAGGATCAGATGATGAACAAACAAAAGGACAACCAGGAAAAAAAGAAGAGTTGAGGACAAAGAACAAGGAGGATACCACTCCTAGTAAGGAAAAACTCAAGTTTGTAGATTTAAGATTGGAAGTAAGGGAAAAGATAAGGAAAAAGAAGGGACTTCTACACAACCAGGTGTTGAGCAAGAAGGAGTGGCAAAAAAGGAGTCACAAGAACCAATCGATGATTCACAAGCCAAGACTGCTCAAGTGATATCCTCTCCTTCTACTCCTATGGTTTCAAAAGTATAAATTCCTATAGTTTTGGTTGTGTCAAGTGCATTACAGACACCAGGTATTCTAGATAATCTTGAATCCCCTCCATCTAATGTGTCTATCCATTCTGTTCATTCTTTTCTTGCATCTCTCAATAACCAGTCAATTTTTGATACACCATTGGATAATTTTGACAGTGATTTTGTTCCTTTGTCTTCTATGCCTAGTCTCTCTAATGTTCCCATGTCCATTAGATTTTGAGAATTTTCTAGGATCATCTTCTTCACAAGTAAATGTGGGTGTCAATCCTTCTGCTATACGAACTCAAACATCTCCACTTGTTTCAGTGACTACACAAGATCCATCTGTTCCACTGAAACCACAAGATTCAATAGTTCCGCCTGTTACCACTCAAACTTCCACTACAGGAGTCAAAAGTGACAAATTTGTCCTTCCACCATGGCTTGTGTCACATCAAACTAAAAGAAAGAAGCAAACTATTTCACCTGATGATTAAATTGATTTTGGTCAGTTGGTTCCCACAAAGTCAAAAGCAATCAAAAAGGGAAAGACTTTGTCAAGAGTGTTTGTTGATGAAACAAAACATAAATTTGTAGAGATTGCTATTCCCACAGATGAAAATATTGACTTTGAAGATCCTAGTTATGTTATCACTAAAGTAGATCTAGGTAAGCAAACTCATGAAAGTGCAAAGGAAGATACTTTGGCACAATTGAATGCTTTTCTAGATAGATATGACAAGGATACATCTATAAAGGATCAAATCAAAATACAGGTCGATCAGTTGAAATCAGTGCTTCTCAAGATCACTCAGTCATCTAAATAGGTTGAACCTATTGGCACTAGTACAAGTAATGAAGCTTTCTTGAAAGTAGAAAGGATTGGTGCAAAAGGCCAAGCAGTGGATGCCATGATAGATAGAGTACTTGCCCAGGGTTCACTACTTATAAAGTAATCTATTGAGATTTATAATAACTTGGGCAAGGTTGGAAAGGAAATTGATAACACATTGGAGTTTCTCTCACAAGACATGCAACTGATTTACCAAGATCTAGAATCTTGGAATAAGTTGAGAGATTTCAAAATTGAGTTATTGATTGAACACGGGGTCATCCTCAATAGGAGAAAATATATAGAGTATCGAGAAGCTATGATACACAAAAAGAATATAATTGAAGATTTGATACTTGATTTGAAAAAGGACCAAGAAAGGGGAGAAAATAAGGCTCAAGACATTTATGATGATCTGGAAGATCTACCATGTCACATGCTTGGTGACAATCAATAGACACTCCCTGAGGAAATAATCATTTAGGAATTCACCAACTTGGTTCAAACTAAAGTTGAAACTGAAGCCTTCTCATTAGCTTCTCTTGATAGGTTGATGGACATTTAGAACATTCTGAATAGATTGCAAAATCTACTAAATAAGCACAAAGGTGTACCTGATACCCTCACCAATTCCATCACTTAGGTGCTTATTATCTCCAAGAATACACCAGGGCCAAACAATAATGAAGTACAAGCCATTGTGAAAAGATATGATGAAGCTGATGAAGAAGTGTCCAAGGACACTTAGATATTTTTTCCATGTTTTAGGTTTTAAGCCTTGTAAATTTTGATTGACAAAAGCTATGTCATTTTGAAAAATTAGATTACATGGACTTATGAGACAGAGTCATAAGACAATTAGGACTCAATTTTTGAATAAGTCAAAGTAGTTGTAGATTTCCTATTTTTGCTCTCGATCCTCCCTATAAATAAATAGAGAATCTTATGTAAATATTATCTTTTCGTTATTGAAGTGAAGCGCTGCTGAATTGTAGAGCATTTTGAGACTTTATGTTCAAATTGTGAATCATAATTTTATCAATAATAAGAAAAGCAAGCGAGCATTCAAACTTTGTTTTGGAATAACCTTGTGGTGCATGGGAGATGTTCTTATGTCTTTTTTCTTGTACTTTCTTATGCAATTGATCAAATAAGTAGTGTGAGTTTATATAATCCGGGAGGTAGTCTTGTTAGCACTCATTTTGACCTGGAGGTTGATTTTTCATGTTTAGGGGGTTTCTTCATTTGAACCCTATATCTTCTTGCCCATTTTCCTAAGTCTCTGGGCCTCCTCAGCATTTTTCAACTGTAGCATCATATTTTCTTCAATGGTGGTCAGCATCATCATGTTTTCTGTCAACCGGTTTTTCATCAGGATCATCATGTTTCAATATCAGGTGATGTTTGGATATCATCCCGATCCTGCTGATGAGCTACAATGTGCCTTAATTTTCTTGCGGAGGGTGATTTTTCAAATATCCGGTGATCTTCCAATTATCACCCTGCCCTTTTATGATGATGATGTCACCCCGATCTTCCAAGGGGGTCATTTTCTAAGTTGTTCAACCTGGCCTATTTTTTCTTAAGGGTCGTCATCATCATCATGATCATATTTCCAGTTATCGCCGTGTTGCTTGCGAGGGTCATCATATTTTCTGCCTGCATGATCTTTCGCGGGGTGATATTTTAACATCGGGTGATCTTTGTTAAGATCATCCTGTTGATGTTGCTGTAAAGTTCTAAGTGTGACCCGATATTCATCGTGGTCATCATATTTTGAACGTCAGGATGATCTTAGTCAATATCATCCTGATGTTGTTGTATCACTTCATGTTCGTTGTTTTATCATCCTGATGATGCTGACATCATTCTTATGTCAGGGTGATATCTATTTCTCTGCCTATCTGCATCATGATATTTCTGAAGGAGGGGGTGATATTTTCATATTTGAATATCACCTGGATGTATGTTTGTTCCAGCATCATGATGATGCTGATATCAGGGAGATATCCGCCTGTCAGCTTCATGCATTATCCAGTGGGGGGTGATCATTTCAAATATCTGTCATATTCATATATCACCCCGATCTTATAGCGGAGCTACAGTGCAGCATGATATTTGTGCATCAGGATGATATTTCCAAATATCCGGTTATCTTCCGAATATCATCCTGATGCCGACATGTGGTGGTGACGTCATCAAGGTCCGGGGGGTCATATTTCTAACATTACTCATCTTATGAAGATCCCCCAATGTTGCGAATATGACGATGACGTCATCTGGATATGAGGAGGTGCGCGATAGGCAGATATGCTGATGACGTTAGCAGGATATGACGGTGACGTCATCAGGATGTTCATCGGCCAGACATTTGGTATCGGCTAAGCAGGAGGATCTTCCTCCGATGGATCAGGTTGTGTCGATGAAGGCGTTTATCATGCAGGTGATATTGCGATATGATGCTGACGTCAAGGTGATATTTCAAGCAACAGGCTATCATGCTACTGGAGGATGATGATGAAGGTTTATACTAGTGTCGTCGGGAGCAAAAGCACCGACATCATATATGCTCGCGACCTAGTATATAAGGTGATGAGGAGGTTGCTGCGGGGTGCATGTGGGATAATTCGACCCTACATATTTTCAAATATCATGACGATGTATCTTGGCGGGAAACGGTTGTGACGCACAGTATTCTGCATTTCCCAAGGCCGCGGGTTGGTGCACCATTAATGGCGATTGTTGCAGGGGTATGGGCGGAGGTATGGACGGATCTGGTACCCCATTGGAGGTGTACATCAACGGACAGTGGCGCAGGGCTCGAGGTTTCTTCCTGTCTCCTCCCCTACCTACTGCATTCATGTTTGGGCGCCAATCTGGTAATGCGTTGAGCACCATTTTTCTGATACTGTGTATCTGGCGGGATTTTTGGTCAACCATGTAATTAATTGCTGTGGTACACTTCCTGGCTGTTATAAGCAGGAAGGGTTACTCATTTTAGGTTGTTGAAAACTGGACATTTTGGCTCTGTAATAAGATACAACTGGTTTTGGTTGCTCTGTGCAGCAAAACTTGTGAGTTTATGTATCTCCTGTTGTACGATTTGGCATGAATCCACTGATTTCATGGTTAATCTTATATGAATAATGCTGTGTTTGCATGTGTTATGCTGATTCTGTCTTCAGTTTTGCATGTATCTTTCTTACTGCAATAGGGATGCCATAAGTATAGACAGCTTAACACTCTTTATTGGGAGATATCTGTAAGGCAGATATCATGTGTATCCCCCTGAAATCCAGTTTTAGCTATTCATGCTGATCATTCACAGGTGTATGTCTACCGACTCCAAGCCCTGGATAGGCACCAATCTAGCTCTGTGTTGAGGTTATACACCATGTCCAGCTTTGCATCCAAAATTCAAATCAAACCATCTCTTCCTTCCACCTGTTAGTTGTAGGAGTAGGATTAGGATCCCTACATGCTCTCATACCCAACCAGACATTATGTCCAAGAATGTTGCCAACCTTGTGATTTGTTACACAAATCTTGGTCCATACATGAGAGTATTCTGCCTGTTGCTGTCAAGTTAAATCCTTCTGTCATTGAGCCAGTCAAGGTTACATATTGTGTTATAGGGATACCCCCCTTGGTGCGGCAGAACCAGAAGTGAAGGGGAGGAGCTCACGCAACCTCCTGTATTCAGTTGGCTGAATCTGCCTGTGCATTAGAAGTGGCAAACCCTAATGCTGATTCAGAAGAAAAGTCAACAAGTCTGAAGCTGATTTTGGAGTCTTTGTGCTACAACATTATCTTTGGAGTTTATGTTCGATATTCATGAGTTGAATATATTAGAAGACTTTGAGCTGCTAGTTATTTTCTGTGTTCATTAATCTCTTGATAGCATACAGTGGAGACTTTGGGCTGCACTATATTCTATACATTTCCAATTTCAAGTCAGCAAAAGAAATAACAAAAGACTTTGTACTTTTGTGGGTTTCTTGGTTATTTCACTCTGGTATAATTTTGAATATTCTTATGTTCATTCAATCTTGATATTGGTTATTATTGTTCCAGTAAGTTGTTTTTAAATTTATTATACATTGTAAGGATTAAGAAGAAACATCATTTCTGAAAAAAGAGAAATAGATGATATGGCACCATTCACAGGTTAATCTATAGTGTACATAAATCTAGTTAGGTACTTGTTGATTGTAACGAACAATAAGAAGGGAGCCTCCCCTTTCTGAGAGAAGAGATTAAATCTCATCATACTATGGTTGATATAACCATTTTGTCTTGAGTTAGTTGATGACAAAATATTCACCCAACAATTTTCATTAAGACAAACATTGCCTTAGCATATAAAGTCATTATAATTCATTAAATTATCTTTTTTCAATTAAGATCTCCTTACCTTTAACTTGCATGGTAGATTTATTTTTCTCCTTTGTAGCTTTTTATACCTCTAGTTTTGATTCTTCTTCTTTATGCAAGAATATTTTCTTTAGCTCATGCTCCAAGATTTCCTCCTTGACCTCTTCTTGTGAAATAATATTTTCTATTATCTCTAAATATCTCAAAAATGATAGGGTTGCCCTAAAATCTTCGGGTTGGTCATGATATTCTCCAAATAATCTAACAAAATTTGAAATACTTATGGGCTCTACCCTTTCTTCTTTTTCTAGTAAGAACATAGGCCTAGATGGTTTTGGAATGAGATTTTCTCTTTTTTTGTGATGTTCCATCCAAATATAAATTTTACATACTACTTTGTTTTGCCAGAAGCTTGTTTAATTTATCTTGGATCCTTTGTATTCTATCTTGACTCTCTTGCATTTGCATCAATGTATCTTGAGTAAGATCTACAATTTTACCATTTTTTAGAAATATCAAGAATCGTCCCATGGTTCTAAAGAACAACAAAAAACAATAGAGAAATTTGATTTCCCCTTCACATCAACAATTCCATTTACCTTGTAGGCTGGCAAGATCAAAGCTCTAATGGTACTGTAATGACCCCAACCAATTTTTTTTCTATTAAAATATTTAGATTTGAAATATATTCAATAAATACAACAAAATATGCTGAAATAATCATCATCAAAATTTCATTACAAAATCCTCAAAACCATTTTCTAGATGGGGCGAGGAATCTATGAAGAGATGGAAAGAGTTAAAATTTTTGTCAAATTATGGCACTATTTCAGGGAATTTGAAATATAAATGGGAAAACATTAAGTGGTGCCCTCCTCCTGTAGGGAGATTGAACTTAAACTTTGATGAAGCAGTGAGAGGGAATCCAAGGATTTCAATTGTAGGAGTTATCATAAGAAATGCAGATGGTAAGATAATTTGGGTGATGATGAAAAACCTCCCGAATGGTACCAATAACCAAACAAAGTTCTTAGCACTTTTGGTTGGTTTATGGTTGTGCAAAAAGGAGAACTTGAGGGCTATAGATTTTGAGGGGGACTCATAGATATGTATAAATGTGATTAAGAAAAGGAAGGTGACAAATTGGAAGCTCAAACATTTGGCAAAGGCTATATGGGAAATATTGGAAGGGATGAATTACATAATTAATCATATTTACCACGAGGGCAATTGTGTAGCGGATCACCTAGCCAGTTTGGCATGTGAATAAAATGTCGAAGTGGTTGTGTCCTCAAATGCACTTGACTATAAGGACATCCTTGTCTAATTTCAGGATGGTTCATGAACATGGTGAAAGAACATCACGACAACGATGAAAAATCCCCATCATTATAGTTTATTAGTAAATGCCAAGGAAAACTAATAGCCTGAAACAAAAATAGAGGAAGCGATAATATGGTCACTGGCCAAGATAATCCCGTGAATAGAATATGAAGATTTTTGTGTCTGAAAGATCTGAAGGCTGATTGCCTCAACTAGTGAGGATAGGATAGCTCATGAGTTTTCTTCTATTTATGTAATGGAAAGGAAATTGCACATAACGATTATAGAGAGATGACAGAGTGGATGTCGATTGATTGTGTCTATATTTACTAGCAGGAGGATGAGGATGGATCAGATGAGAATGAGGATTTCAAGGACCTAGAAGAAGAACAAGAGAAAGAACATGATCTTGAAGAAGAAGAATCTATAGATGATCAGATCCAAAGACTCTTCAATGCAGAGAAATAAGGAGTGGTCGAAGCAATCAAACAGGTCATCGGTGTGAACCAGTTGGTGGATGAACACAACCATGATGGTGCCTTGTATGAATATTTTCTAATGCCGGTTGTACTAATCTTTGGAAGAAAGAAGTGTGGGAAAACCATGGCGTATTCCTTTGTGAAAGAAGAGATGAGGGAGAAGACATACAAGTCCATTTCAATATTCAACAAAAGGCCCTCTTCTGGACTGTTTGGGGGGATTTTTGAGGTAGTAACAATCAAGAAGAATAAGGTAACAAATAAGGTGCTGAGGCTATTCCAAGATGGAATTCAGAGGAACAACATGGAGGTTTTCACCTTTTTCCTTAGCCAATCTGGAGATCTGCTATCCCCACCACCCTTGGAGCGTGCCTTCAAACTCCTGGAGGGTCTACATTTTATTTCCCACCTCTAATGTGCCAAGTAACTAAGAATATGTAATGCACACTCATGAGAGCCATGCCTATGAATGTTACTATTTTCAAATATAATATAATGGGAACTACCCCCTAGGTAGCACTTCTAATTTTTTTTCATGACAAAATATGTAACTTACAATGCTGCTTTTTCACAAACTATGTTATGAAATTCACATAAATTTGCACATATGAAATATTTCTTCACTCAAATGCATGTGGCTGATTTATATTCTTCAAATGAACAAAAAATGTTGGTAATATTTTTTTTTACAAAAACACATGTAAATATGAAATTTTGACTATAAACCCTACTTGTAGATTTTTCCTCTCCATTTTGTAAAAGAAAACACTAAAAACTATGCCAAAACACAAACAAACTTCAACACAATATTGGAGCTGATTTATATGGATAAAATGTAAAACAAAATGCTGTCATAAATCAGAAATAATAGAAATACAAATGGTAATCAGATCCACAAACAAAATCCTGTATGTTGGAGCTCCTTCATTCACAAAAAACATGCAAATAAACAAACTAAAATATGCTAAAAATGTAAACAAACTTTGAAGTGCTGAATACAACTTGTAGTTAGGGAAAATAAGATTTATTGTCAAAAACAAAAAACTAAGTAAACTTTAACAAGCACCATAAAACACAAACTAGCATGAAAATGAAAACAATAATACAAAGAAAAATGATCTCCAAGCTAGATTCTATTTATCTCCATGGATCTTCTCGATCTTGCATGATGTCGAAGGGTTGTTGATTGCTCACCGTTGCGGCGTAACAGAGCTCAAGCATTATATGATTGCATGAAAATGACTTGTGTGAGTGAGTGAGTGAGTGAGAGAGTGAGAGACTCAGTGAGTTAGTGAGCGAGGGAATCAATGAGTGAGTGAGGGTCTGGAGTTGAAATAAGAGTTTCAATTTATAGGAGAGGGAATCAAATGAATGGCTAGGATTGATAGCCAATTGTGTGATGTGGATGGCTAGGATTGAGAGGCAATTTTAGTGCTTATGACACACATTAAATGGGTATGACAGGAGGCCAAAACTAGGAGAATAGGGGGAATAAATGGGATTTTTTATTTATTTTGGAGAGGAAGTGCTTATGACGCACAATGAATGAGGATAACAATAGGGATGTGAGTGGGAATAAGTAATTTAAATAACAAAATTATTTAAATCATGAGACAAGTGGCATTTAAATAAATATTTAATTTATTTAAATTGGATGATGGATGAAAATGAGACTAAATAAATAAGATTTATTTAATTTGATGTAAGAGAAGGATAAATGGATGAGAGGAATTAGTTAAATAAATATAATTTATTTAACTAATGAGTGATGGAAGGGGTCATGAATGGGACCAAGGACAACATATGTCGAAATGTAATGTCATAATATATAGTCAAATTTAGGTGTCTACACAACCTTTGTGTGATGGAAGGGGTCACGAAGGGGACCTAGGACAAAATATGTCGAAATGTAATGTCATAAAATATAGTGAAATTTAGTTGTCTACATTTTGTCCCTCTTTGAGATGATGTTCGAGATGATGAGATTTATGTTGAGTAACATCATTTTAAAGAAGTTAAGGTATGGATAGAGGAAAATGGATGATGATACCCCCTCGAGAGGATAGGCGGGTTGGACAAACATGAGTATGCTCTCAAAATGAAAGGGATTGGTCAACGAGAAAGATAAGGGAATGGATAGAAGAAAGGGAAGGATACATTATGCTGCAATGAAGGTGAGCAACCATGATGTTTGATATAGCACCAGATGTTATGCACCAAGGTATAAGGACCAAGGTGACGATGTGTCTCATGCCATAGCATAATACAACCTTGTCTAGATAAAAGATATCAATATTAGATGGGAATGATTTGGATTTGATACAAATGCAAGATAAAAATGATAACACACACAAGCAAGAAAGCAAGCATTCACAAATGATACAAAAAAACAAGGCGTTGCCCCTGTCAAGCTATAAACCAATGATTGATTGATTGATTGATTTGGTTGACAACAAGTTTGGAACAAAACCAAAGATGTGATTGGATGATGTGTGTCGATTGGTTTGACTAGATTAGTATGGATTAGGGATGGACTTGCATTTAGATCATGGCTTGGATTGGTTTGATTGATTTTGATTGGATTGAATAATGATGATGAATTGAATTGATTAGAAGAAGTGATTTGATAAAGATTGTTTTCATTGATTGAATTGATTGGAAGAATTGATTTGATTGATTGAATTGAAAGGAAGAATTGATTTGAAGAAATGATTTGATGATTGGGTTGATTTTATTGCTTGGATTTTTGGAATTGATTAGAAGAAGTGATTTGATAAAGATTGTTTTGATTGATTGAATTGATTGGAAGAATTGATTTGAGTGATTGAAAGGAAGAATTGATTTGAAGAAATGATTTTATGATTGGGTTGATTTTATTGCTTGGAATTTTGGAATGTTGTAATTTTTTTGGATTTTGAAATGTTTTGATTTTTTTTTGGATTTTGAAATGTTTTATTTTTTTTTGGATTTTGAAATGTTTTGATTTTTTTTTGGTTTTTGAAATGTTTTGATTTTTTTGGATTTTTAAATGTTTTGATTTTTTTGGATTTTTGCAATGTTTTGATTTTTTTGTGTTTTTGACATGTTTTGATTTTTTTGTGTTTTTGACATGTTTTGGGATGTCAATGGATGACAATTTGGGTAGTCTTTGTGCTAGATACCAATGACAAGGGAAAACTAAGTCTAGGTGCAAGAATAATGTAGGATTGGATGAATGGACAAAAGGATGGGTGATAGTGGAAGGGATGTAGCCTTCATAAGGCTATTGGGATGTGATCTCCAAATACTATGTCGCATAGAAAAAAACATGCCCCATTCTAGTTAGGATTTGACATGACAAAGCTTATGACAATAATAATGGTAAGATGGATTGATTGGAAAGGATGAAAAATGGGTAATGACAAGAGGGTAAGGATAGGATTTAGTTTGGAAAGAATGAGGTACGTCAAGAGATATCCAAAACATTTGTCAACATTGTGCCCCCATATCTTTGTCAAGATCAAAAGGAGGAAGGGAGGATGGGATGAACTCATCATGATAAGTATGCATATGTGGGTGTAATGGATAAGGACATGGTAAGTAGGAGATGGTAAGATAGGATAGAAAATGATATGATAGGATGAGACAACGTGCCCCCATGTGTAAGTGACATAGAAGATCAACCTACACATGACGCCTGTTTGCCAGGTTTTCATCATGGTACTTATCCAAGGTGCCGCCATGGGTGGTTTGCACCGATGGACGAAGGGATTTATCTTTACTATTTTGATTTTTTTTGACTTTTTTGAATTTTTGGATGGAGAAGGGGGATATGGATAGGAGGGACTCAACTGTCTAGTTCCATGAAGGGTGATAGTCCTGTTAGAGATGGATGTCATCGCATGGACCATGTCAATTCATTATCCTCATAGATGTTGGTAAGTGATTGCATGAAAGAGAGATGAAGTAGGTAGATAGTGGATTATGAAAGGTTTATGCATGAGGATGATAATGGATTATGAGGTGGATTATGTATGGAAGGATAGTGGATAATGATGTTGAATATGATGTGTTTTATGTAAGGATGGATGAAAGGCTTATGCAAAAGGGTGGATGAAAGGCTTATCCAAAAGCATGGACCATAGGAAGATGATGGTGAAGATATGTAGGATAATAGGTGAAAGATGGGGAGATGGAGGTATGTGGAATTGTTTTGGAATGGAAGGGAACCATGACCAATGGTTGCACACACCTTGAGAAACATTGAAGATTTTGATTTGGAGGTGGTGTAGGAAGCAATGGAGATGTTTGCTTAGGAGATGGTTGACGAACTGCTTTAGGTACCCACATAGACTTAGTATTTTTATGACTTTTGTTTGACTTGTGGGATGGAGGAATTTGATATTTTTGAATGGAGTGGGATTTTTGGATGGAAGAGGATGGTTGGGATTTTTGTGATGTGGATGCCTCATTTGACTTGCTTTCTTTTTGCTTAGGTACCCAAACCATTTTAGTTTTAGCCTTTTCTTTTGAAGGTATGGGCTTGGATAGCCTTTTAGATGGATTTTTGAATGTATTTTGCTTTAACTTTTTGAATTGATGTCCTAAGGCATTAGGACCCTTAGGATTTTTGGATTTATGGGTAGAGGCATCCAAATGTTTATTTTGAGTCCCATGGACATGATGGAAACTTTATGTTTAGACGATGTGTGCATTGATTGGACATGGTTAGAAATTTGAGGGAATGTGTAAATGGATGGATTTGGCATTGGGAGAAGTGGTGGTAAAGTAAATGGAGAGATATTAGGAGTTGGAAGAAGTGGGGGTAAATTGGATAGTGGAAGGTGTATGGTCACATGCTTTTGATATTTGTAGGATAATGGAGGTGGAATGACAACATATGTTTTAGGTTCATGATGGGACTTGTGATGGAAAGTGGTGGATTTAGGATGAATGGAAGAATTACCAACATCTTTAGATTGTTTACCTTGTGGTGGCCATATGAGTGTGAAGGGACATTGACATGGATGGGCTCCAAAATACTTTGTTCATGAAGGCCTAAGCCTTTACCTTTGTAGTTCATGTTTTGTTGTATGTGATGGACAATGGGACTAGGTGTAGTTTGGGAACTAGACACGAGTTCCTTATTGGATGGAGAAGGTGATGTGGAAGACAAAGGTTGTTATTCCCCTAGGGAGGATAATGTAGGAGCATCCCTGGTTCAAGAGTAAACTTGCATCGACAAAAAAAAAACATTTTCATTTTAGTTTGTTTACAGTTTAGTTTGTTTCTTTTCATTTTCTAGTTCAGTTTAGGCAGTTCAATCAATAGTAGTTTCTATATTTTGGTCTGTATTCTACCACAATTGCATCTTAGACCTTGCAAAGATGGACTTAACATCTACATTCATTCATGCACAACATATCCAAAATTTAGAGCATTTGGATCAAGTACCAGAAAGTTATCACTATCAGAAGATCAACTATTTTCTCAAAACAGAGCATCCTGACAATATTTGATAATCAACTAAAGGAGAAGACTTGCGGAGAATTCCTTGACTTGTGGAGCTAAAAGACACATCAATCAATGTTTAGTGGTTCGCAGCTGACCTTCACCAAGATCCACACATCATTCCATTCATTTGCGGAGGAGTTCTATTCATTTAGGACCGACCTATCCGTGTACACACATTACAACTCTTCATTGGAGTTTGTGACCTTCCTTGGCTAATGCAGAGGAATCTTTGGTTCTAGAGATGATATATAATGATGTAATAGATCCCTAGGAAAGGGATAGCATAGTTCTCACCAATAAGAAGATAGATAGTTTAAATTTTGTGCGAAGGAGCTTCAAAGACATATCTTGTACCTATTCTGATATTCTGTAATCAGGATTGTGAGCCCTAATTGTAAGCCCACAAGTTGTCAATCGATTTATATTCTATGATATAATTAATGACTGAATCTGCATTTGCTTCATATCTTTGAGTTGTTTCCGTTGTGTTTACTCTAGCTGCACGGTTTGGATAGTTCTCTTTGAGGACCCTCCTAACCATGACTACACCAGAGGAACACTCATGAATGAAGGTGGAAAGACCAAGTGGATATGATGGTGGATTTGAAATGGAGTCGATAGTAGATGTGGAAGAATCATTAGGATCTTGATTATCATTATGTTCATTTAGATCCAAGTTTTTTGTTTGATCTTCTATATGTGCTTGGGAGGCATGTGTCTCATCATGACAAGTGGATGTGTGCTCCTCATGGGTAGGGCTAGATGGAGAAGAAGTTTCTTTTCTTTGAAGGAAGGCCATGAAATGAGGTGAATGCTTAAGTAGATCCATAAGACTTGTATTAGATGGAGCATGTAAATCTTGGGTATCTTGCTCATGAATGGTTGTGGGGGTATGGATAGGATCAAGTGGCTCATAGATAGGTTCTTCATCATGAATAATGTCTTGATCATGGAAAAGGTATATGTTATGAATGGGTTAGATGAAAGGGATTTGATCTTGATTTGGATAAGGGTTTGATGTTTCCACATGCTTAGGATTGTGATCTTAACATATATATTGGTTTTCTTGAATGGAAGTGGATGACTCTTGGATAGGTTCTTGGTCAACAACATGAGAGGGCAATGGAAAATATTTAATAGGCTCAAGGGGTTGTGGACCACATGATGGGGTTGAAGAATTGGACATGGCATTCAAAGGTTCTTTAGTAAGCTCATTAATGGGTGCTTGACATGGGGATGGTCTATTCCATGCTAGTAGTCTTTGGAGAAAATTGTCAATGGATTATTTGGTTGATGGATTAGAGATTGGAAAGTTTGATAGTGGTGTTGGTGTAGGCCTACTAGGCTTTGAGATAGGAATTTTATTAGATGGTGATGGAGGACTAGTAGATGGAGTGATGTATGATCCCAAACTTAAGGTGGTATTTCCCTTGTCAATAGTATCATTATGATGACCTAAGGTTTCTTGATCGTGGTGTGAGGAGTGACTAGTATTGTCATGCTCATGTTGTGGAGAGGCTAAGTTGGATGGATCAATATGTGAGGCAGATAGTTGGTCCTTGTCATTGATTGAGCAACATTCAAAAGGATTTGGATCGGCATAAATGGTAACCTATTGGTCATTAAATGGAAATCTGATGCATCTGTTATAGGTGGAAGGAATAGCTCTCATGGCCTGAATCCATGGTCATCTGAGGAGGATATTATATGGGAGATTGAGATCTAGGACTTGACAAGTGATTTCCACTAGGGTTGGACCTAATTGGATGGGTAATCGAATAGTACCTTTAGTTCTCATTTCAGTTTCATCATAGGTTTTAATAGTGATGGAATGGTATTTTTCAATATCCACAGTGGAGTATCCCAATTGTTCCAGTTGTTTAAAACACCTTAGAGTGCACAAGTTTATCTATGAGTCACAATCTATTAGGACCCTTTTGACTAAACACCTTTTGATTAGAACTTCTATGCAAAGGTGTTCATTATAGGATGAAGGTTTGTATGAAGTTGATGGAAGTGAATATAGGGGGATATATGGTTCATGAGTATAAATATATGCATCATGATCTACAATATTCTCATCATCATTAGGACAAGTTTTGGGTCACCTTAGAGTATGTATGGTTTTGGATTTGTTCTAGATTTGTTGATGATCACGACCATTTTGACAAATGATGATCAAGGATGAGAATATGAGTAATATGAGTAAGGTTGGAATGTTATAGATTCGAGGTGTGGTGTTTGGTTGAGATTAACAATGTTTGTTTTTGAACACACACATAAAACACGACAGACAAAATGTTGTGGATGACTCTGATATAAATCAGAGTAAAAGTTTGAATGGGGGCCTAAATTAGTCCCAAATTTTTTTCACTGGTCTCGACAAATTTGAAGACACTTGTAAGCATGCACAACTTAGGCTGGAAAGAGGATACTACTTGCTGAGTCCCTACTTGGATTTCTCCATATACTAAGACAAAGCAAACAACTAGAGATATTGGTGACATTGGCTCCCCCTTACATGACATGGGTACACCAAATCTCTTACCCCGAAGATCTGGAGATCTTATGAACTGAGGAATTTCTGTCTCTACAATGAATAGTGCATATAGGGCGGCTTCAGAGGTCTGACCTCCTGCACCAACAAGAAAAAAGGTTTTTGGTCTCTATAACAAGTGGTTTCTAGTCAGTGTTTCAGGATAATCTGGTGTCTATACATGTGGAAGTTGGCTCATTTAAGAGGCCTCCCAACCCTTAGAAAGGGTTTTTATGCATCGCATGGATACTGAGGGAGACTTCCGTCAGTATAGAATTTAAGCACCAGGTGATTGATGACTTTCGTCACAACCACAATTATTTATATAGCAGACCAAAATGAAAGTACCTCTTGGGTCGTTCCCTCTCACAAATCGGGAGGTAGGCCCTCTAAGGGATTAAAAATATAAAAGAGATGGGTCTGGCTTCTGATCCCTAAGTTTGCACAAGGTGAGAGCATACACCTACCATCCTTACAAGCACAATAAATAGTGATTAATTAACCCCCTAGTTAATCTATGTGCAAACATACATTTGAAAAAGATATCTAATCGATGAAATCCCTACAAAACCACCATTAGTAGTTTGAATTTCTAGTCTTCGACAAATGAGACAGCTGCAATCAAAGTGTTAGCACAAAACCAAATCCCTGAAAAAAATCAGAAAATAATGTTATAATGCAGCCATAGAAAGATAAGCTCATTAGAAGATTGCATTTTTAGATACATTTTTTTTAGATAGTGACATAGATTTGATAATTTGGAAATGTTTTTGATATGAAAAGTAAAAACTCAAAGAAAAGACCCCTATTAATTTTCTAAGACCTTTCTAGAAATATAAAAAAGTCAAAAAAATTTCCTGATTTGTACCCAAAAATGTGGATTTATGAAAACTCTACAGTTGATAAAGATTTGATCATTTTGCACCATATATGAGCTCAAAATTAAATCTATAAAGAACAGACCCCCATTAAAATTTCAAGAGCTTTCCATAAATATAAATTATTTTTGGAAAATTTGCTGATTTGCATATGTAAAAATGAAGATTTATGAAAAAAACTAAAATCATTATAACTCATTCAAAACTAATGATAAAGACATGATTTTTCTATTATAGGTTCCTGAGATGATCCAAAAACTTTTGTTAAAATCTTGTAGCAAAATTTGCAGCCATTTGAAAGATATGATGAAATCTTTAAAACCTAGGGTTTTATCCAAAAAATGGCATAAACACGCAAAAAAAAGTTAATAAAACCTGCAAAAAGCAAGCTAGATCAAGGGATTCACGCCGGGTTCACCATTTTGTAGTTAGGGAAAATCAGATTTAGTGTCAAAAAACAACAAACTAATTAAACCCTAACAAGCACCATAAAGCACAAACTAGCATGAAAATCAAAATAGAAATACAAAGCGAACCGATCTCTAGGCTAGATTTGATTTATCCCATGGATCTTTTCAATCGTGAATGAGAATGTATGATGTTGAAGGGTTGTTGATTGCTCACCATTGCAGCATAACAGAGCTGAAGCATTGTGTGATTGTATGAAAATGACTTGTGTGAGTGAGTGAGTGAGTGAAGGAGTGAGAGAATTAGTGAGTTAGTGAGTGAGGGAATCAGTGAGTGAGTGAGGGCTTGGAATTGAAATAAGAGTTTCAATTTATAGGAGAGGGAATCAAATGAATGGCTAGGATTAAGAGGCAATTTTAGTGCTTATGACGCACATTAAATGGGTATGACATGAGGCCAAAACTAGGAGAATAGGGTGAATAAATGAGATTTTTTATTTATTTTGGAGAGGAAGTGCTTATAACACACAATGAATGAGGATAAAAATAGGGATGTGAGTGGGAATAAGTAATTTAAATAATAAAATTATTTAAATCATGAGAGACAAGTGGCATTTAAATAAATATTTAATTTATTTAAATTGGATGATGGAGGAAAATGAGATTAAATAAATAAAATTTATTTAATTTGATGTAAGAGAAGGATAAATGGACGAGAGGAATTAGTTAAATAAATATAATTTATTTAACTAATGAGTGATGGAAGGGGTCATGAATGGGACCAAGGACAAAATATGTCGAAATGTAATGTCATAATATATAGTCAAATTTAGGTGTCTACACAACCTTTGTGTGAGATTGATCTCAATAAACCAAAGGGTTTGCATCCTTTGATTTCAACATCTAAGGGGTTTTTGCAATGTCCCCTTCTCAAGCCTTGTCACTTGTGGGTCCTATAGCCTATTTCTAGAATCCTGATAGGCTATGACGTATGGTAAGGGGTTCCCCTTTTTGAAGATCTTTTGGTTCAATGTTTCTTAATGTTTTCTGATGTTGGATTTGAGCTCAGTAATGTTTCAGGATGTTTATGCAACTTTTAGAAGTTGATTCGACTTCTTTGATAGCTCTCTAAGATTCTTGGAGGAGCCGTCTATTTTTATAAAGTCATTTGGAAGGAATCGTTGGCCATCCTAAACTTTGTGGAGTATGTTGGTACAATTTATTTGGTAGTTTGGTGAAGTTTGGGATTTTCCGCAAAAAGTTGTATTTTAATGAGCTATCAATTAATATTGTACAATTGTCTTCTAAGTTGAAAAAATAATAATAAAGTGCAAAGGTATAATAGCTCATTGGAAAGGGGAAAAGATAATCTTTTAATTAGGACATAAAAGTTTAAGAAAAAGTGGAGAAATATTGGAGTTTGTGGGAAAAAGTGTATTTCTCTATTTTATAATTCATTTTATGATGCAAATCCCTAAAAGGTGCCTAGAAAAGGGGGTTGAGAGCTCTGTTTATTTTTTATACTTGATGAGATATTGTTATGCTGCATGAATGAACCTGTGAGATCTTCTTCCTTCTTGAGAATGAAAACTCTCTTGAAGAAGTCTAGTTTTGGTGGTGAGATATCCACCCTAGCTAGAAGAGGAAGCTTCAATGACAGGAGTTACACAGAGCCATCATGGAGATTGATGTATTTTGATTAATTTGGAGAGATTTGCATTGTGTTTTCTATATTTGTTTTGGAGTGTGATTTTGGTATAGATTTTTGGAGTTTGTGTGATGTTCTTTAATGTTCCCAAGACTGGCCGTACATGCCCAGCCGTACATCAACTTGAGGTTATGGAGTTGCAAGTAAATGAAGTGGTTGGATATGCCTTGTTTGAAGACTTAGTCTTATTTGCATAGGGTAGATGCCTTAATCTGAGCTGATTACAATGATTTGTATGCTATTCTAGCTTGCTTATTACCAACTGTACCTCATACTCACTTGCCATACAACTATGCACTTAGGCGTGAGTTTCCTACAACTGAGCACTCGAGTGTTGGAAGGGTTTAGTCTTGCTGGAGGTTCAACAAGGGTAGACAAGATGTATGAAATGATTTGGAAGGGGTTTCATCGAAGAATCTGCCCATTATATGATATCAACACTATCACAGGCTGTCCGTACAATAGTGTATGAAGAGTATTTCCAACGCAGTCGTTAGACGACAACATGGGTTTTCATAGAACAATATTAAGGTGATATTTGTCCATGTTATTTGACATTTCTTTCATGGCTGTTAGTAATTACTAGTGATATGGTATTTTCAATATTGATGTAAGGGATTATTGGGCTAACATGGAATGCTACAGTAGATTGACTCTTTCTAGATTTACCACTTGATTCCTTACTCATTGTAATGGATTCCCATTGAATAAGTGGATGTGTCTTTATTTTCAAGTACTTCAGAGCTTAGGTTCCCACTAAATAAGTGGATGCACTTGGATTTACTTTCATGCATAGCTTAGGTTCACGCAAAATAAGTGGATGCACCTGGTTTACCTTTCTTGTACTTCCCACTGAATAAGTGGAAGATTGTTACTTAAGTTTGGTTTTGGGTTTGAATGCTAACTCTGAAGCACTTGTATGCTCTCACCTTGCCCACATCAAGATCTGGGTGATTAGAAGAGTGTGGAAGACATCTTACATCATAACAATCCATTGTTGTCTTCTTGTGTTCAAAAAATTTAGGCCAGCATATTACAGTGGTATCAGAGTGGGTCTTCCTATCAGCATGTTGGTCATCCTTCAATTCAACATTCAAAGTTGAAATCAGATTAGTCTACATGTGCCTTTGATGAATCCAAAAGAAGCTAATTTCATCACATATGGAAGGAGAAAGTATTAGATTGAATCAGAGTTAGAAGAATAGAACAGTATGGGAGATAGACCTCCACAAGATCCCAGTACTAGGGACATCCTAAATGATCTTGCTAGAGGACAACAAGAGTTAGTGAGGAGCAATCAATAGATGACTAGATTGTTGGCTCAGTTGGTGAACCAGAGTATGGGTGGAGAGTCTCCTTGAAATAGAGGGAACAATGAGAACCGTGCAGAAGTTAGCAATTCTAGTAATGCTATCAATCAAAACAATGACACAAGAACCTCTCAGGCCTCTACAACTAGGCCCATGATGTCTATATTTTTTGGACAACAATAGAACTAAGGTGGAGGACAAGAGTTTGTGGCTGAAAGCTTTGCGGATTATCAACATGAGTGGAAATCTTTGGGGGAAGAATTCCAAAATGCTATGTCACTTCATGATTTTTGCCAAATCAAGTATCGGAATAGGCCTAGGATCTAGAATCAGGATCTTCAAAGGAAGCTTGGAAAGGCGCCTATACCCAAATTTGATGGATCCTCAAAATGTACTGCTAGATTGTGGGTGCAAAATCTTGACAACTATTTGTGTTTAAATCTAATGCTAGAAGGAGAATCAATCAAATTTGCCTCTGCTCATATTGAAGAGGATGCTCATGATTGGTGGACTCATGGCATGATCACTCAAGGTCATAACCTCATTAAATCCTATGAAGACTTCACTTAGAGAGTAATTGATTGCTTTGATAAGCATGATCTAGAGAGTCACTTTAGGGAGCTAGCCCAAGTTAGGCAAAGAGACATAGTAGATGCCTACATATATGATTTTCAAAGAATAGCTATGATGGTAACATATGTGTCTGAAGGGAGGCTCACGTACCTCTTTGTTGAGGGGTTGTTGGAACCTTTGAGAGGCCAGGTGAAGGCTTTGGAGTGTAAGTCTTTACAAGAAGCCATAAAAAGGCTAGGAACATGGAATTTACTACCCCAAAGAGTAAATTTCAATCTAAGTCTTTTCCTCCAAGAAAGGACAAGAATCATTTTCATAAGGAGGTGAATCAACCCAAACCATCTTTTCTAAGAATCAATGATGAGATTAGAAATGATATTAGAAAGAAAAAGTTGTTCTTCACATACAAGGAACCTTAGGCCCCTGGTCACAAATGCTACGAAAAGGGAAAATCTCATCAAATGGAGGCCTATGTTACTAGTGAATTTGAATCAGAAAATTTAGAACAATAAGAAGATTCAAGTGAAAATGAGGAAGATGATGCCCAAGAGGAGGCTAAAATGAGTAAGGAACATGATATGTCATTTTCTCAACTCACGGGAAACCAAAGGAATGATCCATTCAAGGTTTGTGGTGTGTTATATGGACAATGAATCATTGCTCTTATTGATACAGGAGCATCTCACAACTTCATTGATGAGGGAGTTGTGGCAAGGAGGGGGCTGAAACCTAAAGTGTTTGAGGGTTTCAAAGTGATTGTGGCAGATGGCTTCACTCTTTCTTGTACAAGGAGAAGACCTCAACTCACCATGCAATTTGGCAACTATGAAGTCGAGGATGACTTCTATGTGATTAGTATAAGTGATACAGATGTCCTAGGCATTCAATGGCTGAAATCATTAGAAGAAATCAGTTTGAACTTGCAAACAATGGAGCTGAAATTTGATGATAATGGTAGGAAGGTTATTTTAAGAGGCATCTCTATTGGAGGACCAATAGTAGTCACTACAAAGAGGATGGAAAGGTTATTCCGTCATGACCAAGTTGAGTGGGCTACTCAATGTGTTATCATGCCTACACCCCTAAAGGAAGAAAGAAGATCCTATCATCCTAATGTTCAAGACTTGTTGACCAAGAACAACAAGGTTTTTAGTGGGTTCCCACCTGGGAGGCCTCTTAATAGAGGCATTGATCACATCATAGGGTTACAAGATGGAGCAAAGCCTGTAATCACCAATCCATTCAGGAAGCCCAAGAGATTTGAGGATGAGATTGAGAGAACACTCAAATATCTTTTGGACATGGGATTCATATGTCCAAGTAAGAGTCCATTTGCTTCTTTAGTGGTGTTAGTCAAGAAAAAATATGAGACTCTCTATTTGTGCATTGACTATAGAGAGCTCAACAAAAAGCCCATAAAAAATCGATATCCCATACCAAGAATTGATGAGCTATTGGATGAGCTTCATGGTGCGTTCTATTTTTCAAAAATAGACTTGAGATCGGGGTACCACCAGATTAGAATGAGGGAGAAGGACATAGACAAGACTACTTTCAGGTGCCATTATGGGCATTTCAAGTTCCTTGTTATGCCTTTTGGTTTAACAAATGCCCCTACCACCTTTCAGTCTTGCATGAACCAAATTTTCAGCGAGAAGCTCCGTAAGTTTTTGCTAGTTTTTTTGATGACATCCTCATATACAACAAGTCATGGGAGGAGCACTTGCAACACATAGATGAAGTGCTTGGGATTCTTGAAGCCAACTCACTGTTGGCTAAAGAAATAAAGTGTGAATTTGGCCTAACAGAGATTGTTTATCTTGGCCATGTTATCAGTGCCAAAGGAGTGAGTGTGGATAGAGAGAAGATTAAGGCAATCTTGATTGGCCTCCACCAACAAACCTTACTCAATTGAAATGTTTTTTTGGTTTGTGTTGGTTCTATAGGAGATTTGTGAAAGGTTTTTCACAAAAAGACAACTCCTCTCACTGATCTTACCAAGAAGGGAGTGTTCAAGTGGTCTAAGGTAGCTCAAGATTCATTTGATCAGTTTAAGAAACTCATGAGAAGATGTCCTGTTCTTGCACTTCTTAATTTTTCAAGGCCATTTGAGTTAGAATGTGATGCATCTGATGAAGGTATTGGGGCTGTCCTTATGTAGGACAAACATCCAATCTATTTTAAGAGTAGAAAATTAAGAGGAGATGAAACAAGTTACTCCATTTATGACAAAGAGATGCTTGCGATTATGCATGCCTTAGTCAAGTTTCGATAGTATTTGGTTGGGGGAAGGTTCATTGTGAAAACTGATCACAATAGTTTGAGATACTTCCTCAATCAGAAGGACTTGAATGAAAGGAAGTAGAAGTGGGTTAGTAAACTCCAAGCATATGACTTTGACATTGTCTATGTTAAAGGGAAGAAGAATGTGGTAGTAGATGCCTTGCCAAGAAGGCCACATTTGCATTCTATGGTGGAGTTGACTTCTGATTGGAGAGAGGAAATCATCATAGATTATGCTAAAGATCCTTTTCCAACTAGTATTCTTGATGGCACCACAAAAGATGAAAGGTATGAGGTAAATAATGGTCTTATCTTCTACAAGAAAAGGATCTTTCTTGTTGCTAATTCCAAGGTTAAAACTCTCATCATAAGGGCTTTTCATGACTCTCCCTTGGCTAGTCACCAAGTTATTTTCAAGTCCTACAAGCAAATACGTGAGAGGTTCACTTGGAAAGGGCTCAATGATGATGTTTGCAACCATGTTAGAGAGTGTTATGTTTATCAATAGAACAAGAATGAGAACACCCATCCTACTGGTCTGCTCCAACCTCTTCCAATTCCCAATAAAAATTGGGAAAGTATAACCATGGACTTCATCATAGAACTTCCCAAGGTGCAAGGGAAGGATAGTATCTTCATTGTGGTTGACAGATTGACCAAGTTTGCTCAGTTTTTTGTTGTTTCCACAGGGTTTACAGTAGTTCAGGTGGCTAAACTATTTTTTAGAGAAGTGTTCAAACTCTGTGGGCTGCCCAATGTAATGTCAAAAATTGTCCTCATGTATGGAATGGTACAATTTCCCTCAGTTTAGCTCCTCACTCTTGGTGACCTCTCAACCTTTTCTTTTTCAGCCTTCTCGAAACCCTAATTGACTAAGTCTAGGATCAAACAATTCACTTTTTGAGGTAACTTATTGATAGAACCCAGAAAGGAGATTTGAGATTTGGGTCCCTTGGACCCCCCAAAATGTAGATCTAGTGGAAATTGGGGGCTAGGAATTGGGCTCCCGTGCCCTAGTCCTCCCCTGTTTCTCAGGATTTTGAATTTTGGCGGGGTGTCGGTTCCCGCCGAGTGCCTTGGGATTCTATTTTCAAATTCTCAGTTTTCACGCGATATGGAGACGTTATTTCAAAAATTGAATTCCCTAAAGCTAGATATAAAAAGACATTTGCAAATCATTTTATCACACACAATTCTTATGCAAGCTTGATGCCAAAACTCTGCTACAATTGCCATTGAAGATCCGTGACTTGTTGAAGCTCTTGAAAGTATTTTGTATTTGCTATCTTGGAGACAATGGATGGAGATTAGGAATCAAGATCTTGAGTCTATCTTGCTCTTCCTAGGGTTTGTACACCCTTTGCGTGATCAGGAGAAGGGTTGAAGCCTCCAACAGTAAGCTTGGAGATCCTCTATGGACATTGCTGATTCGCCTTCTCATTCATGCAAGTCTTCATTTATCTCATCCCCTTGAGGTGAAGTTGTATGTGTTTATTGATGCAAAGCAAGTTGTTGATCTTCCCTTGATTGAGACATCTAGGGTTTGATATTTATGCATACACACACTTCTGTAAATCTTTTTCTTTGGCTATTGTTGAGGTAGAAATACCAAAGACGGGGCTTGACTGAGGCAAGCTCCCATACAGCCACAACATTTTCCTTCTTTTGTAGGTGTAGATCGTGTTTTGCATGTTTTGGCAAAAAAAAGCTACAGAAAGGAAGATATTACAGATACAGTCACGACAGACTTTCAGATTTTTAGATTCTGAGACTTGTGGGACACTGGAGCGGGCGCCCTAGTCCAACCAGGGGTTATTTCTAGGATCTGGAAGCCATTTAGCAATCTCAGACACCCTGTGCAAAAGATTTTCTAGTTCAGAAACTTTTGAGACACTGGAGCAGGCGTCCTAGTCCAAGTGGTCCTCAAAATATGAGTGCACAGTCTCTAAAACCCTATCTCTGCACTTCTGTGATTAGTTTTTCCAGTTTTTTCATCAGTTTCTGTATATTTCTAATTTAAGGCATAATTAGGGTTTTACTCCGTTAAAAGGAAAACACTTGATAAAATCTTGATTAGGGCCTTAGGTTTCACAACCACACGAGCGTAAGGGATAGACAAAGTGATCAGAAGCTTGTTCATAAGCTCAGTCCTTGTCCTCCCAATGCTTAGTGGAGAAATGGTAGTGCTTAACCTAGTTTAAACAAAACTAACCAATTTCACACTAAACATTTTGGTGAACCCGAGCTTTAAAGAATTTGCATCCTTGTAAACTTCAGATCTAAAATAATTTGCTATTCTAGAGCATAATTGGATTGAAAAACCTCTTTAGTGAAATTGCATATGTTAAATTGTGGATTACATTCTTTATCTTTTCACTAAAAGAGTTGGAAATTATTATTTATTGTTGGAAGTTGTATTTCATTTGCAAAGGCCATCATTGTGCATTTAAATCTTGGTTTAAATAGAGCATGTTAAAATGTCAGATTATTTTTTGCAAGATTTTTATGCTTATGATGAGCCATTTAGTCGTGACGACTTCGATATGTTAGATGAAGCCCTTGAGGACTTTATCTCGATTGAACATTCCACTACGGCCTCTAAGCCGTCACTATTTCAAAGATTTGTAAATGCAATTTATGTTCTTAAATCTAAAGAAGAGATTGAAAAACCAAAAATTGTGGTCACTCTATGTGCAAATGTGGTTCAACCATACTCTAAACCTGTGCTTGTTGTTAAAGGTCTTTCATCTCCTTCTCAATCTCTTGATCACATTTATGATTATGCAAAACAAATAGCAAAATAAAACTCACAACAAACCAATCATAATGTGGTTGCTCATGCATATAACACTCAGAATAACAAATAAATTACACAACACATGAGTGTTCCGATATCTTTACCAGCCTCTCAACCTATGCTTCCTCAAGCTCCTCGTTTAACATAGAAAGGTGCTAAAGACTATGATCTTGTAGAGCAGCTTTGCGCTACTCCTACAAAGATATCTCTTTGGGAAATTATACAAACTTCACCTACTTATCATGGAATGATACAAGAAGATTTACAAAAGGTGATTGTTCCTCCTGCTGTTAAACCAAATGACGTTGCTGCTTTACTAGATTGTATGCATGCAACAAAAATAGATATTCTATTTCAATAACATGAATTACCATCTCTTGAGGTTCAAAATCAGTATGATCCTTTGGTTATCTTTATTAGAATCAATAAAACATTGGTTAAGAGAGTTATGATTGATAATGGATCAACCCTTAATGTTTGTGGCATTGATTTATTACATAAGGTTAAAGTTGATGTATCTGCCATCAAACCAGAATCATTAAGTATTCATGGCTTTGATAATGTTGGATGACAATCCGTGGGCACTATAAGTTTACCTATACAAGTTGGACCTATGATGGTGCCTACCTTGATTCATGTCATGCCTTGTTCTCTATCTTATAACATGATTCTGGGTAGACCTTGGATACATGCATTAGGAGTAGTTCCTTCTACTTTGCACCATTCCATTAAGTTTATATTTAAAGGTAAACTGCATACTATCCATTCAGATCCTGAACCTGATATTTGTCTATAAATGGAAGTGCATAAGCATGTTGTTGGTCCTAAGAGTTTGAACAATTTGAAAGCTAATTTATCAACTCCTCTTGCTTCTAAAAATGTTATGCAAGAGTCCAAACAATCGAATGCATTTGTTGGTGATGACTAGGGTTCGTTAGATTTTGCATCTTCGTCCACAGGAGAATATAAACTTAAAAATCCCGTCCTTGAAATATCAAATATTGCATCGATCACATCGTATGCTTCGAATGATAAACATAAGATTTCTTTGGTGACAAATAAAGACAATACTCTGAGTTATACTACTGATTATGAGACTTATGAAGCTCCACCTTCCTCTAAAGAATTGGTCTCTCTATATGGCAGAGGATTCTGAATCCTTTACAAAAATTGTGACTATGTAGGTAATGGCTATGGCATAAATTAACAAGGAATCAAAGTCCCTATAGAATCCGCTACGTGACATTGTTCAAATGGCATTGGATATAATCCTTTTGGGGAGTCCAAAGCCCACAAACGCCCTACTCTAAATGTGAATACAATATCAACACTTAGTTTGATATTCCCTAAGATGATTGACATCAATTGTACACCAGGATCACTTCCATTAGATATGTTTACGACGGATGAAGTGATAATGGAATTCTTAGGAGCTTATGATGGTATTCCTCATTATCACCATAAACATGGCCTGCCTTACTGTTTAAACAATGATGCATATTTTGGAAAGACTACTAGCACAATAACTGCTATAGTAGAGTGTAATGAAGAACTTGAAGAACAATTACAATCCTACAATCCCCCAGACCATGGTACTCTCCTTAATGGAAAGACTATCGATTTTGTTATGGATAAAGATAATCCTGAAAAAGTTATCCCTATTGGTGATTGTTTAAATGCGGAAGAAAAATAAGAAATGACTAAACTATTGAATGAGTTCTTAGAATTATTTAGACATGCTTGGTATAGATCCTCAGATTGTAACGCATAACATTGTATTGAAACTAGATGCTAAGCCTTTCAAACAAAAGATTCGTAAGATGAATCCTAAGATTGCTTTGCTTGTTAAAACTGAAATAGAAAAACTCTTACAAGCTGGCTTTATTTGACCTATTGATTACTCTTCGTGGATCTCAAATATTGTTGCCGTCGCTAAACCTGATGGTCGTATAAGAATTTGCACAAATTTTTGAGACTTAAACTTGACATCTTTGAAAGATGATTTTCCGCTCCCTAATATCGATATGATTGTTGATTCCATACCTGGACATTAGTTGCTATCTTTCATGGATGGATTTTCAGGATATAATCAAATCCTTATAAATCCTCTCGATCAGTATAAAACAACCTTTATAACACCTTGGGGTACATTTTGTTGGGTAGTCATGCCGTTCGGACTTAAGAATGTAGGAGCTACTTACCAACGTGTAATGACTCTTATATTTCATGACTATATGCACAATATTCTAGAAGATTATGTTGACCACATCCTAGTGAAGTCTATCCATCATAAGGATCATGTTATACATATTCAACAAATATTTGAGCACATACGAAAATATAATATGCGATTGAATCCCTGTGTGTTTTTGGTGTGAATAGTGGAAAGTTACTTGGGGTTATTGTTTCAAATAGAGGTATAGAAGTCGATACAAAAAGATAGATGCAATTGTTAATATGCCAATACCTAAGAACATATCTCAACTTCGTAGTTTGCAGGGAAAGATACATGCCATCCGTCGATTTGTTTCACAACTCGCGGATAGGACTTGCCCCTTTACGCAACTACTGAAGAAAGATTCTCACTTTTAATGGAATTTTGAATGTCAAAAAGCTTTCGACGACTTAAAGGATTACTTAGCTAATCCGCCTATTTTGCAACTTGCTATTTCTGATAAACCATTTATGTTGTACATTTCAGCATCTAACAATGCCCTAGCAGCTTTGTTAGTACAACATAATGCCGAAGGCAAAGAATGTGCTATCTATTACATAAGCTGTACTTTGCTCGATTATGAGGTGAGATACACAGTTATAGAAAAACATTGTTTGGCTTTAGTGTTTTCTGCTAAAAAACTTAGACATTATCTCTTAAATGTTGAAGTGCATGTAATGGTAAAATTTGACCCTTTGAAACATCTCTTCGCAAGAACAAAAATTTATCAGGTCATCTTGCTAAATGGGTTATGCTATTAACAAAATTCGATCTTAAATTTATTTCACAAAAAGTGATTAAAGGACAAGTGATAGTTGATCAATTAGCTGAAGCTCCCTTGCCCTTTTCTATACAAAATGTTGATACTTTTCCCGATGAATAGATCTTAACAATCTATGCGGATGAAAAATGGGAATTATATTTTGATAGATCAAAATGTCAAACTGGCTTCGGGGCTGGTGTTATATTGATACCTCTCATTGGTAAGCCAATTCCCTTATCTTACCACTTAGATTTCTTATGCACAAACAATATAGCTGAATACAAACCTCTTATCGTAGGACTTAATGCAGCCTTGGCTCTTAATATCAAAAACATTACAATATATGGTGATTCTTAGTTAATTGTTAAACAAATAATAGGATCGTATCAAACTAAGCACGATAAGCTATCTCAGTATCGTGAGTTCGCAATATCTCTCTTAAAATAATTCAAATCATATTCAATTGATACCATTCCTAGGAAAGATAACCGACATGTGGATGCAATGGCAAGTGCAGCTTCCCTTATATCCCCTGATGATTCTCCTAAGGAATTTACCTTTGTTGTTCATAATCTTAACACATCGATAATCGATGACCCTATAGTTGCGAATGCAGAACTCTGTGGTAATACATACACAGATTAATGGTTCTCCTACATATTCAACTATCTATGCAATGGAACCATCCCTTATTCAACATCTAAGAATGCCCAACTCCGTTTATGCAAACTAGCAGCGCGATACATTATATTATAGAATGTCTTGTATCGATGAAGTTATAATGGTGTTTTACTCTGATGTTTAAGCAATTCAGAGATTCCAGTAGCTTTAGAAGAAGCTCAATCTGGTGCCTGTGGAGGGCATTTTGGTGGAAAATCATTGGTGCAAAAATTGTTACGCAGGGGATACTATTGGTAGTGTATGGAACAACATTCCTTTGCTTACGTCAAGAGATGCCTGCAATGTCAACAACATAAACACCTGATTCATGCTGCCACTCAAGAACTTCGTGCCCAGGTGTCACCATGGCCATTTTCCATCTAGGGTTTGGATTTAATAGGTAAAATGTCCCCACCCTCCTCTCAAGGACATATGTTTATCATTATTGCTACTGATTATTTTACAAATTGGGTTGAAGCGGTCCCTTTGCAATCCACGACCGCTGATGTAATCTATCGATTCATACAAGATAACATAATTTCTCAATTTGGAATACCTTCATCCTTGGGTTCGGATAATTGTACACCATTTAAGAACAAGGATGTGAAAAAGTTCCTTGAAAAATACCATATACAACATCGCTTCTCTATGCCTTATTATCCTCAATCAAATGGCCAGGTAGAAGCTTCAAACAAGGTTATTGGATAGATTTTACAGAAAACTATTAATAAACATCAAAAAGATTAGCATACGCAATTATCCTATGCATTATGGGCCTACAGAACAAGTATTCGAACAATTACTGGTAACACACCATATAATCTTGTCTATGGCGCAGATGCGATAATGCCCTTGGAGTTAGAAATTCCTTCTTTGCAAATTTCCCTAAGAGATATCATGGATGATGACATAGAACGAGAGAAAAGAATACAGAAACTTGAGATGCTTAATGAAAGACGTATTAACGCTCTTGAACATCTCAACACTTATCAAAAAGGTGTGCAACAGGCCTATAATGCGCAAGTCATACAACATTCATTTAATGTTGGGGACTTGGTTCTTTATGAAAATCAATGCAACATAAATGCACCGCCTGGTGAAAAAGGTAAGTTCAACCATAATTGGCTTGGACCGTATATAATCATCGAAACCTTTGGATCCGGATAGTATAAATTAGCTGATGAGCAAGGTACACTGCTTAAGGAACCTATTAATGCAGTGCACCTCAAAAGATTTTATTCTTAGAGATCTAATGTTAAATGTCCCTAAGATAATTTAGTACATAGATTAGCTTCAATTTTGACAAGATATCACTATTTTGTCTTAATTCATTTAGCATTACATCTTTGCTCAGTTGATCATTATTGTATCGTGTTTAAGTAATAATTGCTTAGATCACTTTTGTATTAACTGAATGTAGCATGGAAGTTAAAGTTATGTGTAAAATAATTAATCATTGTGTTTGTTACTACATGTTCTTTTTAGAATTGTTAGCATATCACAATAGCATTAATTATAGCATTTAGACATCATCACTAGTTGCATTTTTACAAAAAAATCACATGTGATAGATCAAAAGCCATTACACATAGATAAAAAGGAAATAACCATCATATATATATCTTAGTTTCATGTATACATCCAAGTCAACTATCCCTAAAAACAAAATGGGATGTTGTAGTGCCTAAAGTCTATACATTACATAGTTGAGCCTTGATTGCCCGTACCCTCAAGCCCTCATGGTGTGCGAGTGACAGAAGCTTGACCATGTGTGGCTACGGATCATGAATGACTCCTAGAGATGCTCTGCGATTGTAACCCTCTGATCTCACCTCTCATCTCTATCATCTTCTCATGTGCCTCCTACTACATCCTCTGGTACCGGTCTCTCTCAGCCTGAACCTTGTCTCTGTCAGCTCTTGCCGGCTGGACCTCCCACAATAAGAACTCACTGACAGCTGGCTCTCCCTCTGATGTAGGAACCACTACTGTCTTCTATCACTGCACCCTGAGCTTAGCCTCGGTGTGCTCATCTCTCTGTCAAAACTCCTCTCTCTCATGCAAATTGCTCTAGCATAGCCTCTGAAGCAGTCCTGCATCTGACAATAGGCATACATATCTCAGCATGCTGCCCAGCGGATGATCGTGGTGAATAACCTGCCTGCACTCGCTACCCTGAGGCATCTATCGATACTATGTCTCCTATGACGTGACTCACAAAGTCTCACCATGCATCTGTCCCAACTGCAAAATAGAGGATGAGATAGATGCTAGACTCCCATATAAATATCACAAATAATAAACTATATAAAACATTAAATAATAAATCAAACCTAACCTGGATCTCCATCTCGCCAGAATGGATCTCAGATTACTAACGGTGTGATGAACTCTGCTGTCTAATCTATAGCTGGGGCATAGACCTACTACTCTCCCCTCGCTCTGTCTGACTAGGCCTCACATCATCTGTAGGAATAGGACCATGAGCCTTTGACCGCGGTCTCGACTCGGTCTCCACATTAGTGTCTACCTCCTACTGGCTCTATCGCGATCTCGCTCTAAAGACATACTATGATGGGACCTCCTTGAACTCATCCTTGTCCTCCTCCTCATCCTCCTCGAGATTGTAGTATCTCGTGAAATTACTTACATTGTCCTCCACCCCTGTGTCACTCGCGTGACCGGCCCAAGATCAGACATCTCCTATAAGATGCCTGGGTGGAAAGATAGGTGCAGGCCGTGCTATGTGCCACCAGGTTTGATATGCTCACATACACCTAACATCATCTGTGTCTAACACTAGCTCTACATCCTCAGGACCCTCATCGTCACTAAGTGGCACGTTTGCTATAGTCAGCAGTCGGATGGTATTGGCTCTGACTGCACTCCGAGATACATGTGCATAGCTTGGATGAACTGTAGGAGCATCCTGTATCTGTTCAAACTGTCGTGCCACCCTGTCAAAGTAGAACCAAGATACAGTATGATCGAGGCGACCAGCCATCAACCGATCCCTTTGCATCTGAGCTAACTGGCTCTGCTCACTAGGCCATCTGATGTAGCCACGATATGATCTCCAAATGATGTCTCCGGGCTGTAATCTTTCAAATACTACTCTCCAGTATAGTAGATTGACGTGCCTCCAACACCTGACTAGTGGATAGGCATAGACACGTGGATGGGTGAACGTTGCCTCTATAGGAAAACCCACCAGTTGTGTGCACCTGATGTGCTCAAAGGCCTAGACCTGTAGGAATGTGTAGACCATCAGACTATGCATCTCATAATGGACATATCGCCCTATGTCTTGATAAAGGTGTGCAAGCATACTGCACCCCCATGCGTAGACAGTCTGATGCTCCTCCATCTCTCTGATAGTGTGAACCAGACCCCCGTGAAGGTGAGTGCCTCGTCCATCTGGTGTGATGGCTAGTGCGACTGTGACATTCATGATCCTCCATAGTAAGGGAATGTCTCTACATCCCTACTCTAGTAAACAGAGATGAATGTGTCCTCGCTCTGCCTATGAAATAGTATGACCCAAGTAGTATAGCTGACTCTCATGAGTGTACTCCGCTGAGCAATGTCCAACAACCCTCACTGTCTCTCCTCGGATCGGCAGTCGAAGGATCCTAAAAACATCCTCCAGTGTGATGGTAATCTCACATGTCGGTAAGTGGAATGTGGATGTATCTGCATCCCACCTCTCCATTAGTGCCATGAGCATAGCACAGTGGAATTTGATTGTGGGCATCTCAAACACCCACCATAGGCCCACCATCTGTAAATGCTCTCTCTTTGTGATAGTCAAGGTGCTAGCGCGCTCTCATAGAAGTGCCATCATATGACCGCCTGTGTGCTCACACATCTTAGGGACATCCTGCAGATTGGAAAGCAAGCAAGAGTATTAGAATCCCCTCTAGAAACCAAAATACGCTATCAAGAACTAAATGAAATGCCTATGACTAGGGCCTGTGTCCTCTATGGACTAGGGCACCCCAGGAAGACTAGGGCACCCCAGAGGGACACTGGTGCCCTTGTGGGACTAGGGCACCCTAGAGAGACTCTGGCACCCTAGGTGGACCCGAGTGCCCCTGTTTGGGACCCCTGACCACCTTCCCCTCTTGGCATAGACTTTGATAAATGTGAAAGAAAAAGTACAATGAAAGATGACAGAAAAGTTGGATCAGGACTCTATCTCAGCCTCGAAACGTCTCTTCACTGCTCGGGCTCAAAGCATCTCCAATCATGGTGGATGATATGGATGTCGGCTCGGCATGGTCGTTCTCCTATTCTCCTTCTCTCTTTCCTCCAATGACAAGAAACAAGAATGAGTTAGTGATAAGTGACAACTCCCTTTTACATAAAGTAAGTGAGTGAGAATTCCTATCCCTAATTAGGTGCAAAAGTGTGCTCTTCTACTCTTGAGCCCTTTTTTTGAGCTGTCAAACTCTGATTTCAGTGTCATTTGATGCATTGGAATCCTGGTTCCACTCTCTTCCTGTCCCAATGTGTTATGTTTGAGTGTTGTTTCTTCAAATGACCCTCACAACACATTTCCCTTGAAATCAACGCGCGTGGATTTCTCCTTGTTTCTACTCTCGGACTAAGCAAGCAGAAACAAGGGGGGTATACATCTCCCTCGATTTCCTCTTTTCCCATCACTTAACCCCCTTAGCATTTTTGATACTGACTCATTGGTGGTGGTTGCAGGTGATTTGGTTTTGATTTCTATGACAAGTGTTCCTTTGTAGGTTGTGGTTCCTAACTTTGTGGTCTTGCAAGATTACAAACTTGGGGGCTCCTTCCTTCTTGGCGACAACACTTTGGCTTCCTCTACAGTATCCTTTTGGGTATCCTTTTCATGATTGATGCATTTTACTTTCCTTTAGTTGCATATGCATGTAGTGTCATATGGCCACTAAAGTGGGAGCTAAATGTAACGTCAGAAATTTTCCTCCTGTATGGAATGGTACAATTTCCCTTGGTTTATCTCCTCACTCTTGGTGACCTCTCAACCTTTTCTTTTTCAGCCTTCCTGAAACCCTAATTGACTAAGTCTAGGATCAAACTATTCACTTTTTGAGGTAACTTATTGATAGAACTCAGAAAGGGGATTTGACATTTGGGTCCTTAGGACCCCCAAAAATGTAGACCTGAGTGGAAATTGGGGGCTAGGACTTGGGCGCCCATGCCCTAGTCCTCCCTTGTTTCTTGGGATTTTGAATTCTGGCGGGGTGTCAGTTCCAGTTGAGTGCCTCAGGATTCTGTTTTCAAATTCTCAGTTTTTGTGCGATATCGAGACATTATTTTGAAATTTGAATTCCCTAAAGCTAGATATAAAAAGACATTTGCAAATCATTTTATCACACACAGTTCTTATGCAAGTTTGATACCAAAACTCTGCTACAATTTCCATTGAAGATCAGTGACTTGTTGAAGCTCTTGAAAGTATTTTGTATTTATTATCTTGGAGACAATGGATTGAGATTAGGAATCAAGATCTTGAGTCTATCTTGCTCTTCCTAGGGTTTGTACACCCTTTGCATGATCGGGAGAAGGGTTGAAGCCTCCAACAACAAGCTTGGAGATCCTCCATAGACATTGTTGATTCGCCTTCTTGTTCATGCAAGTCTTCATTTGTCTCATCTCCTTGAGGTGAAGTTGTATGTGTTTATTGATGCAAAGCAAGTTGTTGATCTTCCCTTGATTGAGACATCTAGGGTTTGATATTTATGCATACACACACTATTAGGTTTGTACACACTTCTACAAATCTTTCTCTCTGGCTATTGTTGAGGTAGAAATACCAAAGATGGGGCTTGACTGAGGCAAGCTCCCATATAGCCACAACATTTTCCTTCTTTTGTAGGTGCAGATCGTGTTTTACAGGTTCCGACAAAAAGAAGCTACAGAAAGGAAGATATTGTAGATAGAGTCATGACAGAATTTTGGATTTTCAGATTCCAAGACTTGCAGGACACTGGAGCGGACGCCCTAGTCCAACCAGGGGTTATTTCTGAGATCTGGAAGCCATTTAGTAGTCTCAGACACCCTATGCAGAAGATTTTCCAGTTTAGAAACTTTCAGGACACTGGAGCGGGTGCCCTAGTCCAAGTGGTCCTCAAAATCTGGGTGCACAGTCTTTGAAACCCTATCTCTACACTTCTGTGATTAGTTTTACTAGTTGTTTCATCAATTTCTGTATATTTCTGATTTAAGGCATAATTAGGGTTTTACTTGGTTAAAAGGAAAACACTTGATAAAATGTTGATTAGGGCCTTAGGTTTCACAACCACGCGAGTGTAAGGGACAGACAAAGTGATTAGAAGCTTGTTCATAAGCTCAGTCCTTATCCTCCCAATGCTTAGTGGAGAAATGGTAGTAATTAACCTAGTTTAAACAAAACTACCCAATTTCACACTAAACACCCAAGAACATTGTGAGTGATAGGGACAACAAGTTCCTAAGTCTGTTTTAGAAGGAACTATTCAAATTATGTGGTACAAAACTCACTCCCAGTACAAGTTACCATCCTCAGACTGATGGGCAGTTTGAAATAGTCAACAAGTGGTTGGAAGGGTACCTCAGCAACTATGTTTCTGGACAACAAAAATCTTGGGTAGGATGGTTGCATATAGGTGAATATTGTTATAATTCATCTTATCATATGTCTATAAAAATATCTCCATTTATGGCATTGTATAGTTATGAAGCTCCTAGCTTCGCTAATTTGTTATTTGGTGACAGTAGAGTGCCAAGAGTCAAAGATTTTTTGCAAGACAACCAAGATTTGATGAAATCTTTGAAGGATAGTCTAAAAATGCTCAAAACTAACAGAAGTTATAAGCTGATTAACAACGTATAGAGCAAGTTTTTGAGGTTGGGGACATGGTTTATATTAGATTGCAGATCTACAAATAGTCCTCAATCAAGAAAAATAGAGCTGAGAAGTTGAAGCCATGGTTCTATGGTCCATTCAAGATAACCAAGAGGATTGGTGAAGTGGCATACGAGTTGGAGTTACCTAAAGATAGCAAAGTACATAATGTCTTCCATGTTTCTCACCTTAAAAAGGCCCTTGGTCAGAATATTGTCCCATCTTTAGTATTGCCACCTATAGATGATGAGGGAAGACTTTAGCTGATTCTTGAAGCTATCATTGATCAAAAGGAGCACTCTTTGAGAAAAAGGACCATTAAGGAGTTTTTGGTCAAGCAGAAGAACCTACTAGTGGAGTATGAAATGTGGGAAAGTGAGCACATTCTTCAGCATCCAGTTTTGCAATTGCTTGGGGACAAGCAATTCTAGGGAGGGAGGACTGTATTGTCCCCTTTTCAAGCCTAATCACTTGTGGGTCCTATAACCTATTTCTAGAATCCCGATAGGCTATGAGGTATGGTAAGGGGTTCCCCTTTATGAATATATTTTGGTTCAGTTATTCTTTTTGTTTTCTGATGTTGGATTTGAGCTCAGTAATGTTTCAAGATGTCTATGCAACTTTTAGAAGTTGATTCAACTTCTTGGATAGCTCTCCAAGATTCTTGGATGAGCTGTCTATTTTTAGAAAGTAATTCAGAAGGCATCATTGGTTAACCCAAACCTTGTGAAGTATGTTGGTGCAATTTATTTGGCAGTTTGGTGAAGTATGGGATTTTTCACAAAAAGTTGTATTTTAATGAGCTATCAATTAATATTGTGCACTTCGTCTTCTAAGTTGAAAAGATAATAATAAAGTGCAAAGGTATAATAGCTCATTGGAAAGGGGAAAAGATAATCTTTTAATTAGGCACATAAATTTTTGAGAAAAAGTGGAGAAATATTAGAGTTTGTGGGAAAAAGTGTATTTCTCTATTTTATAATTCATTTTATGGTGCAAATCCCTAAAAGGTGCCTAAAAAAGGGGTTGAGAGATCTGTTTATTCTTTATGCTTGATGAGATATTGTTATGCTGCAGGAATGAACCTGTGAGATCTTCTTCCTTCTTGAGAATGAAAACTCTCTTGAAGAAGTCTAGTTTCAATGGTGAGATATCCACCCTAGCTGGAAGAGGCAGCTTCACTGACAGGAGTTGCACAGAGCCATCATGGAGATTGATGTACTTTGATCAGTTTGGTGAGATTTGCATTGTGTTTTCTATGTTTATTTTAGAGTGTGATTTTGGTATATATTTTTGGAGTTTGTGTGATGTTCTTTTATGTTCCCAAGACTGGCCATACATGCCCAACCATACAGCAGCTTGAGGTTATGGAGTTGCAAGTAAATGAAGTGGTTGGATATGCCTTGTTTGAAGACTTGGTCTTATTTGTATAGGGTAGACACCTTAATTTGAGCTGATTACAATGATTTATATGTTGTTCTAGCTTTCTTATAACAACCGTACCTCATACTCACCTGCTGTACAACTATGCACTTAGGTGTGAGTTTCCTACAGTTGAGCACTTGAGTCTTGGAATGGTTTAGTCTTGTTGGAGGGTCGCCAAGGGTAGACAAGCTATATGAAATGATTTGGAAGGGGTTTCATTGAAGAATCTACCTATTATATAATATCAACCTTGTCACAGGCTGTTCGTACAACAATGTATGAAGGGTATTTCTTGCGCAGTCATTGGACAACAACTGGGGTTTTCATAGAACAATATTAAGGTGATATTTGTTCATGTTATTTGATTTTTATTTCATGGATGTTAGTAATTAGTGATATGGCATTTTCAATATTGATGTATGGGATTGTTGGGCTAACATGGAATGCTACAACAAATCAACTCTTTCTGGAAATACCACTTGATTCCTTACTCATTGTAATGGCTTCCCACTGTATAAGTGGATGTGCCAACTAGCATAGTTTTCCTATTTTTCTTGTAATGGCTTCCCATTGATTAAGTGGATGTGCCTTTATTTTCAAGTACTTCAGAGCTCAGGTTCCCATTGAATAATTGGATGCACCTAGATTTAGTTTCATGCATAGCTCAGGTTCCTACTAAATAAGTGGATGCACCTGGTTTACCTTTCTTGTACTTCCCACTGAATAAGTGGATGCCCACTAAATAAGTGGAAGATTGTTACTTCAGTTTGGTTTTTGGTTTGAATGCTAACTCTGAAGCACTTGTATGCTCTCACCTTGCCCACATCGGGATCTAGGTGATCAAAAGAGTGTGGAAAATATCTTACATCATAACAATCCATTTTTGTCTTCTTATGTTGAAATAAAATTTAGGACAGCATATTATAGTTTTGTCCTTAGATGAATGATTGAATACTAGTGCTCAAATAATTTTGACAAAGTTTTGGTTTATAAAAACTAGATGTAAAAAATGTGAAATTTCCTGCCAATAAATATATGCTAAAGGTCCAACTTGGGCTCCCAAAACCAAACACCTCTCTCTTGGAAAAATAAATGAAACAAGATTATTTCTACCAACTTTCCTCCAAAGATGCTGATTTTAATTTCTATCATAGCTTCCATTAGATTCCTGACTAAAAGTAGGCAATTACTCCCCTCTTACAAGATGCCATGAAATCTACCATAAAATCTGCTATAATTAGGTGGCCACATGATCTTGGGATTTATAAATTGATCCATAAGAAATCCCACACCCCATTTAAGGTAGTCAGCATATACAAATCTTTTAATATTTAATTTGGCCCCAATCAATAAACTTTGAAAATATAAATTAACAAGGGTCCAAAAATTAAATATTTAAAAAATTGTTTCCCTAACTCCTTCCTTAGCCCATGGAAAATATTGGAACGTTCATTTTTCCACAAAATTAAATTAATTAAAAATGGGACATTATAGATTGTATGTTTGTGGGAACATACATAGTTGCCCCTTGGGATAATATCCATGTTGCATTAACTAGTAAGTGTCATTTTTTGAATGACACAAGAGCTCTGGGTTATTGACATAATCTTACCTATGGTTTTGTATGCTTGTTGTCCCACACTTGAACTTGTAAAATGTGAAGCACACAAGATCAAGTGTAACATATAGAAATCTGAAGAAAAATTTGAATGACTAGATAAACAAGAATGCTTATCATTTTTGCAAGGTTTAGACATTGCATGATGTTAAAAAATATATATGGAGATCTGATTCAGGAGTTAATTTATTGCTTTATATCAGATTTAAAGAAGAACTATAATCAGAAAAAATTGAAACATAAAATTAAATCAACAACAATGGAGATAAGAGCAATCACACATCATGTAGTCAGTGCACCAAATTTACCTTAAGAAAACCATTTTAAAGAAAAAACCAACATCAAATGAATACTAATCACTATATTGTCAATAAAATGATATTAAAATATAATGAGAAAGTTGATTTACACCAGTCATTTCTCCAAATCTAGTTGAATTCTAATAGCATTTTGACATCACCTCCTTACTCTGAAAGCACATATATCAAACCATTATCCAAATAATCTTATTTATAGGGTTTATAGATAAATTAAAACCCTAAATGATATCTACCAAATCTATGGTACACCTTCAAAGGTTTCCTAAGTATGACCATTCACATGCCCCCATGACCCTTCACCTACATAAGGTGACGTTTCGTATTTCTAGGCCAAATATGTTCATCTATCTAGGAATGGTGCCAATTTTGTGACTTCATATTATGTATTGAAGTGGTATTATGTTTTATCGACATATATATTCACATAGACCCTTAATTAAATACATGTTATATACAACAATTTACATAGGAAAATATTGAATTACCTAAGTGTAGCATCCATCACAAGATGAACACACTTAACCACTAACATTACTTGTTAACTATGAAGATGTACAATACCTAACTAAATAATCCCCCACTTGTTGTATACATTTAATAAGAGGTCACAACCATGATCAAACATGAATTAGTTCCCATGGGCAATGCCCATAGCTTTCCTACACCAAACAAACTTTGTATGTTCTATTCAACTTGGTAAGAGAATTTACATTAGTTTCCAAGGTGTTAAACTTCTCTAAAACAAATTTTTATCCTCCACCATGTCCTAATCAAAGTGATATTTGACATATATATTCTTCATCCTAGTGTGAAATGTAGGCCAAATAGACATCACATTCACTATTACAATTAATTCTCGTTGATTTATGAATTAAGCCAATATTGGTGGATAATCTTTGCAACCATACTACCACCTTGTCATATATTCAACCTATATAGTGGAAATAACAACTATTAATTACTTCTGAGTCATCCAAGTGATATCCCCACCATACAAGGTACCTATGTAGGCACTTGTGGACCTCTTACAATCCACATCACCTTCCTTATTTGCATATACAAACGCTTGTAAATCCAACATATTGCTATGGGATCTCCCACTATATAAAACAACATAATATGAATTTCCAAAAAGATATTCAAATACCATTTTTACCACTAGCCAATGTTGTTTACTTAGGTTAGACATGAACCTACTTGAAACTCTCATGGATTGATAAAAATCTAGCCTTGTGCATACCATGGTATACATGACGCTTACCAGTGGACTAGCATATGAAATATGTGACATGTCTTCTATATCCCCCTAAGTCATAGGAAATTGCTCCAAATAAAACTTACTACTAATAGGAAAAGGAACATTAACACGTTTATAATCTTGCACACTAAACTTTTGCAACATAAAATCAACATACTTTATTTGACGAATCCAAATATTTTTGCTAATTCCATCCCTATTTATAAATCCATTCCCAAAATTAAATTTTCAACCTCCATTCTTGATGAACTTACCATGATTCACACAAATCTAAGATAAGTACAGACTACTCCCATTGGAACCCCAAATCTCCTAGGACAAGAGCATCCTTATTCTCAAATTATCAACCTGTGAATAATAATTGATACAATTATTGAGAAAAATGTATAGAGATCTATTTTATTAGTGCATTTTATATTTTATATCATAACTATAATCACCACAAATTCAAAAAATGAAAGAAATAATAATAATGGAGATAAGAACAATCACACATAGAGTAGTAACAATACTAAATTTACCTTAGAAATGACCTTTACATAAAACCTAGCATCAAATCAATGCCACTCACAATATTATCACAAAAATGAGATTACAATATAATAAGAAGTTTGACTTATGGTGTCACCAATCTTTTCTCCAAATCTAGTAGAATTTTGGTAGCATTTTGACAACTCCTCCTTTCTCTAAAAGCAACTATATTAAACCACTATCCCTAGACTCCTATTTATAAAGTTGGGAGAAACATGAAACCATAAATCTAGTATCTCCCAAAACCATGGGTACACCTCCCAAGGGTCCTTAAGTATGAAACTTCATACGCCCCATGATCCTTCACCTACCCAAGGTGACATTTCACATTTCAAGGACAAATAGATCCACCTAGAGGATGACACCAACTTTGTGACTCTTCATTATTTGTCTTCAAGTGGTAGTATTTTGTCTTGATGCATGTTTTTATGTGGCCCCTTAATTAAATACTTATTGCCAATGTTACATACAATGATTACATAGGAAAACATTGAATTACCCAAGTGTATCATCCATCCCAAGACGAACACACTTAACCATCAATATTAATTATTGTTGATTATGCAAGATGTACAACACCTAATCTAACAACCATCCTTTCCATCACTTGAAACTCATACAACACCAAACAAATTAAAATAATATAAGTTCAAATATAACATCATGATGTTCTATATAAAATATTCTTCTTGGAATGAAGGATACAAGTACTCACCATTAGTCCAAGGATTAGGAGACTACTAGAGTAGATTGTCATGATGTAACTACAAAATGGTTATTTTAACTAATTTTAGATGATCTATAGAAACACAATTATCATTTATTAGAGGTTATTTTCACCTACGCAATTGCTAAATTTGGAGCTTTGGACCATTAGTAACCAAATGGAACACATAAATAGTCAATGGAGAGAGTATAATATGGTGATTGTGGACATGGGAGTGGCTCAAGGTGGAAAGTAGAGACATGTACAATGAGTGAAAACTCTTCATTTTATTTGAAACAAAAATGGAAATCATTGCTTGGGGATGATGGACTTGAGCATGGGTAGAATAGACATGGTTGTCAGGACAATTAGAATAGTAAAATGTAATTTAAGTTTTAAAATTTGATTTTATTCTTATTTTTACATTTAGGGCCACAAGTGATGATTTCATTGATTCAAAAAATTTCAATTTATGCTTATGATGGAATCACCATAGTGCATAAAAATCACCATAGTTGTAATGGAATAGCCACAATGATTTTGAAATCATTGCATAGTGAAACTAGTAATTTCATCAACGATAAAAAATGTTAATTGTTAGATATTTTTAAATGTTTTTGGAGATGAAACTAAACAACCTTTAATTCATGGGTGCTTGAAAGGTGATTACATTGGGTGGAATGGGGTTTGAGTGTAGGATTAGTTGAATAGGGCTCTAGGCTTAATGACATATGAGGCGAGGGGTGTATTAAAGAGGGTTAAGATGATGAGAGTGGAACAAACCCCTTGGTGCTACCTTCTAGTAGGATTCTATGTGACATTGATTTATTAGGATGTAGACTAGAACAATTTCTGGTTCCCCTAGTTGGAGGGTGAGTGGAATATCACCATGTATGACACTAATATGATCTTAAGAATTCTTATTATCAAGAGGAAACTTATCTTGATGGATCATAAAGATAGGAGGGATCTAAGATTTGGGCCTCTTACTTTAGTGATGTAGGTGGAAACACTAGCACCAGGTTAGGGATGGAGACACATCTTATTTAGGGGGAATTATGACTATTGAAAATGCCATTATGAGGATCATTACAACTATATTAGCAAGTGATGATGGATCTTGCAGGTTACTTTACAAATGGGCCCCAATAGTGATGGAGATTGGAACATGGGGGAAGGGATATGGGTGGGGGAATACGATCATATCTCACACTTATCATGACTTCTATTGAGCTACTAGATTATGGGCCCGTGCACTCAACTACTTGTCATTGGTTATGAGCTAGATTTTTGAGAACTTCATGCCTACCAAAGGGGATGTTGATTAACAATAGATTTTCCCTTGAGAAGTGAGATGGAAAATAATTCCTATTTTTTGGGAGATAACTATAGTGCTAGGATTTTGACCATGGTAGATGTAGTACCAAAGCCTTATGTAGAAATGACATGTGTATGGGAGGGATATGATACAACTTGGACTACTAGTACCACCATGAAATCATTGGTTGATAGGAGAGGGAAATAGGTGGTCCATCCTATGGATAGGGTATAATAATTTTTTGGAGGAATCTTAGACATAGTCTTACCTCTTGTAGCTACTATTTACAAAGGGAGTCAAGAGGCTAGGGAAGGGACTATGGGAAGATTGAGGTGGAACCTATTAACATCCATGGTCTAATTATGTGTGTATGATTTAGAGAATTTATAGTTGGGGGATCTATTTGGTGGGTGATCATCACCATAGGAGATGTCGTTGGTGAATAGAAGGATTCCAATGGGAGAGGATGGGGAGATGAATACCAAGGCCAAAACTGTACTCTCAAAATTTAACTCACCACTCATGTGCATAAGTCAAAGATGGTAGGTGTTGATGCTCAAAGGAGACTCGTCAAATCCCTAAGGTCAATTAGTTCTTGAGTACTAGGGGTGTCAAACTCAAGACAAAGATTATAAACTTATACTCAAGATAAGGCAACTAAGGACAACTGGTGTAGGTCTAAATTCAGGGGTCTTATTAGACTACCAAATTAAGTAGCAAAATACAAATAGTAACACAAACAAACCACTCCACAACAAAATGAATCTATTTATTTAGCAGCAACAAAATGATTACAGGAGTAAAAAATTCTTAACACAGTCTCAAGATACATCAATATTTATTTACAAAACTTCTCATATCTCTTTTCTCTAGGAGATCGAACCAGGAAAAATCTTACTAAACGCCTTCTTAGAAGTAGAAGAAGGTATTTATGAAACTCCACCAAAAATAATTTAACTACCCTATTCGTTAGGAAACTAAATAAATTGTCATAACATAAAATGAATTGCTAGATCAATTGAATAGTTTCAATGCTAAACTGTTTCCATTAAAACCCTTTGTGAGCATACAAAAATTGTCACTAGGTACACACAACTGTTGATACAAATCCAGGATCTAAGTAGTGATCGGTGAAATGCCCTTTCCACGAACCATAGAGTCCTGTATCAACTTTTGTTCAAGTTCACAAACTTCAATATTCTCTGACACATTAAGAGGGGGGATTGTCAGCAAATGTAGTCTTTCGCTAACTTAGAAGTTCTCCATCATATGCTATCGGCAAAGTAATGATTTCACAAACTAACTACTTGTCAGTTTAAGCCTTTAGTTATCAGCAAATTATAACTTCCTCGAACCTTGGATGGCATATCGACAAATTTTAGGATTCACGAACTAGTTTGTAAACTATAAATTTTGCCGATACTATGTCAAGATATCACTTCTTTTATCGACAAAACTTGTCTTCGGTGAACCCTTTATTTTATCCTCACAACTTCATTCACATGCTAGTTGGTGAATTGGTAAGTTTCAGAACCGACGAACTAGCCGAGAATTAACATTTTTCTCTTTTATTAGCAATTTCTTATCTCTAAAAACCAAAGAAGCTTTGTCTTCAATGTGAAATCCTTTATCAACAAAGTGAACTGTCGGTGAACCTACGGGTTCACAAACTAAAGATTTTGTAGACAAAGTTCTCAATCCATCCATTTCGCTGATAATAAAAGAACTTCTCCAAAACTCACTTAGAGTACAATCAGTAAAGATTTTAATGGCTGACCTTGAACAATTCAAACTTTTCCCTATGACTTGTCGGTAAGAGTTCTTATCGGCAAACTATTATACAAGGTAATTGTTGAGTCGGTGAATGGAGCAGTTTGTGAACTGGGAAAATTGCCGGCTGGCTATAACTAAGCCAAGTTTTACCTAATTTTCACCAAAATGAAATTGGAGATACCCATTTAGGTCTTCTACAAGATGATGTCCTGAAACTGACCAAATAAATCTAAAATTACTCCTAAAACACAAAAACCAATGCTGCAAAGAAAACAAAGCCAAACACTTAGATAATAAAACATATTTTTGGTGACATAGGATTGCTAGTGAACACGGATGCTCCTGCATTATACACGCTGGGTAAGAGAAATGTTCCTTGAGGCTGCAACTCAAGAACATTTTGGCAAGTTTGGAATAGAAATCCCATACTTACCAATTCAGAAGCTTGCATCCAAGAGGCTTCATCAATTGGTTTACCCTACCACCAGACAAGATACTTCATGTATTATTTTCCCCTTGTTCATTTCTAGCCACATGAGAATCAATAACTTGATCAACCTATTCAAACTAGTTTTTAGGAAACTGATCTATCCATTCACATTTATCCTAAACATCTGAACTGAATCCTTCTTGTGCGCTTGACTCCCCTTCATAATATCGATATAAATCTACCACATTGAAAATGGGTGAAATATCTACACCTGGTGGAAGTTCTATTTCATAAGCATTGGATGAAAACTTACGCAAGTCCTTACAAGGTCCAATCTTCTTCCATTTTAATTTATTGTAAGTTCCTTGTGGGAACCTCTCCTTGCTCAAATGTGCCAAAACCAAATCTCCAACCTAAAAATCTTGTTCTCTCTGATGAATAACAACACGCTCCTTGTATTTGGTGACACTTTTCTCCAAATCTTCTTTCACCTGTTTATGCAAATCATGAATAGACTCTGTAAAATCTTTAGCTACATCACTCTTCTGAGTCAGATCAACACTATCCCTCAATTCATCTACCCCTCTTGGGCTGTAACCATACACAATGTGAAAAGGACTTTTCCTGACATTCTGATTGACTGAGTTATTAGAGGAAAAATCTGCTTGAGCCAAAACCAATTCCCACTAGTTAGGCTTATTCCTTACCAAACATCTCAAAAAATTCCCCAAACTTATATTCACAACTTTAGTTTGACCATCACTCTGAGGATGGTACGCTAAACTAAAACTGAACTATGTACCCATTTTCTTCCACAAGGTATGCCAAAAATGACCAACAAATTTCATATCCCAATTTGAAAATATGCTCTTAGGTAAACCATGTAATCTAACTACCTCCTTGAAAAATAATGTAGCAATGTGGGAAGCATCATTACTCTTTTGACATGGAATAAAATGAATCATTTTAGAAAATCTGTCAACAACAACAAAGATAGAGTCATTACCTCTCTGTGTTCGAGGCAACCCCAAAACAAAATCCATACTTATGTATTCCCATGGTCTTTCTAGAATAGGTAGTGGTTGATATAACCTATTATTCTACATGATGCCTTTAACATATTGGCAAACTCTACATCCTTGTACTAACTTCTTCACATCTGCAGCCATACCAGGCAAAACAAAACCTTCACTCAATTGTGCACCAACATTTTGTCAACACCAAAGTGTCCACCTAAACCACCACTATGCTTTTCTTTCAGCAAATTGTCCCTCATTGACCCTTGAGGTATACACAATTTCTGCCCTTTAAACAACAAACCTTCCTAAATAAAATATTCCAGCCATGGTGTTCTAATTTTCTCTACTAGATTCATACATGTAGATCATGCTTCCTTGAAATCAACATCATCCTTATACAATTCCATCATAGAATCAAAACCAACCACATTTACCCTCATTTCATTTAACATGTTCAAACATCTCATACTCAATGCATCAACTACCCTATTAGACTTTCCACTCCTATGTTTCAAAACAAAAGAATAACTCTGTAGAAATTCAACCCATTTTATATGTTTCTGATTCAACTTACCTTGGCTATTAATGTACTAAAAAGCATGATGATTAGTATATAATACAAATTCCTTCGGCAATAAATAATGTCTCCACTTCTTGAGTGCCTGTACAATTGCATAAAATTCTTGATCATACATAAAATATTTCTTCTTTTCTTCATTCAACTTCTCACTAAAGTATGCAATTGGTTTCCCTTCTTGACTAAGGACACCTCCAATCCCTGTCCCACTTGCATCACAATCCACTTGAAAAACTTTCCCAAAATTAGTGAGTGCCAAAACTGGCTGTTCAGTCACCTTACTCTTCAAAATTCTAAAACTCTTCTCAGTTGCTGCTGCCCACACAAATCCCTTCCTATTACCTTTCATTATCTTAGTAATAGGTGTACAAAATTGACTAAAATTTTGAATGAATTTTCCTATAGAAACTCACCAAGCCATGAAAACTTCTAGCTTCAAACATACTACAAGGTGAAGGCCAATCCACAATCACCTTGACCTTTTTTGGGTCCATTTTCAGATCATCACCAGAAACTACAAATCCCAAATAAACTAATTCCTCCTTCATGAAACTACATGTTTTCAAATTTACTAGCAATTTCTCTTCTCTTATGCTCTGTAATACTGCCCTAACATGCAGCAAATGTTCTTCCTTTGTTTTATTAAAAATCAAAATATCATCAAGATATACAATAACAAACTTAACACAAAATAGCTTTGACACTTTGTTCATCAACCTCATGAAAGTATTGGGAGCGTTTGTCAATCCAAAAGGCATTACCAACCACTCATACAATCCATCTTTTGTCTTTAAGGCTGTCTTCCACTCATCCCCTTCTCTGATTCAAATTTGATGGTACCCACTCTTCAAATCAATCTTTGTGAAATATTTAGCTCCACTTAGGCAATCCATCATATCATTCATCTGTGGCAATGAGAATCTATATTTGATTGTTATTTTGTTAATGGCTCTTGAATCTGTACACAGTTGCCACTCTCCATCCTTCTTTGGTGTCAACATTGCTCGTACAATGCATGGACTGAGACTTTCCCTGATCAGCCCCTTATCCAACAATTCTTGTACTTGCCTATTTATCTCCTCATTCTCCATAGGCATCATCCTATATGGTGCCTTGTTTGGTAAACTCTAGCCAGGTATCAAATCCATACAATGACTAATATTTCTCATAGGCAGCAATCCATCTAACAACTCCATCATTATATTTGAATATTCTTCTAGCATCTCTTGAATTTCTATGGGTAGCTCTTCTTTCTTTTCTGCTCTCATAACTACTTTAGGCTTGGGAATAAAAGAAAAACATGACCCTCCTTTCTTCAATTCTTTTAAGAATTTCTTTCCAGAAATCAAACAAACTCTAGGATTACTTTCTACTTCATCTTCCTTCTCCTTCATAGGATTCAAAGTATACTCTTTCCCATCCTTCTTTATCCTATATGTATTTGTTCTCCCATAATGAACAACTTTCCTATCAAACTACCATGGTCTACCCAACAAAATATGACATGCATTCATTGACATTATATCACACAAAATTTCATCCTTATTACTACCAATTTGAAAATTGACTAGGTATTGTTCACTTACCACCAATTGATGCTCCTTCTGCAACCAAGAAACTTTGTAAGGGATGGGATGCTTCAACCGCTTCAAATTTAGTTTATTAACCATTTCTTCAGACACAATATTGTCTATACTACCACTATCTACTACCACCTTACAACATTTACCACCCGACTTACATTTGGTTTGAAACAAGTTCCTCCTCTAAGCAGGTTCAGATTTCTCCTTCTCTAGATTCAAGAAAATCCTCCTCAACATTAAGGATTCTCCATCCTCAAGATCTTCCCCATACTTTCGTGAAGCCACACTTTCAAATTCTACTTGTACCACATTCACTCTTGCCTCATTTCCTTTTCCAGTACTCTGTTGGATCTAAGGGCACTCAAACACCCTATGTCCAATCTCTCCACATTGAAAACAAGTACCAATGAATCATCTTCCTCCACCTCTTCCAAACAAGCCTCTACCTCTGAAATAATCACCTCTTCCTCTTGAGGAATCTCACCTTCCTTTACTTTTCTGGGTATTAGTTTGTGACGAACTAACCTCTCCTTGTTTATTTTGGTATCCTCTTCCACCACTTTATTGTCCTCTTCCATGTGAAATTTTACATCTACCTCTAGAATTATTATGCTTTCTAGCAAGTTTATCTTTAGCCTTCAGGGCATATTGATAGGCTTCCTCAACACTTGTGATTTGCACCATGCTTAATTCATCTTGAATGGAGTAGTACAATCCATTGATGTATCTAGAAGCCTTCTCAGCATCATCATCAACATGACCAACTTGAATATTTAGTTTGTAAAATTCCTTTGTATATTCTTGTACATTCTTCTCCTTCTGCTTTAGACTCTCCAATTTCTTGAACAAACTAATTTGATAGTCTGCAGGTAGAAACTTAGCCTTTAACTTAGTTATCATTCTTTCCTAGGTTTGGATTTTTTCTTTTCCCTTTCTTTATCTTTCCATCTGAACATGTTCCCACCATAGGGAAGCATGACCCTTCAACTTCAAGTAGGTAAACTTCACTTTCTTGGGGTCTTCAATTGATTCAAAGTCAAAAAAATTGTCCATCTCTAATATCCAGTCGATTAATTCTTCTAGATTCAAACTACCATTATAACTAGGAGGATCTAAATGAGGCTTACTACTTATTCTGGACATTGCCCTCAAAAATTACCTTTTTGGTTTGTCTCCTTCATTTACATCATTGTCTCTCACTTCAAATTCTTCTCCATCCTCACTAACATCTTCAACATGTACTCCTCTATGCTGCACCATCTCTATAGCATCTAATCGTGCATTTATTCCTCAACATTTTTGCAATCGCCATATCTCCTTGTGACCCTCTTCTACCACATCCTCTTTGTGCCATGTCTTTTTTAGATTCTCTGTAGTTGCAGGCCTGCACTCGCTCTCCTCTACCCACAACAAAAATATTACAATCTCTTTTTTGACACGTCTATAACCTCCTTATGAAACTCACTCTGATACCACTTGGTGCAGGTCTAAATTTAGGGGTCTTATCAGACTACCAAATTAAGTAGCAAAATACAAACAGTAACACAAACAAACCACGCCACAACATAATGAATCTATTTATTTAGCAGCAACAAAATGATTACAGGAGTACAAAATTCTTAACACAGTCTCAAGATGCATCAATCTTTGTTTACAAAAATTCTCACCTCTTTTCTCTAGGAGATCAAACTAGGAAAAAGAACCCCTTCTTAGAAGTAGAAGATAGTATTTATGAAACTCCACCTAAAACAGTTTAACTACCCTATTTGTTAGAAAATTGAATAAACTGTCATAATAGAAAATGAATTATCAGATCAATTGAATAGTTTTAGTGCTAAACCGTTGCCATTAAACCCCTTTGTGAGCATACAAAAATCATGACTAGGTACACACAACAGTTGATACAAATCTGGGCTCTAAATAGTGATCAACGAAATACCTTTTCCATGAACCATATAGTCCTTTATCAGCTTTTGTTCAAGTTTGCAAACTTGAATATTCTCCAACACATGAAGAGGGGGATTATTGGAAAATGTAGTCTTTTTCTAACTTAGAAGTTCTCCATCTTATGCTATCGGGGTGAAAGTACAAAGATGTGTCACACTTTGGGATAAACAAATAGTTTCGGCCGAGTACAATTCGGGCGAGTATGTTCCGACTGAGTAGGATTCGGCCGAATTGACATGGCACCTTTTTGGCACCGCTGTGGCACCTATGTGGCCACAAAAAATTGGTCGAGTATTTACCGGCCGAGTACCTTTCAGATAAATCCATTAAAAAAAAAGAAAAAAAAAGGGTGGTAGCGGGTATTTTGCATTTTTGGCCTAATTTGTTGCGTGTGGACAGTGCTCGCCCAGAAACTCAACCTACAAATTCATCGAACCTAGGTAAGATTTCATTTCATTCATCATTGTTGAGTTATTTCATTGATCATTCTTGAGCGCGGGAGCTTTGATGATTTGTTTTGTTATCTGTTTAGGATATGTGATTGTTTGCTTTTGTTGTTTGTTTGTTATAAGGTTGTTGTTGTTATGCACTGTGGTTATTGGATTAAATAGAGTTTATATTTTATTAAATGTTTTAAAACCCTAGCTGCCATGAATTTGTAAAGGAAATAGAACTCATAAACCCTAACTGCCATGATTAGGGAAAAATAAATGTAACTGAAACCCTAGCCACCATGATTAGGGCTGTATGAACATGCTGGTTTCTTCTCATTTGTGTTTGTAGGAAAATGAAATTACTATGGGTTTCTTTTTTGTATCATATTTTGATTGTATTTTATAGCTAAAATGCCTAAATACAGCTCATTGAGTTATTGTGTAGATGGTAATCCTTAAGGATGAGGTTGTGAGTTGCTGCAGGTTGTTATGTAGCAAAGAGAAACTCTTACTTTTCCATGTGGGTTTCCAAGAGATTGTGTAGTGGAACTCCCATTCATTTGGGCCTCTCACCTATGCCCCCACGCACTCGCACATACACACATATATCTATATATTCAACAAGAATAGACGCAATCTCAAGAAACAATCCCCTATATAGATAGCAATGATATAATTTGAGAGGACATTTTGTAGCTCTCCCCATGGAAGATAATGTAATTCTCATTAGTTCAAGTGCATCAAGAAAATGGAGTTGAATAGTATTGAGATTCGTAGGAAATAGGTTTCCTCTCAAATCTATAAAACAACATCTGGGCTCTCTCCCCTAAACCATTTCCTTGGTAGTAGCACAGCCATAGCCATTAAGCCCATATTTGATACTGAAATTTTGCAAAGGACAAAACAAAATCCAAGAAAAAAACACAGCAAATTGAACAAATCATAAAGATAGAGATACATATAAAATATAACTATCTTTAAATACAACTATGCACTGTGGATGTTGTATGGATGTTATATTACTAATAAAATACTTGTCAAATATGATAGTCTTTCTAAAATTTTAGTTGTATTTTACAGCTAAAATGTTTAAATACAGATATACTTGCAAGAACAAAATCAGTTGGATCCGAATGCATAATGCCTTCCCACCTCGTGACCTCAGCAACATGTGTTTTCATTTTCATTTAATATATATATTGTTTAATATTTCAATATTGTATATTGTTGTAAATTATAATGTCTTCATTTTTGTTGTTTGTGTTCACAACAATATACATTATACAACAAACATTATAAGATATATAGACATTATTTCAAAGCAAACACAGACAACACAAGATGAAGACAATAACAAATTGAACTGTCTGTGTTTGCTTTGTATAATGCCTCGACAACAATATATACATTATACAACAAACATTATAAGATACATACATTATTTCAAAGCAAACATAGACAACACAAGATGAAGACAATAAAAAATTGAACTGAACTACTTGAGTATCCTTCATATAGGTGATTTTACTAAAGTTTCTTGCTTTTGAGATCAAATCAAGGTCACCATCTAGCATACCTACTACCAACTTGTACACATTGCAGCATAGAGAATAGACAGTTTCAAACACATGGCCAAAGATGTGAAATTAACAAGCCATTTGTAGTTAGAAAGGCATTTTCCTAGATTATCATCATCCACAATGTTTAAAATTTCACAAAAATGCCTCCTAGATCTAGTGCAGTTGCAAGTGACTTCAGTCTAGCTGCAACTTAAATTTGATGTTATCTCCCTTGTAAAGCATCCATTATGCATTTTGGAATCTACCACAGTTTTCCTTAAGGCCCATAACAAAATAAATTTTCTTTATATTCATAACATTTTCTTGTAGGTTCTATGTATGCACCTAGTATATTTTCTTGTAGATTCTGATGTGGAGGGTTTAAACTTTAGATGGTCCTTATGCACTTCCACTTTCTAGGTCAAGTCATCCACCTTAGAATAGAAAATTGATAGATGGTTGCAGCTATCTAAAGTTTCTTAAAATAGTAAATGAATCATAATTTTGAGAAGGAAGGCCTTCGACATGGTGTGAATCTTCATATAATCTTCCATTTCATTTCATTGACTCCTTCCATATGTTGTATTCTTTGATTTCATTTGTTGCAGCTGGCCTTTACAATACTTTTGTGGGTTGTTCTCTGTAAAAGGGATTCCTTCCCAATATGTGGCTTCTTTTCATTAGGTCCATACTATCATGCATCAGTTGGGAAAAAATATTGGCTATTTGTGGGAAAAATGCTAACTGTGGATAACAATATTAAATTGAAAAATCCTAATAAATTACAATGATACTGTGACTGTCACATGCACTGCCCCAACATTCCTTGCCTTTTACAATGTCTAATCTGCAACCATTTGGCCCTTGACATTCCTTGTGAAATTGTGTAATTATGCTTTTTGTGGTCTTCTATGTGCAATACATGTACGTTAGCACTATGCCATATTTGTGACATGAAAACCCAATGCAAGAATACTCTTTTCTTTGACATCAAAACACATCTTTTTTTGTGATTTTATCATCAAAATAAGAAAATGATCCCCTGTTAATTATACATGAGAAATTTTACATGTTCAAAGAATCCGTGTAATCATCTTAAGTATTAACAATATGAATAACTTTGAGTTTAGTTGTACTGTGAGAGACCCTTGTAGGAAGCTTGAGATCAGTAATCTACAACTCCCTAATTGAGACTCAATAGGTAATGCTGTACAAAGAAAATGCTGGTGTATCCATTGAGCAATCCTGATAACTCGATCACTAATTATGTTATTCTAACCAGTATGCATGAACCTTTTGTAGTGATTTGATGGAAAAATTCCCTTACAGTTGTTAGCCAAAGATGTGAAATTAACAAGCCATTTGTAGTTAGAAAGGCATTTTTCTAGACTAAAGCCATGTACATATTTTCAAAAAAAATTAGATGTACAAAATTAAATTGTTTGAAATAGACAATTATGTGTTGAATTATAATTACAAAACTTTATTTGTACCGCTTGCTATAGTTGTATTAGGATGGCCATGTTGAACCTATTCATGACTAATATGTCTCACCAACATCAGTGATAACTAGTACTTTGGAAGTTGTAGAACAACATCAACATACACACCTACATCAGAGAAAAAATTGTATGTTGATAGGCGAGCACAACACAACATCCCTATCTATTCTGATGTAGGTGTATAGTTGATACATTTGTTCCACAGTCCAAAGTAGACACTATCAATGATGTTGGTGAGACATATCAGTCATCAAGTGTAGAGAATTAGTTCAACATGGCCATCCTAATGCTAGAATATAGCACCACCAACAAAACACCTACCCACATGAATATGAACAACCACCACTCAAAAAAAACTTAAACAATCACAACTAGAAAGAAGAATAGCCACCAAAAGATAATAGGTTAATATTCTATTGATGTCCATAATAGGAAATAAAATGCACAATCCCTAGATGCTCCTCCATCACATTCTATAGAACCTCATATAAATACTAAGCTTCTTACCCCACACAAAGGATCTATCTAATCATTAAAGAATTTCCTTGAGGGTAAGGCCTCTAGGGTAAGACAAACAAAGAAAATACCAACCACTTTCAACCTATTTTATTACTTCTCAATCACAAACACCACATCTTTATTAGAGGCCAAGGAAAATATAGAAGATTGCTCACCTTGTTGACTAGGCCCTCCACTAAAAATTGAAAGAAATTTTCTTCTTCACAAACCTCCACCCTTTCCTAACAAACCAAATCTTCCTTATATGTTTTAGAGGCACCATTTTGTCCATAGGTTTATTCCCTCCACTTCAAACCTTCATTTTAGATGGAAATAAATACAAATTAAAAGTTGCACGTATTGCCTCCACTATTCTCTCTAGGCCTCTTGTCTTCTCTATCAGAGAATACCACTCAATTGATACTAGAGGCATAAGGCTAAGAAAAGAAGGCCAAAAAACACCCCAACAAAAACCTTGTTAAGTGAGTGCATCGAGACACTATATAAACAATTAAAATAGCACAATCTAAAAACACAACATACATTCCCAAACCAATAACACAAATAACCATGAGAAGGACAAAGAAAACAAAGAGAATTCAAACCAAGTTGCATCAAAGTTGCTATTATCTTCAGACCAATCAACAATGCCTCCAGCTCATTGGCATGTCTATTGATAATCTTCCTTAGATTCCTCCCCTCACCTTCTTCCCTCATTTGGAGATCATCAACAGGGTTGTCACCAAGAATATATACCAATGAAACATTAAGGTCACTTGGATGTTGCCTCTATAGGAACTAAACACTAAGTTGGATTTCTCTATTATGCATTTCTTAAGGATTACAGATAGTATCCTCATTTAACCGGCCATAAGGTTTTGCATTGTGTACATATAAATGTAACTTAACATAATAAAGTGTGAGAATATTTTTGTTGTGGTTTCGTAGTGATGTAATTATTGTTGTACTGTATTTTTCCTTGCATCTTTCTTCCATTATGTAGTTATGAAAAGTTGAATCATGTAAATTGCCCAAGCTTATCTTTGAATCTTTTTCTTTTGCATGCAAATCTAAACTCTGTGTTTATTCAGATGATCTACATGTATTTTTATATTTTTGTATGCTTAAAAGAAAAATGCTTACATAAAATTTTATTTTTTCTGTTTTAATTAAATGCAGATATCTTTACATATTTATATCTAGATACATGGCTGATAATCAGGGGTCTCATCATTCCCAATAGTCTCAACACGAAGCTGAGTCTAGGAATAATTTTTATAATGAAAGCATTTCTAGATTAGAGAATGCATTAAAATGTTTGGACCAAACTATGAGTAACTCCCCAAATATGGCTAATAGAGATAGATTAGTCAATATTCAGTGTGAGATTAGACATATGATTGAGATGATAAAATCATACAATCCATATGATGATATTAGCACCGAGGAGTTTTATAGGTCCCTTTCTAGGACTATTATTGGCAATGAGAATATCAAATCTATTTCTGATAGAATTTCATTACATAATGTGCATAGTATATTCCCTTTTTATAGTGGGAAAGACAAAGTTAGAGGATATACTATTACTAGGTGTACAAATCCGCTTGTTGGTCCATTTATATATCCCAAATTTTTGGTAGCCAATCATAGATGGCCTCATAATGACGGGTTGCCACTATATTTTTGCAAACAATTATATCCTGAGTTCCATTTAGGATTATCTATGGATTACACATCTATGCCCACACATGCTGGACAGGGCAAGGGGAGGTTTGCCGATAAACCTCAATTTAGATGTCCAAATTTGCCACCGCCTGAAAACAAGAGGGCATTAGTTGGTCCAAATCTTTTGGTTCTTCCAAAACATTTGGAACTAGCAGCAATAGGAGATGCAGTAGTTGCACTAACTAGATCTAGGCTTTTTGACAGTATGACCATGATTGCTACACAGTTTGATCAGATGTCATCTGATCGTGTAGGGAGATACTTATTACATCCACAGATTAGCCTTCCTCCCACTAAGGCTACATCCGTGAATTATGACCCCTACATTCATGCGGATATACCATCCCCATCAGATGTGACCCATATGAGTGACACCACTGTATGTGATGTGTATTCATCTTCCATTGTTGATTTACTATTAGCATACCAGTATATCAGTGACCAGTATGGGATTCCTTTGGATGCTGTACCGACTCATATTAGATGACATAATGGTAGACAGTTAGGTCAGAGTGAGGTGGCTTCATAGAACCAGAATATTCTAGACCAACGTACAACCCCCACATAGTAGTAGGCTGCACCTCGTGTACATGGCACATATAGCACACTTCTCTTTGGCACTGGTCCTTTACCTTCAGATATAGGTATCCCTAATGTTACCATTCATTCTTCTAACATTAGTGGGATTGGTAGAGTGCTCCAAGATGTGTAGGTACTTGAATAATTTCTATATTTTGTGTTCTACAAATTTACATGTGTATATATTATATAAACTTGACTTAAAAGTAGTTCTCACTATTCATTGAAATCTTGTATTTGAAAATTTCTAGCAACAAGGGTATAATTTGTCGCACTTCAAAGATTTGGAGCATGTAGAGGATCCCATGCACAATACATTTGAGGTACATTTATAATATATAAATTACTTGATGAATTTAGACATGTTGAAAGTACAATTTGATAAATTCAGACATGTTGAAAGTACAATTTAACTTTAAGATGACTTTACATGCATATATACACATGTACATTAAATTAAATTATGTACTTTCTTGTGCAGGGAGGTGCATCAGGACAGGGATCAGGATCTAGAGAGAGATCGAGACATGGATCTAGAGAGAGATCAAGACATGGATCCACACATGGATCAGGAGATAGATCTATACATATGTACTCATATTAGACACCCTATCCTCCGACTTGTTATGGTTTCGCATGTTATGACCTTTCACGTTATGGTTTATGTCTTATTATGTTTTACAATATATACATTTTACATTATGGTTTCACATTATATACATTTTATATTATGGTTTTGAACATTATGGTTCATGTCTTATTATGTTTATAGTATATACATTTGACATTATGGTTTCACATTATATACATTTTAAATTATGGTTTCATATTACGGTTCTTAAATTGTGATTTGTCATGTATCGTGGTTTGAATATGATTTCTTTTATGATCTCTCTAGAATTAAAATAGATAACATTTTTTGTCTCATTTTTTGGATACAACTTAATATAGAAATATAGAAATTCTTGAAGCTAATTAGGGTTTTGAGTTGGGAATCTAAATAATATTCTTGCTCACTTTAAATCTATATAAAAAATTGAGTTAATTTAATGTTCATAATCAAATTTAGGAAAAACATACAAAAAAGACATCACATATATAGTGCATTGCTAGTTGATGAAAGGAAATTTGCATGACTAGTTAATTTAGCTAATACTAATCTAGGAATCTCTATATCTTGAATTATGTACCAACAATATAACTCAATTCAATTCACTATGATCTACAACTACAAGAATTGACAAGTCACTATCATTCTATAATAAAAAATAACTAGTAATAGATAACCAAACATGCACTAACATTATAACTAATAACAATCCAATCGTTTAGGGGGATTATGCATAATAGAACCTAATGTTTACTTGTCACTACTGTTCAAGTTATGCAAAAAAAAGATCATATCAATCATATAAGTAAACTAAGGAATGATATTAAAACTCAATAAAATTTCATTCACTTGTATCTAGACATAATTACATTGAATTTGGATATTTAGATAAAAGAAATATCTAAGTATAACAATATATATCACTAATATTAAGCTATTAAAGACTAAAATAGTTCTAGAGTCTACATCCCTCACAAATGTCAAGGAGTCTAGTATATAGATCTCCCTTGTTCAAGAACATAGCAAACTCCCTCATTTAATTCTATATAGGGTTGGTGAACATATAATTCATACATAGATACCCCCTTAGGTGTAAATCAATTTGAGGCAAATAAGATCTTTTAGGCAATAAGATCAAGAATCCCTTTGGCAATGTGGTAACATTCAATTCTATAGGCACTTAGTCTCTCAAGGATTTTCATTTCAAATTGGTTAACAAGTCCTTTAAACAACCTTTTTTAAATTTTTTTAGATCATATCAAGACATTCTCCTTGAATTGTATTATATTTAAAAATAAGGTAAATTTGAATGAAAGTATGCAATCATAGTCTCTACTACAACAAGATCTAATTGGTGCAATTTGGAAGCAAATAGGGAATCATTACTCTAATTAGACATCACTACATTAGGATTTGAAACCAACAAGTCTTGGATGTACTCCTCACTTAACTCATCAATTCTTGAAACCAATTTCCAAGATTCAAAGTTTAAATTATGTTAGATGTACATTAAGCTATGAAGGTATTCTTATATATAGTGAAAAAAAAGTCCCATCATGAGCAATTCATAAATGATTCATGTAATCCAATTTTTTTTAAAATGAAGCCTTGCATAATTGGAAAAGATAAAATTATTCTTCTACAAGTAATTATTTAAAATATGTCCACTTATGCCAACTAGATAAGAGGGAGCAATAATTTCACCTGTAAATAAGAAAATAAAAGTTTCTCCTTTTTTGGTCAATAACACCAAAAATCTCTTTCTGAATAATTGTTATGTGCTTTGTGATTCCAATTCATGTCATTTGCAAATTTGGTTCTTCATCATAAAAAATCATGGTATGATAATTATAATACAACTCCTTAATTTCTCTATTCATGTTCAAGTTTGTGGCTCATAGCCAGCCTTGTAAGACATTCATTGTATTCTTGATCATAGGGAAAATATCACTAGAAATAGTATTCAGAGCTATAATTAATTGATGACCTGTCTAATTCGATCACTCTAGATCTCTTCAAGTTTAAAATAGGGTATTCAGAGCTACAAGCATGGAATCAAATTAGATTGTGATCATATATTTGAGGCATAGGATATGAAAAAATGTCAAACTACACCTCATGAGGCCCCCTTTGCCTATATAGCTAGTTTGATGTATCTTTGTTTCTTTACTCTATTATTTGAACCATACGATGCTACTGGGAAAATGATTTAATGTATGTGAATACATGGGAAAGAAATTTTAACTCTAAAGTACGTATCCTATTCATTTTTCTCTATTTTATTTCTATTTCCAACTAGCATAACTTCATATATTTGAATTTAAAATACCTATATAATGAGAGGGCCCGACTCCCTTCTAAGAAAATTAAAAGATTATTATGTTGTGTTGCACTTGTTAAAATAATCATGCCTAATGTAGAACTAGATATATTTTAAGGGGATATATAAACCTAATTTACAATTATTTTCATGCATGACATATGCATATTTTCGAGAGTGATTCAAAAACCATGATTAAACAAGCTTATATAATAAAAATTAGTGACAAATTTCTAGGAGTTTCATGTGCTATGGTGGGATTGCTATCAATCTTGCTTATATTTTCTTTGTTTCACTTTAATTAGTGTAGGTTCAAATCTTAGGGACTAACCTCCCAAGCTTATCTATCCTAAAGAGAAGAATTTTAACCTTGCCTTAAGCGTTGGCCTTGAACTATCCTTTGCCTAATTATAAGCTATAACTTTTGGTCTTGAGATTGACATTCCCTACCCTCAAGAACTAAGCCTACACCATAGAGTCATTAAAAAATAGCTCAGATCACCAACATGTTGATTTAACAAACAACTTTGTGAACACATAAATGACTACACACATGCATCATACTCAATCATCTAGAATGAATTCACCTATAAATACTTATTAGGCCTTAAAAACTAAACTTTATCATGACATCCAAAAATAACTCAATTCAATTAAGCTACATTAAGATAAAAGAAGATAGCCAATAATTTTATCATGACATCCATGACATCTAGAATTTCCTCCATAGAAGATAGCCTCTAATTTCATTGAATCACAATATCTTAGGATGACTTGAATATCCTAAGATCTGAACACCAAAATGTAGGAAAATGAAACATGCGGGCTATAATTAATTGATGACCTGTCTATTTTGATGATTAAGAAAAAAGTAATGTATCACTACATTGAATGAAATTATTTGAATTCAACATAAAATAAAAATATTTTCAAATTTAGGTCCAAATGTTACGTGTGTGTATATATATATATATATATTGTCATAAAAAATATATACATGTACAAAAATAACTTAAAGTTCTTAGTACATATAATTTAGATCCTCTCTATCTTTTATTATCTCTAAAATATTTTCATGATCTTCAATAGGCAACCTCCACCTTTGTTTGACACATCCTCTTTTTGGTAAAGTTTCAAGATTTATTCGTGTTGCTATAACTAAGTGACTATAATGTAGAACCTTTTGACTTGGCATATAATCAATAAATATAATACCATTTGTATCTATCTTTGTTTGTTGATAATATGTGCCTTCAACAACCACTGATCCAGTAGGATACTCTTGTCAATCACCATTTGTCATTGATTATGACAATTTGTATTTTGGTTGCGTACATCTTAGTAGATAGTAATCTACACCTTTTGTATTGTCAGGATCTGCAAGAACAACAAAAACATCTCCTGTACACACCATGTAGTAAACCATGCTCAACTTAACTAGAATATATTATAAATCAAATGTACAAGTTAAAATTCAATTTAAAAATTTAAAATTTACCTGTAACAACTAAATCTAATACACGTTCGTAATCAACTGAATACAAAAGATCATAGACATCTACAATGTCATTATCTTCAAAAAGGTCCAACATGGCCACTAATTGTTTTATTTCCCATCCTAAAACATACCCATCTCTAATATTCTCACATTGTAGATTATTTGCATTGTTCTCAATGCAATCAGCACAAAAACATGATTTTTCTCTCACTTGAATTATAGGAGGCCTGCTATGTCCCACTGTCATGATTTGATGCAAACTTCTAATACCACTAATTGATTGACAATTAGTAAGAGTTGATCGATCAATATCTGTAAATTTCAATCATCCAATTAAAAAGTGTATAAAATTGAAAATTCAATTCATGCACACACATTCAAATTCAAAAAAAAATTATTTATGTACTTTTAACTTCCCAAAAATAACGTGTGTTGTATATTGAGTCACGGACGGCAAAATGACTTTTACACCATTCAACAATTTCATTTGCATTCCTTATGGCATTACCTGCAAGTTCATGTTGGTGAAATGTCAAGTTAAGAGGTTTTCTAGTTGAAAGGAAAAGATGATCTCAAAAAACATAATTAGATTTTTTAAAAATCCAACAGGAGAAATATTAAAAATCTGCAACATTGGATATATATAAAAACCACTAAATTGCATAATGGTTTAAGTTTCCACTTTTCAACACATGCAATATATTGATCTACACTTTTTTCCTAACAAGTTTAAATTCATTTAAAATATATTTAAGAATTTAAATTTGTAGTCCGTATGGTATTACCTGCAAGTTCATGTTGTCGAAGTGCACGCTTCACACATGCTCTAGCTCCATAATGCTCTCCTTTTCCATGTCCACTCTCATAGAAATTCCACAAAATTTTTATGTTCCATTTAATATGTTGTTGGCTTAACCAATTAAAAGCTTTTGTAGACTTAAATTGTCCTATGAAGTTACCAACAATTTCAAATTTTAAACCAAAATTAGATTTAGAAAAAAAACTATATATACATACCTACAACATATAAGTAACTGAACAATTCAAGTCTACAAGTTAATTACACAAATAAATATAATATAATATTTTTTTAAAATTAAATCAACACTTACCAGCACATCCATTAGACCATATCCAATGTTGTGAAGCATCTATTTGACATCGTCTCAGGTCTTCAAAAAATATCGCAAAACAATGGGCTACATAGCTTCTATCATGACCTGTATCATCACTGATATAAAAGTGAACCTCTTTGATGATAATTCGTTCATCTTTGCTACTTTGTACACCATCCACGTATTCTTCTGCATGCTTATAACAAACTTGTACAAATATTGCAACTTGCTCTGAATGATAATATTGACTTTGAATCTCACTTTGAGGACTAAATGTATAGTTCTTAGGGAAATCAACAATAGAGAGAATACAACCTGGTGGAAAGCAATTCTTTGAGTCACGAAATTGCTTAGCTTGCCATCTAGCACCATGACAATGTTCAATATGTGGATATATGATATTGCAAATTTATTCATAAACGCATTGTAAGACAATTCACTCTCTTTGAGAACAATTTTTCTGCTCTCAACTCCTGACTTTGTTGAGTACTTCTCATATTCAAATCTGTTCCACATAACTTGCATTGAATGATCAATATTGTCAACCTGTACAAGATTCTTCAAATTTCCACAATGATTACGTATATTTTTTATACACTACACTTTGAATCCATTTGAATCTTCTGATTTTTCACATAGAAGAAACTTCACAAATTGTGTTGTACTTCTAGGGATGACTATATTTAGAGTAATTACTGCCATAGCTTTTTTATATGACTGTAGGTGTAGATGAAATTCGACATGATTTCAACAACAAGTCTCACATACTTTATTTATACATACAAAACTTGGTCGTAGTCTCTCAAACATCCTTTGACAAATTTTCACATCTGAAAATTCTTGCTTGAATGCTTCAAAAAGTTCAATTTGTGTTGTATCTATAAAATGTTTTGGATGTGAAATTTTTGTACCATCTTCACCTTTTATCTGTATAGTGTCCCTTCTATTGGAAGAAACACGAGAGTTGCTAGTCCAATATTCAATCACCTGTTCCTTTACATCTTCTGAGATTCTATCTTTTCGGGGAACCCTGCAAATATTTACCCAATTATTCTCAACATTTCCATCCAATCTATTTCTCTTTGCAATATATCTTTGAATAATTCTCCTAGAAAGATTAAGTAATTGAAAAATTGCTTGAACTTGTCTTCTATGTGATAATTTCTTACTATTTCTCTTTGCAATATATCTTTGAATAGTTCTCCTAGAAAGATTAAGTAATTGAAAAATTGTTTGAACTTGTCTTCTATGTGATAATTTCTTACTATAAATTACAATCATCAATGCTCTACGTGCAACACTTAAATCAACAGCTCGACTCTTGTTTTCAATAGAATTCAATGCTTCTTGTAGGATTTCAACTATTGTCTGCTTTAATGAACCTGATGACTTTTTCTTATTATCAACCCCTAACAACTCCAAAACATGGGTAATCTCTTTCCTCCTAAATAACTTTGCAAATAAATGTGCTCTTCCAATTATAGACTTATTTTCAAAAAATCCGTCCCATATTTTTTTAGAGTGTAATTTTACTATGCTTTCAGATACCATATCTTTAGATGAAATATTTTTGAAAAGAGAATCCTCATCCATCTCCATAAGATTTTCCATACCAAGGAAAAATTTCTATCACCACCTTTAATTTGTTCTGGTACCTATACTCCTTGGTCATCAACAATTTCCATGGGTTGTTCTTGAGTAAATGTTCCTTCATCGACATTTGTAGTATCTCTTCTTTGATCATACAACCTTTTTCTTATCTTTTTATTGCCCATCACAAATTGCTCAAATTTGAATTTGTGTCTGCATACAAAAATAACACATACAAATACTTTAACCTCTATTTTTGAAGATCTAGGTCTACATTCAATAAATCAATGATTTAATCAATTACAGGTTTTAGATCATGGTACCTAAGAATACAACTCTGCCCCTGTTGAAATCGGTGTTTCTTTTTTCTCCAAATTTCTATAATTTAATAATTAAAAAAGCCCAAAAAACTAAAAAAAGATTAAAAAGCCCAAAAAAGCTAAAAAAAGCCAAAAAAGACATTAAAAAAACACTTTCAGATCATTGTGTTTTTGAATATGACTCTACCCTGTTGAAATCAGTCTTTTTTTTTCTAAATTTATTGTAATTCAATAATTAAAAAAATTAAAAAAGCCACAAATTCTTAAAAAAAAGAAAAGAAATAGTTTCGACCGAATGGGATTCGATCAAATCCCATTAGATAGAATCCCATTAGGTCGAATCTGTCTAGGTGGCATCCTACTTGGCAGCCAAGTCACCATTTTTTCAAATTTTCTCAAACTTCCAACTTCTGCTAAATATTTCTGTAATCAAAATTATTTAAAAAAAAAGAAAAATACCCTTTTTATAGAGCTCGGAGTGCTGAATTTGGAAATATATATTTTTATATTTTGAGTAATTTTAGGATATAAATATTTGAAAATAATGCAAGTAGGTTGTTCAAGTTCAGAAAGAGGCTGATTTGAAATTAAAAAAAATGGTAAAACATGATTAAAAAAATTAGAAAATATATGATGCCCTAGAGGAGAGAATCCTCTTCAAAAGGGTATAATTTGTTTTTTGAAAATGAAAAAAAAATTAAACAATAGTTGACGTTGTAGGACCCCTCCTCGACACGACCATTATGACAGGAAGAGATTTCATATTTTGGTTACTATAGTTTTATGATGAGGCATTTTATGTTTGGCTCTATTATCATTTGACAATGACTATGGCTATATACTAATCTAAGACATATGAGTTTGGTTTAGATCATGATTGAAATGGGCTTATATTTATACACATGTCCTTATTTGATCCATATGATATCTTCTAGATTATGGGTTGTACCTTAGGATAATGGATCATGTTATTTCATTGAGTTGTAGTATGGTGTTATTTCTTGAGATATATTATGTGGATTTGTATATTTTGTTCATGGATTGTGTCACTCATTGTTACATGATATTTTACCTATTACTTGAAAAACATGTTGTTTAGCATCATTGTTGTACTGATTCCATTATTCATGTGATAGAGATATTTATATGCTTAGGTGCTTTGAGATTAACTGAATTTATCTTGTGCATGAAAGATTCTTATTATGGCCTAAAAGAATAAGTTATAAGTATATATGAAGTAATTAATGGTTATTGTATTATTTCTTCGGCTATTGTTATCATAACTAACAATGTGTCATAACTAACAATGTGTAAATGAGTGTGGAAAATACATGGGGACCCTATTGTGTGTAGCCAGTAAGCCGACCAAGTTCTCCAGATCCCCTGTGTTATGATATGTGTGAGCATATATTATCTTTGTCCTTGTGTCGTGATATGTATCATCACATGTTGTGATAGTTGTTGCATGCAATTGTCATGTGTTGTAAAAATGTGTGTGTCATTTTGTATTACGTGATAATGTGAAGTTAATCTTGTGAAGTTATTCTTTGGGTATAGGGGATTAAATAATTGTTCAAATCATGTTTCTAATTGAAAAATTGATACTTTCTTTTATAAAAATAAAAATAAAAATAAAGCCTATGTCTATAAGTCTAGGTGGGACCCCATTGAAAAGCTCAATAAAATTTAAAGAAAAATATTTTTGGAGCATTGGTTTGGGGTATTTTTATGCTGACAAAAAAATCAAATAGTTTTAGGAAAAGAAAAGAAAATATAAGTTAGATAAGTTTGTTGAAAAGAGGAAGGATTATGTGTAAGCTTAAGGGAAGGCTGAGTGGAACATCAAGGAAAGGACACATGTTGCCCATTAAAGGTGACACATGTTGTTCATTGGACAAGTGGAAGTAGGAGATGAAAGAAGAGGTAATACTTGTAGTGTTGGTAACTAGGATTACCACTCTTTTTTTGGGTGGGGGACTAGGAAGAAAAAAAAGAAGGAAAAAAGAATTTACTCTGGTGTAAGAAAAAATAAAAAAATGGGAGAATCTATGTGAGGAAAAGGAGAAGGAGACTTATGAGGAGTTGAATCACTCCACAAATTTTACTGAGGTAGGCTCCTAAATTAATTTCCAAAAAAATATATATGTTCTAGAGTAATCAGAATAAAATTACAATTCTGCACTTTCTGTTATGAAATTAGAGTTTAGAAAGATCACTTTTTCACTTCTCTTGCTCACTCCTGAGGATGGATCATGGAGTAGTTAAATCCAGAAATATCAATCTATAATCATTATGGACTGTGGAAATGTGATGTCTTTCAAAATCTAATTATTAAAAACATTTGTAAAAATTTTAACTGTGGGTTATTTCTGATGATACTAGTCGTGATGTTATTGTGCTGTTGTGATTAGAGTTGGTGTGTTGTGATTATCTATAATAAGTGTGCTGCTATGTTGCTAGTGTGTGTGCCTTGAAGTTGTTCTTGTTGAGAAGTCATATATATAGGGGTAGAGGAAGTTGATACCTCTGTAGGGAGACTACAGGTAGATGTCCTACTCTTCTCTTTTGTGAAGGTTTCTACAAAAATACTTTTTGGGTCTGTATGTCAAAACCAGTGAATGATAGCAAGTTTAATAGCTCCGAGGTGGGCAGCTTCTGCCCTAGGCTGGGAGGTGAGCATCCCACTGGCTACACCCCAAAACAAATGACTCATGTGCAGGTATAGTAGGTTTTTGGGAAGGAAAAAAATCCCTGTACAACTAGTTGGCTTATTTGAGGCCCTGAAAGAATATACAGATGCCTGTGGAAAATTATGTTCTGTTACTTGTCATGTTCACCATCTTGAAACAGAAACAATTGTAGAACTGAAAATTCAGGAGAAGATTATTAATTTGTAGTGAGTAATAACTTTGTGAAAAAGATTATTGTATTCTTGAGTTACTCCAATAAAAGCTTAAATTCCTTAATGCTTGGAAAAAAGTACAATATGTATTGCATCCATCTATAATCCTGTTACAAGAATAGAAGACTGGGAAGTGGCTGTTGAAAAACATGAATAGATAAAATAGAAATGATTCCATTTTTACTGTTTAAGCCATATACTAGCATAAGAAAACAACTGAATGTTAAACCCCTCAGCATTGCTTTCCAAACAGCTGTCAGAAAACTCCAAACTACAAGCTGGACTCTTTGTATAGGTGTAGACTTCATGATTTATGGAACCTTTTTTTTTCTCATCTTTTCGGCTTCACCTGCAAGCATCACATGATGTAAAGTTCTCTTTATAACAATACTTAATTTGTGATTCAAAATGATTGAACTCTCCTTATGCTCAAGTCATTCTTAAAACTTTAAAAGGATTTTTCAACAACATAAACACCAAATCAGGATTTTAAAAAGATTGTGTCTATATTATGAGTGAAACAATTTTTGCATTTATCTAGATCGTGAATAGAGTATTTTTCAGAATATAATGACAATAGTAACTACTTTAGTTAGAGGAAGTGAGTGCAATTCTTGTGTCAAATATAGTTTATCATGTTAGAGTACTACACCTACTCTTATTTTCTGTTATCTCATATCCCCTGTCCCTCATCTCGTTCTCTTGGTTCATGGATGTTCATATTCTTTAGTGATTATTGCTCTCTAACCCCTAGAGAAAATGATTAATGGATTCTTACTGTTCTTTCAAACCAATACAAATCTATAGGCCTTGGCTATTAAAGAATTCTGAACAAAGAATCTGATGAAAACGAATCCCATGACAGATATCAACATTGGAAATAAATCAGGAATATTTATAAATAGTGAGTGAGCCAAAATAAACCAAAAAAGAAAAAAGTGAAGTAATTAGATCTTATGAACATCACTTTCTATTATACTGTTGTTCTAATAAAAGAATAGAAAACTAGTTCATTTGCAATATGGTGGTTTGGAAAAAAAAGAGGGAAGGGGTTGAAGCCTAGCTCAAATGCTCCTAAAAAAAAGAACTTAACCCTTCTTTTAGTGATCTCCTTAGCAGGGAAACAAAACTACTTTTTCTAACAAAATAAACTAGATCTACATCTAAAAGAAGGGTTGGCTTGAGGGGACTAAAAGTTCACGACCTCATTACTCCTTGACTGTGCCTCTATGGCTCGACCCATTAACCAGTGGCTGCTAAGATCTCAAAACAGAGTATAAGTGTTAGTTTTCAAAAAAAAAAAAGAAAAAAAATAAACACAGAGAGAATTGCATGAAAAGTTTAGATGTAGCTATCAAGATCCAAGTTATACATGAAAATACATGTGACAGCTTTGTTGTGGTGCTATGGATCCTGTGTGCAGCAGCAAGGTTGCCTCTAGAAAAAAATTCAAAAGAATAAAATGTATCTTAGGTCTGCTATTTGTGAGGCGGTTCTATGAGAGAGACTGCATCCTCTTTGCAAAATAAAAAAATATGGACGATTCACTATATGAGTCTGTAAGATTTGAAAAAGAAAAAAAAACACTCTGAAATCTTCGTAGCCTTCTCTGCAGCAAATACCAGTCTTATTTAAAAAAAACACACACTGAAAAAGATTGTAGCCCTGTTAGGGAGCCGTTGCCCCTCTGTGCAAGGCGAACCTCTCAGAGGCCATACCTTTCCTCTAGGGTTCTTTTGGTAATATGAAAGAAGAAAGAGAAAGAAAAAACAATTAAAAATAAATAAATAAATTGAGGGATTTTGTCCCTGCCAATGTCAAATGCACCAGCCACTCTATGGCAGACGAGATGATGCACAATTTGCTAGTAAAACCTCTGTAAAAATCACAAAACTGCTGGGAGTTGTGAAGAGGAACACAAGCCTCTAGAAATTTCCCTCTTATTAACCGCCTGGGGTTTCTTATAGAGACGTGAGGACTTTAGGGCAATTTTTCCTTGGCTCAAGGAAATTCATGTGGGGTTTCTTTTTTATCATACCTTTTAATTTGTTTTAAATGAGTTTCTAAAAAATATTGATAATAACATAATTAAAAAAAAGAAATGTATGCTATAATTCTTTATTTATTTTCAAACTATGTGTGCACAACATGTTTCCCTTTTTCTCAATTAAATTTTAACCTTTAATTTTTCCTTAATAACTTTTGAAATTTCACTTAGTATGAAATTGAAATTGAAGATAAATTGTGAGCACACATTAGTAGAAAAATATTATGCACTTAGAATGTGGTTAAGTTTAATGATTTACTTTCACCAAAGAGGAGAATGTTGTGTGCCAAATATCTAGTAAGCATTGCCCTTTAAATATTTTATAACCTCATAAAGTATAGTGTTTTAGAATTTTGTGATAGATAAAATAATAATGATATTGTAGGTTAGGAGTTTTATATTTTTTAATGTATATATAACCTCTTTTTTTAGCATTATATATATATATATATCGGTAAAAAAAATGTTCATTTAGAATCATAATGGGTAATTATTATTTCTTGATGTTTTCACTGTAATTTTTTTTTAATCTCGCATGTAGATGCAAATAATTTCTTAGGGGAAAGTATATTTATCTTATTTTGCTTTATTTCAAAATTCTAGGCTTCCTATTAAACATGAAATGGAGGTTACTAAATCTTTTGGCTTGGATTAAGTGTATTTAAATATATCAAAGTTGATAATGAAGGGAAAAGCTATAATCATTTAATTTTTTGTGTAGTTAATATTCTTGCAAAACAAAAGCAATATTTAACCTATGTTACTACTTTTTCGTAACAGACTTACTATAATGGTAATAATACTTACCTAGGTTATTTATCTACTTAAGATTTAAATCAAGAGAGAGTCTTTTATACATATATATGTTCACTACTAGACCTTCTAATTGTTTTAGAGAAGAGCTAATGCGAACTTTAGAATTTCTCTGAGTACACAATTCTTTTAAAACATATAATTGCACCACAATGTAAACGAATAGAGTTGTTCATGCTATTAATTCCATCAAACCTATCGTTTAGTCAACATGTCATATAAGATTGTTAAATTTTTTTTTGGGTGTTTCTTTTTGTCTCGTCCTCGTGTGGGTGTGACAGACATCAACTGAAAACTATCAAATTTAGGTAAGTTTGACTTTAAAATATTATTACGAGAAAATATAGATCAAAAATTCAATTTTTTGTTTCCATGCCCTAGATATTGAAGTCACCTATTTGGGAAAAAAAATCAAGAGAAAATGCACTTTTTTTCTATTTGTTTCTTGACATCAATTGAACATCACTTTTTCTTCAAATTTTCAGCATTTCAAAATCTACTCTTAAATTGATAAAAAAAATATCAAAACAATTTTTTAAAAAATCTAAAAAATTAGAGGAATAAACTTCAACAAGAAATCTACATTTTCTTAGCTTACATCATTTTGAAATTCAAAACATAAAAACCACTTTTATGTGGTCGAAGTTGAGATTTTTTTTGATGTTAGTTGATTCCTTTATAAAGTGTGACACAAGCTGTACTTTTACCCGATCCTTAGTCTTCGTCCTTACTAATCTTCTATCTCTACTCTGCTATTCTCATGCTCACATCAATACCATTCATATTCGCATCTTCGCACAAGGACACCTTTTCCATGACTCAATTTCAAGTATTTATACACTACATCAACCTTGGAATGATCATCAAGGTCGACATTACAATCATCAACCATTGGAACAATCTCCAAGGTCGGCATTACAAACATTTACAAAATAGGTCTTGACCTAATACAAAATTATGCTAAGGAAATGTAGTATAGATGTGTGCGGATCACACCATGCCTTAGCTGGGACTCAAACATGATCTTCCACACCACAACATGCTTCTATAATCTTCAAGGGATCTCCACAATTACTGGAATTAACCAAGTCGGCTAAGATTGGTTACACGCTATGTTATCTAGGAATAATCTTCAAACATGATCTCAATTCCTTAATGCGGACCAATGTAAAGGTAGGAACATGATAAGGAGGCATCCACAAGCACGTTGAAATCACTAGGAGCAACCACACAAACTCAATCCACTTTATTCATGAGATTCTTCACATAGAGCACATGAACTTCACTGTCTTCAACTGTCATAAAAGAAAGATAGCTTGCGGACCACCAAAAAATGAACCATTGTAATTGTAGGCACTTATCATTATCCTAGACTTCCCTCTAAAACCGCAGAGCAAAATACTTTAATGCGGAGGAATGCGGAGCAAAATGCTTTCTCTCTGGTACCAGTAAATAATTAGAAAAAATAGTGTTTACTTTGGTGAATGTAACTCACTCAATTCTTCACACCAGAGGTTCAAACTCAGGATTTAGCATCTTTAGACATGCCTCTGAATAAATTCCAATCCGCATATCAATATCTTCAATCGGAAAGAAATACGGAGCAATCTTCTGGACTGTTCTTCAACATGCAACTCACTGTCTTCACTGCAATTCACTGCAACTCACAGTTTCTTCCGGGGAGGCAAATTTTCTCAATATCCTGAACATATAAAGCTTCTAAATAGATAACAAAATAGGATACAGTTGACACCAATGACAACAAAGATATGTTGACATCAATGACAACACTGATTAGGCACATACTTGCAACAAGACAAACTAGCCAAAATCAAGAAAATACATGAATTAATCAACAGGGAACAATTATAGGTTTTTTAATGGAATCATATTATTCATCAAAGTTGAATAAAGATAGGAGAGCACACAGTCAAACATGAAATTAACCTTAGATAAGATTTTTTATAGAAAATAGGAATGTATGTGTAGACACCTAAAATTAACCTCACTTGAACCCGACTTAGTTATTCATTTACTAGACCTTCACTTTAATTAAATAATTCTTAATTATTTGATTAATTTAATCTATTGTTATGAAAATCACTCAACCTTATTCTTCTACATTAATTAAATAATTATTAATTATTTAATTAAGTTATTATTCATATTAATTAAATAATTATTAATTATTTATAATAACTTAATTAAATAATTAATAGTTATTTAATTAAGTTATTATTCACATTAATTAAATAACCTACAATTATTTAATTAATCCATTCAATTTTCTAAAGTTAATTAAATAATTTATTATTTAATTAATTTAAATAATAATCCAACATTAATTAAATAAATAAAATATTTATTTAATTAATAAAATCCAAATCACATCTTCTTCTCAATTTCTTTCCTTTTTTAAACTCATGTGTATCTAATTAATTAGATAATATTATCAATTATCCCCTCAACCCTCATCTTATCTTTTTCTCAATTTATTTCTTTTTATTTCTTTTTATTTCTTCTCATCTTATCTTCTAGATTTATTTCCTCTTTTATCAAATAAAGAAAAAATCAAATCTCTATCTCCAAAATCAAATCCTTATCTCTCCATCATCAAAAATATATAAATAAGCCCTTCTACAAATGAAATAGGGGACTTCATCTAATGCAAACTTATGTTGTTTAAATCATTCCTCCATTTTCACTCATTTAGATTATGGTATTACGTTAAGCAATCCACATACACACTTGAATTGTTTAGGAGCAAGGGATTGGGTGCACTTCGATACGCTCGATCGGTGAGGCAAACCTACTTGCGAAGGAAGGTATAACTGTTGTTTGGTTTATTTTCTTTAGTTAGTCTTAATATGTAAATTTACATTCACATTTTGGCACGCTCCACTGGTCTAACCCTCGTCATTTACAGGTTTATGCATTTTATTTTATGGATCTAACCTATTTTATGTTAAGATTTAGAGTTAAAGTTTTGCAGGTCATCTCCTACACTGAATCCGACCTCACGGTTGCGTCCAGGAGGCCCTGTAGGTATTTTTTGACATATAATACCCTATACTTTACTCCCTGAAAAATTTTGAAATATTTTTGAAATTTTTGTTTACTTGTAGATCTGTATAGTACTGATCTGTACGAACGCACTCTACGCAACCATTGTAAACCCCTATCTATTGCTTCCCTCCCACCACTAATTTAAACCCCGCTGCCATAGGGCGTTCGCCTGCAATACTCCCTTCCACATGTCACCACTTCCAAAACCATCATCCCCACCAATAACCCTTAAGTCGCCACCCTACCCTTTATTGACACCCCACCACTCAGTCAACCTTTCCTGTACACCTTGTCAACCATCCAACTTCCTCATCACTCTTGTACTCTCATTGTTGCCACCCTGCTGCTGTCCTTGTCACCACTGCTATCCCTTGTCACCTCTATTTACCAACTCTGTCGCCACCTCCTGGTGGCAGCCTGCTACATCCATTTTCTCCCAAATTAGGAGATCATACTTTTTTGTCAAGCTCTATGCCCCTTGAGTGCATGTAACATGGTCACATTGCTGACCGCTAGCAACCCCATTCCATTTTCCTTTTATTTTTTCATTTATCTTAGCCCTGGTCACATGGGTGACAAGGGGCCCACTTAAAACCCTAACCACCAACTTAGCCACTGGGCCCTAAACCACCCATGTGACCACTACCTATCTTGATCGCAAGATATTAGCTAACCACCAAGGGCTTGCCCTCTACCCTCCAAAGCCCTAAAAGGGGTTGTTTTTTCTTTTTTTGCATAACTTTTGTGTACCAGCTCAAATTTTTGCAAAATTGGTGGCATTGGAAAGCTAATTTTCCTAGCTTCACTGTGGCATAGACCTCATCAGTCAATTTTACTAGATTTATTAGATATACTTAGTCAAACACACCCTTTTTTTGAAATCTTTAAATTGCTATAACTTTTGTAAAACTTAACAAAATTTCACAATTTTTTTTTGAAAGTGCTTAGAATTTCATGTAGAATCTGCTCATATAATCTATTCTACTATACCAGTCAATTATTTTTTGATTTTTCCAGAATTCCATTATTTTGGTCTAACCCTTCTTTTGTAGCTTTTTCACTTGTCCAAGATAAAATCATTGGAACTACTAACAAGTTGTTGCAGATTCGCATGTCCAAGACATATTTTTATCACTAATCTAGGCACTTAGTCTAATATAGGGGGATAGTAATTGAACATTGTTTGCTTTGTCTTTAGATTTTGAAAAGGGTGTATGCTCTCTCCTCGCACCTTTTTGTAATCTTGGAGATAAAAAACCCCTTCATTATCCTTGTATTTATTTGTTCAATCCTAGGAACATTATCTCATGTATGCTCTCCCTTTGTGCTTCGTGCGATCTTGGGGATCAAAAAGTGAATAGTTTTCCCTCCCTTTAGGAGGCCTGCTTGTGGATTTTATCACCCCAAGGGATGACCTCAACCACACATTTTGGTGGGGTATTTTGTAAGGAGCTTCTAGTAGGTTGTGCGGGGAGATGGAAGGAGGTGCATGATAATTCTTGTAGACTGGAACCTACTAATTATCATTTTTAGGATGATCAATTCTTTTCTCCATACATTCTTATTGGTGTACTCTCTTTGTGTTTGGTCACTTATGTATGTTACCCTTTTCTTCTCTTTTAGGGCTTTCGGGAGGAAGCCTAATTCTAAGGAGGGGAGGATGTCAGGTCCACCCTTTTCACACTAGATAGATATTTCTATATGCTCTTATGACTTTATACTTTGAGGACTATATTATTTTACTAATATAATGGTATTTTATATATGTATGTAGGGGCCTATGTTTCATTGTGTTTGGATATTATGTAAGTGGGTTTTGTGTGTGTGACTAGAAATTTGGGTGTTATTTTGTAGTTGTGATTTCTAGACTTGTGTGTTTTAGAATATTGATTGTTAGAGAAATTACATGATTGAAATAATTTAATGTTTGAGTGAATGGATTTATTTTAGATTAAAATATATATATTTAAATGGAATTTTGAAAATAAATGTTGTATAGTTAAATAGATTTTATGAGAAATGACTAGTTAATATTTGATTGTATGTTTACTTTAATATTGCTTTGGATATTATAGATATTTTTGATTCGAATTATATGAATGTTACATTATAATGATTGTGATGAGATAGTTTATTAATGGTTATGCATTTATTAAAATATTTTATTAAGTGAATTAATTAATGTTTAGATTATATCTCATGTATTATTAGATCATCAACAATATGCACATTTGTTATACATTATTTCAATTGCTTCCGCTATTTATATTCATGGACATACTGATGTTTGAAGTGAGTGTGCAGGTGGGTGGCCAGGATATACTTTTTTGGAGGTTGTCAGGAACTTTCTTATGTGTTTACCCTGTTAAGCCTAGTCTTACTCATGGGAGGAGTAAAGACTAATATGTGTGGGTGTGTGTGTGTGATACAAATTTATTTTGATTATTAATTCTTATTTTTTAAATTTATTTGTCTTCCTTTAACCTCATTTTTTAATTATTTTTATTATTGTTCTTTGAAAAATTGTGGCCCAATAGAGTACATATCTATGTAATCTGGAATGTGATATGATTCAAATATTTATGTAAATGTGCTTTTGCACAGAGACATTCTCCATAATGAGTTTTTTGTTCAAGTGGTATAATACTAGTATATTTATATTTAAAAAAATATATCTAAAGTACACCAAGAGATATCCTTCTCCAGGTACTTATTTTTTTTTATCGATTTGCAGCTCTCACCTCAAATCCTACAATTTGATACATTTGTTCTACATGTGAAAAAATAGATTGAATGTGTGTCTTTTCATATACCATTCTGTAACGTTTCTTTCTTTCATCTTAGTGCATAGTGATGGCATCTATGAAACTACCATCCAACTTTCTTTTCATCTAACATGTATTTTTTTTTATTCCTTTCACCATTTTTTTACAGTTTTTAAAAAAAAATTTATGGAGTGACTATTTGGTTTTTTTAAAAAAGATTCTAGATTGGAATCTTATAAGTTTACATAGAAATTCTGGAATCTTTCAGCTCCCATTCATGCTATGAATGTAGAAATGCCTCTCGGCGTAATAACAATGATTTAAATTTTATAGGTTATATTGGAGAGCAATGTACTTAAATTGTATTAATTACGCCGAGAGGCGTTCCTACATTCACAGCATGGATGGGAGCTAAAAGATTCTAGAATTTCTATGTAAACTTATAAGATTCCAACCTAGAATCTTTATTAAAAAACAATAGTCACTCCACAAATTAAAAAAACAAAAAAGAAAGGTGAAAGGAATAAAAGAAAAAGAAAAAAAGAAAATACATGATGAAAGAAAGAAATGTTACGAAATGGCATATGAAAAGACACACATTCAATCTATTTATATTTCCTCCTTAATTTTTTTTCATATGTAGAATGAATATATCAAATTTACAGGATTTGAGAGTGCACTAAATTGATAAATAAAAATAGGCACCTAGGCAAGGATATCTCTTGGCGTACTTTATATATATATTTTTAAATATAAATATACTAGTTTATCCACAGTTGGAGTTAGTATTATTTTGTTTAAGGTTATGTAATTTATAAGATATAAATATTTGTGTATTGTTTCTTGTTTACTGGGTTAATAATTGAGAAGAAAAGTTTTATATATGTTTGTATATACTTTGTGTAATTATGATCTGTTTACTCAAATGTATTATCTATGTTATTATAAACACAATGTTTTATATTAAATGTTTTTCATATAGATCATTGCTTATCAGAATTTGTTATCATATAAATATATATATGTTTTTAAACGAGTAGATATAGTAAGAACATATCTCTATACTCCATTTAGGGTTTAAATTTGACAGTTGTATAGCTGTATTTATACATTTTTGTTGTAAAATACAATTGAAAATTTAAAACGATTGTATCATATGAAAGGAGAGATTTTGGACAAACTGTCAAAATTTATATAGGATTATGATATATATATATATAAAATAGAAAAATGGATGCGAAAAAGCAGGGAGGTGCGAACAAGCAGGATAATGCAAGTTTCACAAATAAGAGCGGAGGAAGCTTCAAAGGCGAAGGAGCGTCAGGGCACGAGAAAGGGTACGCACCATATGCAGCGACAGGGGTGAATGTGATTCCAATCAATAGTGAATGAAGGAGCTATGCAGAAATCACCAAAGTAGGAGCGGCGCCAAAGCAAGATGAGGAACTGACAATCAATGTAATGGAAAAAGTTGACAAAGATATAGAAGCTCTGGAATGAACAACCATAATAGGAAGAATCATAGGGAAAAACAGATCCAGGCGGCAAATCAAGGAATGGATCGGAGAGCATTGGGTGAAGGCAAAGATAGTACACTTCTTCCCTAAACAATTCTTTGTTGTAGATTTTCAAGGGGAGAAAGAAAGGAATGCAATTCTGGAAGAAGTACCATGGAAGATAGGGGCAGATTATGTTTACACGTAGAAGTGGAGACCAAATTTCAACCCTAATAACTTTGATCCATACAAAGAGCCGGTCTGGATACGACTATACAACCTACCTTTCGAGTTTTGGTCAGGAGGATGCTTATACCATATTGGCGACACATTAGGGAATGCAGTGGATTTAGATATGGGAGACAGTGACTCGGTTTTCTTTGCAAGAATTAAGTTGATAGCAATCAAAAAAGTACCAAAGAAAATAAATTTGATTACTTCAGCTGGAATCTGGGAACAAAATATCGATTTAGAAGAAAAGAAATTTTTTTGCTCTGAATGTGGTAGCCGAAGGCACATGGGAGATAGATGCCCTAAAAAATCAAAAAAGGAAGAAGCCAAGATAGTGGAAAAAAAAATCAAACTGAGGAGCCCCAAGCTACAGAGACACAAAAAAGGAACTGGAATGAAGAAGCAAGAGGCTCGGCAGAATCTTCAAATAAGGAGGCCGCCTCACCTCAAGAAGGCAAACAGGCGGAGTCCAAGATAGGAATGGAATCGGAAGATCATGCCCTAAATTCACCAAAGGAACCTGGTCAAAGGAAGGACACCCAGGAGCAAGCCAATGCACTTACAAAGACAGAGGAAGGGATGAATCAAGGCAGCCAACATGATCAAGGGGATTCCAATCTGGAAGTGGTTTTGGAAACCTTGGAAGCAGTTGAGAGACTAGGTGATGCTTGGTCGGAAGACGAAGGATTAGCAGAGGAAAGAGAGGAGATTGGTATTATTGATCCTAGACATATTAGTCAGACCGGGGCAAGAGGAGCAAGAGGACAGGCAGGATCATCAAGGAAGTTAGGAAGGAAGATCGATAAGGAAAAAAGAGAGGAGTATGCAGCAGACCAAGGACTTTTGAGCATCAAAAAATATATGTTGAGATCCAAGGGAGGAAGAACCTCCCTTGAGAAGCCATGAGAATTCTGTCATGGAATGTTAGGGGCTTAAATGCCCCTAACAAAAGGCGCGCAATCAAGCGCCATATTGCTAAGATGACCGTAGACATAATTTTACTTCAGGAGACAAGGCTGACGCAGGAAGAAGCTATAAATTTCTTAAAACATTGCAGACCATTAACAGGAGTTTTTAGCGAACCCAGAGGCACAGCAGGAGGGGTCAGCTTACTATGGAATCCTTCCAAAATCGATATCAGGGAAATAGAGGTAAGCTAAAACTGGATTGTAGGGAAAGTCTTTGATTTTCACTCAAATATGACGTTTTGGATTTTTAGCATATATGGGCCTACCAAGACAGAGGACAAAAGAGCAGTTTGGGAGCACATTCTAAGTACACTTCGACGAATTGGTGAAGAAAGAATAATCTTAGGGGGAGATTTTAATGCTATTTTAAGTCTAGAGGAAAAATCAGGAGGGCTAAGAACTGAAAATAGAGCCACCAAAGATTTTTAGGATTTTATAGTGGAAGGGAACCTTCTAGATATTCCGGCTAAAGAAGGACAATTTACTTGGACTAACAGAAGAGAAGGATTTACAAATATAGCAAAGAGACTGGACAGATTTCTATGCAGTACCAATTGGCTGGAATCAAACTTAGGAATAGAATCAAGCATTCAACCCTGCTCCTTATCAGACCACTTTCCCATCAAGCTAGACATTAATGTTTTAGTCAAACCTCAAAATTCATACTTTAAGTTTGAAAAAATGTGGTGGCGTAGGGAGGACTTGGTAGATCAGATTGGGAAATGGTGGCTAGAAATACATGGAAATGGAGGTTCGGTCAGCTTTGTTTTTTGCAAAAGATTGGCACATATCAAAAGAAGGCTTAAGGAATGGAATAAAACAACGTTTAAAGACATCTTTGTAGAAAAAGAGAGAGTGGAGGGTGAGTTAGAGGAACCCAATCAAAAGATAATTATGCATGGAATGTTTCAAAATGATTACAAGAAAGAAAAAGATCTGATGGCAGAATGGGATGAGCTTCTTGCAAGAGAAGAAGAATATTGGAGGAATAAAGCAAGAGAAGTTTGGTTGGCTTCGGGGGACAAGAACACGAAATTTTTTCACAACTCAGTTAAAGCTAGGAGAATGATAAACAAAATATCAGAACTAAGGAACAATGAAGGAGTCATGTTGCAGAAAACGGAAGATATAGAAAAGGAGGTAGTGAATTATTTCCAAAATTTTTTAGCACCAGAGGAAGGATTAGATTGGAAGGATATTAGTCCAGCGCTCAGTTGTCTGGATCCAATAATTACTAAAGAAGAGAAAGAAGATTTGGAAAAACCTTACACAGAGGAGGAAGTTAGAAAGGCCGCCTTTCAGCTTCACCCAGACAAAGCGCCAGGCCCAGATGGATTCCCAGCTCTTTTTTTTCAGAAGTGCTGGTCGATTGTGGGCAAAGGGGTGTGGAAAATCATAGAAGAATTCAGAAAAAAGAATAAATTTGTCAAGGAGATAAATAATACAGTGATAGCTCTCATCCCCAAAAAATTAGACTGCAAAATGGTGAGTGACTTCAGACCTATTTCCTTATGCAACACGGTTTATAAAATTTTGGCTAAATCAGTAGCTAATAGACTCAAGCCAATATTGGAAAGAATAATATCAAAAAATCAGAATGGTTTCACCCCAGGTAGAGAAATAGCGGACAGTATTATCCTGGTGAATGAAGTCATTCATTCAATTAATCAGAATCGGCAGAAAAGTATTCTAATTAAGCTTGATGTGAGTAAAGCGTATGATAGGGTTAAATGGCATTTCCTACTCAAAGTATTGGAAAAAATGGGCTTCAGCAAAAGATGGTTAGAAGGCATTTTCCAGTGTATATCTTCTCCTAGAATGTCTGTGGCAGTCAATGGCTCACTCAGTGGCTTCTTTGAAATATCACAAGGACTTAGGCAAGGAGACCCCTTGTCTCCTTGCCTATTTGTTTTAATGGCCGAAGCACTGGGGAAAATGATACATAAGTGTCAAGCAACGGGAGGCTGGAGAGGAATTAGGGTGGTCCGCAGTATAGAGCCAGTCACACATGCACAGTTCGCCGATGACACTTTTCTCTTTGGGGAAGCTACGCTAGCAGAAGCAGAGGCCATCAAAAGGACACTGGACACATATACAAATCTTTCAGGACAACTCATTAACACAGAAAAATCTCGAATATACTTTTTCAATACATCCAAACGATGGCAGCGACAGTTAACTTCTATACTGGGGTGTCAGGTGGACTCACTTCCAACAAAGTATCTAGGGGCTCCTTGTTTCAACGGACCAAACAAATCAGTTTTATGGGAAGAAGTAATTGCCCAGTCCAAAAACAAAATGGAAGCATGGAAAGGAAGGTGGCTAACCTTGGCAGGAAGGATAACCATGCTTAAAGCAGTTTTAGGAGCAGTTCCAATCCACTTAATGTCATGTTTTCAGGTTCCCAATAAAGCCAGAAGTAATTTGGAGAGCGGATGGAAAAGGTTCTTGTGGGAAGGATCGAAGGAAGTAAGAAGAATTCCTCTTATCAGATGGAATAAAGCCACGTGTCCACTGGACAAAGGAGGTATGGGAATGAGAGAGCTGAGACTCCAAAATGAAGCACTGGGAGCCAAATTAGTCTGGAAGATGGTCAAGCAACCACAGAAACTCTGGTGTAGAATAATGCAAAGGAAATATTTGGACGAGCAGGATCCTATCAGAATTCTGACCATCGCCAATCCAGGTGGAGGCTCGGCGGTTTGGAATTTTATCAAGAAAAGTAGACCTCTGGTTCTAAACCATCTCACGTGGAGCATAAACAGGGGAGACAAAGCAAATTTCTGGACAGATTCATGGGAGGGTTGGCCAGTGTTAGACACTCTCGAAGAATTTCAAGAATTAAAAATACAAATGTCTCAAGACAAAGGAGAAAAGGTGATGCACTATTCAAAAGGAATAAATGAAGACGGGACAGTTAAATGGGCAAGCCCGATGGCATATAATATTAGTGAGGAAGTGAAAAGGAAGTAGATGGAAGTGCTTAGCGAAAGAAGAGTTAGACTCAACAACGAGGAAGATAAAAAACAATGGTGTGGAGCGAAATCTGGTAATTATTCAGTCAAGCTTGGGTACCACATTTTAAAATTAGATAGAGATAGTAATGCCATTGATAGCTGGCCCAAAAAATTATGCTGGGACAATCAAGAACTGCCCAAGGCAGGAGCATTTTTATGGATAGTACTTCATAAAAGCATTTTAACTGGGGATAGATTACTGAAATTGGGAATAAATGGACCAAGTAGATGTGTGCTATGTAAACAACACAAGGAAACACTAGATCATCTACTATTAGGATGCCAGGTAGCTACCGATGTATGGAACCACTTCCTTAATCTACTAGGATGGAAAGGGGCCATGAACTCCTCAATAGTGGATTTTCTAAAGAGCTGGCCAATGCTACAAAAGAAAGGCTTTTGGGGTGGCATTTGGACCACCACCCCATCCATGATCACGTGGCATATCTGGAGAGAACGGAATCAGAGAATTTTTGAAGAAAAAGAAATATCCACAGACAGATTGATAAGAAAGACAGAAACAGGACTGATAGAAATTCTAAATTCCAAAGCACTTCACAGGGGTGGATGCAGTTTCACTAGTTGGGACGACAATATTATGAAAATATGGACAGACCTAAAGATCTCGAAGGGATTAGGTGGAGGGAAGAAGAAGAGGAAGCAAGTTAGATGGATGGCCCCTCCCAGTGGTAGGCTCAAGTTAAATTTTGATGGAGCGTCAAAAGGCAATCCCGGGCTTGCAGGATATGGTGCTATAATAAGGAATGAGAAGGGAGACCTTGTTTGGGCCGTGTCCGGCCATCTAGGAATAGCCTCAAACAACATAGCAGAATTAGAAGTAATGGCAAGGGGAGTTGCAGAATGTAGGAAACAAGGATGGGTCAACATTAATATCGAAGGAGACTCCCAGTTAATAATCAATGCGATCCAACAAAGTAATGTAGAAAATTGGCTTTTAAAGAAAGGAATCCAACATATCAAGGAGGACCTAAGGTTCTTAGACTTTTCACTTTCCCATGTCTTTAGAGAAGCCAACAGGGCCGTGGACCTCTTGGCAAACCATGGAGTCACGGGGGGCTCACAAGAAACAAGTGGTGCGGACGAAGCAGTTTGGACAGGCATGGCTGAGGTACTTTAGTCAGACAAGGAGCCTCCGCAGGTGAGAGTCGAGCCTACATCTTCACATCCGACGGCGAGAAATAGGGACTCAGCTATCGAGGAGTTCTCAAAGAATAACGTTCGTGGCTACTTTGACAGATATGGTCAAGATTCGCGTTAAGCATGGGACGGAACAAAGGCTAGTAGGGAATTTTTATAGGAGAGGTGTTTTTAATCAAGGAAAGCTCTTTCTTCCATTTTCAGAAATGGCGTGGATCATGGGAATAATGTGCAGGTGTCTGGAGGAGGGGAAGGAGCAGCAAATAGGAGTTTTGTTCAAACTGAAGGAGGAAGCGGCGAGGACGGCGATCCTTCAAGTGATCGGCGGGGGCTCTTGGAGTGGAGGCCATGTTCATGATGGTCGCGTATACCAACTCTTTTTTGCTAACATATCTTTGATCATGGGAGGAGCTTTCTACGAAGTGTGTTGGGGAGCCCGTTTGGTTGCTCAGGCCAATCATACTATCATAATGGGACAGATCGATGATGTGAGCACGGATCGGGCTGAAGAGACGCTGAAGTCTGCCTATGCAAGAACGATCGGCTCACAAAAAGCCAAATACATGCTGGCAGTGTACAGAGAAGGAATAGAAAATCGCAATATGGAGCCATTCCGTAAGCTACTATAGGAGAACAAAGGCGAGTTCACTGATGGACAAATAGGCAGGTTGTTGGAGGCCACAGACGGCATCATGATGATTATGCATGAAATTATGTAAACACCTCAATACTCAGAAAAGAGGGAAGTATGTTGTATTCTCTAAAGGCACTGATAGCCTTTAGATAGGTAGATGTTATATTCGGCATACTCATTCGAGTATTAGCCCATAAATAAATTTAGTTTATTTGACAGGTGTTATATTTCAAAGGGAGCCATCCCCATGATGGCATTTACCTAACAATATATATATATATATATATATATATATATATATATATATATATATATATATATATATATATATATATATATATATATATATTTGTTTTTTATATGATTTACTTATACTAAAGCATGCCATACTCTTTGACAGGCACCATTGAATAGATAATTGTCATAAAAAAATTGCTTGACAGGCAAGGTCGATTGTCAAATTTAAGCCTTGATTCCATTCATTAGCACTTTAAAAATATATATACTTTAGGGAATTATTACCTATGGCGTATATGTGTGTGTGTGTGTATATATATATATATATATATATATATATATATATATATATATATATATATATATATATATATATATATTATTAAGTTAAACATTAAAATAAAAAGAAAAAAAACATATTTTTATATTTTCATAGCATTGAATATATACATACATACATTAATGTTTTGGTTAAATATGTATAAAAATAGAAATGTTATATTAGAATATAGATAATTTGTGTTTTAATAAGAAAATTCTAGAGAAATAGTTCAACTTTCAAGTTATGTGACATCTTTATTTATGTTGAAAATAGATATAGCTTAAGTTTAAGAATGATTTTTGTTTAGTTTAATTATTGCTAGTGCTATTTAATCTATTTGTTTAATCATATTTATTTATTTTTTGTATATTTTCCATAGACTAATTAATTAGAATAACAAAAGAAATGAAATGAGAAGATTTGTAAAATAAAAGAATGTTAGAGTTTATATGATTTTTTAGTGAGATTTAAAATAGAATCTTATCATTAAGTTATGTAAAACAAATCCCTAGAAAATAGCCCCCTCTTCCTTATTTTATGTGACATAATGTTGAGTTAGTTAGTTTTCATAAATTTTATATGCTATTTTAGGTGTGTATTAAAATCACTTTTGTTTTTTTAAGTAATCATATCCCCAAATTTTAGCAAAGGGAATTCCTTATTTGGTGGATGCATTTAATTTCATTTATTTTAGAGTAGCACTTATATTTTATTTTAAATGTAAATGTAATGATTTAAATTTAAATGCATGAATACAATCTTTTCATATTTAGTTAAAGTTTATTCATTGTGATTGCCTCAATCAAATCCATTTAAAATAGTTAAAGGAATTTTCTATTTTATGGCTTATTTTAAGAGATTTGAATTTCGTTGTGATATAATTGATAGGTGGGGATATTAATAATTTATTTTATATTAATTGGAATATTTAGTTAGTAAGTATTATTTAGTTAATTGTACACTATTATATAGAAATATATTTACTAGTATATTTATATTTTAAAAAACATATCTAAAGTATAGAGAAATATCTTCTTGACTCTGTGTTTTTTTTTTGTATTTTCTATAGCTTTTGTGATTTTCTCCACTTTTTTCCTTCAACCTTTTCCACTTTCTTTTTTATTTTTATTTTCCAATAGTTTTTATTTTTTATTTTTTCATTTTATTTTTTGGTGATTTTCTCATCTTTTTAAAAAGTTTCCAATTTCTTTTTTAGTTTTTATTTTTTATTTTCTTCAATTTTTTTTTGTTTTTATTTTTAATTTTTTCTATTTTTTGTTTTTATTTTTATTTTTATTTTTTTCTATAAATTTAGGTAGAAAAAATGAGAGCTCTCATGCCTCTCAGCATAACTAGTATATTTATATTTAAAAAAATATATCTAAAGTACGCCGAGGGATATCTCTTTTCCATAGTTTATTTGAAAAAGAAATTTGAAAAAAAAAAAAAAAAAAACCAAAAAAGAAATTGAAAAAAAAAAAAAACTAAAAAAGAAATTGGAAAAAATACAAAATAAAAAACAAAAAAGAAATTGAAAATAAGAAAATCACAAAAACTATCCAACCAAAAAAAAATGGAAAAAATAAAAAATAAAAATCCAAAAAGAAATTGGAAAAAATAAAAACTTAAAACTAAAAAAGAAATTGGAAAAAATAAAAAAACTAAAAATAAAAAAAGAAATTGGAAAAAATAAAAAAACTAAAAATCAAAAAAGAAATTGAAAAATAAGAAAATCACGACCAAAAAGAAATTGGAACCAATGATCTTCAAATGAAAATAAGTTTCCTTTTTAGAATTTTATTTATTTATTTCTATACATTTAGGCAGAAAAAATGAGTGCTCTCATCCCCACCCCGATGTGACTATATAACGCCTCTCGACATAATTAACTAATATATTTATATTTAAAAAAATATATCTAAAATATGTCGAGATATATATCTTTTTTCCATAGTTTCTTTGATTTTATCTTGAAATTTCTATTTTGGTTTTATTTTTTAATTTTTCCAATTTATTTTTTGGTTCCATTGTTTTCATAATTTTCTCCAGCTTTTTCTCCTTCCAACAGTTTCTAATTTCTTTTTTGATTTTTTCCAATTTCTTTTTTAGTTTTTATTTTTTTATTTTTTCCAATTTCTTTTTTGGTTCCATAGTTTTTGTGATTTAACTTTTTCTCCTTGAACCGCTTTAATTTCTATTTTAGTTTTTTTTTTTGATTTTCTTCAGTTTTATTTTTTATTTCCTTTTTGGTATTTCATTTTTTTTCTTATAAATTTAGGCAGAAAAAATGAGTGCTCTCATCCCCACCCCAATGTGACTATATAACACCTCTCGGCGTAATTAACTAGTAGATTTATATTTAAAAAACTATATCTAAAATACGTTGAGGTATATCTTTTTTCCATAATTTCTTTGATTTTCTCTTGTAATTTCTTTTTTGGTTTTTATTTTTTAATTTTTCCAATTTCTTTTTTGGTTCCATAGTTTTCGTGATTTTCTATAGTTTTTCCTCCTTCCAATAGTTTCTAATTTCTTTTTTGGTTTTTATTTTTTATTTTTTCCAATTTCTTTTTTATTTTTTTTTATTTTTTATTTTTTCTAATTTCTTTTTTGGTTTGTGATTTAGTTGTTTCTCCTTCAATAGTTTTTAATTTCTTTTTGTTTTTTTCTTTGATTTTCTTAAGTTTTATTTTTTATTTCCTTTTTGGTATTTTATTTTATTTTTCTTATAAATTTAGGTAGAAAAAATGAGTGCTCTCATCCAGGGCTTAAATTTGACAGTCAACCTTGCCTGTCAAGCATTTTTTTTGACAGTTATCTATTCAATAGTGCCTTTAAAATACTAAGACATACATTAGTATAAATAAATTAAATAAAAAAAATGTATATATCATCATAATTCTATATAAAAATTAAAAAAGAAATTGGAAAAAATAAAAAATAAAAAGTAAACAAGAAATTAGAAAAACTAAAAAATAAGAAACAAAAAAGAAATTGAAAATAAGAAAATCACAAAAAGTATCCAACCAAAAAAGAAATTGGGAAAAATAAAAAATAAAAACCCAAAAAGAAATTGGAAAAAATAAAAAACTAAAAACTAAAAAAGAAATTGGAAAAAATTAAAAAAACTAAAAATCAAAAAAGAAATTGAAAAATTAAGAAAATCACAAAAACTATGGAATTGGTGATATATTTTATAGAGTTTCAAATAAAGGCATGTCTTGCCATAAGATCACTACCAGTTTAATAGCACACTCAGCATCGAGCCAAAAGAAGCTAAGACACCCGAATCAAAGCTATAACATTTAGGGTTCTGCATTGCCGATCATTAGACAAGGTGGCTATTATTAAGGAGCTCAAGTCATTAGAACAAGAAGTTCAGCTAGAATAAGAGAGTTTGACCTCCACCAAGAACAACATTTAGGTTTACGCACTGCTAATATCATTCGATGATTGAGCAAGCTAAAATGTGAATCGACCACCATATCTCAATGTTACTTCAGAAATTAAAGAGTCATGTAAATTAGTACTGGCGCTGCCATAGACACAACCAGCCAGTGAAAGGCATAGGACATGCCCATATCAAAACAATGATACATTCATTATGAAGCTCCAAGCATTACATCTGAGGATGGCTTGACATGAAGGCTCAGTCCATATTATGGAAGTGCAATTCACACATAGGAATGACGGCTTCCATAGCGGGGTGGCGTTAGTAAGTTGAAGGCATGGTCTCTTTTATGGTGTGTGGTTGTCAAGTTGGCGGATCATTTTAATAAGGTAGTTGACATTAAGCAACATACCATTAAACAGTGTTCAACATACAGTATGAGACAGTTCTCAGAAAAAGGTGATTTCAATGGAAGTAACATGTAGCATGAGCTTCAAGGCGCCCAGCCCACAACCGCAGTCATCAGGGAATAAAGCACCATGTTGTAATAAAGACATCACCATACATAGCATTGCGCTGTTAGCAAATATAGCATGATCTTGAATATAATTTTTCAAATGCAGCCATATGGGAGTAATGGTGTACCTCCAACTAGTAAGGAGAGTATCATTAAACAAAATGTGAATAAAGTAATTATTGCGTGTAGCTGGTAAAGAAAGGGCATCATCTAGAATAGCACATGGCCATGTTGAATGAAATATCAGCTCTTGTAATAATGAACAAAGCCACACAAAGAAGCATCTACCATTGGTGCAGTCATATGAAGATTGGGGCAAAATCAAAGGCAATTTTCATGAATGATACCGCAGGTTGCAAAGATAAGCCGCTCATGAGATTAAAAGGCTCGGCTATAAAGTGCAATGTAGTTTGAAGAGTGGCGCATGAATATAGAAGAATGGTGTACTATATAAATGAGATGCAATTATAAGGAAGCACATCCAGTTTCAATGTTGGCACAAACCATTATAAGTAGAGGCACGACCTCAACTGCAGTCATCAACAATAGTAAATGATGATCTGCAGATAGAAGTACGAGGCCATATTTCATCATAACGTAGCTTGCATAACATGGCACCATAAAAAATGTTTCATTTCAGCAATCAACTTTAGACATAGCAAAATGAAAAGGCAGATCACGTTGGCCATATTAGCCACATACCCTTTGCTTGTCATTTCACAGATGAGTGAGTAGAAACCTGAGCATGGTGCAATCTTGCAAACCCATGGCGCCACTATAACTTCATTGTATTATGAATGCGTATCAGCTGAACACTCCCATGGTTCTGTATGGTGCAAATAGTTTGAAAATTGGCATCCTCTTCTAAAAGGTTCACAGCCTCAAGAGAGGCATTGCTTAAGTTTGAAGCTATTGACAGTTCAAAAGTGCAGCTTATATGAGGCTCAACCTTTTGAGAATGAAACGTAGTATGAAGTTCAAGATGCACAGCTACCATTGGATAGGGGATCTAATGGCTCCCACAAGTAGAAAGAGAAAACCTGCGGAGGAAGACAAATGGCACAACCCACAAAAGTTTGAGAAGCAGCTCAAGACCCTCGGAGGCCACCACATGGGTGAAGCACTGTAGAGAAGGAAAATCTTGCATCGGAGGAGGCAACATGGTCAAGCCCGAGCATAGGACAATTAAATGTTTCATTTCTCTTTATTAAATTGCATCATATGTTACGGGAACTTCAAAGAGTTAAAATATAAATGAAGAGTCTCTCATAATAAATGGTGGGACCCCTTTTCATATAAAGTCAAATGCTTTATTTAAGTTGCATAAGAGTCTTTATAGGAGAATAAACTCAGATTTAAAATATATAAAAATCTTTCTTATAAATTAGTGGCGGGTCCCTCTAGGGAAAAGTAAAAACTTCATCAAAGATACTTTTAATGACTCTCTCTTCATGGGAAAACAAAAGTGAAACCCTAAAATATGAGCAGCCACTTCCATTTTTCATGGCAAGCTATAGGAAGCAAGAAGGAGCGGTGGGAGTTTTACTTTCTTCATGCTATAGGATATTTTCAGCCATGGAAATAACAGAAAGCCATAGTTTAGTTTCAAATAACAGATTTATGCCAGATTTGGTGTTGGATTTCATGGAGTTGGTTGTAGATATTCAGTTGAGGCCGTTGAAATATTTTTGTTTGGGTTTTTAGACTATAAATAAGCTAGATCTGGGTCAATTTTAAGGGGGGTTCTTCACATACATAATTCTTCAGATAGTTTTATCAGATCAAAGATTTTATGTAGCCAACAGACAGAGTTTCTTCTTGCCTTAGCAATTCTTTCTTTATGAAAATGTAACAGTTATTTTTGTGCAACAAATTTTGCCACTGTAACTTGTTGTTATTCAAATAATGAGATGGTGTTCTGTGCATACTTGGATATCTCTGTTTCTTGCTTTTAATTTCTTTATTTCTCTGCCTCTGTTAAGCATATTCCTTAAACTGGGTTTAACCATGCATTGATGCTCTTTAAATTTCTAGTTAAATCTTTCAAGTGTTGACACTGTGCAAACTAATTTTTAAATTTGGCGGATTGCCTTAGATTTAGGCAATTATTTCTGCAAATCTCATTTTCTTTCTAATCTTTTCCCAAACCCCATTGAAAGAATGGAAGAGCAAGCTTCCCTAAAATCTAGAGGTTGTTTCTGAGAAGCATTCCCACATCTCAGAAGTTTCCCATGTTGCTGCTGGATTAGACCCATAGATTTATGCATCAATAGGAACCAAAAATAAAATTGGAACCAATGATCTTCAAATAAAAATAAGTTTCCTTTTTGGAATTTTAAATTTTTTTACTATAAATTTAGGTAGAAAAAATGAGTACTCTCATCCCCACCCCAATGTGACTGTATCAGGGCTTAAATTTGATGGCCATATGGCCGTATTTAGTCATTTTGGCTGTAAAATACAATTAAAATTTTAGGAAGACTATATCACTTGAAAGGTAAGATTTTAGATAAACTGTCAAAATTTCTATGTAATTATTCTCAATATATGTATTTTTAGAATATATATTTTTCTTAACATCGATAGGCTTTAATATTTGAAAGGCAACTTCAAATACATGATTGTCACAAAAACATTGCTTAACAGGCAAGGTCGACCGTCAAATTTAAGCCCTGGACTGTATAACGCCTCTTGGCGTAAAAATATGCCGAGGTATATCTTTTTTCCATAGTTTCTTTGATTTTCTCTTGCAATTTCTTTTTTGGTTTTTATTTTTTAAGTTTTCCAATTTCTTTTTTAGTTCCATAGTTTTCGTGATTTTCTCCATCTTTTTCTCTTTCCAATAGTTTCCAATTTTTTTTTGGTTTTTATTTTTTTATTTTTTCCAATTTCTTTTTTAGTTTTTTTTTTTAATTTTTTTCCATTTTTTTTGGTTCCATAGTTTTTGTGATTTAGCTTTTTCTCCTTTAATGGTTTTTAATTTCTTTTTTAGCTTTTTCTTTGATTTTCTTAAGTTTTATTTTTTTATTTTCTTTTTGGTATTTTAATTTTTTTCTTATAAATTTAGGTAGAAAAAATGAGTGCTCTCATCCCCACCCCAATGTGACTGTATAATGCCTTTCGGCGTAATTACCATTATTTACTTATATATATATATATATATATTGCCATATGAGCTTTATATAAGTGATTATTCTTAAATTATTTTATTGTGGTTAAAATTAATAATAAAATTAATTATGGTTTTTATTAATATTCTTTTTCTCTAAGTTTGGTGTTCTAATTTGGCATATTAATTGCAAAGTGAGATAAAAGGAATTTAGTTAATTTTTAATTAAACTAAAGCTAGTTGTATAGTTGTAACTTATAATTAAATTTAGTTATAATTATTGTCTACTCCAAGGTTACTACTATAACTTAAGAATGCAAGTAGTGTAACTCCTAGTATCATGTTATATAAAAAAAGTAGTTGCACTATGTTTACGTCCATTTATGCATGTGTGTATGAGTGGGCATGACATAGTTATTGGCATAGCCTTGGGACCCTGGGTGATTCCGAACACAAGGTGAAGTGACATTCACTTAATCACTTATGTTGCATGCCTTCAATGGACTAGTATTCATGAAATTGTGGCCCCATACCTTGCGTATATTGGGGACTCCCTTAGAAAACTTGTACATCCTAGCTTAAGACCTTCGACCATCTTCTAGTGTGGTACAGGGTTTAGCTGATCAAGCCCAAAGTTACTCACCATGTTCCTCATAGAGGGGATATAGAACTATTCCTTGGGCAAGGTGTCAAAACATCCAAGGGAAAGGGATAGTTTGTGCAACGCATTTATCCCTAGCTATTCCCCCTAAAAGGTGTTCCTAGTTATGTAGGAATATTGAAAGGAATTTAGTGTGGGCCTACACTATGAAGATAATCCCACTTGAATAATCTAGGGTTGTTGTGTGTTGTGTGTGTGATCATTTGCATAATCCTAATCCCAAATTCATATCTTTTGCAAGCCTATGCATATGTGTGTGAACCTTATTGTTTGCAAATTTTCCTAAGTCAAGCTTTAAAGCATTCCTAATCACCTTCTTTTTCATCCTTCTAATCCAATCCACTTCATCCCTATAATCCTAATCAATCATCCTAATCATCCTAATCATCTTACTACCTTATCCCAATCACCCTCTTCATGTTATCCACATCATCCCAACCTATCTCCAATCCATCCCTAATCCATCATCTAGGACCCCAACCCTAATCAAGTTATCCAAATCCCATCAAGGTCCTAATCCTAATTCATTCTATCCACCTAATCCACTTCTTTATCACAACCATCATCCTAATCATAATCCAATCATTGAGCCTAATCCAACATTTCACCATTCTAATCATATCCTAATCCAACTTCATCATTCATCCTTATCTTAAGCCAACTTCATCCATATTCATCCTTAATTCAATATTCTTATCCACCTAATCCCATTTTAACTACATCCTAATCTAATCCACTTATCCCTCATCCCAAGCCAATCATCCATTGTCCATTTTTTTTTATCAAGTATCCAATCCTTAATCAAAATCAATCCTTTGAAAATCAAAATTTGGTTAAGGAATTAGTCTCCTCCAAACCCATCCATTTTTAAAAATCCAATACCTAATCACAATCCATCCAAATTGATCATCAAAATCCTTCATTTAAACGATCGTAGCCCTAATCCACAATCATCCATTTCAAAAATCAACATCCAACCCAAAACACATCTACAAACATCATGAGCTAGTTTAAAAAAATGGTAATGGAAGTTAAAACATCTATGTCAAATCACATTCCTCAAACACATGATATCACCCATCTTGATGCAGAAATACAAGAACTTAAACATAAGTATGGATCTCAAACCATGTCTCCAATCCAACCAACATCACTATCATATCAACCTTCATCCTCCCATTTGACCATGCCATCGTACCAATCCAATTTACCCACACCTCAAATTTATCCAACCTTCACCTATCCATATATCTCAGCCCAACCCACTTACCAAGTCAATCCCATAATCTCATACCCATCTACTATACCTTTACCCATGTCACCTCAACAAACTATATCCAATCCCAACCCATCAATCTCTTCAATCCTTCCATCACAATCTTCCTCCAATCTTCCTAATCCTAATCCATTACCCCACATACCTCCTAACTCATCAACTGATTCAATCCCTTCATCAGCACATTCCTCCAATCCTCCATCAAAGGAGCACACTGAGGTAGCCTTACAAAAATTGGTCCAAGTAAACTTCATTGAGCTACCAATGACAACACCATATGACAAAAATCAAGTCAAGTCCTTTTGGTTAAAGGATCATGAATATTGTCAATACCATAGAGAAAAAGGCCATAAGACATCCAAATGTGTGAGACTTAAGAATTTGATCCAAGAGCTCATTAATTGTGGTAAGCTTGTGATTAATAATGCACCCACCAACTTATCCTTTTCAGATGTTATCCAAAGACTATTAGCATGGAATCTAGAATCATATTGCAATCCAATTCCTATACTTGAGCCTATCAAAGAGCCTCCTAGTCTTATGCAAACACTACCATCCAATCCTATGCCTATCCAACCCATTGAAGAGTCCCTTACCATATGTCCAAGCCAAGATCCATCATGCACTCATGTTGTCAACCATCTAGAGCCTATCAAACCTATCCATGAAGGTTCCACTCCTATCCAAACCCAAGAGTGATGTCAAGAGTCAAATCAAAATCATGATCAATCTTGCTCCTTGCAAAGTCAAGATCAACTTATCTTATCACCTCAAGATCACATTACTCAAGATACCTAAGATCCCACTACTCAAGACACCACCATCCATGATCAAGAGATCAAAACCTCTCCCATACATGATCCCAAAATCACTCATGATCAAGAAACCCACACTACCTCTAGTCCTATTCATCCTCCAACTAGTCTTATCTATCATCCAACAATATCTACTTCCCATGATGAGACACTTGGTCCCCAAGAAAACATAGATAATCCAATAAATAATTGGATCCTATTACACTACATCTTAATGAGCATAATGTTGAGCAAGATCTAAGCATTCCAACTCATTCATTTTCTGATCTCACACCATCTCCTACTGACCGCATTCCAAATCTATGTCCCATTGATCTTTCACAATCCCTTACCAATCCCATCCCAAATCCATCATCATATCCCCTTGGTCCCACTACCTTCATCCATGGTGGTTCTCTTGTAGGAGAGGAACAAACTCTATCCACCACCTCACCTTCCCCATCTAATAATGGACTCACATCTTTTTTCCAAAGCAACAAGCATCCCATTGCACATCGCATGCTCCAAGACATGAACTATCAAGGCAAAGGTTTAGGTCTTCATGAACAAGATATCTTGGATCCCATCCATGTCCAAATCCATCCATGATCGTATGGACTTGGCTATATATCCCAAGGATAAAAATCTAAAAATGTTGGTACCAAACTAGGTGCACCTCATTGCACCTCCAAATCATGCCGCTATCCCTCCTCCATCGTCATATTATTCTCAAAAGCATGTGACCATACATCTCCCTCCATCCACTCTACCTCCCCTCATCCCAACTCCTAATATCCCAATCCTTAAATCCCTTAATCCATCCATCCACATGTCCCACTCCCTTAAATCCCCTCAAATTCCTAATCAAGATCAATGAATGCATGCATTGCCCAAATATGAAGCTACCACCAACCTGAAGGTATTCAAAAATACAAATTTGGATGCCTCCTTACATAAAGAAAAGAATCCACAAAATCCTCAAAATTATCATGCCAAAGGGTATCGATACACAAAATGTAAACACAATCAAGAATCCAAAAGGCTACAGATGCCCACACCCCCAAAAACAAAAAAAATGGTTGGGTCCCCAAGAACAATGAAATCAATCCAAATGAAGCATCCAAATACCATTGTATCAAAAATCATAAATCCCAAAAAACCCATAAATCTCACTCCCCATCTAAAAGTTCTACAAATCCTAAGTCCATTTGGGTCCCTAAGTCTGAAAATTGGAAAAATAAAAAATCCCCATTACTCCCCAGACCCCCTCCGCATCAAAAGATTTAAAATCCACTATGATGTGTGCAACAATTCGTCTTGGTTCCCCTCCACCCCATGACATTTACATATAACTCCATGCCCCCCATCTTATCTCCCATATCCCACATATCTCCCCCAGCACATCCCTATGGTCCATGCTTTCGCATAATCCTTTCATCCATCTCCATCCATAATCCACATCATAATCCACTCCATTTCCATCTCATCCAAGCATCTACCAACATCCATGCACATAATGACACTAGGCATGGTCCATATGCGATATACATCTAAAATGGGACATTATCACCTCCTCTTGGAAAGAGATGCTTGAGTCCCCATCCACCATACAAATCTCTCTTTCCCCCATCCACCCATCCCATCCAAATACAAAAAAAATAAAAAATAAAAAATTAAAAAGAAAAAATCAAAATAGTAAAGAAAAATCCTTCGTCCAATGGTGAAAACCACCTCAGTGGTAGCTTGGATAAGTACCATGATGAAAACCTAGAAAATAGGCATCATGTGTAGTTGTTCTCACAAAGGATTGTGCCTTGAATACTAAGCCTTTACAAGCTTGGCAGTCTCATGCAACATGGGAACACTCTCAAATTGTGGGTTTGTCTATTTTGAGAATGAACCTTCAGAAGAGCCAGCTCCCTTTAAATGCCCCTTTGGATCTGAAAACTGATGAAGGAAAGAGATAGAAGAAAATTGAATAAACTGAAAACTGCACTAAAAATCTATCCTAAAGGGGGCTGATGCACCAATGTATAACTTGACATGCAATCTAATTCACAACTAATTCTCAAAAATCTATCCACACAACTCAGTTTGAGCAAGTTGATCACATCAGTAATTCATAAGAAGGTTTGATAAATCTATCCTTTCTAAAGGAAAACAATGTTTTCACAACCTTGGAGATGAGATAAGCCAGTAACATAGCCTATGACCTATGATAAAGATGCATTTTGTGTACATGCAACTATGAATGAGATAGAAATTTAAAGGTTTTATACTCAAAACACATTAAACTTTCATCAAAATCACTCCTAAGAACAAGACACCTGAAAATAAGAAGGCAAACACTTGATTTTCCAGAAAATAAAGAAGGAATTTCTGCAACTAATGATAATAATAACCTGTAAACTGCTGATGAATATCAATAACTATGGAAAAATCTAAGTTATAAAACTGTCCTCTCTATAATGCACAAGAGAGGTGAAAAGAAAGAACTGAGGAAAAAAGACTAAGTCTTTTCTTGTATAATACAAAAAAAGTCTCCAAGGACCCTCCAAGGTATAGTCAACTACACTCAAAAATATCCTCCAAAAGTGATCCACGAGAAAAACTAAAAAGCCCTGAAAAGAAGGCCCAAAACTGCTCCAAATTGAGCTAAAATAGCTCCAAACTTCCTCTCTCAGTCAGTTTGACCAAAGAGAACTCAAAAAGCACTATAGTTTGACTCAAAGCCAAAAATGGAACTCCAAATAACTCCCCTGCATGAGCTTGTACTTCAGTTCAACTCTCTTTCCTATTTTTGCATGATTGATAGGCAAAAATAAACTAATTTAACAATTATTTAATGCAATCGATGTGATTGATTTAATAATTGCTATGTAATGCATGATATTCTCTTATGTTTATTACATAACAAATATTAAAGAAATTTATAATTTTATTGCATTTAATAATTGTTAAGTTACAATATTTTGCCTATTGACTGTGCAAACATATGAAGTGGTTTACATCAAAATAATAAACCCTAAAGGCAAAAAATAACCCCTCTCCTTGCTCATGCAAAAATAATCTCTTATTCTATCCTCTTAACTCACTTGGTCAACTCACTGGTTCACTTGACCCCCTTGGCCTCAAAGCCATCTTTATATTCTAAGAAAGATAACATCAAAATTCACAAAACAAAAACATATCCCTTATGACTTCCCTCGACCATCACATGCCTCCATAATCTTCCAACATAGTTATGATTTATGTTTGACTTGGAGTTTTATCATTACCTTAGCCTTTGAAAACACATGATTCTCCTTTGATCCCACATGGGCTCCTTGGTATGATCACTAGGTTTCATGACTTGATGGTTTTGACCCCGAGGCATTTTGCATGGTAATGATTTTCTTTTTTAAAACATAGTCAAAGGCAAAATAAAATGAGCCCGTGGGCTAAGGCTTGTCAAGCAAAAATAGGCAACCCTAAAACATTATTTCATTTTAACCATTCATCCTTTGGGCTCTACCGGAGCTATGCCGCCATGCTAGAGTTTGAAGGCTGAGCTTTGCTATTTCGATGGCTTTTGGAGACTCTCTACTGTAGATCTTGGCTATTTTATCCTCCTTTTTCCTCTGTAAGATATTTCTTCACCTCTCTATGATTTTATGTGACCAAAAATGGTGAAAACTATCTTTTATTTCATTGTTGTTTCATACTACTCTCTGTTCATTCAAGGCTCTGGTTCCTTGAAGAGAAGACAAGAAATAATAGTTTCTCTATTTGATGTTTTAGCTTCCTCCTTAAAAACCTCTATTGTAAATGATTTTTTTGCATTTTCATTTTGCTTTTTCCTTGTCACAAACCCTGCTAGGGTTTCATTGAACTTAGACTCTTGCTTTGTTGTGCTATACTTTGTATATGAGCAATATACCTTTCATTTCTTCCTTTCATTGCACCAACCTTTTCTTTGTGGCTCTTAGATTAGTATTTCTCCTATGGCAATCTGTCATGGCATCTTGGGGTTCTTGTCTCTGCTAGGGTTTTAAAACCCAATGCAACTCAAGGTCTCTGCTAGGCCATGGCTCCTTATGGAAGAAACCCTCTCTACCATGCTTTATGTGGGGAAGCTATCTGACAATGATGATAGGATATTACTGTGCCTTATTGTCTCAACTTATGCAGATCACCATGTTTACTGTGCGGTGCCAGTTTGGTAAACTAGCTTTGGCTGTGAGCATCCCCACTGTCCCTTGACATCTTGTCTTTTACTACATATGTGCCCTTTTGCACTGCTATCTCTTCAAGATACCCACATCATACTTCATGGCTCTTTTTTCTTACTGTTTGACAATGATTTTTAGAACATCGTATTTATTCTTGAGCCTTCAAATCATGGCATCAGATTTGGTGTAACCCTAAATTGACTACTCCTAAACCTTGACTGTGGTCTTCTAGGTTTTCTTAGTAAGGTTCTGGGTAGAATGCATTCTGCCTTAAACATGTAAAAATCCTTTTATGATTAGTAGGGTTTAGCTTTCCATAGAAACCTAAAAAAGCAACATTTAGATTCTTAAATAATTATGCACATTGTACAACTGTCTTCTAAGTCAAGGGACTCTTAGGTTTATCACAGATGCATCTTGATCTCTTTCCTTTGGAATGTGTTCCTAAAACTTTGTCCTTTGTGTTTTATGGTTTACAAGTGTGTGATAGTCCTCTCTCTAGTATACCACCTGCTGTTATGAGTTGATGTCTTTGTCATTTGATGACCACATCTTGCATCATTTGATAGGTCTTGAACCTTACTGTCAACATTCTTGATCTTAGCACTTGCCTAAGATTATTGCACTTTTGTTGTCCTCTATATCTATCTTCATCCTTGGTTCACATTTGGGTCTGCACTTTGCATGATCTTCCTCCATAGGTTTCTATCCTTTATCTTACATAGTCTACTCCATCAAACTTGATCTCTACATTTTTTAACAAACCTTTCCGAATTTTTACTGTCTTAGAAGGTTTCTCTCCTTCTTACCTTGTTTTAGGATCAGTTTGCATAGTGTGAACTATCCATCTATATGACTTTATGTAACTTCTCTAGGGATCTCCAAGAGTGTATAATACTGTCCCTTACTATTATCACAATACCTGAAGTAGACTTCTTGACAGAGAATAATACTTTTAAACAAGGACTGAATGCATACCCAAACTTATACTCCTTTACACATAATATGCATGCATAGGACCTTTGCATGGTTTGCATCTTCACTTGACATGAGCTTTCTTTGCACAATGAACATATGGCCTTCAACTTGTTTGTATACACTAAAAACACCCTTATCTCATTAAACTTTGATCTCTCAATGTGATGACCATCCATACATAACTAGCCTCTACCATAGTTTCCTTACAGGTCTGTATGCTACCCTTTTGTGGAACACTGTCATTTATGTCTTCTTCATATTGAGGCACACTTTCCTATTGTCCCTATTGTGACTCTGTCCAATAGTCCTTGCAATTCATTAGACATCATTATCTCAGAGTTCAAAGACTCTTCCACACTACAATCTCATTCTCTCTAACTACCCTATTATTTTGATGTGCACCCAACTCTTGAATGCTTCCCATGACTATCTTTTGATGTTTCTTTTGTCGATAGTGTTTCATAGTCGAATTGAAATGGATTCCGATAGATACTCATTGTAGGCAGACACTAAATCCATTAATGTATTCAAGCATACTGATCCATTTTGAAGATTAGTAGGAAGATAGACAAAAGGCATGATATTTGATACTAAAAGTGCCAAAACCCAAGCTTTTAAAGCTCCATTATCTGCAATTTTGTCTCTATTTTCTGGCACTAGGTTAGCCTCTTCATTTCAAAGTTCTCACTAAGTTCTTCATAGAATCTAAACCTGTGACTATCCCTTTTTGATTGACCATCATGACTGTCTCTTCAAAATAGTCCACTCTTAACTCTGTGTTTGCATGTTGTCTCCTACTATCACAGTCATGCACCATTATGTGTGGTCTATGTTATTGCCCTTTTTACTTGTAGGTCCATAGATTGTTATTCAATGCCTTCATTCTTCAACATGCCACTTCTACTGTTGTCAGCTTGACTGTCCTTAAGTGCCTATGACTACTGCCTTTTTTCTTCCTTTATTCACTATGACTGCTTCCTTCAGGTGATTGTCCCTTGAGGTGGCTATATCTTTCTAGGGAGCTGACTGTCCTACTACTATGAAGGTGACATAGCTAATACAGTATTATGGCATTATGACTATCCTATGATAGTATACTACTGTAATTTTCCATTATGACTGTATTATCACCATTGTACTAGTGACCTTGGCTTGTTATAGTGTACTGTACCTTTGCTACATGTTGAGTTTTTTTTTGCCTTTTTGTCTTCACTTTGGCACTGGACTGGGTCATCTTTGATTGAACTGGAATAGAATTTATGATGGTGACATCTTTGAATATGATATGACAGTATCTTTGATTATGATATGATAGTGATATCATGTATGAGATGTACTTTAACATGACAGTGATATAGATGATAATTTGATTGTGGACTATACTTCTTAATGAATGATGAATGTACCTTTACAATTACTTCTATAGATTGTCACGCTTTTAAAAGGGAACTCATTGCTCATTTGTGATTGTCCTCTCAAAGTGAGAGCTTGCCTTCATTGCACCTTTGACTTGATAGTCATTGATGGGAAATGTCTACCTTATGAATCCCTTCTTCTATTGATTACGCACATGACATTTTGCTGATCTGAATGATATGATTATACTTGTACCTGCACATTCAACAAAATGTTAGGAAAACTAAGAAGCCCAGAGCTTCTCATGATGACTGAATGATCTTTCTCTTTTATGTTCTTCATGATACTGATAACTGCTTCTGGTGTTTAGTTTATTCATTCTATTTTTCTAATCAGATGTAGAATAGCAAGCACTCTTGAATTGTTGTATATAGGATCAAAGATTATACCCTGAGCTCTAACATCATTTTTCTCCCTCCCCTTGCAGGTCTTCTACTGGAGCTGTCACTTGGACAACTAGAGATGCTGGTGTAGACCCAGAAAATGAGATTCATCATTCACCCAAGCAATGACGGGTCCCATATTTGTTTCTATATGCTTTCTTTTCATGTTTTGTACTTGTTATTTTATCTCTTATCAGATATAGTTACTCCCACGGCTTGTGTGGGATTATACAAGCATTTCTCTTTTGAATACATCGGTTATTCTAATCTCATGTAATGACTTATGTGTAACTTCTTTTGTGAATCAATTGCATAACATGAACTAAACATTATTTGAAATATATGTTTACAATCATGAAAAAATTGACTAGTTATAAGTACCTTTTTCTGAACTGTACCAAATTGCACTGAATGGATTATGATGAACACATCTAAAATATGATCTAGAAACTTATTCCACTTTTATCACCTGTCATCCTTTGAATCTCTCCTGCCTTGCTGAGGCACTTTTCATTTATCTAGATTGTATAATAGCTCAATTTTAGCTGTTACATGATCCTGGTAACATGATCATCAAACAGTTCCTCATCAAGATAGTAGATGTTGATTGGATGACTCAAGCACTTAAATTTTTTGGTATCCCCTCCTTTGAACTCACTTGCTTCCTGAAAGCATTAGAAAGTAAATGTTACAACCCAACCTAATTAGGCTGCCAAGCACAATTTGGTAACATTTTTGGTGACCTCTATGCTAGTTTTGCCTACTAAAATTCTCAAGGCCAGTTGCCTAGTATGTCCATTGGGTAATAGAGTCTTCCTTAGTCCTTGCAATTCAGAAAATCTCCATAACTCAGCTGTTAAAAACTGAACAGCAGCAAAACAAAACTGAAAGAAAACTACAATGGCTCTGATCAGGGTTGGCTAGCTATGCAACAACACTCCTTGAAAAAATGAAACTGAAATGAAATTAGTGTGCGATCAACACTTATTAACTAAAAACTTCTACTTAACTATTGTACATTTGTAACCTTTTTCTTCTCAAAAGCAGTGTTTGAGGTGAATCCCATGAACTGGGATGGGTAAGACCTCTCCTTCCATTGTAGCTAGCTAAAAAGCATTGTGCTATTTGTATTCAGCAATCATAAATGGGGCTGCCCACATAGCATCAAACTTGTTGTGCTTACCAAGTCTAATTTTTAGCTCATCCCACTTAAGAACAATGTCTCCTTGGAAAAATCTGAAAGGTTCCCTCTTGTCAAATGTTCTTTTCATTTGCATTCGATACATCTCTAACTGTTGGGCAGTTTGCTTCCTTATTTCCACCAACTCTATCAACTCAGCAAGCCTTATTTCAATAAGACCATCCTCCATGAACTCAAGTTCTTTCATAAGACTTAGGGCTGATAGCTCAGTTGAGATAGGTAGATTAGCCTCTTTACCATAAACTAGAATAAAAGGAGACTGGCATGTTGACCTTTTTGGTGTCACTCTATCAGCCCATAAGGCTGATTTCAACTTTGAGTACCAGGTTATCTGGTTATCTTCTATTGTTCATTTGATAATCCTGATGAGATTTTTATTAGTGGATTCAGCCTACCCATTCCCCTAAGGGTAGTAATTTGATGAAGAGCTTAGGTAAACACCATGTTTGATGGCACAGTCAGTTATTTTTAGGCCTACAAAAGCCAATGCATTATCTGAAATAATTGCATCTGGTATACTAAACCTACCCAATAAATCTTCATAAAAGTTCAAAACAACACTTTCATTAGCTTCTTTCAAGGCTACTACCTCTGTCCACTTAGTAAAATAATCTGTGACTGTTAATATCCACTTGTGACCAGTACTGGAAGGTGGATTAATTGCCCCAATGAAGTCAAGGCCCCATTTTGTGAAGGGCTGATCAACTGAAATAGGTTGGAGTGGCATGGCTGCCAACCTTTCTTTACCTACAAATAATGTACATTTAGTACACTTTCTAACCCAGTAATGTACATATTCAAATGAAAAGAGATAGCCATTAATATCCAGCCTTCGTAATTTTTAAGGTTGTTGTTCAGGCAACAAAGTGACCACCAGCTGACCCATTATGAAATTCATGTAATAGTTTATAAATCTGATTGGTTTCAACACATCACAAAAACACTCCATTGTAGTCCTTTTTGAACAAGATATCTTCAACCATGACAAAAGGAATGGCTTGCAGCATGTAATACCTTCTTTTTACTGCACTCAACCCTGCTGGGCACTCTCCAGTCTGCAAATAATACATCATATCTCATGTCTAGCTAGTGTTGCTGGCTAGAACAACAGGTACAACAATATTATCAGTCATTAAAACCACTTCTTCTGGCAGTTTAACTTCATTTATGCTGTTTCAGCTAGCTACTCACATAGTCCTTTGCCCTAAATTAGCTTGGTAACCTTGATGTCAACATCATACTCCATCACTCTAGTTATCCAACCAACTCTCTTATTTCCTAAATCCTTGCTGAGTAAGAACACTTGGATGGGCAACCATCAGCTGAATTTTGTTATTAGATAACATGTGCCTAAATTTTTTAAGGCTTCTTATGACAACAAGTACATGTTTTTCAATGAATGTGTACCTTTTCTCATAGCCTTCTAGACCCTAGCTGAAAAAGGCTATTGGTTGCTCCTGGATTTCTATGTTTTGCTGGGTTAGCATAGCAGAAATAGTGTCAACTCCTCCATAGGCATACAAGATAAAATCTTTTGAAAAATCAGGATTCATCAATGTACGAGAAGTTGCTATGGCTGCTTTGATGTCCTCAAAGCTGTCCTTTCCTTCTTTAGTCCAGCTAAAACCAATATTCTTCTTCAACATGGCTATTAGAGGCTTCAATAAACTTGCAATATTTAGAATAAGCCATCTAACAAAATTGATTCTACCCAAGAAACTTTGCAGTCCCTTTTTGTGGCTAGCAGGGGTAAGGTTGAAATAACACTTACTTGTTCTGGATCAATTGTTATCCCATGTTTGGAAACAATATGACCTAGTAATTTGCCCTCATGTACAACAAATATGCACTTTTTGGGGTTTAGTGAGACTCCATATTTCCTACATCTTTCAAAGCCCTGTCTGAGATGAGAAAAGTGATCTTTTGCATCTCTAGAAAAAAACAATGATGTCATCTAGATATACCAAAACAAACTTATTCATTATGCCCTGAAAAGCCATGTCCATGGCTCTTTCAAAGGTGGCTCCTGCATTTGACAACCAATATGGCATCTTTTGATAAGCCATAGTACCCCATTTGGTTGTGAATGCTGTCTTATACTGGTATTCCTCCTTAACCAAAATTTGGTTATACCTTGAAAAAGCATCCAGTAAAGAGAACCTTTCAACACCTGAAACTACTTGCAAAATCTACTCCATTGAGGGCAGAGCGTAGTGATCTTTCAATGATGCTCTATTCAGGTCCTTGAAATCAACACACAACCTAATCTCACCATTTTTCTTCCTAACAGGAATCAGATTAGACACCCATGATGTGTGTTTGATTGGGAAAATGATACTACTTTGAATTAGCTTATTTAATTTTGTTTTCATCATCACTTCCAGCTTGGGGTTAAGAGGCATTTGCTTCTACCTCACTAGTTTTGCCCCCGGTTCCAGCTCTATGGTGTGCTGAACTAGTTTAGAGTTAAAACCTTTGAGGTCTTTGTATTCCCATGCAAAAATACCATCAAATTCTTGACACAATAACACAAAAGCATGCTTATCTTCAGATGTACATACCTTTCCTAATTTGAGCAGTTTGGACTTAAAAATTTCAATTGATTCATAGTGCTTCTCTTTGACAAGCATGTTGGATTTTTCTTTTCTGAACTGATCATCTGAATTGAAAATTGATTCCAAGGTCACCAAACCTTTTGGCAACTTATTTGTCTTTAATTGAACAATCTAGTCTTCAAATTTCTGCTATAATTTTTGCTGGTTACTATCTGAAATCTTAGCCTCCTCAATGACAAATTTGCTATTTGATCATCACTTTCAAAAACTTGCCAATGTATAAATTATTATCAGGCACTGATGGCCTCACAACCACTTTCACATACTACTATTGCTCAGTGTTTCTGATTTCTTTGGGTATATCAAATTTAGCCCCCATGGCTGCAAGCTTATTAGCCTATTTGTTCTGATTTCTAGGTATGGACAACAGATTAAAAGCATTGAAACCTTCAATGAGATTCCATACTCTATGCTTGTATGACAAGCAAGTCATTTTTGGCAACATTCATGTTCCTTACCTGGTTTGCAACAAGTTCACTGTCACCATGCACCTTCAAACACTTGATATTCTTTCTTCTGGCCCATTCTAAGTGATGAATTAGTACCTCATATTCTGTTGTGTTATTTGAAGAGATGAATGCAAATCTGAAAGCTGCATAATACTTCTCATTTTTAGGTGAAATAGGCATAGCTCCACCTCCTACACCTACTTTGCTTCTTGCACCATCAAAATACAGTTGCCACAGGTCATTTTCTACATGTTCAAATTGTTGTTTCTACTATTCTTCACCTTTCATTAGGTTAGGAACAGCCTGATCCTGCTCATGAATCATATAGATTCCTAATCTAGCCTCTTCCATCTATTTACAAGGATCTTCTTCATGGTTTTTAGATGCCCATTCATCTAAAAATAGGTTTGAAATGCTCTCGATTGGGGTATGATTTTTATGAATAGCAGGCTATTCTTCCTCATCACAGGTAAGATTAGCATTAACAGCACTAGGGACATAGGGTTCCAAGTGATCTTTCACAAGGGGTTTAGATTTTATAGTTACCCTTGTACCATACCTAGTCCTAAAACACATATGGGTCTAATGAGCTGATAAATATCCTCCTAACTTTGCTGTGAAATCCATGGAAAGACATAAAGCAAAGTATGGGGGTAGGTCTATTACATATATGTCCTAAGGAATTGCAAAATTTGGGTAGGCATGTAATGTGAGGTCCAAAATTCTTATGATTCCAATGGTGTTAATTGATGAACCATCTAACCGAGTTATAGGTTTGGACATTAGTTCATAAGTCAGTCCCAACTTATCCACTATCTATTTTGGCATAACTGAGGTGCTAACACCTGAATCTATCATACAATTATGCATGAGGTGTTTACCAATTATTAGAGACACGTAAAATGGTGTTGTTTTGACCTCATGTACTTTCTGTTCTTTCTGGGATGGTGGGTCATTTGCAAGCACAACTCTATTCTAGTCTCTAGGCTGACTTTGACATGGTTCATTGGTCAAGGAAATATTGGCTAATACCTTCTGTAACAAATCTCTTTGACTTGGAAGGGATAATGACTCCCGCATAGACATGCTAACATTTTCTTTCTTCATATAATCAATGATATTAAAATAAAATGAACCAACCTTTGGTTGTCCTTTTGAAACAATAGGATTGACTTATTGTTGTACTTGTTATGGCTGCCCTCTTGGTAGAACATGAATATTTGATTGCTGTGACGGACCAACATCACCTTGTTGGCTTGATGGGCTTGATTTTGGCTTCTTCTAACTTGCTATCCAATATCTACAACTCTCTTTTTGGCTCTTGTGTTAGCTGCTATGGACTAGGTAGATTGATTTTTCCCTTGCATATGATTAACCTCGCAAAACTCTTCACCCTACCAATTCATGAATGCTGTATCAGTTTGCTCTTGTTCAGGAATATATCCTTGCTGTTCTGAAACTTCTTGTACCATGTTCTGCTAGACAACAACATTACTTTGTACCATTAAGGCCTAATTAATCATGCTGTTTGAGCAGGATGATTGGTTGTGTGGTTGGTTACAGGGGTAACACCAATCATATTCTTGTGCCATGTTGTTTTGCACTGGTATTAATTTTCTTGAAGAGATGGCAGCATGTTGGTTATAAGACTGATAAGGCCTTGTATTAAAATTCCTTCTTTAGCCTTGATTTTTAGGCTGATAAGGAGGTCTGTTCTGCTGGTTACTTTGCTAGTTATTCTGGTTATTTTGTTGCTGACTCTGATAATTTTGCTGCTTGTTTTGGTATGGGGGCTAATAAGGCCTATAAATTTGATTATGCTACTTCTCTATACTCACTAATTTATTGCTAACTATTTTTAACAGCCCTGCTTGTTCTTGAAACTTCACTTTAAGCTCTTGTAGCTTCTGAGATGGGGCTGGGACAACATTAGTTTGGGTTGCAACTTGAAAATTTAGTGCTTGTACAATAGGTACAACAACAATAGGGGGTATTTATAATGGGATTGATGGCTATATTTCTAGAAAAATAAGCATTGACGGCCTTGGGGATATTTTACCAGCATGAATTAGGCTATTTTCAGCTCTTATGGCAACCTCATATGCACCTGGCAGCATGTTACCACCCATAGACTGGATCATTACTACAATATCACTATTAACAACTCTAAGAAAGTACAAAAAAACATGTTCAACAATAGGCCTTACCGCTGCTGGTATTCTGTCCCATGTCCATTGGAAACAGAAGTTGAAATCAACCATATGCTCCTGTGGAGCCCTCTTTATTGTACTCAGTTGTTCTAGCAAAGACAACTTATCTGACTTGTCTTCAAATTGTTTGTTCAAAGCATCTTCAAGTAGGTCCCATGATGTAATAAAACCTACAGCCAATCCCCTGAACCATTGAAGGGCCTTACCCTTCAGAGATGCAGCCAACAATCTCACTGCAACATTTTCCTGTGTTATGTGATGGACTGAGCATAACGTGGCCACATCTTTTATATGATCAATTAGAGTAGTCTGGTCTTCACCTATAAAAAATGGTAAACCTCTCAAGGCTGTTACCAGAATGTCATCATGTGTTGCAAGCAGCAATGGGTTGCCATTATTGAATTGCACAAAAGGATATCTTTTCACCATTGGTGGAGCTTGGGGTGTCTATGGAGTTTGAGGAGTTTGGGGACTTTGTGGAGTTTGTATTTACAAATTTATCATCAAATTTCTCTTATCAAACTCTACAGTCCTGAGACTAGGAGTAGATTGGGTTCTCTCTACTGGACTGGGTGTTCTTACAGTTGTTCTGCCTCTTCTCCTTGGAGGTGACAACTGTAGATACTCAAATGAAGTTGAACTTCCTCTCATTTGGACTTTTCTCATGTGCTAAATTCACTAGATCTGTAAAAAAATAGAATTTTGAGTCACCAAGTATGTTATTTTTTGCCTTTAAAAGGTTGAAAACCCTACTGTGCATACCAAACAACAAAGGAAAAATGTGTTGTATTGACCTAAAACTCGTGTCCCACCGGGCGTGCCAAAAATGGTTGTCACAAAGGATTGCACCCTGAATGCTAAGCCTTTACAAGCTTGGCAATCCCATGCAACATGGGAACACTCTCAAACTATGGGTTTGTTTGTTTCAAGAATGAACCTCCAGAAGAGTCAGCTCCCTTTAAATGCCCCTTTGGATCTAAAAACTGATGAAGGAAAGAGATAGAAGAAAATTGAATAAACTAAAAACTGCACTAAAAATCTATCCTAAAGGGGGGTGATGCACCAATGTATAACTTGACATGCAATCTAATTCATAACTAATTCTCAAAAATCTATCCACACAACTCAATTTGAGATACTTGATCACATCAGTAATTCATAAGAAGGTTTTATAAATCTATCCTTTCTGAAGGAAAATAGTATTTTCACAACCTTGGAGATGAGAGAAACCAGTAACATAGCCTATGACCTGTGATAAAAATGCATTTTGTGTACATGCAACTACGAATGAGACACAAATTTAAAGGTTTTATACTCAAAACACATTAAACTTTCATTAAAATCACTCCTAAGAATAAGACACCTAAAAATAAGAAGGCAAACACTTGATTTTCTAGAAAATAAAGAAGGAATTTCTACTAATAATGATAATAATAACCTGTAAATTGTTGCTGAATATCAATAATTGTGAAAAAATATGAGTTACAAAGTTGTCCTCTCTATAATGCACAAGAGAGGTGAAAAGAAAGAACTGAGGAAAAAAGACTAAGTCTTTTCTCCTATAATGCAAAAAAAGGTCTCCAAGGACCCTCCAAGGTTAATTGCACTCAAAAAATCTCCTCCAAAAGTGATCCATGAGGAAAACTGAAAAGCCCTAAAAAGAAGGCCCAAAACTACTCCAAATTGAGTTAAAATAGCTCCAAACTCCCTCTCTCAGTCAGTTTGACCAAAGAGAACTCAAAAAGCACTATAGTTTGACTCAAAGCCAAAAATAGAACTCCAAATAACTCCCTTGCATGAGCTTGTACTTCAGTTAAACTTTCCTTCCTATTTTTGCATGATTGAGAGGCAAAATAAACTAATTTAACAATTAGTTAATGCAATCGATGTGATTGATTTAATAATTGCTACGTAATGCATGATATTCTCTTATGTTTATTACATAACAAATATTAAAGCAATTTATAATTTTATTGCATTTAATAATTGTTAAGTTACAATATTTTGCCTATTGACTGTGCAAACATATGAAGTGGGTTACATCAAAATAATAAACCTTAAAGGAAAAAAATAACCCCTCTCCTTGCTCATGCAAAAATAATCTCTTATTCTATCCTCTTGATTCACTTGGTCAACTCACTAGTTCACTTGACTCCCCTTGACCTCAAAGCCATCTTTTTATTCTAAGAAAAATAACATCAAAATTCACATAACAAAAACATATCCCTTATGACTTCCCTTGGCCATCACATGCCTCCATAATCTACCACCATAGTCATAATTTATGTTTGACTTGGAGTTTTATCATTACCTTAGCCTTTGAAAACACATGATTCTCCTTTGATCCCTCACAGGCTCCTTGGTATGATTACTAGGTTTCATGAGTTGATGGTTTTGACCCCGAGGCATTTTGCATTGTAATGATTAAATTCTTTTAAAAAACATAGTCAAAGGCAAAAGAAAATGAGCCCGTGGGCTAGGGCTTGTCAAGCAAAAAGAGACAACCCTAAAACATTATTTCATTTTACTCATTCATCCTTTGGACTCTGTTGGAGTTGCACCACCATGCTAGGGTTTGAAGGCTGAACTTTGCTGTTTCAATGGCTTTTGGAGATTGTCTGTTGTAGATATCGGCTATTTTATCCTCCTTTTTCCTCTGTAAGATATTTCTTCACCTCTCTGTGATTTTATGTGACCAAAAATGGTGAAAAGTATCTTTTATTTCATTGGTGTTTCATACTATTCTCTGTTCATTCATGGCTCTAGTTCTTTGAAGAGAAAACAAGAAAGAATAGTTTTCTCTATTTGATGTTTTAGCTTCCTTCTTAAAAACCTCTGTTGTAAATGATCTTTTTGCATCTTTCACTATGTTCGTATGCAACAAAACAATGATAATACTCGTTACTTGATGCCACTTCTACATATCACTCTTTTTTCTTGCTTGGACTCATGAGATGAAATGATAAAAGAACTTCCTCTGAAGGTTGTTGTGAGCAATATATTCATTTTTCTTTTTTCTTTTCACAAACCCTGCTAGGGTTTCATTGAACTTACACTCTTGCTTTGCTGTGCTGTGCTTTGTATATGAGCAAGATACCTTTCATTTCTTCCTTTCAGTACACCAGCCTTTTCTTTGTGGCTCTTAGATAAGTATTTCTCTTGTGGCAATCTATCATGGCATCTTGGGGTTCTTGTCTCTGCTAGGGTTTCAAAACCCAATGCAACTCAAGGTCTCTACTAGGTCATGGCTCCCTATGGAAGAAATCCTCTCTACTATGCTTTGTGTGGGGAAGCTCTCTGACAATGATGATAGGATATTACTGTGCCTTACTGTCTCAACCTATGCAGATCACCATGTTTACTATGCGGTTCTAGTTTGGTAAACTGGCTTTGGCTGTGAGCATCCCCATTGTCCCTTGACATCTTGTCTTATACTACATCTATGCCCTTTTGCACTGCTATCTCTTCTAGATACCTGCATCATACTTCATGGCTCTTTTTCTTTACTGTTTGACAGTGATTTTAGAACACTGTATCTTATTCTTGAGCCTTCAAATCATGGCATCAGATTTGGTGTAACCCTAAATTGATTGCTCTTAAACCTTGACTGTGGTCTTCTAGGTCTTCTTTAAGGTTCTAGGCAAAATTCATTCCACCTTAAACATGTAAAAATCCTTTTATGATTAGTAGGGTTTAGATTTTCGTAGAAACCTAAGAAAGCAACATTTAGATTCTTAAATAATCATGCACATTGTTCAACTGTCTTATGAGTCAAGGGGCTTTGAGGTTTATCACAGATGCATCTTGATCTCTTTCCTTTGGGAGGTGTTCCTAAAACTTTTCCCTTTACGTTTTATGGTTTACGAGTGTGTGACAGTCCTATGTCTAGTATACCACCTACTGTTATGAGTTGATGTCTTTGTCATTTGATGACCACATCTTGCATCATTTGATAGGTCTTGAACCTTACTATCAACATTCTTGATCTTAGCACTTGCCTTAGATTATTGCACTTTTGTTGTCCTCTATATCTATCTTCATCCTTGGTTCACATTTGGGTATGCACTTTTCTTGATCTTTCTCCATAGGTTTCTATCCTTTTATCTTACATAGTCTACTCCATCAAACTTGATCTCTACATTTTTTAACAAACCTTTCCAAATTCTTACTGTCTCTAAAGGTTTCTCTACTTCTTACCTTGCTTTGGGATCAGTTTTCCTAGTGTGAACTATCCATCTATATGCTTTTATGTAACTTCTCTAGGGATCTCCAAGATTGTATAATACTGTCCCTTACTATTATCACAATACCTATAGCATACTTCTTGATAGATAATAATACTTTTAAACAAGGACTGAATGCATACCCAAACTTATACTCCTTTACACATAATATGCATGCATAGGACCTTTACATGTTTTGCATCTTCACTTGACAGGAGCTTTCTTTGCACAATGAACATATGGCCTTCAACTTGTTTGTTCACACTAAAAACACCCTTATCTCATTAAACTTTGATCTCTCAATGTGATGACCATCCATACATAACTAGCCTCTACCATAGTTTCCCTATAGGTCTATATGTTGCCTTTTTGTGGAATAATGTCATTTGTGTCTTCTTCATGTTGAGGCACACTTTCCTATTGTCCCTATTTTGACTCTATCCAATAGTCTTTGCAATTCATTAGACATCATTATCTCAGAGTTCAAAGACTCTTCCACACTGCAATCTCATTCTCTCTGACTGTCCTATTGTTTTCATGTGCACCCAACTCTTGAATGCTTCCCATGACTATCTTTTGATGTTTCTTTTCTCAATAGTGTTTCATAGTTGAACTGAAATGGATTCTGATAGATAGTCATTGTGGGCAGACACTAAATCCATTAATGTATTCAAGCATACTGATCCATTTTGAAGATTAGCAGGAAGATAGACAAAAGGCATGATATTTGATACTAAAAGTGCCAAAACCCAAGCTTTCAAAGCTCTATTATCCGCAATTTCATCTCTATTTTATGGCACTGGATTAGCCTCTTCATTTCAAACTTATCACTAGGTTCTTCATAGAATCTAAACCTGTGATTGTCCCTTTTTGATTGGCCATCTTGACTGTCTCTTCAAAATAGTCCACTCTTAACTCTATCTTTGCATGTTGTCTCCTATTGTCATAGTCATGCACCTTTATGTGTGGTCTATGTTATTGCCCTTTTTACTTGCAAGTCCATAGATTGTTATTCAATGCCTTCATTCTTCAACCTGCCACTTCTACTATTGTATTCATGCTACTCCATGTCACCTTGACTGTCCTTAAGTGCCTATGACTATTGCCTTTTTCTTCCTTTATTCACTATCATTGCTTCCTTCAGGTGATTGTCCCTTGAGGTGGTTGTATCTTTCTAGGGGGATGACTATCCTGCTACTATGAAGGTGACATAGCTAATACATTAATATGGCATTATGACTATCCTACAATAGTATACTACTATAATTTCCCATTATGACTGTATTATCACCACTGTACTAGTGACCTTGGCTTATTACAGTGTACTGTACCTTTGCTACATGTTGAGATTTTTTTGCCTTTTTGTCTTCACTTTAGCACTGGACTATGTCATCTTTGATTGAACTGGAATAGCATTTATGATGGTGACAGCTTTGAATACATGATATAACAACATCTTTGATTATGATATGACAGTGAGATCATCCATGAGCTATACTTTAACATGACCATGATATAGATGATAATTTGATGGTGGATTATACTCCTTAATGAGTGATGAATGCACCTTTACAATTGCTTCTATAGATTGTCATGCTTTTAAAAGGGAACTCATTGCTCATTTGTGATTGTCCTCTCAAAGTGAGGGCTTGCCTTCATTGCATCTTTGACTTGACAGTCATTGATGGGCAATGTCTACCTTATGAATCCCTTCTTCTATTGATTAAGCACATGACATTTTACTGATTTGAATGATATGATTATACCTGTACCTACACATTCAACAAAATGTTAGGAAAACTAAGAAGCCCAGAGATTCTCATGATGACTAAATGATCTTTCTCTTTTTAGATCTTCATGATACTGATAATTGCATCTGGTGTTTAGTTTATTCATTCTATTTTATTGATCAAATGTAGAATAGCAAGCACTCTTGAATTGTTGTATATAGGATCAAAGATTGTACTCCAAGCTCTAACATCATTTTTCTCCCTCCCCTTGCAGGTCTTCTACTAGAGCTGTCACTTGGACAATTTGAGATGTTGGTACAGACCCAAACAATGGGATTCGTCATTCACCCAGGCAATGACGGGTCCCATCTTTGTTTCTATATGATTTCTTTTCATGTTTTGTACTTGTTATTTTATCTCTTATCAGACACAGTTACTCCCACAGCTTGTGTGGGACTATACAAACATTTCTCTTTTGAATATATTAGTTATTATCATCTCATGTAATGACTTATGTGTAACTTCTTTTGTGAATAAATTGCATAACATGAACTGAAGACTATTTTAAATATATGTTTACAATCATGAAAAAATTGACCAGTTATAAGTACCTTTTTCTGAACTGTACCAAATTGCACTGAATGAACTGCAATGAACACATCTGAAATATGATATGGGAACTTATTGCTCTTTTATCACCTGTCATCCTTTGAATCTCTCCTGCCGTACTAAGGCACTTTTCATTTATCTGGATTGTGTATCAGCTTGATTTGAGCTGTTACATGATCTTGGTAACATGATCATCAAATAGTTCCTCATCAAGATAGTAGATGTTGACTAGATGACTCATGCACTTAAGTTTTTTGCTACCTCCTCCTTTGAACTCACTTTCTTCTTGAAAGCATTAGAAAACAACTGTTATAGCCCAACCTAATTGGGCTTCCAAGCACAATTTAGCAACAGTAGCATGATTATATATGTACCTCACACTTGGGGGCAAGTTGTCTCATCTAATCCATCCTATTCTACCAGTCCTAATACATTATATCCACATACCTATCCTGTCATCCTAATCCATTATATCTACATTCTGCATACCTATCCCATTGCATCACCCCATCCTCCCTTCCTCCTTTGATCTTGATAAGGACATGGGAAAAATATCTAAAACTTGCTTTGGACACCTCTTGACATACTCTAATGTCTACCCATCCATTCCAAGCATTCTCCCTATCATGCATCCTAATAAGAATTACCTCACCTTCTCATAAGTAACACCTATGTAGAGTTGGGGCATGTTATTCCTATGCGACATAGTCCTTGGAAATCCATCCTAAATCCCTCGATCCATCCCCCATGTATCTTCCATCCATTCTATCCATTATCATCAATCCTTTTATCCATCCATCCATCTCTCCTTTCATCCTTTCCCTTCAACCTAGTTTTCCTTTTCATTGGTATCTAACAAAAAGGCTATCCAAACTGCAATCCAATGTTATCCCATAAAACAAAAAAATCCAAAAAAACTCAAAATATCCCAAAATCCCCCAAAAAAACCAAATATACCCAAGCAATAAATCTAAATTTAGACATCCTTAACCCATGCCCATCTAGCAAAGAAATCCCACTAATCATCCAAAAATATCCAAAGATTTTGTTCTTAACCTTGTTGCAAATCTGATCATCATCATCATTAATCCAATCCAATGAACTCTTTCTTAAGGATTGTCTAACTTAAGTATAGAGATCCATCCTTATCAATCAATCCTGGTGTTGATTTGCATGGTCAAGAATACTATCTAATCAATCCATCCATCATCAATTTTTACCTTGACAGGGGAAACAACTTTGTTTATCTTTTTATCATCTGTGCATGCTTGCTTGCTTGTGTGTATTATCTTTTCTATCTTGCATTTGTATTAGTCCTTGTAACATACTGCCACTATGACATCATGGTCTTCCAAATCATGGTTCCCAATGGCATATGTTTTTTGTGACCTTGTTTGTGTGTCAGTCCTATGTATTGGAGACATTGTCATCTTGGTTTTCTATACCCTACTGCATAAAATCCATTGCTATATTAAATAAAGGATTGCTCAACCCAAATTAGCATAACTAATCATTATAATAAATCCATCATTCTTGCATCCATCCTTTTATTTCTCCATTTTTGTCTATTTCTCTTCTTCCACCAATTTTCCATCTTTTATCTAACCTTTTCTTCACATACATTCATTTCGAGAGCACACCTGTATTCTTCCAAATCACCCATCCTCTCGAGGGGGTATCATTCAAGCCCATAATTTATCCACTAAGTACTTCTTCTACCCGACTGGGGCATCATCATTTCTAATCCAATCATATTCTTCTAAACCAAACTCTTCTTCTATCCAACACAACACTATGTTTTAAACTTCTTTGAAATGATGGTACTTTGCAACACCATCTCAAAGAGGGTCAAAATGCAGACACCTAAAATTAACCTCACTTCTCGACTTAGTTATTCATTTACCAGACCTTCACATTAATTAAATAATTCTTAATTATTTGATTAATTTCATCTATTGTTATGGAAATCACTCAACCTTATTCTTCTACATTAATTATTTAATTAATTTATTTTCACATTAATTAAATAACCTACAATTATTTAATTAATCTATTTAATTTTCTAAATTTAATTAAATAATTTATTATTTAATTAATTAAATTATAATCCAACATTAATTAAATAAATCAAATATTTATTTAATTAATAAAATCCAAATCACAATCACATCTTCTTGATTTATTTCCTTTTTTTAACTCATGTGTATATAATTAATTAAATTATTTAGATAATCTTATCAATTATCCCCTCATCTCTCATCTTATCTTTTTCCCGATTTTTTTTTTAAATTTCTTCTTATCTTATCTTATCTTCTAGATTTATTTCCTCTTTTATCAAATAAATCAAACATCAAATCTTTATCTCAAAAATCAAATCCTTATCTCTCCATCATCAAAAATCTATAAATAAGCCATTCTTTGAACTAAATAGGGGACATCATCTTATGCAAACTTATGCTGTTGAAATCATTCCTTCATTTTCACTCACCAAGGTTATGCTATTATGTTAAGCAATCCACATACACACTTGAATTGAAGGAGCAAATTCATCGAAGCTTGGGTGCGCTTCGATACGCTTGATTGGTGAGGTAAACCTGCTTGCGAAGGAAGGTATAACTATTGTTTGGTTTATTGTCTTTAGTTAGTCTTCATGTGCAATTTTATGTTCATAGTATGTACCTAAATCGAGGTTGATTGAGGGTGATAGATATTAGAATACCAAGTCACTTGCAACAAATATTTAAATAGAAAGGGAAAAAAGTGTTACACAATCATCCAATACATTCGTTATGATTTTTGGAGAAGATTTTTTTTAAATGGATAAAAGGATATTAAAATGGAGAATAAATTTTTAAAAGAAATATGATTTTTGGATGACCACCTATTTATAGTAGTCAAGGACAACAACTTATTAAAAAGTGTTCACATGAAAAATGGTCCATTAGCCAAAATATTTTGTGATATTTCAAGAGTAAATGTGATATTTTTTTTTAAGAAGAAAAAATTATTAAATATCAATTTTTTGAAACAAATTTTTAAAAATAATTAATTACAATGAGTAAAAATTAAAAAAAAAGAATATTATATATATATATATATATATTGAATGGTATTCATCCATAATAATTAATAATTGTAATGTTGTATAAGTATATTTTGGAAAAAATAAACATATTACTTTTATATTTAAATAAGAAATAATTTTTTTAAAAATATTTTAAAATTTAAACACAAAGTATGTGTATATATATATTAAACTGATAAACTAAAAAAAACATTAAAGTAATTATATATTTTAACTTGTTAGACATATCATCATCTATGATAGAAAGTTGATTAGGTAAATTTTTTATTTTGTTAACCATATCATTTTATTAATATAATAAATAAAGGCCTCTTGGTCATAATATCCTTCTTCCTTGTTAGAATGAAACATGTTATCTTAATAAGAGGTAAATGGAAGAGCAATATTCATTGCTGAATGATGAGGATTTATTCTAGTGCTTTGTTAAAGGGGACCTAAGGGTCTTAGGATCTTACAAGTAAGAAGCCAAAGAAAAACACAGTGGTTAAGAAAACCCAATATTGATCAACAAATGCACAAATTGTGACAAATTAAGAACAAACACTAGGAAATTTTATACCTTAATAGGATAGGTTTGGATTTGTTATGAGTTCACCAAATTATGCAAGGGAATAAAATAATTTCATACACTATTTTAATTTAGGTCTAGTGTTAATTAACAATAAATCAAATAGATGTTTAGTGTTTTTGTGTGCTGGCTGCTATCCAATAATGTCTAATCTTTGGGGCAGCATTTTGTTGTAGGGTTTTGAGGCCCCTTCAAAACCTATTTTACCCCTTTTACCAAAAACAAAAATCAAATCAAACCTAGAAAATAAGAGTTGAGGTATTTAATAACTAAGAGAATAATATGTTTATTTAATTTTGATGTAATTTTAATTTTTGCCTTATTTTTGACTGAATGATATGATACAACAAATGATTAACATATGAGATATAAACACATATAATAGATAAATAAGTTGTGACCTAGTTGCTTCAATGTTTCACCTAATGAAGATAGGACGATGTCATGTGATTGGGTCCTCAACTAGGTCACACCATGTGGTCTAGTCTAACTAGTGCATCTTGATCTATTATAGAGGTAACCTCCTTTATTTTACTTTTCTTCTATACTTTTATTTGAGAAGGGGCTTATGTTGGAAAGCACAAGGAGTCCTATTGTAAGATGTAGAGAAGAGTCTTGACTTGTCTCAATAATAGTCGATCCCTTGTGTGTGAATATACAAAACACATAGAATAAGAATGCAATTTTGATGCAACTAAGACTAATGTGATGGATACCAATTTTTAAGATTGAAACTAATGCAATTATACTTAAATTGATCTAATATTGGGATTGATACAAATTACACTAAAAGAGTTTTATATGTTCCTTGTGTGTGTTTTCATGTTGATACTTGATGTGTCTAACAACCTAGGAGATAATCTTAAATACACGTTCCTAGAACTTTACTCAACTTGATGTTTTTAACATGTGAGTCAATGAGATAATGACTATATTCTAAAAATTTCATCCTCATAGTGACAAATTTAGGATTTAAAATATGAGAAATAGGCTATGCCATACAACCTATTTAATATAATTGGTTGCACCATGCAACCTAGATATAGATGGAAAAATGTTGGGAATGGTAATTAGACTAAACCATGGGGATATATACTAGTTGTTGGATAGTGGGTTTAGGTGTGATTATTTATTGTCACAACAAATAAGTCAAATGGAGGACTAAGACTGCATTTATGACTTTTATGCTTCCACATTTTACATACTTGTCTACTAGGGCACTTGCAACAATAATATGGGACAAAAATATACTTTTGATTACACTTTTATGGAAATCCATCCTCTATTCGAAAGCTCTTATTTTGGCATAGGTTGAGAGGATGCTAGTAAAGGTTTTGGAATCCAACTTTACACCTTCTAATTACATTTGCTTAAAATTTTCCAAGGAATTTTTGATAAACCCAATTTGTGTATTTCCTACAATCATTCCAATCTATAAAATCATGTTCTTTTGAGGTATTTGGTCAAGTAGTTTGCATGCCTTGTCCATTCTTCCACATTTTGTACATATATGTACTAGAGCATTTACAACTACTATGCTAGGTAAAAATCTCATTTTTGATAAGGCTTGATGTATGTCCATAACCTATTCTAAATCTCCCATTTCTACATTGGATTGGAGGATACTAGAAAATGTTATGGAGATTGGCTTTATACCTCTAAATGGCATTATTAAACTATAAGAAATAAATTTCTCAAAAAATGGATGATTTCCCTTTTCTATTCAAATTTCATGTCTTACCAAAAATCTTGTTCCCATTCTTTTAGAACACCAAAGCATTGAAATGTTCATTCAAAAGATTTATTCTAATTTTATTCTTCAAATTGGTAGTGAAATGTTCATTCAAAAACTTTATTCTAATTTTATTCTTCAAATTGGTAGTGTGATTGAAAATTATCAATCACCAATATGAGCCAACTATTATTTTAATGTTCTCCTTTTATATGAAAATAATTTTCTAATTTTCTCATATGACTATTTTATGTATGTGTTCCATTCTACCAATACCTGCAAGTTACCATTGACCTATTTGTGTAAGACTAAAGTTCCAAACCTAAATTTTTTATGTGGTAGAAAATATAAAGAACATGTTAAGCATTAGATAACTATCAATCAACAATATATGTATTGCTCCACTCTAAGTTATATAAATTATAAGTCAACAAGAATCCATTTAAAAGTGTTATTTTAGTATATTAGATTATTTTTCTCATTCTTATGCATCAACTTGAACGTGTCTTTTGAAGGAAAGCTAAAAAAGTACTTAAGATAGATGAAGTTTGCATCCCATGACTTTAGGTTTGTAAGTGTATTATGGTAGTGATGGAACTTCAAAGGACTATTATATGATTACAAATTACATATCACTCTCTATCTCACTAGCTACTTGAGTGCCAACATTTTTTATTTCTCATTTCATGACTTTAATGAAGAATCTTTTAGACATCAAATATCTTTGAGTAATGTATACATTTAAATCACTACTTATGCCTAATTAGAGCTAGAAAGGGATGTTAGTAAATAGTAATGCATTTATAATCCTTAATCATTGTATTATTCATTTTCAAGATAGAAATGTCATGATAAAATAAGATATCAAACAAAAGGAGCTATATATCAAATGATTTGAGCTATCATCCTTGGACAAACCATTTTATATCCATATGGATCTATAATCCATTAGACATCTTACTATGAGGCACTATATGTAAAACCTTATATTTAACCAATAAATTTTGACATCTTCAAAAACAATGTAATCCAATATGTCTTTGATAAGTGGCAAAAAAGAGTGTCGATCCCATTACATAACAACCAAAAAGGCACACCAAAGTTCCATTAAGAACCAAAAAGAATAAACTAGACTAACTAACAGAAACAACCAAAAAGAGACCCATGATAGAGACACAGCGGACCGACAGCATACCAACAACAGACAAAAACCACAGGCGATGACCGAAGCCCCAATGACTAGTTAAACATATGGTCCCAATCCTCAGCCAAAAACTAGTAGAGGTCACGGTACTCCTTGAGCTCTTTATCCTTCAATCCCTGGGTGGTAAACTTGGCATCCTGAAGGACAACCAGGGTTGAATCCAATATGTTATGATGATTACCCAAATATTAATTTAATTGAAAAGATAAAACAAGTAACGTATATTGCAAAATTAAATGCAATTATAATTAATAAAGTTACACCTTGTAAATTAAGATATATGAGCATCTTAAAAACAAAACCTAAATCCCTAAATGTTAAAAAATAAATTACAATCTAAGTGAAGGGAGGGTCATTCAAGCAATAGAAACCTTTAAAACCTATAGGGTCAATTTAAAAATACAATATAAATTTGATAAATGGAAGATTTTAAGTTACAATGATTACATTGAACAAATAATGATAGGAAATGAATGAAATGGAATGAGAACTTACAAGGATTACAAATACAAAATGTCCTTTTATTTGAAGGGTTGAAATATATGTATTTAATATATATGCTAGTTTTTATATTATCATATATTAAACTTATTTATAAGTACATAAATATAATTTTTAATATATTTTAATAGAAAATTATAATTTATTCACTAAAATTAAATGAATAAAATCATAACTACAATTTAAACACAATAAATTTTATATATTTTGTTCAAAAATACTTAATAGTTCTTATCTTTGTTTTTCTTTCTTTACTACTTATATACTCTATACTTTTATTTTTAAAATCCTAGTAAATATTCTATATTTAATATAACTTTTGATTTTACTTTTCTAAAATCCATCATTCATTATTAATCATTTAATTAAGAGCTTCCTAAAAAGTAAAATTGTTTTAAATTACTTTGTTAAAGGTAAGAACTATTAAATATTTTCAATAACATATATTAAAGTTATTGCATTTAAATTGTGTGTATGATTTTATTCATTTAATTGGAGTGAATAAATTATCTTTTAAGTAGTAAACAAAATAATATGTAAAACTATTGAAATAGCTATGTATTTAAGATTGAAAATTTGTGAAAAAGTAAAAGTGAATAAAATAGTTTTAAGCTAGTAAATAAAATAATAAGTAAAACCCTTAATATAACTATAGTATATAAAATAGCTAGTAAAACTATTGAAATAGCTATGTACATGGGATATATATACCATAAATAGTTTTAAATAGTTTTTAAAGAGAAAACTAAATAATTTGTCATGTTTTGAATTTTGTAAAACTTACAATTTAAAAGTAAAAAAGTTCAATTAAAATATATTAAAAATGATATTCATATATGTTCCAGCAACCAAGATTTGAAAGTGAAAACTAGAATACTTCCACAAAAGTGAATTGCATGAAAAATCCAAATGATTGATTCAAAAGTTGAATATAATGTACATAGTGCTTTGCTTAAATAGGAAAGAGAGAGGAGGAAGGAAGGTCAAACTCAACCACTGACTAACCTCCAAAATATGTGACACTTGTCTAATTCACATGACATGTGTGAGGGAAAGTGGTAGGTCAAAATTAAAGAGGTATCTCACATAGCTAAGGATACATGTTGAAGTGAGACAAACTCCTAAAAGACCTAAGTAAACTTAAGCCAGGTGTGAATAGGTCAATCCTTCTAAAATGTGATATCTAAACTAGTTATATAATGACTCTATTTACACTAACACCCCCTTAAGTGCAACTTAGAGAGTAGTGAAACAAAGATGAGTCCTAGATACTAGGCCATGTTAGGTACCCATGTATAAAGAAATGTCTCATAAAGAGAAGAAAGAAAGTTCTAAAACCCAGTGGGAAAAAACTTCCCTCTAAAAAGAGATGAAATATACAAGAAGCGGGTAGAAGGAGGACTCTGTAACGCCCGCCTTGTACCCTCAAAGAAATACACATTTATGCTACATGAAACAGGAACATTTTTTTTTTTAAAAGATTAAGATAACAAAGTAATGTTAACACAAGTAATTACGACATATTCTCTAAGGATACAAGGCTGCATTACTTTACAAACCTACTAACATAATTTAACATTCATCAGTGGCTGATCTAAATCCAATGCATAATTGAATAACTGATTCATACTCATTGCATGTCGACAATTAATGTAATACAATCTACAAGATTAAATACATAACTGAAATGCTTTCATATAAATACATCAAGACATCATTACATTGCCACTTTTAGTCTACATCAAAATTACATACATAAAGAATGTTCTGTTACACAAATCTGGTACAAGATTATACACATACATCTTCATCAACTGGTACAAGTACAATTGCCTGAAAACTGGAATAAATCTTTTCGGCATATGAACTTGATGAAGAATAACCAATGGATAAAATAGCTCTTCCACCCGACCATGTGGAACCCTAAGGTCCACCCCCCGAGCTAGGAGTTGACATGAGGTCCCAAACAATGACAGTCAGGTAGACAAAGACTAACATAAACAAAGGACGACCAAACGCCAATACAACACATGACAGATAACAAAAACAACACAATACAACTTAACTTAACTGAACTTCTAGAGGTAACACATAACGAATGGGGAGAGTACAACTAGGGAATGCTAGGCTGCAGTAGGCAGGAGTGTCATCACATGGCTTGTCATGGGTTGTCCTGGCAAGCCTTCCTAGGCCCCGGCCCCCATCTTGGGTTGTCCTGGTAGCCTCTCCCGACTCCCGGCCCCCATACAACGCTCATGCGGAAATCAACATACCTTTCATGAGGACAAGGTAGTCGATCTTGCCATTCCAGGCCTTCTCATCTCATCTCAAGCCTAAACAAGCACTTGAGCCATGAGTGAGGCATCCACTTATCTTGTTTAGTGTGCCTAACTACCCAACCCCAAAATTCATTATTTAGGTTATCACTTGATTAATCTACTTCCAACGGGTTATCCTGACTGCCACTTTGGGCGCCGGCCCCACGTTGAAAGCCACTCCCCTACCTGCATCTAGAAGACCCTACTCAACAAACATAGCAACACATCATCATGACAACGATGATACATGAACCATGCAAGGCATTAACCCTCTTGCATAACAATTATTCTCATATCCACCTGTAAATATAATAATGCAAGGTATTATCCCTCTTGCATATCAACTTAATCACAGGGACAACTCACAAATATTGCCCATAACAATACATAAACATTACTCTGTTACAATACACGATGTCTCCCCATTTCACAAAACTCGATACAAGATAAATATAATTAGACGAACAACAATACATCCCCAAAGAAATACATTCATCATTCACATTGTCTTTTATCCCAGACATAACTAGAGACAATATATCATCATATATCCAATACATAAAACACTATACTTGAAAACAAATCACGCTATCCTATGCCTCTGGACTGACACCCAAACATCTTGCACAGTGGACCCCATTACAACCAATAATCTCATTACAATGATAATAAATCCACTATCAAGACTAATTAAACAAGCTTCAGTTAACAACACCTTCATAATGATGTTGTAATAAGATCGTTACCAAGTTTAATCAACACTAACAATTTAAATTAAACTATTAACTACATTTCCTTATAGTTCGATAAATTAAATCTATTAACTTAACTAAAATATTAATCTACTTAATTTTACATATTCACATATAATTAAAATGTAACTAAGTAAATAAACTCATTTACCCATTATTTTATTAACTTTCCACTATGGGTAACTCACTAGGTTTAACTAACTGAAAAATAACATGAATATACTAATTCACTATTACAAATTCGTTTAATTGAACTCCCTTATTCTTTTCCACATTGTGGCTTACAAATTGGTTTAACCATGTGGAGAAATACCTCATTTCTTGAGCCTACTAGAGATTCCAAGTCTAATATGGTTTGTCTAAAATTGCATTACAGGCAACACATATGAAAGGGTTTGGTGGGTTGTATGTAACAAGTAAATCCAAAAAGATGACATTGGATTACATAAATATTGACATCCAGGGCTTAAATTTGACAGTCAACCTTCCCTCTCAAGCAATTTGTTTGTTGACAGTTATCTATTCAATAGTGCCTTTAAAATACTATGACATACTTTAGTACAGATAAATTATATAAAAGCCAAATATATATGTCATCTTGATTCTATATGAATTTTGACAGTTTGTCCAAAATCTCACCTTTTAAATAATACGGTCTTTTCAAAATTTCAGTTGTGTTTTACAACTAAAATGCCTAAATACAACTATACAATAGTAAGATTTAATGGCATCTCTGTAGATAAAGCCCTATCCACTGAACTCGATAGATTAAGATCTTTACAAGACGACTCTAAATTGAACTTAGATAGTTCTCTAATCCAATGCACTCACACTCATAGAAAAAGGGACATCTCCACTTAGGATCCTCGTTTGTGTGTTTACATGCAAAAACTCTCTTACTGTTGAGCCGATTTCCAAATATGAAAGGTAAGAATACAATTTAAGCTATAGTAGAAGTGCCTCCATTTCTGGTCTTATTGACTGACAGAAGTTTATACATATAGTCATGTCTGTCCAATTAATAGTCTCAAGACATCATGTTCGTTTAGCACCTACTGTCCCAAATAGATCGAATAAAAACTTTTAGAGATCAAATGGGTCATCTTATTTAGTTGATCATTGACAAATAAACAGTGTTATAAGAAGCACTAGTTTGACTACTCTCCCTAGGTAGTTCTAATAGCTATTCAATAAGAATGCTTCGCTATCCTTTCAGCTTATTTACTACATTAATATTTTGCCTAACTTAGTCTTATGTTACAGTGCTAAACCTATGCCATGAGCATGCTTGGCAAACCACCGCAAATTTTCCTAGGAAATCGTAGAAATGGGAAATGATTATATGGCCAAGAAACATGGTTGAAAATGGTGTTTTCCTGCTCCTGGCATTTATAGCCTCCTGGAAACATTTCCAACAGGAGGAAGTATTTCAAGAAGGCCAGACACAGCAGCTGGGCATTTTCGGCAAATAGAACCCTCTTCTAATTTCAAGTTGTTAGTCTAAAACTTTTAATTGTAAGCATTTCCCAAATTGGTAAACCGTAAAAGCTATCATCCCCATGCCCAAAATAATTCCTAGCATCTAGTCGCATTGCATATTATGCACCATGCAAAGGTGTTCTCCTCTATATGTCCTTAGCAGACCCATCAACAAATTTTGGTTGATGGAGGAACATAATTATTAATATGATTCGCTTCTTTCCTAGATCCTTCAACAATTGCAAATTGAGATATTTCGTGCTAATATTTTTGCTCTCTTTGAATCCCTTTATATCTCATGGTCAAGACAAGCATTAGGTCTCTTTTGGTTGTACAAACAAACCCGCTATACAGAATGTCAATTAGAAAGTATCAAACATTGAGTCTGTGACAGGAAAAATATAGTATTCAAAATTATGAGGATTGCATGACTATAAAGAAGTGACACTTCGGCTTCATATTTGAACATAAAATTGGAGAGTTACATTTCCCAGTCATGTAGGTATCTTACCATATCTAGCCCATATTCTTGGCTCAGTTCCACTACACTCTCGAATTAAAATTGGGAACCTTGGATTTAGTGTCTTCAAGTCCTTATAATTTGAACGAATAAAATCTCTGGTCGCATTGCTCGATGGCGAGGTTTGACAGAGATGAATGCGAAGCTCCTTCAGATTTCGAGATAGCTGCGCCCTCCAAGCCATTTCCTCACTAAATTTGGCCCTGGTCTCTGCTAATCTGTGGACCTATTACCTCGGCCTGAGTTGGGTGCGCCCTCTACAAAGTGATTCCCTAGATGACTTTTTTACAAAATTGTTGTGGTGAAATTATGTTCTTTTCCCATACATACCTGCATCGATGGCTAGGACAAGAGGCTAAATGGTCTGGGACTGCAGAATGATAAAGTAATTAAAAAGATCCCTGGGTGCAGATGGATCGAAAACCCTATCATGGCATAAGTTTCCCGTGGGAGGCAGATCACATCTAAAGGTAAGGGCGATATTTGCACAGCCGTTGGAGAAATTGACTAAGATGCTTAGGCCGCCTGGGATGCAATGATTGTAGGATATACACAAAGAGAACCTATTGAAGGTGTTTAAACACTGATCAAGTAGATGACGTTGGCAGATATACAACTAGACCACACCAAAGATAGGAGCCTTGGAGCGAGTATACTCACCCATCATCGCTGAAGATGCATACATAGGTAAGGTAACCGTGTTATCTGTAAGCAAATGCTTCAAGGGTATAGGGAAATAGGAAAACAAGGATTCACGAATGATTTTATTAATCTGGAACAAATCATGCATAAATTCAGAGGCTGATTTTCTTTCTCTTTACCAATTTGGAACCCTAAACAACAATATAAGGCTCATATTTTCTTCCCAATCATTTATGCAGAGATGGGTTGGTACTTCATTGTGTCTCCAACAGAAAATTGTTTGAAATGAAATGGTTGCAGGGACGATTGACGGATTCGGCAAACCAATGGAGGGAAAAACAATCTACTAACGGAATCCTTGAGCAGAAGGGAATAATTTAAACCCTACAAGAAGATGCTATTTTTAACACAGAGAGGACAGTCTACAGAACTACTGGGCATCAAATAAACTACAACAACATTTGCAGATTCGAGATGAAGTTCAGAGATAAGGCATTCGACGGAACCTGGTTTCGCAATCAACCCGACGAATCTGCTTCAATCGTTGCAGTTCCAAGCTGCTTCTTTCCTTTCACCTGTCATGCCATCCTAGCTGCCCTTACTGCTCTTTTATAACACAGCCTCTCTCCTCTACCAAGGGCTTGGCACGCGATTCCGCGCAAAACTCCTTTAAAGAATATGTATTTTTATTTAATTCAAAGATCCCAATTATTAGATATTTTATTTTATTATTATTTTTCTTTTTAAATGAAAACACATAATTCCCGACAACACTTAATGACTTTATAGCCGACCAAGCATATTTTATTTAATAAAGTTATAATATTACAACTATCTATAATTGTACAACTATATATTAATTTATTTTATTAATTTAGTTGCAAATTACTAATTACAACATAACTTACAACTATTTTATTTATTTAAATATTTATTATAAATAATATTATATTAGATAATACAAAATCTCTTACAATCTTTATTTAACAATAATACTTCTATTAAAATAATAATTTATTTACAACAATAATCAACAATTATCGACATTATACCCAATATTGTCTTTTATAAATATATTTAATTATCAACATTATAATTTCCGTAATATGATTCTAATAAAAGCACAATGACAGCTTACACACTTAGACACTTTCTAACCTAGTTAGACTCCAAGGTGCAATATTACTTGTCCGCAAATCATGATCGAATGACAGACAATGACTACAAGGATAAACTGACAACCAGACCACACTGACATGGGACCTCACGTTAACTCCAAACAACTAATCCATTGGAGAAGGCACGCTCAGACCTGTAATCAGGTGGAGTCGATGCCTAGTACCTGTATTCCTGCAACAACGCACGGTTAAACATAACAAGATATATATAGACATCACATGCAGTCCTATAGTGAATGGAAATCGCAGTGGTGTAGGGTACTCGAGAGCGAGTAATACAACACTGTTCCATTCACGTTTACGTATAAACGATTAACTATGTTGAACAAGATATCTGATATTAATCAACAACATAAAACATTCAATCCTCTTACACTCCAGTATCGTAATTAACATCAAACATCAGTAACATCTAGTTTATTTATCAAGTTCTAAAGCATAAAATGATCAGCAACTGTTATCATAACAATCAGGTTCATAATGAAGTAACAAGATAACAAGAGATCCATCATCTACGGTCTAAGACACTATCATAAATTCTAAGCAAACATCAATCTGATGGACGACGAGATGAGGGGCACTACATCCTCCCCCCTAGGATTAGGCTTACTCCTGGAAGCCTGCGAACAAATATGGATATAGCTCTCTCATTCGGGATGCATCTCCCTGGTAGCTGAAGTCTCATCACTACACGATGGGCATCCAACCAACCCATCCCAACACTATGTCATAGGATCCTAGTGGTATAATGCAAAGATCTGCCATGGTAGATAAGGGACCTATCCTCAACTTGCAATAATACACAAGAGAGTCTACTGTTACCCTAGATCCAGGGGCTACTTAACATTTTCAGGTTTCTAGGCGAGGACTACGAATGAATATATTCTTCAGAGTTTAAACAACTAGTATAGCTTGATGGGCTAATATAAATCCCAGAGTACCCAGTGTTAGCAAACCTGGCTCTGATACCAGATGTAACGCCCGCCTTGTACCCTCAAAGAAATACACATTTATGCTACATGAAACAGGAACATTTTTTTTTTTAAAAGATTAAGATAACAAAGTAATGTTAACACAAGTAATTACGACATATTCTCTAAGGATACAAGGCTGCATTACTTTACAAACCTACTAACATAATTTAACATTCATCAGTGACTGATCTAAATCCAATGCATAATTGAATAACTGATTCATACTCATTGCATGTCGACAATTAATGTAATACAATCTACAAGATTAAATACATAACTGAAATGCTTTCATATAAATACATCAAGACATCATTACATTGCCACTTTTAGTCTACATCAAAATTACATACATAAAGAATGTTCTGTTACACAAATCTGGTACAAGATTATACACATACATCTTCATCAACTGGTACAAGTACAATTGCCTGAAAAACTGGAATAAATCTTTTCGGCATATGAACTTGATGAAGAATAACCAATGGATAAAATAGCTCTTCCACCCGACCATGTGGAACCCTAAGGTCCACCCCCCGAGCTAGGAGTTAACATGAGGTCCCAAACAATGACAGTCAGGTAGACAAAGACTAACATAAACAAAGGACGACCAAACGCCAATACAACACATGACAGATAACATAAACAACACAATACAACTTAACTTAACTGAACTTCCAGAGGCAACACATAACGAATGGGGAGAGTACAACTAGGGAATGCTAGGCTGCAGTAGGTAGGAGTGTCATCACATGGCTTATCATGGGTTGTCCTGGCAAGCCTTCCTAGGCCCCGGCCCCCATCTTGGGTTGTCCTGGTAGCCTCTCCCGACTCCCGGCCCCCATACAACGCTCATGCGGAAATCAACATACCTTTCATGAGGACAAGGTAGTCGATCTTGCCATTCCAGGCCTTCTCATCTCATCTCAAGCCTAAACAAGCACTTGAGCCATGAGTGAGGCATCCACTTATCTTGTTTAGTGTGCCTAACTACCCAACCCCAAAATTCATTATTTAGGTTATCACTTGATTAATCTACTTCCAACAGGTTATCCTGACTGCCACTTTGGGCGCCGGCCCCACGTTGAAAGCCACTCCCCTACCTGCATCTAGAAGACCCTACTCAACAAACATAGCAACACATCATCATGACAACGATGATACATGAACCATGCAAGGCATTAACCCTCTTGCATAACAATTATTCTCATATCCACCTGTAAATATAATAATGTAAGGCATTATCCCTCTTGCATATCAACTTAATCACAGGGACAACTCACAAATATTGCCCATAACAATACATAAACATTACTCTGTTACAATACACGATGTCTCCCCATTTCACAAAACTCGATACAAGATAAATATAATTAGACGAACAACAATACATCCCCAAAGAAATACATTCATCATTCACATTGTCTTTTATCCCAGACATAACTAGAGACAATATATCATCATATATCCAATACATAAAACACTATACTTGAAAACAAATCACGCTATCCTATGCCTCTGGACTGACACCCAAACATCTTGCACAGTGGACCCCATTACAACCAATAATCTCATTACAATGATAATAAATCCACTATCAAGACTAATTAAACAAGCTTCAGTTAACAACACCTTCATAATGATGTTGTAATAAGATCGTTACCAAGTTTAATCAACACTAACAATTTAAATTAAACTATTAACTACATTTCCTTATAGTTCGATAAATTAAATCTATTAACTTAACTAAAATATTAATCTACTTAATTTTACATATTCACATATAATTAAAATGTAACTAAGTAAATAAACTCATTTACCCATTATTTTATTAACTTTCCACTATGGGTAACTCACTAGGTTTAACTAACTGAAAAATAACATGAATATACTAATTCACTATTACAAATTCGTTTAATTGAACTCCCTTATTCTTTTCCACATTGTGGCTTACAAATTGGTTTAACCATGTGGAGAAATACCTCATTTCTTGAGCCTACTAGAGATTCCAAGTCTAATATGGTTTGTCTAAAATTGCATTACAGGCCAACACATATGAAAGGGTTTGGTGGGTTGTATGTAACAAGTAAATCCAAAAAGATGACATTGGATTACATAAATATTGACATCCAGGGCTTAAATTTGACAGTCAACCTTCCCTCTCAAGCAATTTGTTTGTTGACAGTTATCTATTCAATAGTGCCTTTAAAATACTATGACATACTTTAGTACAGATAAATTATATAAAAGCCAAATATATATGTCATCTTGATTCTATATGAATTTTGACAGTTTGTCCAAAATCTCACCTTTTAAATAATACGGTCTTTTCAAAATTTCAGTTGTGTTTTACAGCTAAAATGCCTAAATACAACTATACAATAGTAAGATTTAATGGCATCTCTGTAGATAAAGCCCTATCCACTGAACTCGATAGATTAAGATCTTTACAAGACGACTCTAAATTGAACTTAGATAGTTCTCTAATCCAATGCACTCACACTCATAGAAAAAGGGACATCTCCACTTAGGATCCTCGTTTGTGTGTTTACATGCAAAAACTCTCTTACTGTTGAGCCGATTTCCAAATATGAAAGGTAAGAATACAATTTAAGCTATAGTAGAAGTGCCTCCATTTCTGGTCTTATTGACTGACAAAAGTTTATACATATAGTCATGTCTGTCCAATTAACAGTCTCAAGACATCATGTTCGTTTAGCACCTACTGTCCCAAATAGATCGAATAAAAACTTTTAGAGATCAAATGGGTCATCTTATTTAGTTGATCATTGACAAATAAACAGTGTTATAAGAAGCACTAGTTTGACTACTCTCCCTAGGTAGTTCTAATAGCTATTCAATAAGAATGCTTCGCTATCCTTTCAGCTTATTTACTACATTAATATTTTGCCTAACTTAGTCTTATGTTACAGTGCTAAACCTATGCCATGAGCATGCTTGGCAAACCACCGCAAATTTTCCTAGGAAATCGTAGAAATGGGAAATGCTTATATGGCCAAGAAACATGGTTGAAAATGGTGTTTTCCTGCTCCTGGCATTTATAGCCTCCTGGAAACATTTCCAACAGGAGGAAGTATTTCAAGAAGGCCAGACACAGCAGCTGGGCATTTTCGGCAAATAGAACCCTCTTCTAATTTCAAGTTGTTAGTCTAAAACTTTTAATTGTAAGCATTTCCCAAATTGGTAAACCGTAAAAGCTATCATCCCCATGCCCAAAATAATTCCTAGCATCTAGTCACATTGCATATTATGCACCATGCAAAGGTGTTCTCCTCTATATGTCCTTAGCAGACCCATCAACAAATTTTGGTTGATGGAGGAACATAATTATTAATATGATTCGCTTCTTTCCTAGATCCTTCAACAATTGCAAATTGAGATATTTCGTGCTAATATTTTTGCTCTCTTTGAATCCCTTTATATCTCATGGTCAAGACAAGCATTAGGTCTCTTTTGGTTGTACATACAAACCCGCTATACAGAATGTCAATTAGAAAGTATCAAACATTGAGTCTGTGACAGGAAAAATATAGTATTCGAAATTATGAGGATTGCATGACTATAAAGAAGTGACACTTCGGCTTCATATTTGAACATAAAATTGGAGAGTTACATTTCCCAGTCATGTAGGTATCTTACCATATCTAGCCCATATTCTTGGCTCAGTTCCACTACACTCTCGAATTAAAATTGGGAACCTTGGATTTAGTGTCTTCAAGTCCTTATAATTTGAACGAATAAAATCTCTGGTCGCATTGCTCGATGGCGAGGTTTGACAGAGATGAATGCGAAGCTCCTTCAGATTTCGAGACAGCTGCGCCCTCCAAGCCATTTCCTCACTAAATTTGGCCCTGGTCTCTGCTAATCTGTGGACCTATTACCTCGGCCTGAGTTGGGTGCGCCCTCTACAAAGTGATTCCCTAGATGATTTTTTTACAAAATTGTTGTGGTGAAATTATGTTCTTTTCCCATACATACCTGCATCGGTGGCTAGGACAAGAGGCTAAATGGTCTGGGACTGCAGAATGATAAAGTAATTAAAAAGATCCCTGGGTGCAGATGGATCGAAAACCCTATCATGGCATAAGTTTCCCGTGGGAGGCAGATCACATCTAAAGGTAAGGGCGATATTTGCACAGCCGTTGGAGAAATTGACTAAGATGCTTAGGCCGCCTGGGATGCAATGATTGTAGGATATACACAAAGAGAACCTATTGAAGGTGTTTAAACACTGATCAAGTAGATGACGTTGGCAGATATACAACTAGACCACACCAAAGATAGGAGCCTTGGAGCGAGTATACTCACCCATCATCGCTGAAGATGCATACATAGGTAAGGTAACCGTGTTATCTGTAAGCAAATGCTTCAAGGGTACAGGGAAATAGGAAAACAAGGATTCACGAATGATTTTATTAATCTGGAACAAATCATGCATAAATTCAGAGGCTGATTTTCTTTCTCTTTATCAATTTGGAACCCTAAACAATAATATAAGGCTCATATTTTCTTCCCAATCATTTATGCAGAGATGGGTCGGTACTTCATTGTGTCTCCAACAGAAAATTGTTTGAAATGAAATGGTTGCAGGGACGATTGACCGATTCGGCAAACCAATGGAGGGAAAAACAATCTACTAACGAAATCCTTGAGCAGAAGGGAATAATTTAAACCCTACAAGAAGATGCTATTTTTAACACAGAGAGGACAGTCTACAGAACTACTGGGCATCAAATAAACTACAACAACATTTGCAGATTCGAGATGAAGTTCAGAGATAAGGCATTCGACGGAACCTGGTTTCGCAATCAACCCGACGAATCTGCTTCAATCGTTACAGTTCCAAGCTGCTTCTTTCCTTTCACCTGTCATGCCATCCTAGCTGCCCTTACTGCTCTTTTATAACACAGCCTCTCTCCTCTACCAAGGGCTTGGCACGCGATTCCGCGCAAAACTCCTTTAAAGAATATGTATTTTTATTTAATTCAAAGATCCCAATTATTAGATATTTTATTTTATTATTATTTTTCTTTTTAAATGAAAACACATAATTCCCGACAACACTTAATGACTTTATAGCCGACCAAGCATATTTTATTTAATAAAGTTATAATATTACAACTATCTATAATTGTACAACTATATATTAATTTATTTTATTAATTTAGTTGCAAATTACTAATTACAACATAACTTACAACTATTTTATTTATTTAAATATTTATTATAAATAATATTATATTAGATAATACAAAATCTCTTACAATCTTTATTTAACAATAATACTTCTATTAAAATAATAATTTATTTACAACAATAATCAACAATTATCGACATTATACCCAATATTGTCTTTTATAAATATATTTAATTATTAGCATTATAATTTCCGTAATATGATTCTAATAAAAGCACAATGACACCTTACACACTTAGACACTTTCTAACCTAGTTAGACTCCAAGGTGCAATATTACTTGTCCACAAATCATGATCGAATGACAGACAATGACTACAAGGATAAACTGACAACCAGACCACACTGACATGGGACCTCACGTTAACTCCAAACAACTAATCCATTGGAGAAGGCACGCTCAGACCTGTAATCAGGTGGAGTCAATGCCTAGTACCTGCATTCCTGCAACAACGCACGGTTAAACATAACAAGATATATATAGACATCACATGCAGTCCTATAGTGAATGGAAATCGCAGTGGTGTAGGGTACTCGAGAGCGAGTAATACAACACTGTTCCATTCACGTTTACGTATAAACGATTAACTATGTTTAACAAGATATCTGATATTAATCAACAACATAAAACATTCAATCCTCTTACACTCCAGTATCGCAATTAACATCAAACATCAGTAACATCTAGTTTATTTATCAAGTTCTAAAGCATAAAATGATCAGCAACTGTTATCATAACAATCAGGTTCATAATGAAGTAACAAGATAACAAGAGATCCATCATCTATGGTCTAAGACACTATCATAAAGTCTAAGCAAACATCAATCTGATGGACGATGAGATGAGGGGCACTACAGACTCAACATGAGCCCCCAAGGACTACTTATACAAATATACATGAAGTGTTTCCCTTAAAAGAGAGAAATAAAGAGACTAGAGAGCCCCCCATAAGATGGTTGATCCTGTAGTACTGATTGAAGCTCGAAGATGAATGCTAAAAGTGATGCCTAAAAGTCTAACAACATGGCTTCCCTCTAAAAGAAGAAGAACTGCAAAAAGGTACATGCGATCTTCTCAAGTGAGAAGAACAAAATGGGTCTTGAAATACTACGCATAATTTGGAGACTAAAATACAATATCTTGAAGTTGTATAGAAACCACTAGTGGAATCAAAATAGGATCAAGGGATTGAGTAAGAACATCTTGTTGCAAATTTGAAGAAGCTTTCCTATGAAGCAACAGGTGAAGGTGGAGGTGATGACTCAATTGTCTAAAGAACTATGAGGTTTGATTGACCAAGCTGATCCTCTAATGATTTATTCACACTTAATGTTGGAGTGTGAACTATAGAGTCTTCGTCATCAAGTGTAAAGTGTGAAAATGTATAAACATAGGAAAAGTTATGAACTTTTCCAATTGCAAAAAGTTCTCTAGTGTACAAATCTCTTATCATAGCAGAATCTAAAGTGAATTCAACTGTCTTTCCTGATCCACTATTGGTGATTTGGTAGATGGAAATGCTCAGATTCTATGGTAATTCTGGAACAAAGAGAACATCCTTAATATAGCCTGCTCCTATTTTAACATTGCCTTTCCCACAAACTACCATGTATGTATTATTTGCAACCGATATCTTTGATGTACTTGTGTGGTGTAGAGATGAAAATAGAAGCATACAAGATGCATATGATTTGATGTACTAGAATCAAGAACCCATCGCTAAGACTTAGAGACTGTAGAGATAGATAATGCTTTTCCCTTTGATATTTCTAAAGTTGATGGAGAAGAAGAAATACGTGCCTTGAGTTAAGAATTTTCAAGTTCTTTTTGTTGAATAATTCTTTTGTACTCATCTTCTTTCTTTTTAAAACATGTAGTTTCTTCATGCCCATTTCTCTTATAATAAGAGCAAGTAGGTCTCTCCTTACCTTTTGCTTTTGATGATGACTAAGATGGAGGTTGTGATTTTGATCCTTTACTTTTATCTTGATCTTTAGTTTGTTTCTTTGGTTTTTTATTTGAAGACAAAGATGAAAAAAGTGCATGTGTTGATGGAGACTTAAAAGCACCTATTTGAATTAACTTATCGTGTTCCCTTGTGAGATTAACTTGTGAGATTAACTACAAATTCAGTAAGTGAAGGCATGGTGAATTTTGTACCAAGACCACTCTTTGTAGTATGAAATGCTGAAACAAACACTCAATACTGATGACCAACCTTAGACAAAATATTGAGGACCAATTATTCATCTATTTTGGTAATGCCACATTGTTGGAGTTGAAATCTAACTGAATTTAACTTATTGAAAAAATCCTTTATGGTAGTGAAGTCTTGTGGATTAAGACTGATTAGCTCATTCTCAAGTTGATTGCCTTGCATAACATCATGTTTCCTAAACTAACTCTCTAATTATGTCCATACATCATTAGGTATTGTTGCAGAATTAAGATAAAAGAGAAGATCTTGAGATATTGCAATAGATAGTGTTCCACAAGCTTCATCCATGTGATTATACCACTTTCATTTTTTTGATGTAGATGTGGGTTGAGTTTTCAAAGCCAATGTGACATGATATAATCCTAACTATTTAAGTTTTATCTCCATTTTGTGCTTCCATGCATGGAAGTTGAATGGAATTACAATTATATCCATGTTGATAAAATTTGAACACTTGACAACCCCCCTAAAATTATACTATTTGTAGAACCCCCTAGAAAAAAATGCAAGAAAAAATACAACTTTGATGAAGATGGGATGTCAAATCAGTTGTTTATATTTTACGGTGATTTTTACAAATTGGGCAATTTGAATCGTAATTTTACTTACAAAATTGAATTCCTTGCAAAATTTTGAGCACTTTAAAAAAAATTGCAAAATTTTGATATTCTAGGCAAAAGTTATGCCTTGTTGAATTTTTAGCTTAAAATGGCTGTAGGATTAAAAAATAGAAAAAAATGCAAAAAAAATTTGGTTTCAACTTTGCCACATCGAAGTGGATGGAAATACCTTTTTGTCAATTACAAATTTGTGAAAAAATGATAAACAGTTTTCAAGATATGGCAATTTAAAAAAATAGCCTATTCAGGCCAATGAGGGGAGCTAGAGGCTCCCCAATGGCCTAGTAGATGTCTAGTGAAGCACTAGTGGAGCCCCACATTGATTTAGTCAAGTAGTGGCTAGAAAAATGGCCTATTCTTGAGAAAAGAATCCTTAAGCAAGACCAAGTGGGTAGAATTTGTGGCTTGTGAGGCAAAGTGGGTTGATCAAACAAGATTGAATGACCAATTTTGAAGCTTGATTTGGAGGTCATACAAACCCTAGGGCATAATTTTTTTTTGAAAATATGACTTTACCGAAAAATGATGTTTCAAGGGTCACCTTGATTTTCTCAGGCATTTTGAACTCAACGACAAAGTATGTTTCTCTCCAGGATGAACTCTTGACATGGCCAAATGTGGAAATCACTCAAAACAAGAAGGGATTCACTATCATGGCTCTGATACCATATTGGAGCAACGAAGATCTGAAAACGAAAACCATGATACTTCCACAAAAGTAATTTTCATGAAAAATCCAAATGATTGATTCAAAAGTTGGTGCCTTGCTTATATAGACAAGAAAGAGGAGGAAGGAAGGTCAAACTCAACTATTGACTAACCTCTAAAATATGTGACACTTGTCTAACTCACATGACATGTGTGAGGGAAAGTAGCAAGCCAAAATGAAAGAGGTGTCTCACATAGCTTGTTGCAAGTATGAGAAATAAGTGTTGTCATTGATTTCAACACATAAGGAAGTTATTTGACAAGTATCTGAGGAATTAGTACAAGTGTAGAATTGCTTTATCTCTCAAGAACAGTGTAGTGTTTTTCTCTCCATATCCTGTAGATTGAATATCTTTGCCTGCAGATTGGAAGTAATGTTAAGGGATGTCTGTAAATGTTATGTTTCAAGTTTAAGCCTCCGGTGTGAAGATTTGAGCTCGAGTTGTGTTCACCAGAGTAAAAACTATTTTTTTGTGTATTTAATGGTGACAGGGAGAATGTATTCTACTCTGCATTTCTCTGCATTTAAGTTTCACAGTTTGTGGTTCTAGAATTAAGTTTGTGATGATGTTATGTGCCTTCAGCTCAAATGGTTCATGATTTGGTGCTCTACAAGCGATCTTTCCTTTATGAAAGTGGCCGACAATAATGTTGAAGTTCTCTAGTTTGAAGAATCTTATGGATAAAGTGTTTAGAGGTTGTGTGGATGTTTTTGGTGATTGTAACATGCTTGTAGAAGTATCTAGATCGTGTTCCTATCTTTGGTTTGGTCTACAAATTATAATCTGGATCATGCATGAAGCACTAAAAGCCTTAGTGTTAACTCCATTCTTGGCCAACTTGGTTGTTCTCACTACTTACGGTTATGATTTGAAGATTGTGGAAGCGTGTTGCTGTGTGGAAGATTGCAATTGAGTCCCATCTAAGCCTTGGCGTGATTCACACTCATTCTTTTCTCTCCTAATTTTGTTTAGGTCTAGACGTATCTTAATGTATGTATGTTTTCTGACCTTGGAGATTGTTCCAAAGGTTGATGATTGTAATGCCGACATTGATGTAAATTCCAAGGTTGATGAATTGTATAAAAACATGAAATGAAGTTGTGAATTTGTATGAGGATGTAAAAATGAAAAGATAATTGTGAAGTGTAAAAGTAGAGCATAGCAGAGGATACTTATTGTGCTTCAATGGAACTAAACCTTGACATAGTGTAGATGCTATTATCTCAGTTCACCAACTTTGGCAGTGAGCCACCCATTGGCAGTGAGCCACCCCATTAGCAGTGAGCCTCTTCTTGTAGTAAGCAATTTTGGTAGTGAGCCTTAAGGCAGTGAGCCTCTGATTTTTGGTATTGTTATAACATATTATATATAGAGCTCACACTCACTGTGGTTTTTCCCCTATGGAGTCTTCCACGTAAAAATTTGGTGTCTCCTATGTTGAATGTTTGAATGTGTTCAAGTTTTTGTTTTATGCTTTTATGGTTAAAATACAAACACAGTGTTGATTGGTTAATGTGTTAATGGTTTTGAAATATCAGCTACAACTAATTCACCCCCCCTCTCAGTTGTATTGCACTTTTCAACATAGGTAAGGACACATGTCAAAGTGAGACAAACTCCTAAAAGACCTAAGTAAACTTAAGCTAAGTGTGAATAGGTCAATCCTTCTAAAAGGTGATATCTAAATTAGTTAGATAATGACTCTATTGACACTAACAATATACATACAAATAAGTTTAATATATCATAATATGTAAACTAGCATAGATATCTTAAATACATCTATGTAAAAGATCCTAAGAGATATTAGTTTTGAGGTGCCTATTTATTCAAAAAGGCACCTAGTGAATAGGCCCTTGGTCTACTCGTGAAGTTGAATGGTTCTAGATAAAACCAGGGATCAAGTCTTGTTGAGTGCAAGGCTCCAACACCATAAGGGATGAGGCCAAGATCGTGACCCATATAACTTTGGTGTAATGGATACCCCTTAGTTCTTAGCTCTTAGCTAAATAGGTTTCATCCTAAGGCTCATGCTCTCATATGGGTAGTTAAATGATTATGTAGGTTTGATATAAAAGCCTCCAACCAAAAATAAGAAATAAGCACTTTAAAATTGATATCTCTAACCATTTTCATCTTTTATGTAGATGCATTTAAGATATTTATTCTAGTTAGGCTAAGAGGGAGCGTAATGGCATGTTAACAAAAACATATATTAGATTTTTCATTTTTCTTGATCGATAAATAAAATTATTAATAATTAAACATATATAATTTTTTTGTTTGGTAGCATTGACAAATATAATGAGTAATAATGAATGTGGATTTTAGAAAAGTAAAATCAAAAGCTACATATAAATATAAAATATTTACTATACTTTTCAAAACAAAACAAAATATTATCTAAAAATAAAAATATGTAAATTATAGATATCTTAAATAAACCTAATGCCTAGAGATATCCATTTGAAGTTTTGATTAAGATAAGCTAGTTTTGAAGGGACCATAAGCTCTGAAAAATAAAAATTATAGTAGAAACATAGCCAACTAACTTGACACAAAAATAGAATTGGACCAAAAATAGCTAAGAAAATAACAAAAGGAGCCCAAACAAATGAACCTAGAACAACACACAACCACAACCCCACATCTAGGCCAAGCCAACCTACAACTTTTGTAGCTATTTGAAGTTATTTTTTTTACTTTGAGTTATTTTATTTTACATTATGACTATTTTATTTACTATATACATTTACACATTATATTGTAAAATTTATAGTTTAATTGTAAAATTTTATTTATGTTTAGGTTTGGTTAATTAATGTGTAGAGGCATTCTATAATCCTAGCAAGGGGTGGAGTGTAATTGTGTGAATGTGTTAACACAAAATCTTACCTACATGTCAAAATATTAATATTTAATAATCAACATAAGAAAATAAGTTGCATGTAAAAAAACTCAACAACAATTTTATTGTAGTGTTAGAAATAATTTGTATTTAAAGAAACCTAGTGTTACGTAAGAAAATGTCCCCTTGGGTACTTTTCCCTCTTAAGGTTTACCTCTTGGGTCCTATTTGCATTCAGAGTGTTTTTCATGTTAATCTGACTTCCCGATGAGAAACCCTAAAGTTCCATGGCAATTTGGACTCAGGGGATGCACTTATGAAAAACCCTGCCCAAAATAGGGGGTAGACTTGGGCACCCACGCCCTAGTCCTTCCCTATTTTAGGTTAGGACCAATTTTAAAGTGTCAATTTGTGACCGTTATTTAGGTCCTATGCCGACACGGTAAGTTTCAATTACAAAATTCTTGGCGGGAATGTTTGTAGTTGCATATATAAGCATGTTTAGGCATTCATTTGCAAACTAGATGGCTATTGTGAACTTTATGCATTCTTGTGATTAGAGCATTCAAAATATTCATTGTGTTACAGAGCAGAGCATCATTATATTGTGTTTTTATTTGCAGATTTGGGCAACCATCTCCTCATGGCATGAAGAGCTTCTTCCTTCCACGAGATCTTCACTATAAGGTGATATCAATTGTGTTTTCAATCATTTATCATTTGGATTTTTCCTCTATCCTATAGGGATACACACTCTTTCTCTAACAATGGTGTTTGAAAGACTTGAATGTCTCTCTGAGGCTTGACTGAGGCAAGCCTCTAAACACCACAACCCCCAACCCCCTCCTTGTGATTGCAGGTTACAGGTGTCGCATATGGAAGAAGTGGAGTTGTAGGGAAGGTCAACAGGCATCAAGGATTCAGGATCTAGAAAGAAGCTAGACACTAGAGCTTTTCTTGGACTCAGGTGCTAGTCCCTATGTCCTCCACAATTGAATTCCTGAAAATGGAAGTTACAGTACAGATTAGTGTCTGAAGGACATCAAGATTCTACAAAGAAACTGGTACCTTGGACTAGGGTGCCTGCTCATTAGTCCCTGACTGTTCTACTTTCTCAACTTTGAAATCTGGTACGCATTTGATTATCATTTAGTATCTCTGTATGCTAGCATTTTCTGTGATTCGTTCGTTTGCTTCCGAATTTGCATAATTAGGGTTTTGAGCATATTGGGCATAATTGAGCAAAAAATCTACATAATTCCAATCTTGCCTACATTCTAAGTGACTATAGGTCTGATAGTAGATTCCTACTTGATCTAAAGTCCTTGAATGTTTAAGGTGAAAGGAGGATACACACAAATCGTCAAATCAAAAACCTCTATCCAAATTTTACCCTTAACATTTTGGTGAACCTATGTTTTTAGTGAATTCAGCACCTTGATGAGTGTTTTTCTTCAGATTTACATTGATTTCATTCATTCATATCATTTTTCATCTTATTGCATTCGAAAAATCACAAAAAAATTGAAAATTTTGGAAAATTTGAAAAAAATTGCATTCTAGGGCTTGCATTTTCATATAATTTTCATCAATTAATTTAAATTTCATTAAAATTCTAATTTTTACATCAGATTTGAGCTAAATTACAGCAAATTGACAAAATTACTATCACTTGTATTGCATTTTCATGATAGAATTACTAGGGTTTTGTTGGAAATTTTGAATTTTCATATAACCTAGTAAATTCAAAAACTAGGGTTTGTAGGTAAAATCTTGTTTCATATTTTTCTACTAATTTTAGACACTCATTAAAATTTAAATTTTTTTGTAGTGTTGCATTTAGTGTAAATTTGCATTTAGATTTCAAAAATTTGCATTTTTACATAGAAAATTTCAACAAAAACTAGCATTTTTCATTGATTTTTCATTAGATTCACACTTGCATTTTGCATTGTAGGGTTTGACAATAATTTTTGGATCTGAGTGGAATTAATTTTTTTATCATAATTCAGATTACAAAATGTTCATATAACATTTTTCATTCATTTGGATTAAGATCTCATGCCTAGGGTTTGAAAACCTTGATTTTTCACTAGATTTGGCCTTATTGACTCTCTAGATTTGCACCATAGGCATGTTATAAAAGATTTTTCTGCACTAATTGGTTGTTGTCAGGGTTATTATCTGCAGCCCCTCCTAAAATTCTTTACAACACCTTTTTATCAGGTTCTTAGAGTGAAAATTTGGTGAAAAATTACATATTTTAGCTATATTTACCCTAGGGTTTGACCTAGATTTGCACTCCAAGCATGTTGTGACAAATTTTATGTCTTTAGGTGACTGATATTACTTCTATAATCTCCTAAACCTTGTAAAATACTTTACAACACCCCTTTTGCTAGGTCTTGGAATTGAAAAATTGTGAAAAATTACATATTTTTGCTATATTTTCACTAGGGTTTGATCTTGAGTGGCACTATAAGTTGTAGGAGTACAATCAACATTGGGGGGGGGGGGGTGAATCAATATTGAGTCAAAAACCACAATTTATGACTTTTCAAACTTGATAATGAAGTTTATGAAAAATTGAATTCAATTCTTGAACAACCAAAATCAAATGTTCAATCATATGTAATTACAAAAGACATGAGATCATAATACAAAGAAATTAATGAGTGGAAAACCATCCTGGGGTAGAAAAACCACTCAAAACTGCCTCACTGGCTTAAGCAAAAACCTCACTGGTTACAATTTTTAGAAGCACCAACTTCAAGGAGCACCAACCCTTAATACATACAAATAGGTCTCATTGACCATACAAGCCTCATTGGCTGAATTTGCCTCACTGACTTTTCTCAATCAATCAAAACAAAAGATCTAATGTGCAAGAAGTGATTTCCATTCAATCTGATTTGCACCATTTAAACCCTTATTCATCTCTTTAACAATTTTCTCATAGATGCATTTTCATCACACCCTTTATTCATCACATGTCCAGTATCACCTTCTCATCTATCTTTTCTCTTCAAGAGGATTTTTACAATGAATCACACAAAAACATTCATCAATGCATGTGAAATGCCATTAAATATCAGATGACCTTCCTCATTCTATATAATCATTTTCATCTTCTTTGCAATAAATCCATGACCTTTCATATTCTTTGACATTTCAATTTGGACAATTTTTGTCTTCAAAATTATCCCTTCAATCTGCAAAAATAAATCATGTATATCTTCTTCAAACATCTCCAAACCTTTCACCTTCTCTGCACAAACACTTCATCTAAAACAATATTGTGAATGGAGAAAAAAACTTCATAAAAAACTCTCCAATTAAATCTTCAAAAATCTAATTAAAACAATCATATCTTGTCTCTCTAATCTCCATGAAGATTTAGAAATAAATCTTCTGCCTTTAAAAAAAAATCAAAAACCCCTTACAAATAGCTTCCATGCCACGAAAAATAGAAACAAATCTTTCTTTTTAAATTTCCATTTTATTCGACCTCACAAAGTTTCTAAATATTGAAATAAAGCCATTAAAGGCTTAATTAGGTTCCCACATTAATAAAGGATATTCAATGGCTTTTCAAAAATAAATAAAGATCTTCAAAAGCTTTTTGGCTCCCATAAGTCATTTGACCAATGCTTTTCATGCTCCCCATTTTAAATAAAAACCTTCAAATCTATATGATATTCGATGCTTTTTGGGCCCTCAAGACATAAGCTATTCGATAGCTTTTCAATGTAAAAGGTTATGAAAGAGGCCGGTTTTTCAAATATGAAGGGGTTGGTGATAGTATGTATAACAACCCTCTAGCAGGTAACTCTAAGTGGTATAACCCACTCTTGTAGGTCAACATCACTTTATAACATAAAGTGCACTTCATATATGACAGGCTCAGATAGAATTTTTCTTTAAGCTCAGATAGAATTTTTCTTTTAGATATAGATAGGATTTATGATCTTGAAACCTAAATAAAAGTTGCAGAGAGAATCAAGATTGCAGCATCTTCCATGGACATCATAAACTTTTAAAGATTAATCTTTTCAAACAACATAGCATCATCATGATGAACTCCTTTTTCATTGATCCTTATTGAACACCTTCATGCTCTAGTTACAACCATGAAGACAACCTAACCCATTCATTACCATGAAGAATCTGAGCCACTATTTTGATATACACCATCAACATTGTCATGGGGTAATTGAAGCATTGTCATGAGATCATTGAAGCATAAAACAATTCTTCATACCATCATAAAGACATCAAGGTGAGCCAAAGCAAACATCAAACAAGAACTTATTCCAAAGGAAGTCTTGATATAAACTATAAGATCCTGTTGCTATAAATAATGAAGACTTTGCACAAGATCAACCAAACCATATTAATTACAAACCACACTATAAAGTCCTGAGGTCACTTGTGAACAACATGGCTACATGAAACACACTTTGTCAATCAACCTTGTATCACAAGACATATGCATTATTCCTGTATCATCATTCCTTCAAACACTACTGCATGGAATCTACATAATACGAACTAATCATAAACATGGTGATCAAGTATAAACCAATATGAACACCAAACAAGTTAGAACATGAGAATCCATCCTGAGACAAACATGAAGATATCCTGATGACATCTCTTATCTATCACTGATCCTGATGGCATGAACAACTCTTGTCAATACCTTTTTGACATCAATGAAAATCTACTTTCATCATAAGCATGTTGTGATGGATTTTTTAGAATTATGTGGCTATTATTACTGAAATAATTTTCTTTCCATCATCATTTTCCTCACAACACCCTTTGTCATACTCTTTTGCATTGAAATTTGGTGAAAAAATCACATGTTTTAGTGCATTCTCACTAGGTTTTAACTTGTCATCATTCTAGGATTGCATCAAAAGTGTGTTGTGAAGGATTTTATGGATTTATTGAACTGATATCAGACATATTACTTGCTTCCCCTGACCAATTTCCTTACATTACCTTTTCTTTCACTTAATTGCATTGAAAAAGTTGAAAAAATCAAGTATTTTAGGTCATTCTCATACATAGTTTTGCACTTGTCTTTTGCATAACTTTTGAAAAGATTTAAAAATTTGATTTTACATTGATATTACAAGACATTTCATTATGGCATCTTCATCTCATCGCTCTTTGGTATCTTTACATGAATATATCAAAAACATCGAGAGTTTCTACAAATTTCTTAATATGAATCCTCATGTTCTCACTTATTTACAAGCTATATATCACAAAGATATATTTAAATGCTCTTCATTTGAAATCCTTGACTATGTATCTGATTTTGACAACTTCACATCTCTCATGAAGACATACCCTTAGGTAGTAGAAGATTTGAAGAAACACATTAAGAATGATGAGAGTGAAAGTTCTCTTAATGCTTTGGATTTAATAGCTAAAACATATGGTGATGACGATGATGATGATTCCATAGATTATCCTACTTCTCCTACAATTGAATGTTCAAGAAACTTAGATGAGAAGACTACAGATAGCTCTATTAATGACACAACACCTTGCCTTCTTAACAATAGAGTACCTTCCTGTCATCCCATTACTCTCCCTGGCTAAGATGTAGCATTAGTGGATGAGAAAAGGTCTCTCACATTAAATCCTTTAGGGATGGATGTTGGGTGCAATCAAGAGGGAAACAATGTTAATTCAATATTTATTAATAGACTTTGTAGCAATATTCCTAAGATGATTGTCTGAGGGGCACCTAGTGCACCCTCTTGCTTAAAGCTGATGCTTACTATTTAAGGTTGACCCTCGGATCACTTCTACAAATATGCACAATGAATTGCTGAACCGAGTCAAAGTGTTCAAAATGTGTTACAAAAACCACACGACAATGTGATTGCTCACACATACAACACTCGTAATAACAAGCAAAGTAAGCAAGCACTACATGTGCCTGTCTCTCTTCCATGTTCTTAACCTATGCTCCCTCCACCACCTTGTCTTACTCATAAAAGGGGTCAAGAGTATGATCTTGTCGAACAGCTTCGCGCTACTCCAACTAAGATCTCTCTTTGGGATTTAATACAAACATCACCTACATATCATGGAATTCTCCAAGAAGCTTTACAAAAGGTGATTGTTTTGCCTGCTGTTAAGCCAAATGATGTAGCTTCTCTATTAGATTGTATGCATGCGACAAAAATAGATATTCTCTTTCAACCACATGAATTACTGTCAATTACAGTTCAAAACCAATATGATCCACTTATTATCTTTGTCACAATAAATAAAATGTTGGTAAAATGAGTTATGATTGACAATGGATTGTCTCTTAATGTTTGTAGCATTGACCTACTATACAAAATCAAGGTTGACACATCACAAATCAAACTAGATAAACTTAGCATTCGTGGCTTTGATAGTCATTGTAGTCAATCATTAGGTACTATAACATTACTTGTACAGGTGGGTCCAGTGATTGTACCTACCTTGATTCATGTCATGCCTGGTTCTTTATCTTACAACATGATTCTTGGTAGACCTTGGATTCATGCATTGGAGGTAGTCCCTTCCACCCTGTATCATTCAATCAAATTTATATTTAAAGATAAACTTCATACTATTCATGCTGATCCTAAACCAGATAACTATTTACATATTGAAAGGCAAAAACCAGTTCATAATCATATGAGATTACATAATTTACAACCTGATGCATCAATGCCTCGTGCCATGGATAATGTTGTGCAAGACTCTAAACCATTGAATGCACTTTTTGGTGATGATTGGGCTTCATTAGATTTTACTCCTTCCTTTAATTGGGAATATAAAATTAATAACTCTGACACATACAAAGTTGCGTCGATCTCATCTAAACAATCTTTGGAAACACCTAAACTCTCCTTGGTAGTGAATAAAGACAATACTTTTACTTACACTACAAATTATGAGACCTATGAGGCTTCACCATCTTCTAAGGAAATGACATCTGTCTATGGTCGAGGATTTAAAATCCTTTATAACAACTATGACTATGTCAGCAAGGGATGTGGTATAAATCAACAAGGGATTCAAGTACCTATAGAATCTGCTTCAAGGCATTACTCAAATGGTATTGGATATAATCCTTTTAAAGAAAAGAAAGCCTCTTATCGTCCTAAACTCAATGTTAATGCAATTTCAACAAGACTAAATCAACGTGAGAGATATCCTAGATATGTATGCTCTTAACATTGGGATGAAATAGGTAAGTATTTCTAACCCTTTATCTCTCATGATGTGTTTCCCCCGTGATGTATTATGTGTTGTTTAGGCCTCCTGGGATGACCCTTGATTCTCTCGTAAGGTCATGGATAATAGGAGACCACCTCTATTGTGACCTTCTATTTGTATCACCATTCTTCTATATTGCTTCTCCTCTATTTTCAATGTTGTGTGTTGTGTCTTACAGACATAGCATTGTGGTTGGTGACTTGGGGGCACCCTCCTACATGACTATCCCTAAGGCACTTGTTTCTCCTCTCTCAATTTATTATTTCCCTTCCTCTAGTGTTTCTATCTAGTGGGTATATGATGAAAAACATTTATACTAATGCGGACCTAGTGTCCCTTTTGTGAGAAATCAAAAATTGAACTTAGTTCCTATATGATGATAGGGTTGATAAATATTATCTGACTCTTGGCTAGTAGAATCACTCCGTGCACTTTGTCATGTGATCTTGATGGTCTCTTATCTCACTTACAAACCATAACAATACTACTGCTCTGTGCACTTTGTTTGTCTTTGAATCTCACCTTGGTGACACTTGGTTATGAGATTTACATGATATAGCCCCACGGTTATCCTCGATCTCTGAATTTGTAGTATAACCTTGGCTCCTTGTGTGATTGATCATATGTATTGATGTTGTTTATCATGATTATTTGGACACTAACACTTTTCTTCCAAGGATGTGTTTGTGGGAATATTTTGCAATCGTAAAGTACACGTCACCTCCAGGGGGCATGGGCTTTGTGAGAGCTCATGTTCCCTTGTGTGTTTTCTTCCTACCTTAATGTGCTTGATATCTGTACCTAATATCAACCACCTTAAGGTGGGGGCATATATAAGGTAAGCTGTCTGTTGTAGATGTTAGAAATGTGCTTGTTCTCAGGTGCAGTCTTAAAGACTCGTGGCAATGAGTCCCTCCTGCACTCTGAGGTTTGTTTGAAATCAATTTACAATCATTTAATCCCTCATCGTGAGGCAGGGATGGTGTATTTCTCAAAGAGAGTGCACATCCTGTCATTTTCAAAAGTCCTCATCGTGAGGCGAGGAGCAATTCTGTGACTAACTCAACCCTTAAGCATGTCTTCAAAAATTGTTGTGGTGAAGCCCAACCGTTAGTGTGTGCCTATAATGTGCCTAAGATGGTGTTGAGCCTAGAAATAGGAACACTCCATCGCTTGTCTGCCGTGTCTTCCAAGTGTTTGTGTATTGTGTGTTTGTTCCCAAGCATAGTTTTAAAGACTGATGGCAATGAGTCCCTCCTATGCTTTGGGATTTGTATGGCATGCTTGTTTTGTTTGGAGTGTATTGTGTGTGTTGCCCCATATGCAGTCTTAAAGACCAGTGGCAATGAGTCCCTCCTACATGATGGGTGGTGTGTTTACTTTCCTGTACTTGCATCTGTAGTTCATATATATGAAAAATAAAAAGAAAAAGAAAATCATTACTGTCTTCACTGCATTCACTATGTTTTGCATGTCTTCAATGTTGTATTCTCCATGCTTTGTGTGATTGTAATTGTCTTCTCCGTGTTTTATGTGCCTGTTACTATCTTCTATGTGATTGGCGTGTCTTCTCTGTGCTTGGCGTGTTTGCTGTGTTTGTTGACTGTACTTTAATGCATGTATTGGCCTTGCATTTATACATACATTAAAGTGGGGGCTAAATGTTACGTTAGAAAATGTCCCCTTGGCGGCTTTTCCCTCTTAAGGTTTAGCTCTCAGGTCTTGTTTATGCATTTAGAGTGTTTTTCATGTTAATCTGACTTCCCGATGAGAAAACCCTGAAGTTCCATGGCAATTTGGACTCAGGGGCTGCACTTATGAAAAACCCTACACAAAATAGGGGGGTGGACTTGGGCACCCACGCCCTAGTCCTGCCCTATTTTAGGTCAAGACCAATTTCAAAGTGTCAGTTTGTGACCGTTGTTTAGGTCCTATGCCGACACGGTAAGTTTCAATTACAAAATTCTTGGCAGGAATGTTTGTAGTTGCATATATAAGCATGTTTAGGCATTCATTTGTAAACTAGATGGCTATTGTGAACTTTATGCATTCTTGTGATTAGAGCATTCAAAATATTCATTGTGTTGTAGAGCAGAGCATCGTTATTGTGTTTGTATTTGTAGATTTGGGCAACCATCTCCTCATGGCATGATGAGCTTCTTCCTTCCATGAGATCTTCACTAGAAGGTGATATCAATTGTGTTTTCAATCATTTATCATTTGGATTTTGCCTCTATCCCTCAGGGATACGCACTCTTTCTTTGACAACGATGCTTAGAAGACTTGAATGTCTCCCCGGGGCTTGACTGAGGCAAGCCTCTAAATACCACAACCCCTAACCCACTCCTTGTGATTATAGGTTACAAGTGTCGCATCTACAAGAAGTGGAGTTGCAAGGAAGGTCAGAAGGCATCAAGGATTCAGGATCTAGAAAGAAGCTAGACATTGGAGCTTTTCTTAGACTCGGGTGCTAGTCCCTATGCCCTCCGTAGTTGAATTCCTAAAAATGGAAGTTATAGTGCAGATTAGTGTCGAAAGGAGATCATGATTCTGTAAAGAAGCTGGTACCTTGGACTAGGGTGCCTGCTCATTAGTCCCCAACTGTTCTTCTTTCCAAACTTCAAAATCTGGTATGTAATTCTAATCTTCCCTACATTCCAAGTGACCGCAGGCCTGATAGTAGATTCCTACTTGACCTAAAGTCCTTGAATGTTTAAGGTGAATGGAGGATACACACATATCATCAAATCAAAAACCTATATCCAAATTTTACCCTAAACACCTAGAATTTTATACATGAAGTTTTAAGTTTAAAAAAATTGATGGACATAAGGTTGAGAGGAGATATAGGTCCTCAATAATTACATAATTAACCAAACCATAAATATAGAAGAACAAGATTAAATAAAATTTTATAATTAAACTATAATTTTTACAATAAAATTTAAATTTATGCATACATGTATATAGTAAATAAAATAGTTCTAATATAAAATAAAATAACTCAAAGTAAATAAATAATCTTGAAATTGATATCTCTCAGACATTTTTATTACATAGATTTACTTAAGATATCTACGCTAGTTATTTAATTATTTAAGTCTATATCTTCACTCAACCCTATGTCCATCAATTTTTCAACTATAATTAACAACTAAACAATTATCTCAAATTAACAAATCAAAAAATATATAAAAATAAAAATCTCAAATTAACAAATAAAAATTAAATGTTTTCTTTCTTAAGCATAAACTTAGAAAAAAATCATTAACTTTAAACTTAAACTTTTTATTGATATTATGTTTCTACATTTTAATTTTCTACACACTAATCATTCTAGATTTATATTATGCTTAGTATTAAATATTGTTAACACACTCATGCCATTACACTGCACCCCTTAGTGCCTTGGAGCATTAACTAGCATACCTATATTTAAAAAATATATCTAAAGTACGCCGAGAGATATCCTTTTGGAGGTGCCTATTTCCACCTATGTGATAAATTTATTAAAAAAAATAGGCGCCTCGAGAAGGATATCTCTAGCCTAATTTAGATATATATTTTAAATATAAGTATGCTAGTAGCATTCTGAGCAGCAAGCTTAATTCTAACTATATTATATAATTATAAGAATTATTATAATTAATTATAATATAGATTAGATATATTATTACAATATATTATATAATAATTATATATAATATAATATTATATAATATTTATAATTATAATTATTATAATATATAATAATTAAAATTATATATTATATTTATGATTAGAGTTAGGGGTTAAAATTAGGGTTAGGGTTACCATTTAGGTTAGAATTAGGGTGGAAGTCATTAGTTTTCCACAGTCCATAATGTTGGATTGAATGCTTCTAGATATAACTGTGTTAGATATTTTTCCTCAATGTTTCGGATCACACTCAGTGAACCATCATCAGGAGATAGAGAGCAAGAGAAGAGAACACCAAGATGATGGTACATTGAGTGTGATCTGAAATGTTCTCAGAAAATATCTAACACAGTTATATCTAGAAGCATTCAATCCTAGAATTAGGGTTATGATCAATATTAGAGTTAGGGCGATGTCAATTAGGATTAGAATTATGATTAGAAATAGGGTTAGGGTTAGGGTTAGGATTACAATTAGGTTTAGGGTTAATATTGTGGTGAGGGTCAGGATTAAGGTTAGGAATAGAATTAGGGTTAGGGTTAGAATTATGGTTAGAATTGGAGTAAGGGTTAGCATTACTATTAGGATTAAAGTTAGGGTTAGGGTTAGGGTTAGAAATATAATTAGGGTTCAAATTATGGTTTGGATTATGGTTAGCATTAGGGTGAGTATTATATTAGAGTTACGACCAAAATTATGGTTAGAATTATAATCCTAACCTTAACCCTAATCCTAATTTAAACCCTAACCCTAACTCTAATCCTTATTCTAACCCTAAACATAGCTCTAATTTTAACCCTAACCCTAACCCTAACCCTAAGTGTGACTATAATTCAAACCCTAACCTTAATACTAACCTTAACCCTAATTGTAACTCTAATCGTAACTCTAATTTGAACCCTAACCCTAACTCTAATTCTAGATATATTTCTCCTTATTATAAATTTATCTAATTATAAATATAATTTTGGTACTAACACTAAATGTAACCCTAACTCTAATTCTAACTTTAATCATAAACCTATTTCTAACCCTAACCCTACTTTTAACTCTAACACTAATTTTTATACTAACCATAATCTTAACACTAATGATAACCCTAATTGTATCCCTTACCATAATTCTAACTGTAATCCTCACCCTAATACTAACCCTTATTCTAATCCAAACCCTGACCCAAACCCAAACCCTAATTCTACCCCTAACCCTAATTCTAAATCTAACCCTATTCCTAACCCTACTTCTAACTATAATTCCAAACCTAACCCTAATTATAACCACAAGGCTAATTGTAATCATAACTCTAATTCTAAACGTAACCCTAATTCTCACCCTATTTTTTATTGTAACCCTAATTCCAATTGTAATTATAACCCTTATCCTAACTTTAATTCTAACCACAATTCTAACCCCAAATCTAATTATAACCCTAACCCTAATTGTAATCCTAACCCTAACTCCAATTCTAACCCTAACCCTTGTTATAACCCTAAACATAACTCTAATTTTAACCCTAAGCTTGATCCTAATTGAAACCCTTACCCTAACCTTACTACTAAACTTAACCCTAATTGTAACCCTAACCCTAATTCTAATTCTAACATTTAACCCTAATTATATTTGTAACCCTAATTCTAACCCTAACCCTAACTGCAACCCCAGTCCTAATTATAATCATAACTGTAACCCTAATCCTAATGTTAACCCTAACCATAACGCTTATTCTAACCCTAAACATAGCTCTAATTTTAACCCTAATTCTAACCTTAATTTTAATTTTAACCATACTTTAAACCCTAATTATATACCTAATTGCAACCCTAATCCTAAACGTAGTTATAAATATAATTCTAGTACTAACACTAAATGTAATCCTAATCAAACCCTAACTCTAATTCTAACCTTAATCGTAAACCTATTTCTAACCCGAACCCTACTTTTAACTCTAACACTAATTTTAATATTAACCATGTAATCTTAACACTAATGATAACCCTAATTGTATCCCTAACCATAATTCTAACTCTAATCCTCACCCCAATACTAACCCTTATTCGAATCTGAAGCTTGACCCAAACCTAAACCCTAATTCTACCCCTAACCCTAATTCCACCCATAACCCAAACCTAATTCTAAACATAATTCTAACCATAATTCTGGTCCTAACTCTAATACTAACCATAATTCTAATCTTGATTCTAACCAAAACATAAGCCCTAACCCTAACCCTAATTCTAACATTGGAGTTAGTGTTAGGGTTAGGGTTAGAATTATGGTTAGGATTAGGGTTGGGTCATTTCAAATGATTTCATTGGTGCAATATTAATTCCCAAATTTGTATTAATAGATAAAACCATTTGGTATGGAGTAATTGTTTGAAGACATCATAAGACAAACATATAATGTGAAGTATTCCAATGCATGTACATTACCACCCTAGTACTTGTACACATAAGAATAGTATTTGTCAACATAATATTCTTATTTATTTCTTTGTAAATACTCTTACCCTAAAAAATTGTACAAATAATTCATATCATTGCTAAGGCCTGAAGTGCTTCTTCTTGCACTTCTTCACTGGGGGAAGTCAAAAGGTTTCTTGAAAAAGGAACTTGCTCCACATTGTCTTTTATCCTTAGCTCTACCATTTTAGTAGCAACACCCTACAACATAATGTAAATGGGTTAGAAATATCCATTAGATAGATACATTAAATCAATTTGTAATGCACAACATATTTGTAAAATAAGTTAAACTCTTAATTCAAAATAACTCTATAATGAAATTAATTAACACTAAAATAATAATTATATTATATTATAAGTATTTTAACAATTCCCTTTTTTAGGAATGACTAATCCTTTTTAATTTTTTTTAGTAATTCCTCACTCAACTAATACTACTCTTTTAACATATAAAGGGAAAGTAAATAAATGTTAGTTAGTATGAATATTTCATTATATTCACTAAAGAAATCAATAAATTTTACCCATATCTTAATCACTAATTTAATTATGAAAATTTTATAGTTTTAATCACAATTTTTTTTTAGCTAAGAATATTTTATCTAAAAAATCGTGATTAAAATTTATTCAACATTAACCTTCACCATAATAAATGTTATATATAAACATTAATAATATTAATTATAGTTTAAGATATATTATTATATTAATTATTGTTTATAATTATATTATAATAAATACCATTAATAAATACTTAACACAATTAAATTTTAATATTAATATATTAATTATAGTCCTAATATAGTTCTATTAATTAACTATATTAATCTAACTATTCTAATCTTAATTAATATACTTTAAGATTAATATATACTTTAATATTAATCTTTTAACATATTTTAAAGTTAGGGATTATAATATAATTTAATATAATCAAATAGTATATTTTATAATAATAGCATTACTCTTCCAAGAAGAGAAAGGTTAAATAAAAAAAAGTACTAAATTCTAACTTTAACAATGTTGAAAGAAATGTTAAATAATGAATTTTACCGAGGCTTTCATTTCACTATTCCTCATTCGCACAGTACCCTTCTTACTAAGTCAACATTTTCTACCAAAGGGCTTAAAAGTCATAAAAAAGGCCGGTGGATGGTTTCTTACCATTTTCTTAACTCTGATTTTCCAACCTGGAGAAAACTTATTCACCATTAATTCACATATGCGAACCTCCCAACTAGAAGTATAAAATAAATCATTTTCTAACACTGCTACTGCCAAAAAAATATTGAGAGTTCTGTATAGACTATATCTGAAATATAGATTGATCTCTATCCATCCTCACAGATCAATTTTGATGTGCGAACCAGAGAAAATAATCGCCCTCCGATCAGAACATTTTTATGTGGAGTAGATTGTTTTGACAAATTTAAAATTGATTGTGAATTTCCAAACAGTATCACTATCTCCACCAAAAATAAAAAAAATATACTGGTTAACATTTTCCTTTTGCATTTTTCTTTCTACCAAAATAAAATCTAAATAAAAATAGAAGGGAATCTATCAAGGGTATTGAAACAGGGTTTCTATTAAAAGATTTTAGAAATTACTTAATAATATGGCATCAGACTTCCCACGTCCAAATAATTAAGAGGAGGTCTTGGTCAGGATCGGAAAAATAGAGTCGGCAGATTTTTGGTGAAGTCTGGATCCCATATCTTCACATCCTCTTCTGATATATTGTTGGATTTTGCATGAGCATGGTATTTACAATATTCTAATACCATCTCAAACACTTTACCAGTTTTGATGTGATCGTAGTCTCCCCATTGTCTATGACTTCCATACAACGCCTTATGACCTCTGATTCCGTTGCAACCATTTTCTCCACTTGGAAAACTTCAAAATCTCTTCCATCTTCGACCACCCTGAATGTAACGATATTTACTCTCCACAGAATTGAATGCGACTATTGAATTTTCGATATACCTTAATTTTAGTATCCCTTTGGACACCCACTATCAGCCTTCAATTTTTTTGATTTAATTTTATTTATTCTTCCATTATTTAAAAAAAAAATAAAAAAAATAATGGGAGTGCTGACATTGTAGAAAGCCTCTGATGTAATTAGATATTTCATTTTTCTTGATCAATATTTAAATAAAATGATTAATAATAAAACATATATTAATTTTTTTCTTTTCTACAGCCCACAAATATAATGAGTAATAATGAATGAATGGTGACTTTTAGAAAAGTAAAATCAAAAGCTATATATAAATATAAAATATTTACTACACCTTTCAAAACTATATAAATAGTAAATAAAATAGTTAGTAAACTATCTAAATAGCTATGAAGTTGAGATATAAAAAGAGTAAATAGATTAAAATAATTTGTCTTGATTTAATTTTTAAAAAAATTTGTATATGGTTTCAATGATTTAATGTATTACTATTTAAAATAAAAATAACTTTTGAATTAAAATATATTAAAAATGATATTCATATACATATAAATAAGTTTGATAAAAAGTAAAGTAGTATAAATATCTTAAATGCATCTATTAAAATAAAATAACTTTTCAATATAAAGATAATAAAAATGGTATTCATATACATATAAATAAGTTTTATCTAAACTAGTATAGATATCTTAAATGCATCTATCTATTTGAAAGACTGGGTGAGACCTCAAAATTGATATTTCTCCCTATCTTTTAGATAGATGAATTTAATATATCTATACTAGTTTACTTTAAAGTTATTTTATTATCTATATAAATATCATTGTTGATATCTATATAAAGTTACATATAAAAGTAAAAACAAAACGTGTATTAACAAAAAAAAAAACAAAGTAAACAATGTAGATATAATAAATTTTATATTCTATATATGTAGTAAATAAAATAGTTCCAAACCAAAATAAAACAACTCTTAGGTAAATAAACAAGAGCTGCAAAGCAGCCAAGTTTCTGCCAAAATGTTCATGAATAGTCTTGTTTTGTTTTAATTTGTTGTGTTTGTTTAGTTTTAGCAACAATGTTGATAATATAATAACTTAATAATAATCTTGAAATTTGTGAATTTTTTGGTTTAAGTTAGAGTTAACAGTTTTGTAATATTTACAATGAATGTTAAAAATTGAAGAACTTTGAGATTCTACATTTAATAATTAGATTGCATAAAATGGAAGTTACAAAGTAAGTGATTTTTTATTATACCTGAAGATTTATGATTATACTTCAAGATTTATGGTGAACTTTACAAAATGAATTATTTGATTGATACGGCCTCCTAAGGCTAGAAATGGGCACCCTGGCATGACGGTTTGACAAGAGGCAAATATAGAAGGTGATAAATACACTAGCCTTTAACAGTTTGCACTTAAGCTGCAATACAAAGAGTTGTTAGTGCTATAAAAATCACTTAACATCATTATTTTAAAGATTTGAAGTTATAGCTTATAGTGAGGGACAAGTGAAACCCTAAAATTAGTTCTACCATATAACTAGCACTTGCACCAATAAGAGGATCATGGAATACCTTGTTTGGAATAGCAAACGAGTTTAGAAGATCTTCAAACGTGAATGTTGTTTACAACATGAAATTCAGGGAATACGCTGATAGGAACCAAACAGTTTAGAAAATTTTCCACACGTTCCAAGACAATACACAGCCATGTCATCACATATTAAATAATGAGACTACAAAATACAAATAGTTTTCTGCAACTCAAAATATGAAGATGACTCTGCAAAGAAGATATTAGAATGTGATAAGTAACAACTACTGCAATAATCCAAATCAATTGAAGCCTGTGAATTAAAAAACAATTTAAATTTTTCTAGTCTTGCAATACCTTGAGATATCTTAAAAAATGTACCAAAAGTTAAAGTTGCATAACTCCGTAGATTGTCCTATCATAAATTTGATTTAAGAAATGTAAGGTATTTATAAAATTTACCTTGAGATATCTTCAAAAATGTACCAAAAGTTGCATAACTCCATAGATTGTCCTATCATAGTTAGGTGAACTACACGGATTTTTAATATTTTCAATTTGTTATGAATAGGTTTTGGTTTAGGTTTTTAGGTTTGCAAATAATAAATTAAATTCCTTAATTTTTATTTTTATTTACAGAGGTAAGATTTAATTAATTAATAAAAATTAATTAAATCTTATGATTAAAGGTAGATTAGGGATTAAGGGAAATTTAATTAATTAATTAAAATTAATTAAATTTCATGTGAAGGGAGGACTTATGGAATTGATCACTGGTCAATTTTTCCTATCTATGCATTAATATATATTTTAAAATTTTGATGTATTATTATCATAGATTAAGGATATTATCTATGTAAATGATATATTATTATTATTATTATTATTTATTATTAAAGACATATATATATAAATTTGGGATAAACTTATAAATTATATTTGTATTTAAATTCCTATTAGTATTAATATTGATTAGTAATAGGAATCTTATATAACTATAATATTTTTATTGTCTAATAATATTATCAATATTAATATTAATAGGAATTTAAATACACGTTTCTTAATATTTTTATTTTTATTTTAGTTATAATATATTATTTTAGTTATAATATATTTAAATCGCTTAATAGGTGAGATGCTAAAAAAACTTTACTGCCTAATATTTTACCCATAAAGTCTCAAATTAGAAACTATTAAGTATTAGTATATTATTATCATAGATTAAGGATATTATCTATCACAAAACTTTATAATATAAACCTTGATGAATCCGCAATAATCGCCGGGTGAAAGTTTTCTGCCAATTAGATTGAAGAAAAATTATTTTTCAAATATGTTTTGTTAAAATATTTGCATCTATACAATAGCAATAGCTAAATATTTTTTAAATAGAAAAACTATTTCAGTTCTCATTGGTTGCAAAAAGAATTATTAATAACTAGTTAACAATAGGCCTCGCCTATAGTTTTCTTGGCAGAAACTAATAATTCTTGGAGTTTTTAAAATAGATGTATTTAACATATCTATACTAGTTATATTTTGTAAAAAGTATATATATATATATATATATATATATATATATATATATATATATATATATATATATATATATATATATATATATATATAATAACAAATAAAATTATTATATATATATTTAAAACTATTATATTATTTTATAATAATATTTTTAAAAATATATTTTAAATTATAAAAAAATTAAATTTTTTAAAATGATATAATCTCATAAAATAAATAATTATAATTTACTAAATTTATATTTTTAACAAATTATTTAAAAAAAATAAATTTGTAAACTATACATATATATATTTAAAACTATTATACTATTTTATAATAATATTTTTAAAAATATATTTTAAATTATAAAAAAATAAATTTTTTAAAATGATATAATCTCATAAAATAAATAATTATAATTTACTAAATTTATATTTTTGACAAATTATTAAAAAAAAAAAATTGTAAACTAGAGTCTAGATTTTTAAAAACACACCACAGACCATCCAATATCAGACCTATTCCCAATTATATTCGCAATTTTATATTTATTTGGACAAATATTATTTTCTATGGAGTTTATGAAAATGAACGAGGAAGAAAGCGGGTTTAGTTGAAAGAAAACTTTCCATTAATGACGAGAGCCTTGGAAAAAGGCTAAAGAAAACCTTACTGCGGGGAAAACTAAAAACAGTATATCATAGGAACATAATATAAAGAAAGCATTACAGGTCTATAGAAAAATAGATAATTGCAGAACAGTGATGTTAAAGATTTTATTAGATGCTTCTGTAAAACTGAGTCAATAACTTGACAAGATCTGACAGAAGTTGATCATATTAATATATATGAATATGAGACCTCAAATTCAAACATGGTGAAGGGATATCACGTGTAATTTAATCTGTATTCCAATCTGTATTCCAAGCGACAGAGATAGGGCTTCTTACGCTGTATACAGAAGAGCTTGAAACCCACGTAATTGAGCCTTGAGAAACCGATGCTGTTGCAGCATTCGTTTTGTTTACGACAAATGTGACGCTGTAACTCTTCTTCTCCATCGCTGCCCCGAATGATAAGGAGGTTGGATTCACACTCACATCCACTCCACTGGGAGCAACAATGTTGACGCTGTATGTGGATTTGGCTGCTCCAACATTAGTTACGCTTCTTCTCAAGGTAATAGAATTTAGCTTATTAAAAACCAGAGAGAAGGACGGATAATTGAGGTTGCCCGGGAGGGTGCTTTCATCATTGGTAGGGCATACAACATTTTTGTTTAGGATCATGCGAATCTGAGATGCTGTGTAGTTTAGCCCACACAGATAAGGAACATAATCTTGGGGAGTAATGTCATAGATAAGGCCTGGATCAGCTGCTCTTTCGGGATTTATATGTCCAGCGCCTGTAGCGAAAATATCTGCCGGTGCGTAATTGTTTCCACCGTCAAGAATTGGCCCGCCTTTCTTATCGAGGTAGTCTGCCGTGGTGATGAGGGCAGACTTAATGGCCGCAGGACTCCATTGCGGGTGAGCGTTTTTAAGCAAAGCAGCTACCCCGCTCACATGTGGAGTAGCCATTGACGTGCCATACATGATGTTGAACATTACTCGTCTCTTATCTTCAAGGATGCCCGACGGACTAAGATCTGAAGGCCAAGCTGCTAGGACGCCGAATCCAGGGGCAATTACGTCGGGTTTCAGAATTTCTGGGCTGAGTATGTTGGGGCCACGGGAGGAAAAAGAGGCCACCGCGGGAGCCGAAATATTGTTAGCGGAGCCAAAGACAGTGCCCTCGAAATGAATGGCTGCCGTGGGGGTCTTTGTCGAATTCATATAGGCTTCCAGGGCAAGTCCTGCCTTATAACCAAGGGTTGTTGACGGCAAAACCTGAGCATATACTCGGATTTCCTCCCCATCAGTGTTACCGTTAATGAATATCACGCCGGCCCCTCCGGCCTCTCGGACAGCTTCTCCCTGCTTCACTGGATCAAGAGGACCGTCTCGTGTGCACACCACAAGCTTTCCTTTCATCAGGTTTAAAATCAGAGCCGTATCCACACACGAGTCTCCCTGCACAAGGCTCAATTCTGAGGTCTGGCTGTTCATGGCGCTGAACAGTGACTCACCATACAGAATTGTTCCGTCTCCCAGCTTGACATTTGCAACAAAGTGTCTGTCCATGGAGCTGGCGCCCACGGTCATGATCCAGGGTGCGCCGTTGTAAAGATTAGAAGGCTCCGCCGGCCCGTCGTTTCCTGCCGCGCAACTCACGAAAACGCCTCTCTCCATCGCATGGAAAGCGCCAATGGCAATCTCGTCCTCATAAAACGACACAGAATTTCCTCCAAGAGAGAGCGAGAGAACATCCACGCCGTCTGAAATGGCCGCGTCCATTCCCGCCAGAACGTCAGACGTCATGCAGTCACCTAAATAGCAAACCTTGTAAACCGCAATATGAGCACCCGGCGCCATCCCCTGCGCGGTTCCTTCTGCACTGCCAAAAAGTCCGGCATTGGCAACGGAGCTTCCCGCGGCAGTCGATGCAGTATGAGTGCCGTGTCCATCCAGGTCCCTTGCCGTGCCGTCCTCTGTGAAAAATCTTGCTCCGATAATTTTGTTGTTGCAACTGGACGCACTGAAATTTGATGAAGTCTGGCAGATCCCCTTCCACCGAGAAGGCACGGCACCGATCTTGGTGTCTGGCTTAAACGATGGGCTCTCCGGCCACACCCCGCCGTCGAGTATGCCAATTATGGTGCCCTTGCCCGTGTTGGATCTTGGCCACAGTCCCTGGCGGGGATCCAGGCCAAGAAACTTAGCGGAATATGTTGTCTGCAAGTGCAGCACCTTATCAGGATATGCATCCATGAAACCTGGGATCTTTCGCATCTCTTCTATTTCAGATTTTATTAATCGGGCCGCAAATCCAGTCATAACATTCTCATACGCATGCACTAGACTTGCATGAGAAGTTCCTTCTCCTTCTGCATCTGGTGTTGTTGCTTTGGGCAGAAACGATGAATACCATATCATCCGCTCGTCAAAGCTAAGTGGGCTCATTTCCGGTTCCTCCACATGAACGATATAGATCTGCGATTCTTTGCTTTCCCCTGCAGAAACAACTGACTCGCTCATAATTAGCACAGCCGTTATCACTACAAACAAGAAGCTCTTCACACATTCAGTACAGCAGGATCTTCTCGCCATAATGCCCATCTTTGCTGGTAGAGCGAATTTCACCCGAGTGTATAACGTTTCAATCTACGCCCCTCCTATTTATGTGTAAAAAGAACTGGTAATCCAATGGTAACACACCAACCTTATCTAGGTCATCGCCTCAGAGTTTGGTTTAGAACATTGGCTGTCTCCGACTAATTTGATTGATTCCCTCGCCATAAAGCATACACGTCACTAACTTTTTGGTTTTCCTTTTTCAACTCTTAATATAATAGGTTATCTTTTTCGCTTTTGTTTTATAATATTATTGTTCTCCCCATATCTTACGATTTATGGAATATCTTTTTCGGTTGTTTTTTTCAAACATATATATATTTCTAGATATAAATCACTAAAAACGAGATATGTTTTAAAATAAAATTTAGAGAGATTAGGACTTATTTTAAAGTTTAAAGTTTGAAGTGTATTCGATAGTTAATAGGACAGATAAATTTCAAATAAATATATTATTAAACATGTGTCATGTAGTGGCTAGTACTTACTTTTATAGTATTGTAATAGTAATATTTGTTGTTTACTTGTTACGTGAGCCATGACATATCTATTTAAAGGAAGGTTCCAATTAAGCGAGAGAAAACAACTAATAAGGTCTCTACTTAGTGGAATATCCTAGTTACAATATGAAGTTGCATTTACAAATTGTTGGAAGATACGAGAAATACTTAAGATCAACCCTTTGGAATGTTATGAATGTGAATTTAAACTTCAATAGATTTTATCTACAAGATTTGAATTGCACATGACATTGACTAAGCTAGTTTTATTATCCTAGTTGCAATATGAAGTTGCATTCACAAATTGTTGGAAAATATTCAGAAATAGTTAAGTTCAACCCTTTGGAATGCTATGAATGTGAATTTAAACTTCAATAGATTTTATCTACAAGATTTGAATTGCATATGACATTGACTAACCTAGTTTTATTAAGCAATGAAAATTAGAAATATTTGTTTCAATATTTTAAATATTATATTAAAATTTGAAAATTAAAATAATTTAATAATTAAAAATTTATAAATAATTTATTAATTTTATAAAACTAAAAATATATAATTATTAATGCTATAAAAATTTTAAATTCTAATTAAAAATAATATATATTATATTTAAAAACTATAAAATAATAAAATAAAAATTAAAAACAAATCCAACTAACAAAACAACTCTTAAATAAATAAAATTAGCTTTTCACAATATAAATATAATAAAATAATTCTTAAATAGTTGTAGAGTAAAATTAAATAACTTCTAAGTAAATAAAATAAAATTTAATTAAATTTTTAAATGATAAATAATTTGAATTATGGTAAAAATTATTATATATTTTTTAAGCCTATTGAATATTAAAATGAAATAAAAATATTATAATAAATATTAAATATAAATTTGATAACTATAACACTAAACTATAAATAATAATTTTAATTAAAATATAATATTTAATTCTAAAACAAATTAAAATTAATTTGATTAAAAATGAATTGAAGACAACTATATAACTATAAATAATCATATTTGCCATTGAATATGTAACTCTATAAGTATGTTTAAGATATCTATACTAGTTTATATTTTAGAAAGGAAAAAACTAAGAAATATTATAAAATAAAAAAGTTATTGTAAAATATAAAAGTTATAATTTAAAAGAAAAATTGATGAGGTTAGGGATCAAGTACCCATTGAAGGGAAACCAATCTAAGAAGTACTTCACTCATACAAGCCATTCATTTTATAACAGCAAAATAAACTCCAGATTCATTAGCAATCAAACTTAACATTATTATTTGAAGGGATAGATATTACATCCAAAAGCACAAAACACCAAGCTTCATACCCAAAAGAATTTTAGACTTACAAACTTCAACTCAACAATTGTCTAGCACAGAATAGATGGTATATGAAAGATTATGCTCATCACTAATACTCATAATACTTAGAACAACAATAGCTTCAACGAACCACACATCAAATATTTGCTACAATTATTAGTTCCACACCCTTCTGCTCCTACTCACAACTCTTCCATGACCCTATGAATTATAGATTTACTACAAAAGTATGCTCACAAATTACAAAATAATCTACATTTTAATCTACTCCAAACTGTATATTTGATTCCAACTTCCTATTCCCACTTCACTACTCACATCTGTTCCCTACCTATAAATAAGAATAGGAGTTCTATCTTAGGGTAGTCATTTTAGGTAGCCTCCATAGGTTAGGAATGATAAATGCACAACAAAGCTGCCAAGCTAATAAAAGACTAAGTTGAAAAAAGATGTTGCCACTATTTAAAGATGTAACGCCCATCTTCCACTATATGCTGGGCACTAAATAGAAAAGTCTTCACCAAAGCTTCTAATGAAATGAAGACGCCACTAATCACTCCACTCTGCTAGTTCAAATCATAATAAAGAAATTTAATCTAACTAGCATTAGTAATCACTCCACTTGTCGAATGGGATAATCAACATTTTACTGCCAAATAGGTCAAATTTCTTGAAACTACCACTAGATTGTAATTGCCTCTAGATGCTCTTGCATCAAACTTGCTAGGCAAGATGTTTGTGAGCACAATTCACAAATTTTAGTGAATGAACATTGCACAACAAATTCCATTATTGAATCAATAATTCTAAAAGATTTTCTCCTTCACTTCTTCCAGCACTTGACTGGAATAAATCCTACTTCTTTCCACCAATTTCATTCAACATTCTTCACATGTCTCATGGACTTGTGTCCACCATAAACCAATCTATTTCTCTTCATTTTTCTCCACCAAATATTTCTCCACTCATCTTTTTCTTCATTCTCCATTTTTCTTACCCAAAAATTAGTACTATTGTCATCATAAATATTTTCCATACCTATTTCTTCATGCCATCCTTTTTCTATAATCACCACCCCTACATTCACTTTCTCATTACTTATTGTCACTGAAACATCTTTTCTTTCTTCTACTGCAAAACCTTGCCTTTCTTTTACCTCTTTTGCTACAACTCTATCCTCACATGCATCCTTATTCTCCAACACCTTCATGCCTTCAAGAAGATAATGATATGATGCGACATCATTCTTTCTTTCTTTAACTCCTTTAGGGTCAGAAAAATGCATCCCCATATCTTTTTCCACCACATTTTTCTCTTCCTCATTAGCTTCTTTCACAAGTATTTCTTCTTCCATCACCTGCACACAATCTCCTACAACTTGAATCTCCATATCTATTTTCTTTTCATCTTCTATCACTAGCACATTTCTGTCCTTCACCATGCCACCTACATGATATTTTTTAATGTAACCACTCATATATATGTAGCAACTCTACTTCGCATAGTCTCCAATCTATCCAATCTGAAATGGATGGTTGTCATTATCTCAAGGATTTTCTCCCTTCAGTATTGTACCATACCAATCCACTCAATTGGCCTCTTCAAGACTATCCTTATCCTCTTTTTCAAAGATGTCTTCAATCTCAACTATCTGCAACACATTAAGCAACTATCCTCTACCCAACAATGTTGCTGGAAGATGCACACTCTCTAAACCTCCTCTACCCACTTCCACATAGTGGAGGAAGTCAGCATGGTACATCTTCTACCCAGCACAACTCTTGTTGGAGGAGAACCAACACATTACTTATTCTTTATATCACCATTCTCTCATTAGCATCAACTCTATCTCCTATACACATTCCATGATCTACCCACTCTGATACTAATCGATGAAGTTAGGGATCGGGTACCCATTGAAGGGAAACCAATCCAAGCAACACTTCACTCATACAAGCCATGTTCATTTCATAACAGTAAAATACATCAGTCATGAACTCCAAACTCATTAGCAATCAAACTTAACATCTATATATTATTTGAAGGGATGGATATTACATAGAAATTCAAAAAACACCAAGCTTCATACCCAAAAGAATTTTAGACTTATAAACTTCAACCCAAAAATTGTCTAGCACTAAATAGGTAGTATATGAAAGATTATGCTCATCACTAATATTCATAGTACTCAGAACCACAATTGCTTCAAAGAACCACACATCAAATATCTTCTAAAAATATTAATAATATCTACTACAAATATTAATCCCATGCCCTTCTACTTCTACTCACAACTCTTCCATGACCCTATGAATTATAGTTTTACTACAAAACTATGCTCACAAATTATAAAATAATCTGCATTTTGCTCTACTCCAGATTATATATTTGACTCTAACTTCCTATTCCCACTTCACTACTCACATTCATTTCCCTACCTATAAATAAGAACAAGGGTTCTATTTTAGGGTAGTTGTTGTAGGTAGCTTCCATAGGCTAGGATGATAAATGCACCACAAAGCTAGCAAGCTAGTAAAATACTAAGCTAAAAATAGATGCCGCCACTATTTAAATATGTAACACCCATCTTCCACTATCATCTTGGTGCTGTTACGTCAAAAAATGTCCCCTTGGGGGCTTTTTCCTCTTAAGGTTTAGCTCCCAGGTCCTTTAGAATGCATTTAGGTCATCTTGCATGTTAATGGTGACTCCCGATGAGAAAACCATGAAGTTTCATGGTAAATGGGACTTAGGGGGTGTGCTTATCATAAATCCTGCCTGAAATAGGGAGAGGACTTGGGCACCTGCACCCTACTCCTGCCCTATTTTAGGTCAGGACCTATTTTTGGGTGTTGGTTTTGTGACCGTTATTAGGTCCTATGCTAACATCTCAAGTTTGAATTATGAAATTCTTAGCAAAAATGTTTGTAGTTGCATATGATTAGTGATTCATTTGTAAATGCGATGGAAATTAGATGGTATTTTGGATATACAAGCTTATGTGAAAGTGATTCAAAAATATCATTGTGTTGTAGAGCAGTATTTTGTGTTGTTATTGTGTTTGTGTTTACAGATTTGACTCCATCTCCTCATGGTAAGAAGAGCATCTTCCTTCCATGAGATCTATACTACAAGGTGATATCAATTGTGTTTTCTATCATTTATCTATTGGATTTTACCTCTATCCCATAGGGATACACACTCTTTATCTGACAATAGTGTTCAGAAGACTTGAATGTCTCTCTGGGGCTTGACTGAGGCAAGCCTCTAAACACCACAACCCCTGACCCACTTTTTTGTGATTACAGGTTACAAGTTGCAAAAGCAAAAGAAGTGGAGTTGTAGGAGAGCAGTGTAGACTATCAGAATTGCAGATCTAAGAAGAGAACTAGGGCTTGGACTTGGGCACCCACTCATTAGTCCTCTAGATTCTAAGGCAGTAAAATCTTGGTGGCATCGAGAATAGGTTGCAGATATTCTTCAGAGATCCCGACAAAAGAAGTTACACTAGACTAGGGCATCGACTCATTAGTCCTCAACTTTTCCACACACCAAACTTTGAAATTTGGTATGCATTTGATTGTCATTTGATATCTCTGTGTGAGATCATTTTTCGTAATTTATCCGTTTGTTTATGATTTCATGAAATTAGGGTTTTAAGCATAATTAGACTTAATTGAACAACAAATTCACACAATTCTAATTTTTCCCTTTGTTCCAAGTGATAGGAGATTTGTAGTAGAGTTCTCTACTTAGTTGGATGTCCTTGAATGTTTAGTGGTGAAAGAAGGATCCTGACAAACCCTTAACCCTATTGTGTTCACCTTCTTTTCTCCTAAACATTTGAACCCATGTTTTTAATGAAATTTTCACCTTTTTGCATGTTGTATTTCAGATTTACATTTATTTCATTCATTAATTTCATTGTTCATCTTATTGCATTTGAAAAATCACAAAAAAAATTGAAAATTTAGAAAAACTTGAAAAAATTGGCATTTTTAGCTTGCATTTTCAAATAATTTGATTTAGTTGGCATTTAATTTCAATAAATTTCTATCATTATCATCATATCTGATTTAAAATATGTAAATTTTTCATTCATGATTCATTTACATTGCATTTTCATGATCAAATTGTTAAAAATTGCTTAAAATTGTGCATTTTTCCATATAACCTAGTTTTGCATTAGGTAGGGTTTGTAGTCAAAATCTTGTTTCAGATTTTACTACTATTTTCAAACACTCATTAGGACTTATTATAATTGTAATGTTCCATCATAGTGGCTTTCTTGCAAAATTTCATGTCTGGGGTTGTAAAACCTTGCATTTTCACTAGATTTGGCCTTATCGTCTCTCTAGAATTGCATCATAGGCATGTTGTGAAGGATTTTTATCCATTAATTGGCTGTTATTAGGGTTTTAATTTATTTCCCCTCCTCAAATTATTTACAACACCCTTTTTATTGGGCATTTGCATTGAAAATTGATGAGAAATTGCATATTTTACTGTATTTTCACTAGGTTTTTGACTTGTTTTCATTATAGGATTATATCAAAGGTGTGTTGTGAAGGATATTATTGATTTATCAGATTGATATTAGAAATATTATTTTCTTCCCCTGATTAATTTCCTTATAACACCTCTTCTTTCACTTAATTGCATTGAAAAAAGTTCAAAAATCAAGCAATTTTTGGTTATTTTGGATTTTAAACTTATCTTGCTACTTGGGTTTATTCTATTAGTTTGTACATTAAGTGTTGCATTTTATTGTATGAGTCTTATAACTTTCTTCCCTAATAGAAATATCCCTATAAGAAGAAGTAGAAGACTCATGGGATCTAATGCTCTTGAAGAAAACAATAGATCCCTACCTTTAAAAATTTGTTGAATACTTTCTTTACAAAAGGAGAGACAAAAATTTTGCAAGACATTATACCTCATACAACCACTATGGAAGATCAAGTATTTCATAATGTTGAGGATACTATTGAGGTGGTCACACATGTACTTAATGAGAAAATAAACAAACTTGATAAAGAGTTAGCTAATTTTCAAGCATTTGTGCAAACTGAAAGGATAGTGGAAGAAGCTATACTTGTGATTCACAACATAAGAGAATTGATAAAAGAAGGACAATATGGTATTAATGTTGTTCAAGGATTATCACATATTGTACAAACTAATGTTGTACTGGTGATTGAATGTGTGAAAGTTATTAACATGTCGTCATTGTCTCACACACAAGTATCAACACGTATACCGACTACGGGAATATCTACATTTACATCAATGATTTTAACAACTAATGCAAATGCTTGTAGTAATGTTACCACTTGTATTGGAGTATCTAATGGCACAAATTCACAAAATTACAAATCTATGGGATTTAACTATCAGAATTTGGTTCCTAAGGTGAGCTCTTCTATGAATAATTACTCTCAACCACCTATTCATCCCACTTATTCTCAACCACCTCTTACATATAACTATTTGCAACCACTTTCCACCTATCACTATGTCCAACCACCACTAAATTATTCACAGTCTCCACTCATCACTACTCAAGCTCAATCACCTCCCCACTTTGGTTCTAATTCCTCGTAGCAAACTGCAACTCCTAATGATGCCATCTAAAACCAACATTTGCAAGGCATGAACTCTTTACAACAAAAGGTGACAAATTTGATTAATTCTTCACAACCTAATATACCAACTTATCATGCCCATAATCCCCTATCTTATGCAATCTTGAGAACTCCTATGCCTAAAAGGTTTGAGACCCCTCACTTTGAAAAATATGGTGGAAAAGGTGATCTTAATACTCATGTGGTAGCATTCACGGGTATGTGTAGTGATTTTTACTTTGAAGAATATTTGTTAGCAAAACACTTCCCGCGATCTCTCAAAGATACTGCTTTAGAATAGTTTTACTCTTTACCTTTGAATTCAATACATTCATTTTCACAGTTAGTTGATCAATTTTTACAACATTTTCAAGCAAACATTGGACCTTAAGTCTCCTTGATTGATTTAGTTCATTGCAAACAAGGTCTGAAAAAGAAGTTAACTGAGTTTATTAGTCAGTATCAAGCTCTCTATGCACAAATTCAATATCAGATGAAGGATGAGGATGTTCAGAAGGTGTTTATTACAAATCTACAACCTAACATCCGTGATAAAATTCTCTTGATGAAGTATAACTCCTTTCACAATTTATGTACTGCCCTTCATGATTATCAACTTTCATCTAGTTAGTATGAAAACCAAAACTCATCGGCTCAAGTTGGTCAATCCACAGGTGTACCATCACAAAACAACTTTAAGAGGAATAATAAGAGTTTCATCAAAATTAATGGACCAAATTCAAACAACTTTTCTTGAGTGTCTACTATCACTAATCTGAAGAAGGCACCGTATCAGCAAAGAAAGTTTACTCTAATATCTGGGTAAGTGTAAAAAGTTGGGGGGCCAAAAAGTGGCTAAATTTTTTTCAAAAAAAATTAATACATAATGCGAGCGCATTATAACGCACTCATGTTATGGTTTGGTAATGACGAGCCTAAGGCTCGACAAAACCAAACCATAATGCGCTCGCCTTATAACGCGAGTGCGTTATGTTTATATATATATATATATATATATATATATATATATATATAAGAGCATTTCTGCTCATTTGATTTCCTTATTTTCCTCTACACTCGCGGCCTGCAAACCCTAAGGAGCGCACTCGCATTTTTGAAGACCTAATTCGACACCAAAATCTTACCGATTCATCACCAAAATGTCACCATGACGTCGAGCAGGACAAAGGAGTGAGTTTTATTTTATTTTTTGTTTGAATTTGTTTCTAAATAGGTAGGTTTGAGTTGATTTTTGATGTAAATTTCCTTAATTGTCAGGAAATGTTAATGCACCTCCTCCTCCTCAAAATCCACAAAATCCTGAAGAGGAAATACCTGCCAAAGAACAACCTGAACAACAAACTCCTCCATCCATTCCTCGACATGCCCCTGGAGCACAAGAAAATCTAATGGGGAAAATTGAAAACAATAAAAAAGGAATTGAAGACATAATTGCAAGGTTGAAAGATCCTTCAACTTCAACCTTGCATAGGTCCACGCTTGCTCAATCTCTTGAATCTATGTTATCAAATGTAGAGTCAATTAGCAAGAAAATATCTAGTTGGTCGGATAAGAGGAGACAATTTAGAGAGTATTATGCAGACAAGCAATCATATGAAGATGTGAAAAAGTTACAAATTATAAAATTGGACTGGTGCTCCATTTTCACAAACCCACAAACAAATCAACCTCCACCCATTACATGCAAGAGGTTCCCTATCCATTGGTACAACAACCAAGCGATAAGGGACAATTTTGGGCAGAGGTGGTGGATGGTTTTTGACCATCCTCCATGCAATAATAATGAGGTCCCACAATACTTTTTGAGGAAACTCTATTGCGAGTTTGTCCTCAATAAAGTGCCAAACTATTTTGATATGCGGGACTTCTAGGGTAGAGGTGGGGGGTCAGCACAAGATAGACCAGGGGCACGTGTTGACCCATAGCAGCCAGTGAGACGAGTAATTAGCAGACCAGCCCACGAGTATGTGTCTATCCCTTCCATTGTGAAGGAGAGTGTTGAGGTCGATACACTTCAGTCCATTAGTGCCTTGACCTAGAGCATCATAGAGCATGCTAGTGCTATAGCACAGCGTGGGTTGGGAGATAGTACGAGGAGTAGGGTCTCACCCCATACTTGTCAGACTTGCAAGTCAGCCTATGGTTATGAGCCTATGGATAGTCAGGACACAGGTGCACAGGCTACATCTGTAACTAAGCAGATGGTGACGATAGATACCCTCCTGAGTGAGACTTTTGGCCTTGATACTCAGGTAAATATTAGCAAGTTCATTGAATTTAATTTATAAAATTTTATTTTTAAAATGCAAGATTAACTAATTTAGTTTGATGATTTTAATGAAATTTCAGGGTCATAGCGTTGATGCAGTTTTTAGTGGTTCTCCACCTACATATTACACTGCATCATCTATTGTCTGGGTATGTAACTAGTAAACAATTATAAATATTACATGTGAATAGCATCGTTATATGAATGGTATTCTAATATCTGATTTTGGATGTTGAATAGGTTAATATTAGAGATTTCATGGCAACACCTGCCAACAGTGGTGGACTTCAAAGCTTCACGGAGGTAATAAAATAAATAGTTTAATGAATGAATTGTACTTACTAGATTTTTGTATGTGACTTGTGTGCTTTATTGTGTGTACTTCCATGTTTAGGAGCATGATTTGCATCACTATTATAGTTTTCATAATTGAATAATGTTGTTTTATTTCCAGATGATGGAGGCTGTGGAGACACCTCCCAATGTTCATAGGGAAATGGTGCATGGTGTGACCTCTGTGATTCATAACTCCATGCCATTGATAGGGGTATGAGGCAGATTAGTAAATTTCAATTTACATTTATTGTTATAGTTGTTTATTTTTGAAAAATAGATTATTGATTTGAAGTTTAATTTCTATCTAGATGGTTTTTATAGGACATGACATCACTAAAGCCTATTCCTACTACTAAGGCAAGTGAGGAGACAGATTATATGGTAGCGGTAAGTGATTATTTTGTTAAATATTTCATTTTTTATAACATGTAATTTCTATATATTAATGTCTATACTTTTTATTGTAACAACTAAAGATGTAGGAATAACTAAATAGGAGCAGCCCTCAGGTTCATAGTAGACCACCCACATATGCGTCTCCATCCCCTAGAAGATCAAAGGTTGCCTGTGATCTATTCTCTTCACCAGCCAGAGGGGAATGACTTTTTATTGTGTTCTTTTGTTGTATGCCTATATGGCATTTGTGGACATATATTTTGTATTGCATATAGTTGACATTATATGCCTATATGACATTCTTGTAAGTCTATGTGGCTATTTTGTATATATATTATACTTATATCGACAGATATTGATGTATGCCTATATGGATATTTGGTTAATACAAATCTTTTTTATTGATGGCGTCCATACTTGCATTATAAATCCACATTTGAATGGATATTTGTAGATGGCTACTTCAAATATTTAAAGTCCAATTGTATTACATAGGATGTTTGTTGATCCAATAAGCCAGCTATTGTTATTCAAGTATCACCTAAACCTCATTTTGGAACTAAAAGATTAAAGCTATATTTAAAATAAAAATGAATCATCATGTTGAATAGAAAACATTCATATTCTTTATGAGTTGCTCAATTGAAAATATTCAAATGAGTATGCTGATCCATATTCTTTATGAGTTGGTCAATTGAAAATATTTCTTAATTTCTTGTTATTATACCATATTGGGATGCAAAGAGTATGTTTGTTGTTTTGAATAAGATAGTCAAAATCATATGCTTATGAGCACCTGATGACCATTGTGGTTATTAAATGTAATTTCTTTCATATAAGGCGAGGTTATGAGATTACATTGAGTCTTACCTAATTTTAGTATGCAACATAACATTAGAGCTATAGGCTTCCATAAGTCATCAACAATCAAGGTTCAAGGTTGTCATTGAAGTCAAAGGGTCAAGGTTGTTTGTCATTGATGTCAAGGTTGATGCCATGATGTTGATAAGGTGATATAGTGATTCAAGGTAGGTGATGGTCATGAGGTGCATGATGTTGTGAATATGGTTTTCATGATAAGGTCTCTCAATTCATGTTGATGCTGCACAAGACAAACATGGTTCATATGATGCAAGATTCATGTTCATGGTGGATGTAGTTTTGTTCATGCAAGGTTTTGTTGTGAATATGGTTTTCATGATAAGGTCTATCTTGAAAGGTTGATATGATGCAAGGTTCATATTCATGGTGGATGTGGTTTTGTTCTTGTAATAAGAAGTTAGAGAAGACACAAGCTTTCATAATCATAATCTTATTGATAGTTAGGGTTTGCATAATGGGCATTAAACCCTAAAAAGAATCTACTTTTCTTAAGACTTTAAAACCCTCAATTGCCTGTCGTGTGTAAAGTGCACTTTTGTTTTAATTTAATATTGACTTATAATTAGAAGTTATTATCACTTAAATCAACCTAATAAAGGGTCTTTAAGTCATTAGTTCACCGGCCCTTCAACCTAACTCAACTAGCATCTCTGGTAAACTCTCATAACCTCGAGTGCCATATCATAATAAAAGGTCATATTTACTTGATATGAGGGCGGGAAAAAGGATTGGAAGGTTAGTATTTAAAAAGAATTTGGAATACAAACAATCATCTCTATGTGGTTGAATTTAATGGGCATGCCTTTATAAAAGGCTAAAAGACAGCTTTATACAGGATATCATGGTATTTGTAGTGTTTGAAGATTGAAGACTAGTTAGTGTTTGTAGCTCAGACTGTTTTGGCATGTTTGGGTATGAAACAGGACCATGCCTAGCCTAAATGTACCCATCTAGATGCGTTAAAATTGTCAGTTTGGCCACACGAGGAGAAGAACAAAAGTTACACCACTTTGGAAGTTTACACTGCCTCCTTTTGATGATTTTTGGGGCAGCAGAAAAATTTTCACCATGGGCAAATGTCTCAGAGATATAAAAAATTGAGAGAGGTTATTATAAAGGGACCCTATGTGATTGTGTTGACTCAGACAGAATGTATCTAAGTGACACGGTTTCTGAGTAACAACTCGTCAAAGATTGCTTCCTTTTTGCACTTTGGATTCTTTCAGGATATCATCGGTACAATGTAGCTCAGACTGTTTTGTCATGTTTGGGTGCAAAATAGGACCATGCCTAACCTAAACATACCCATCCAGATGTGTTGGAACTATCAGTTTGGCCACACGAGGAGAAGAACAAGAGTTACACCCCTTCACAACTTTACACTACCTCCTTCTGACGATTTTTGGGGCAGCAGAACACCTTTCACCACGGGCAAACGCCTTAGAGATATAAAAAAATGAGAGAGGTTATTGTAGAGGGACCTTACACGATTGGTTTACTTCAGACGGAATGTATCTAAGTGACATGATTTCTGAATAACAGCTCGTCAAAGATTGCTACCTTTTTGCACTTTGGACTCTTCAAGAATATCACTGGTACAATGTAGCTTGGACTGTTTCAGCATGTTTGGGTGCAAAACAGGACCATTCCTAGCCTAGACGTACCCATCCAAACATGTTGGAACTGTCAGTTTGGCCACACGAGAAGAACAAAAGTTACACCCCTTTGCAACTTTACACTGCCTCCTTCTGATGATTTTTGGGATAGCAAAAAAGCTTTCACCACAGGAAAATATCTTAGATATATAAAAAACTGAGAGAGGTTATTCTAGAGGGACCCTACATGATTACTTTGCCTCAGACAGAATGTATCTAAGTGACATAGTTTTCAAATAATAGCTCGTCAAAGATTGCTACCTTTTTGCACTTTGGACTCTTTAGAGATATCACTGGTACAATGTACCTTAGATAGTTTCAGCATGTTTGGGTACAAAACATGACCATACCTAGCCTAAATGTACCCATCCAGATGCGTTGAAACTGTCAGTTTGGCCACATGAGGAGAAGAACAAAAGTTACACCCCTTTGCAACTTTACACTGCCCTTCTGACAATTTTTGGGGTAGAAGAAAACCTTTCACCATGGGCAAATGCCTCAGAGATATAAAAAACTAAGAGAGGTTATTGTAGAGGGACTCTACATGATTGCACTGCCTCAGACAGAATGTATCTAAGTGACATAGTTTCTGAGTAACAACTCGTCAAAGATTTCTACCCTTTTGCACTTTAGACTTTTTAGGGATATCACCGGTACAATGTAGCTCAGACTATTTCAGCATGTTTGGGTACAAAACAGGACCATGCCTGGCCTAAACATACCCATCCCTATGCGTTGAAACTATCAGTTTGGTTGCAGCAGGAGCAGGATGAAAGTTACACCCCTTTGCAACATTACATTGCCTCCTTCTGATGATTTTTAGGGTAGCAGAAAACCTTTCATGATGAGCAAACGCCTCAAAGATATAAAAAACTGAGAGAGGTTATTGTAGAGGGACTCTACATGATCGCGTTGCCTCAGACAAAATGTTTCTAAGTGACATAGTTTTTGAGTAACATCTCGTCAAAGATTACTACCTTTTTGCACTTTGGACTCTTCAGGGATATCATCGATACAATGTAGCTCAAATTATTTTGACATGTTTGAGTGAAAAATAGGACCATGCCTAGTGTAAATGTACCCATCCAGATGCATTGGACTAGTCATTTTGGTCGCATTAGGAGTAGGATGAAAGTTACACCCCTTTGCAACTTTACACTACCTCCTTCTTACGATTTTTGGGGCAGCAGAAAACCTTTCACCACGGGCAAACGCCTCAAAGATATAAAAAATTGACAGAGGTTATTGTAGAGGGACTCTATGTGATCATGTTTCCTTAAACAAAATGTTTTTAAGTGACATAATTTTTTGAGTAACATCTCGTCAAAGATTGCTGCCTTTTTACACTTTAGACTCTTCAGGGATATCATCGGTACAATGTAGCTCGGACTATTTCGACATGTTTGGGTGAAAAATAAGACCATGCCTAGTGTAAATGTAATCATACGGATATGTTAGAATAGTTAGTTTGGTCGCATCAGGAGAAGGATGAAATTACACCCCTTTGCAAATTTACACTACCTCCTTCTGATAATTTTTGGGGCAGCATAAAACCTTTCACCATGGGCAAACGCCTTAGAGATATAAAAAATTGAGAGAGGTTATTGTAGAGGAACCCTACATGATCACATTGCCTTAGACGAAATGTTTCTAAGTGACATGGTTTTTGAGTAACATATCATCAAAGATTGCTGCCTTTTTGCACTTTGGACTCTTCAAGGATATCATCGGTACAATGTAGCTTGGACTGTTTTGACATGTTTGGGTGAAAAATAAGACCATGTCTAGCATAAATGTACCCATTCAGATGCATTGGAACAATTAGTTTGGTTGCATCAGGAGCAGGACGAAAGTTACACCCCTTTGCAACTTTACACTGCCTCCTTCTGACGATTTTTGGGGCAGTAGAAAACTTTTCACCACGGGGAAATGCCTCAGAGATATAAAAAAATGAGAGAGGTTATTGTAGAGACACTCTACGTGATTATATTTCCTCAGACAAAATGTTTTTAAGTGACACAATTTTTGAGTAACATCTCGTCAAAGATTGCTACCTTTTTACACTTTGGACTCTTCAGGGATATCATCGGTACAATGTATCTCGGACTGTTTCGACATGTTTGGGAGAAAAAAAGAACCATGCCTAGTCTAAATGTACCCATTCAGATGCGTTGGAACTATCAGTTTGGTTGCATCAAGAGCAGGACACCATAAATGCAAAAGTTGCTTTGTGCAACTTGACAACATTAACACTTTTTTGCAACAAGACTCAAAGACTCAAACTAACCCCAAATTATCTAGTTAGAAACTAAGACACCTAGAGACACCTATATTTTATACATTACCTAGATTTTATATATTATTCTCAGGATCAACTTCATCCATCACTTAGGTCTAACCCCATGAAGCATAACTTGATGATGTAAAAATGTGTATATGTGTGAAAATACAACAACAACTAAAAAAGACAAACCTTACAAATTAATGTGCATACTTACAACTCAATGTAACATGACTTTAAAAAATCAATGTGAATACTTACAAATTAATCCAATGAACCATTCGGGTCTACTCTACTCTTTATTGTGTCAAGTATTGCTTCATGGTCAGACTCACACACCTTCCACAAGGTCTTGTTCAAAGGTCTACCCCGATACTGTATCAAATGAACATTCGATGCCATGACAAGGTTTGAGTAATGAAGAATCTTCTGATGCGTGTTACAGTCTTGAAACAGCCAAACATTAACACTCTTGTGTGGGTACCTTCTAAGCCATGTTCCAGTAATAACCACTGAGCCTGTAGGGTATTCAATGTTTTCTTCATCTGTAACTGGGGCCTCCAATTTCTTTTTGGCCTCAACACAATGACATAAGTAATAATCTATTCCCTCTTCATTATCTTCATCTGTAATAACTGCATATACGTGACGTACATTGATATGTATAGCAAATTAGATGAAATTAGTCAACATTACAAAAACACTACAAAGTAAGATGACAAGAGGAATTTCAAAAAGTATGCAAATAGATATATTACCTAGTTGAACTAGATCTAATATGTGGTCAAAGTCAACTGATGATTCCATCTGTGTTAGTTTCAGTGCCGTCGGGGGTCGATACGTGTCAAGTGGGCTAAGATAACTTAACTGTCATTCGTCAACCCACTCCTTTGACTCGCACTCATCCCAGGCTTGAATTGTACAGGAAGAACAAAAGCATGACATCTTTCACGTATGAATACTCCATGAACCTGCAATTGAGCTTCTGAAAGAGTGCATCTCACTTGATCCTGTTAGTGTAGAATAGTCCTCATATGGTGTAATGTTAGTATCATCTATCAACCAAAAAAATCTACGAACTGAAGACTTATCTTCATTACCTGGACCCATGGAAGCATTACATCACTCGATAATCAATTTTGCATCTGTCAACTTTACATTGTCTTTATACTTTAACTCTTCTCATGCTATGGCTCTTTTGATACATGCTCCTGCACCATCATGCTCCCCCTTTCCATGCCTGGCCTCACAAAAGTTCCACATATGCTGAATACCTATAAAAATATGCCTCCTACTTAGCCAATAGAAATTCTATGAGTTCTTGAATTGTGATGCACAGTTATCCGACCATATGATATGCTGATTGAATGATATGCCCCTTCTAGCCAAATCATTGTAGAACACCTGAAAGTAACCTTGGACAAACTCCATAGAATACGTGCAATCATCACTGATATAGAAATTATACTTCCTTATGATCTTTCTATCATCCTTTGTACTATCATTCGCATGAATGAATGCGATGTGCACAAATATAGAAACCTGTGTGGAGTTGCAATATTGTGATTGCACCTCACGCTGTGGCTATAGACTGTAGTTCTTTGCAAAGTTGATGACTGAAACAATGCTACCAACTGAAAATTTGTCCTTGCATAACTTGAATTGCAAGTCCAACCATCGAGCTCTATGGGCATGTCTTACATACTCATACACTATGCTGTCACGAATTATAGGCATAAACTGATACACTGGAATCTTTTCAATAACCAATTTACACCTCTTTGCTTCTTTACCATATTTTGTATTGTATGCTACTGTTTTATACTTGCCAAACTCTACTAGTTTGTTTCCAACCGCATGTGTTCTTTCAATGTGTTCACATATTGGCAAACATTGCAAGCTACCACAACGATGACATGTGCCATCCAAGCATAATTTCTTGTAGAATATTTGACCTTCCTCTCTTTCACATAAAATTCTTGATATGAAGTCTCTTGAAGATGTTGGTGGGGCACGTATGGCACAACCCTGCAAAACATTGTTAGTATGCAAATCTAAACATATAGACCTATAAACATCAAAATTGTTAGAAAATTCAATATGTAATCTACAACAACAAGTAGTGCGTGTGTGATTTATCTTGACATAGAAAGGTTTTAGCATTTCAAAATATCTTTAACAAATTTTAATTTGAGGACACTTCTCTAGAAATTTACCATAAAACTGTGTTTGAGTCTCATCCAAAAAATGCTTTGGATGTGGCTCACGGTTCCGACTACTGATTCTCCTTCTTACAACATCCCTTTGATTCAAAGATACCCTTGTGTAATTATTCCAAAAGTCTTCAATTAGTGATCTCAATGCTTCAACAATTAGTTTATCTTTTCATGGTAGTCTCCCCGAGAACGCCCATAATTCATTGGCATTAGTGTCCTTAATTCTTTGGCATCTTCCAATGGCTCTTGATAAAGTTTTCCTATTAATTCTCAATTCTTGACTCGTCTTTCTAATGAAATGAGCTTTCCGCATTTGACTACTTACTATAGTCGATATAATCACATGCTGTGTTGCATTACTATCTTTTGTGTGTGAGGTGTTACCCACACTCTCATACACACTCATTAGATTCTTGACAATAGATTTTTCACTTGAAACCTCTAATGTTCTCAACCCAAGAATCTTCATGATGGACCTATACTTTATACTTCGTATCATTTCAACGAATAGTTGACATCTTGCAGTCTCATTTAACTTTTCAAAGAACAATCTCCAAATCTTATGGGCATATCTTCTACAAGTGCATTTTGGAATCTTACATTCCATTGGCTGCAAAATATTTTGATCAATATCAATCAAATACTTTGTCTTTCTATGCAAAATTCTAGGTGGTGTTAAGTTAGGTAAATTCATCTCAACATTAGGAATTTCATCAATATTTAAATGAGATGGGATAGATGGCATACCTTCGATCGAAGATGGAATAGATGACATACCTTGAGGTTGAGGTGGGAATGATGGTGTAGCTCCTTCATCACATGTGAGTGATGATGTAATCTCAACTTGAGATGTAGTAGATGATGTCCCTACATGTTGACTTGCGGTAGAGGACGTGTCTCCAACTATGGTATTCAAATCTCTCATAGCACGAAGTTTTTGCATTCGTTCTCTTTGTGCCACCAATACCATATATCTTTGTGATGGTTGTGGTTCCTCTTCAATTGGCATGTCTTCATTTATCATGTCCAATTTCCTCTTCTCACGAATTTCCCTCATAGCCATTGCTTTCTTTGCATTCTTAGCTTCTATCTCTTCCTATGTTGGTTTAATTCTTGATCGTTTCCTCAGCATGATGGAGAATTTGTCTATAGCATGATAAAGAGACCAATATTAGTTCCTAAGAAATGAATCCATACAAATAACTAAAATACATGTATTTCAACCCTTCATAGTAAATGTACATACAATCATCATGTAAAAGAGTAAATGTCACTCAACCAAAATAGGTACAAAGCATACAAAGCAAATTATTGCAGCCATGAAAAGAGTACATAGGACTTCATGCTTGAAAAGGTTGAGGCAGACCAGTTTGACATGTTTGTTGTTATTAAGGCTACTAGGATTTGGAATTGAGAAGGTGTTTTGTTGGTATTAGGGATACTAGGATTTAGGTGGCTTGTGAAGAAATAGACAACAATTGAAGAGTGTAGACTTCAGTAAGGGTTTAGAATGGTTGTGTCTAAGTTCTTGAGGGGTAAGAAGACCTCTAGTAGCCTTGTTAGGTTTTGAAGTATTGAAGACCCTCTTTGTGCCTTTGTATAGGGAGATTTCTTGAGAGGAAAGCTTATGAAATTTGAAGAAACTATTGGTATGATCCCTTTGGATTAAGTTGAACCCTACCTCTACATCACATACATAGGATTGTCATAAAAATTATTACACTAATCTTTGTAATTTAGGGTATTGAATGGTATATAGTTGATCAAGGTAACCACCATCATGTGCTAACAAAGGACAATTATGAAATTTTGAAATATTGTTGTGTCATGTACATGTACAAATCATCATGAATAGGTGCATAAGGAATGTCCTAGCCCAAGATATGTGCATACAAATCATCATGTCATGTGCATACTTGTATGATCTTGGCACCTATTCATTTGTATTTTAACTTGTTAATATGACAAGATAAAAGTGGGATTGTATTTTTATTATGTTGTAAGGATTTATTCTTGTATAGTTTGACATCATGGTATGTTAAGGTCTATTTATTACACATAATTATTAAAGAGCCCAAGTGTAGAAAAAATACATGGCATCATGTGAGATTGTAGGCTACTTTCTTGATTGGGAATGTGTCTATTTTAAACATGTATCATAAAGCATGATAAAGTAATTCAAATAGAATTAAGGAAAATGTAAATAACATACATGTAATGACTTAACATACCTAAAAAATAGAGATTCGAATAGAGAGAGTACCCAATTATGTAGTATTTTTTTTTCTTGCATCAAACTCCTCAACAATTTGAGTTTTTCACCACTTGCTTCCTTTTCAATTTAAATTTAATAACACTCAAATATAATTAGTAACAACAATACTATTAACCAATCTATAAAGTTAAATCTCTAAAATTGAATCACAATTAACATTGCAACACTACAAAAATTGAAACTTGAATAGATATATATCAAAGATGGTGTGAAAACTATGTTATTTCCTCTTTCTCAAGTTGGCAAAGCAGAAAAGGTGGTGGAAAGATCATGCAAAGGTGGTAGAATGTGTAAAATGTGCATGTGAACTTCCCAACAACATGAAAGTACTTTTTTTTTGGAACACGCGCATAATCAGCATGAAAACAGAGCATGTGGGCCTGGGTCACAGGGGTCAACACTTTTTTACCATTTCTATAGCAAGACAAAATGCAAGTGCGTTATAACGCGCTCATGTTTTGTCTTGCTATAGATTGATCCATAAATATTTGTGCCTATCTCACCTTGTATAGTACCTTTACAATATCTCACCTCTAGTTCCATTAGCTCATGTTCTATATCTCACTTATCTCTCCCCCTCACCTCTCTACCTCTCCCCTCTCTATGTCTCTCAGTCACTCCTTGTCTACCTCAACCCTAAATCCTAAAACCTAAACCTTATCCCTAAACCCTAATCCCTCAACCCTCAACCCTAATCCCTCAACCCTCAACTCTAATCCCTCATCTCTAAACCCTAAATGCTATCCCTATTCCTAAACCCTCAATGGGCTTGATACTATACTTTAAACCCTAATCCCTTATACTTAAACCCTCCAACCCTATCCCTAATCCTTATACCCTCGACACTCTACTTTAACCCTAATCTCTCGACCCTCAACCCTATCCCTAAACCCTCGACCCTCAAACCTCAACCCTCAACCCTCAACATTAAACCCTAATCCCTCAACCCTTAACTCTAATCCCTTGACCCTCAACCCTATCCCTAAACCCTAAACCCTAAAACCTCAACCCTCAACCCTCAATGTAAAATCCTAATCCCTCAACCCTTAACTCTAATCCCTCAACCCTAATCCCTTATCCCTAAACCCTCCAACCCTATCCCTAATCCTTATACCCTTGACACTCTACTTTAACCCTAATCCCTCAACCCTCAACCCTATCCCTAAACCCTCAACCCTCAAACCTCAACACTCAACAAACCCTAATCCCTCAACCCTTAACTCTAGTCCCTTGACCCTCAACCCTATCCCTAAACCCTTAACCCTAAAACCTCAACCCTCAACCCTCAAAGTCAAATCCTAATCCATCAACCCTTAACTCTAATCCCTCAACCCTAAACCCTATCCCTAAACCCTCAACACTATACCTTAAACCCTAATCCCTCAACCCTAAACCCTAAACCCCATCCCTAAGCCCTAATCCATCAACCCTCAACCCTAATCCATCAACCCTCAACCCTAATCCCTCATACCTAAACCCTAAACACTATCCCTATTCCTAAACCCTCAATGGGCTCGATACTATACCTTAAACCCTAATCCCTTATCCCTAAACCCTCCAATCCTATCCCTAATCCTTATACCCTCAACACTCTACTTTAACCCTAATCCCTCGACCCTCAACCCTATCCCTAAACCCTCGACCCTTGACCATCAACCCTCAACACTCAACCCTCAATGTCAAACCCTAATTCGTCAACCTTATCTCTAATCCTCGACCCTCAACCCTATCCCTAAACCTTGAATCCTAAAGCCTCAACCCTCAACCCTCAACGTCAAATCCTAATCCCTCAACCCTTTAGTCTAATCCCTCAACCCTAAACCCTATCCCTAAACCCTCAACACTATACCTTAAACCCTAATTCCTCAACCCTCAACCGCAAACCTTATCCCTAAACCCTAATCCCTTAACCCTCAACCTAATTGCTCAACCCTCAACTCTAATCCCTCATCCCTAAATTCTAAACACTATCCCTATTCTTAAACCCTCAACGCGGTCGATATTATACCTTAAACCCTAATCCCTTATCCCTAAACCCTCCAACCCTATCCCTAATCCTTATACCCTCGACACTCTACTTTAACCCTAATCCCTCAACCCTCGAACCTCAACACTCAACCCTCAACGTCAAACCCTAATACCTCAACCCTTAACTCTGATCCCTCGACCCTCAACCCTATCCCTAAACCCTCAACCCTAAAACCTCAACCCTCAATCCTCAATGTCAAACCCTAATCCCTCAACCCTTAACTGTAATCCCTCAACCCTAAACCCTATCCCTAAACCCTCAACACTATACCTTAAACCCTAATTCCTCAACCCTAAACCCTAAACCCCATCCCTAAGCCCTAATCTGTCAATCCTCAACCCTAATCCATCAACCCTCAACCCTAATCCCTCATCCCTAAACGCTAAACACTATCCCTATTCCTAAAGCCTCAACGGGCTCGATACTATACCTTAAACTCTAATCCCTTATCCCTAAACCCTCCAACCCTATCCCTAATCCTTATACCCTCGACACTCTACTTTAACCCTAATCCCTCGACCCTCAACCCTATCCCTAAACTCTCGACACTCGAACCTCAACCCTCAACCCTCAACATCAAACCCTAATCCCTCAACCCTTAACTCTAATCCCTCGACCCTCAACCCTATCCCTAAACCCTAAACCCTAAAGCCTCAACCCTCAACCCTCAACATCAAATCCTAATCCCTCAACCCTTCACTCTAATCGCTCAACCCTAAACCCTATCCCTAAACCCTCAACACTTTACCTTAAACCCTAATCCCTCAACCCTCAACCCTAAACCTTATCCCTAAACCCTATTCCCTCAACTTGCAACCCTAATCCCTCAACCCTCAACTCTAATCCCTAATCCCTAAACCCTAAATGCTATCCCTATTCCTAAACCATCAATGGGCTCGATACTATACCTTAAACCCTAATCCCTTATCCCTAAACCCTCCAACCCTATCCCTAATTCTTATACCCTCGACACTCTACTTTAACCCTAATCCCTCGACCCTCAACCCTATCCCTAAACTCTCAACCCTCAAATCTCAACACTCAACCCTCAACGTCAAACCCTAATCCCTCAACCCTCAACCCTATCCCTAAACCCTCAACCCTATCCTTAAACCCTCAACCCTAAAACCTCAACCCTCAACACTCAACGACAAACCCTAATCCCTGAACCCTCAACTCTAATCCCTCAACCCTAAACCCTATCTCTAAACCCTCAACACTATACCTTAAACCCTAATCCTTCAACCCTAAACCCTATCCCTAAGCCCTAATCCATCAACCCTTAACCCTAATCCATCAACTCTCAACCCTAATCCCTCATCCCTAAACCCTAAACACTATCCCTATTCCTAAACCCTCAACAGGCTCGATACTATCCCTCAACCCTTAACCCTTAAAACTTGAACCCTAAAACCTATCCCTACACCCTCGACACTCGACACTATATCTTAAACCCTAATCCATTAACTCTCATCCCTAAAGCCTCAACCCTAAATCCTTAAATCTTCAACCCTAAACCCTATCCCTAATCCCTCTACCCTCGATACTCTACTTTAACCCTATCCCTAAACCCTCAACCCTCAACTCTCAACATTAAACCCTAATTCATCAACCCTAAACCCTAATCCCTCAAACCTAAACCCTATCCCTAAACCATCAACCCTCAACACTATACCTTAAACCCTAATCCCTATCCCTCAACCCTTAAACCTTAAAACTTAAACCTTATCCCTACACCCTCAACACTTGACACTATATGTTAAGCCTTAAACCTTCACCCTAAAGCCTCAACCCTCAATCCTTAAACCTTAAACCCTAAACCCTATTCCTAATACCTCTACCCTTGACACTCTAACTCTAACCTCAACCTTAAACCCTAATCCGTCAACCCTAAACCCTAATCTGTCAACCCTAAACCCTATCCCTAAACCCTCAACCCTCAAAACTATACTTTAAACCCTAATCCATCAACCCCGAAACCTAATCCCTCAACCCTCAACCCTAAACACTATCAATAAACCCTCAACCTTCGACACTATACCTTAAACCCTAATCCCTCAACCCTCAACCCTAATCCCTCAACCCTCAACCCTAAACACTATCCCTATTCCTAAACCCTCAACCCTCGACACTATACCTTAAACCCTAATCCCTTATCCCTAAACCCTAAACCCTATCCCTCAACCCTTAACCCTTAAAACTTAAACCCTAAAACCTATCCATAAACCCTTGACGCTCAGCACTATATCTTAAACCCCAATCCCTTAACCCTCAGCCCTAAAGCCTCAACCCTCAATCATTAAACCTTCAACCCTAAACCCTATCCCTAATGCCTCTACCCTCAACACTCTACTTTAACCCTAATCCCTTGACCATCAACCCTATCCCTAAACCCTCAACCCTCAACTCTCAACATTAAACCCTAATCCGTCAACCCTAAATCCTAATCCGTCAACCCTAAACCCTAATCCTAAACCCTCAACCCTCAACAATATTCCTTAAACCCTAATCCATCAACCCTAAACCATAATCCTTCAATCCTAAACCCTATCCCTAAACCCTCAACCCTCAACACTGTTCCTTAAACCATAATCCCTCAACTCTAAACTCTAATCCCTCAACCTTAAACCCTAAACCCTATCATTAAACACTCAACCCTCAGCAAGTTATAACTTAAACCTTAATCCCTCAACCCTCAACCCTAATCCCTCATCCCTAAACCCTCAACCCAAGACACTATACCTTAAACCCTAATCCCTTACCCCTAAACCTTAAACCCTATTCCTCAACCCTTAACCCTTAAACCTTAAACCCTAAAACCTATCCCTAAACCCTGAACCCTATACCCTCAACAATATACTTAAGCCATAATACCTCAATCATCAACCCTATACCTTAAACCTAAAGCCTACACCCTCAAACCCTCATCCCTAGACCATATAACCTCACCCTTATATCCTAAACCTTGAATATTGTGCCTCAACCCTATACTTAAATTAAACCTAAACCATACGTGCTCTCAACCCAAGTCACCCTATGCCTTATATACCCTCAATCAATATCGTAAACCCTAAAAACCTAATCCCCGCGCCTTACACAATTAATCTTATACACTCAACAACCTGAATATTAACCTTCAACTATAACCCTCAACCCTCTACCCTCTACCTATTACTTAAGCCCTAATCTTTCAACCCTCAACCCTCAAAACTATACAGGCTCAGGTCCTTATATACACTAAACCCAAAACACTTACATACATACATACATGCATGCATGCATACATACAAACATACATACATACAAAGATGCATACATACAAGCATGCATACATGTACATACATACAAGCATGCATACATGTACATGCATACATACCTATAAGAATAGATATAAACATCCATGAAACATACTTATGAAATTTGAACATATCTCATTCAAACTGGGAAAACACCAACAAACATGCAAAAAAGCAAAAAAAGTACAACATAATGCGCTCGCGTTATAACACGCTCACGTTATGTTGTGCTATGGGAATCCCAAGCCTTGGGCTTGGGATTTGCTTTGGATTTCCAACCTAAAGGCTTGGAGTGCCTTTTCAACATCCACAGATGTGTTTTTGTAGATTCTACAATATTTCACATACTTTTGTTCGTGCTCACCTTCAGATTTGCATGTGTTTCAAGGTCAAACAAATCAAACACCTAGGTAATGTTAGGCTTTCTCTTAGCTATTTAATGATGTAATTTTTTTCACATTTTGACAATGTTAAGCCTTTCATCTTTAATTTCTTTTGTTTGTGTGTCTGGTTTTGGGAAAAAACCATTGTTTGGTCTTTTTTTCATTGTAAATTAACCATTCATTGAAATTTCAAAAAAATTACATATTTAGAAACTAGACTCCATTATACACATATTACAAAAAAAGAAAAAATGATTTTCAATTAGTTTTCAAAATTTATAGGGATAACACGACCAAAATTCTATTTTTTAGGATGTGTCCACTTTGAAAATTAGTGAAATATCAAATATTCATCAAAAAATTATTAGAAAAATTAGACATAAACTACATGCTGTTAGCTAATTTCTCACTGAAGTGATTTTAAAAATACCAAAAAAAAGTTAACCTTTTGAGGGAGCCACAAAACATGCTATGTTATGTTTTTTTGACAGAAACAACACCAATTTATGTGGCTCCCTCTTTTGAACCCCTTAATCTATACTATTTAAAAAAAAAATTAGTAGTTTAGAAAGTAGACTCGGAGCACTACAAACATTGTTTTAGTTACATCTCCAAATTTTGAGTGTAACTATGCTCAATTTCTCATCCAAGGCCAACATTTCCTAATTTTAGAAAAAAAGTGGCCACTCAAGACCCCTTTTTGGCCTCCCATCTTCTTGCACTTACCCATCTGATTCCTATCATTCTATCATGAATTAGGCTATGAGTAATAACCTCATGAAGCTTCCTTCGATACAACCATTAGATCCTAGTAGAATGCAAGGACCTTATTTCGATGCTAATGTTTTTTGTCATTACCATTGGCAACAAGGACATGATATTGAATGATGTAGGTGTCTTAAACATAAAATACAAGACCTCATCGACTCGAATGTTATACATGTATTGGGTGTGAATGATAATGGAAATAAGTCAGTTGCTCCGTCGAATCAAAATTTACGAATTTTTACTAATCCCTTCCCTAAGTATAACGATAACATGTTGGAACAAAATATAGTGGAAGTAGAAGATGGCTATTTGGATTATGATGACATTGTGGGTATGATAGAAGTGGATAAGGAATAGTTGGATAACCTACATCTCCCATGAAGGAATGGTATTTATGTTGAGGTTCCTCCTCTGTTATCTTTACAACTTGATCGATAAATAACTAAAATTCATCATACAAACAAATGGAACAACTGAAACAAGAGACTATAACAAAAGAAAATATTGAGATAGTACAAGATAGTCCTTGTCACTATGCTAGAAGAACTCAATAAAGAAAGCTAGCTAAAAATTAGAAAAGAGTAAGACGATTATCATCCATCATAAATAATAGTGGTTCTCCTCCTCACAAGCAACAAAAGGTCTCATATACACGAGGATTTGAGAAACAAGCATTGCATGGACTTCCCGGTAACAAACAAGACTCTCATAAGAACCACTCAAGCTTCATGCAAAACTTGATAGAGCATCTCTCCAAAATGCTCGCAAGTTCCAAATTCTAGACTAGATTTTCTTTGTAGGTAAGTATTTCTAACTCCTTACCTCTATGTTGTGCTTCCCTCGTGATGTGTTACATGTTGTTTAGGCCTCTTGGGATGACCCTTGATTCTCTTGTAAGGTCTAGGATACTGGGAGACCGCCTCTGTTGTGACCCTTCTTCTATTTGTATCATCATTCTTCTATATTGCTTCTCCTCTATTTTCATTGGTTTATTGTTTACCTTCATCTAGTGCTTCTATCTAGCAGGCAGATGACAAAAAAATTATTATACTGATATGGACCAAGTGTCCCTTTAGAGAGAAATCAAAAAATGGACCTAGTCCATCATGACGACGGGGTTGGTATATACATATATTATTCGACGCTTGGCTAGTATAATCACTCTATGTGTTCTTGGTGTTGTCTTATCGCACTAACAAACCATAATAATACAGCTGTTCTGTGCACTTTGTTGATCTTTAAATCTCACCTCATTTACATTCAATTCCAGGATCTTGCAATATAGCCACATGGTTATACTCTGTTTCTGAATCCATAGTGTAACCTTGGATTTTTTATGTGAATGATTTGTCATGCACTTCTTTTTTCATCTGATGTGGTTATTATCATATCGAAAGATTTCTAACCTCTTTTCTTGCAGGATTGTGTTTGTGGGAACATTTGGTGATTGTAAAGCACATGTCACCTTCGGGGGGCATGGGCCTTACGAGAGCTTGTGTTCCCTTGTGCATTTTCTTCCTACCTTAATGTGCTTGATATCGTTACATGATATCAACCACCTTAAGGTGGGGGCATATATAAGGTAACCTATCTGATTTAGATGCTAGCAAAGTGCATTTGTAAAGCTTGAAATCTACTACAATCACTTAAGTCCTCTGTGAAGGTGGGATATCGTGCACATCCTTTTTATTTTAAGCCCTCCATGCAAGGTATGGATGGTGCATTTCTCAAGGAGATTGCACAATCTTGTCATTTTCAAAAAGTCCTCCAAGTAGGCAGGGAGCGGATCTGAGACTATCCTAACCCTTAAGCATGTCTTCAGCGATTGTTGTGGCAAAGCCCAATCGTCAGTGTGTGCCTATAATGTGCTTGAGATGGATGCAAACCTAGCAATAGGTTTCTTCCATCGGTTATCTGCCGTGGTTTCTCCGTGTCTTCCATGTGTGTGTGTATGGCATGTTGGTTCCCAAGCATAGTCTAAAGACTGGTGGCGATGAGTCCCTCCTATGCTTTGGGATTTGTATGGCGTGTTTGTTCTCAAGTGCAGTCTAAAGATCGGTGGCAATGAGTCCCTCTTGCACTCTGAGATTTGTTTTGCATGTCTGTTGCCCCATATGCAGTCTAAAGACTGGTGGCGATGAGTCCCTCCTACATTTTGGGTGGTGTGTTTACTTTCCTTGTACTTGCATTTGCATTTTATATATATGAGAAAAAGAAAAAGAAATAATCATTGCATTCGCTACATTCATGGTGTTTTATGTCTTCAATGCTGTATTCTTCATGTTTTGCGTGACTGTAACTGTCTTCTCCGTGTTTTACATGCCTGTTATTGTCTTCATTATGATTGGCATGTCTTCTCCGTGCTTGTCGTGTTTACTGTGCTTGTTGACCGTACTTTAATGCACGTATTGGCATTGCATTTATACATACATTAAAGTTGGGGCTAAATTTTATGTCAGAAAATGTCGCCTTGGGGGGCTTTTCCCTCTTAAGGTTTAGCTCCTAGGTCCTTTAGAATGCATTTAGGTCATCTTGCATGTTAATGGTGACTCCCGATAAGAAAACCTTAAAGTTTCATGGCAAATGGGACTTAGGGGGTGTGCTTAACATAAATCCTACCTGAAATAGGGGAGAGGACTTGGGCACCCGCGCCCTAGTCCTACCCTATTTTAGGTCAGGACCTATTTTTGGGTGTCATTTTTGTGACCGTTATTAGGTCCTATGTCGACATCTCAAGTTTGAATTATGAAATTCTTAGCGGTAATGTTTGTAGTTGCATATATAAGCATGATTAGTGATTCATTTACAAAATAGATGGGATTAGATGTCATTTTAGATATACAAGCTTATGTGAAAGTGATTCAAATATATCATTGTGTTGTAGAGCAGTATTTTGTGTTGTTATTATGTTTGTGATTGCAGATTTGACTCCATCTCCTCATGGCATGAAGATCATCTTCCTTCCATGAGATCTACACTACAAGGTGATATCAATTATGTTTTCTATCATTTATCATTTTGATTTTGCCTTTATCTCATAGCGATACACACTCTTTATTTGATAACGGTGTTTGAAGGACTTGAATGTCTCTCTGGGGCTTGACTGAGGCAAGCCTCTAAACACCACAACCCCCAACCCACTTTTCTGTCATTGCAGGTTACAGGTTGTGGAAGCAAAAGAAGTGGAGTTGCAGGAGAGCAGTGCAGATTGTCAGAATTGTAGATTTGAGAAGAAAACTAGGGCTTGGACTTGGACACCCACTCATTAGTCCTCCAGATTCCAAGGCAGTAAAATCTCTATGACAGTGGGAACAGGTTGCAGATATTCTTCAGAGATCCTGACAAAAGCATGTACACTAGACTAGGATGCCTGCTCATTAGTCCCCAACTTTTCTACACATCGAACTCTAAAATCTGGTATGCATTTGATTGTCATTTGATATCTATGTGTGCGATCATTTTCTGTAATTTGTCTATTTGTTTACGATTTTATGAAATTAGAGCTTTAAGCATAATTAGACTTAATTAAACAACAAATTCACACAATTCTAATATTCTCCTATGTTCCAAGTGATAGGAGATATGTGGTAGAGTTCTCTACTCGGTTGAATGTCCTTGAATGTTTAGTGGTGAAAGGAGGATCTTGACAAACACTTAACGCTATTGTCTTCACCTTCTTTTCTCCTAAACAGATGCTAAATAGAAAAGTCTTCACCAAAGATGCCAATAAAATCAAGTTGCCACTCATCGCTCCACTCACCAAATGGGATAATCAACATTTTACCACCAGTTAGGTGTAATTCTTGAAACTACCATTAGATTGTAACTACCTCTTGATGCTCCTAAATTGAAAAAATAAAGATATTATAAAATAGAAAAGCTATTTTTAGAAATAAAATCAACCCATGATTTCATTCTCCACATTTTCCACCCATAAGACCTCAAATTTTTAACCTATAAACATTACCTCAAAAAAATAGAAGCCAATTAAATTAGTGATAAATATTTTTGTAATCATTTCTACTTAAAAAATTGCATTTCTAGTTTATAAAATATGTAAATCCTTAAGTGTATTTAGGATATCTATACTAGCCTATATTTTAGAAGGAAAAATTAAAAAGATATTATAAAAAAAAATCTATGGTAAAATATAAAAGTTATATTTTAAAAGAAAAATATAAAGATATTATACAATAAAAAAAGCTACTGTAAGAATAGAAACAAAATCAAGGCTTGATTTCATCTTCCACATTTTTCCACCCATAAGACCTCAAATTTTAAACCAATCAATTTTTTTTAAAAAAGAAAGGTGCCAAAATCAAGGCTCGATTTCATCCTCCACATTTTTTCACCCATAAGACTTCAAATTTTAAACCAATCAATTTTTTTTTAAAAAGAAAGGTACCGGAGCACCTGTAATATATTAACAAACTAAGAAAATACAAAAAGAGTGTTTGTTGTTGAAGCCCCTGGGGAAAATACAACAAAGAATCAAAAACACTAACAAAGAATCAAAAACACTGGATTAGGAACCATATATCAAAATATAATATATACATAGAGCCTAAAATCACTGAGTGAGTAAACTGGAAACGGTAGCATGGAGGCTATTGGACTTAATCTGAGTTGGAACCATGGTTGTCCTCCGATGGAGCTATGGTGAATGGAAGGGAAAAGGCTGGAGTTCCTTGTGCACGTGGGGGCCCTAGAGTTAGATCAAGTGCCTAATGGCGGAGGAAGCACACTGCGTTGAAGAACTCCTTGGCCTTGTCCGCTATCCCATTCGACAGTTGGAAACGGTGAGCATTCAAAGCCTGATTTAGAAGATTGAAATAGTCCCCACGAAGGCCCCGTTGCATTGCATTGTATACACATGCAGCATGATGGGAGGATTGAAGAAGCTCCCTTCCAAATATACTGCCTATTGGGGCCTCGCTTGATTGAAATTCATACTCATCGAGAGCTATTCTCCACCTGTCCATATTGAAAAAGAAAGGGTGCAAGAGACCAAAACCTATGGCCTACACATATTCATAATCCTGTACAGTATCAAATATATTTGAGATGAAGGTGGCAGCTACTTTTGACCCTTTGATACGTTTCTCTGTAATTTGGAAAATTACTTAAAAAAATATAGGAGCTAATTAAATTAGTGATAAATATTTTTCAAACATTTTTACTTAAAAAAATTGGACATCTAATTTTAAAAAATAAGCATAAACTATAGGTGCAAGAAATTCTAACATTTAATTGATTCATAAATAGAAGTTTTTTTCTTAAAAAGGTGGAGAACCACCCATACTAAGAAATATATTAATGAAAAAACACCAATTACAAGAAAAAGAAGTGGGGAGAAAAAGACCTCAGCTCCAAAAGGCCATACAAAAAGCAATAAGCTAAAATATAGCCTATGTCACTAGGCACATCCCCATAAGGATCTACCTAGTACCAACAGACACTGGCTGAAGAGAGGAGACAAAGGCCTCAGCCCCAAAAGGCCATACAAAAAGCGATAAACTAGAGTATAGCTTATGTCACTAGACACATCCCCATAAGGGTCTACCAACAGACACTGGCTGACAAGATCAATAGAAGAGGGAACCGTCATAAAGAATCATCTTGATGCTTTAACCGGTCCATTAGGATTATGCCTGTTTGGTTAGTAAATGGCATGGAATTTCCCAAGAAAATAGCCGTTCAAAGATCTGCAGGTGTGGTGAGCATTAAAACAAAGATTTGAATTTTGAAAATTTCCCTCTGCTCTCACGGCTGCCATCAGAGAGAAACCATGGACCGTAGAGCTTCATAAATGTTATGTCCAAAAAAGCAAGTGAAATTGATATCGAGGACAAATGGGACTCCATTTCCTCATACAACATATGCCATTGGGGAGATATTCCTTCGGGGCAGAAATCTCCTGTTATATTCCCTCCATGCTGGTAGGGAAACATGACACTGGCTGTCACAAGCTCCCGCAGAAATACACCAAATTCATAGTAGCTAAGTTGGGGGACCCCAGGGCAAAAAGAAGGGCCAATAGAAATTGAAAAAGCCACCATGTCCATTGAAGTCTCAGCAATAACAAAAAATCCTGTCAAATGTACAAGAGCAAGGCAGAAAACCCATGCCATCAATCGTTCAATACCAATGGCCCAACTCAAAATGTCTCCTAAGGAGAGGATACTGTAGTAAAAGGATTCCAAGATCCAAATCCGTCCTCCACTCGAAAGTTTTGACTTTCTTCAGTCCCATGCTCACCAGGTCCAAACAAATATAGAGAGTTCGCCAAAACCAGCTATAAATGCAAGAGCCATGAAATGGGAAGAAACGCCTTATCCTTGAACTGTGATCAAGAATTTCGCCCTGAAAACATCTCCTACCTTCTGACACAGGGCACTTCAATGACATCGAAATAACACTACAAAAGTGATCTTCCCCTATTTTCATCCTATAAAGACGATGCAGGCAAAATTCCACCCAAGTGGACATTAAGAAAAAACACCCATCGATAACACTAAGACATCATTCAACATAAAAAAAATACTACAACACCCTTTTCTAAAATTTGTACACAGGTTGAGAAGCTTTCCTTTCTAAGAATGTTAATTTTAGGGCCATTTCTGCTCCCAGAACATCACTACGGGAAGGGAGCCCAGCTATGGTGTTACATGGACCGAGAAGATTTCCCTTTTTCCAGGAGATTTCGTATATGCAAAAAACTCTGAAGCTTCCAAGCCGTCCTCACCTTGTCTCTGGTGAGATGACAATTGCTGGGAGCTTACCTACTCCTACCCGCTTGAGATAGAAAACTTTATCAAAATAATCGAGGAGTGCATAAATAGAATTAATAATCATTTTGATTGCAATAGTACTATCAAGGTAGGTACTAATAATAGAGGTAGAAAGGGTAATTATATTATTTTTATATTAGGAATAAGAGAGTGGAAGGGTTAGGATTTGGTTTTAAGGAATATATACACACACAGAGATATATTAGGACTTACTTTGAAGTTTAAAGTCTATGATGTCATTAGATAGGTAGTATCATGCATGTTAATTCCTAAGAAATCTCCTACCCAATCTCCTAACTTGCAAGGTAGTGTAGTTTGGAAGTGCCTTTTTGTCACAAAATTATTTTATTCTCTAGTTTGTTATGCATATTTTTCATCTATAGGGTAGTATTCATGAAATCTTGCTAGATTACATGATTTCATAGAATACATCATAGCTCTTGCTTCTTTTACCTTATTTTCTCTCTACATGTAGAACTATTATAATAATTTAAATTTTAATTAGCTAGGGCCTATGTTAGCTATATCTTCTCTTCCTAGCTCATCTTTTGCAATCTCTCCTTTGTCATTGACAAGGCCATTTTTTACTAATCCTTCCCACCAATCTTTAAGCTTATAAGAAAATAATGTAATAGCATAATGGACCTTTTGTGAATTAGTTTAATTTGGTCTTGTATCAAAGAAGATTTTGATATTATCATACCATGTCCATATCAAATCATATGGATCTAAAACTTTATCAATGTTTAGTATATATCAATTCATTGTTGTGGTTCTAAACTATCTTGGTCTTGGGAATTCTTTGACTACATCATCCATGTTAATTTTCATGCTTTCTCCTATTTCTATCTTGCATATATTTTCCCAATTTTTAAATTTGTCAAATTTACTTTATAATACATCTAATTCTAAACTTTCTAACGAGATTAATAATGTAATGACCAATTAATAATAATAATAATAAATAATAAATAAAAGAAAAATATTAAAATTAATAGAAATGATAAGAAAACAAAGAAATTAAAAACTATAGAAAATTTCACAAAAATTTGCAATAATAAAATATAAGAAAAGAAAAATTAATAAATATTAAAAAAGGAAGATTAATTGGGACAAGAAAGCTAAGAAATGAAGAAACTTAAATAAGGAAAAAACAAACGGAAGAAGGAAGGGACAAAAAAAAGTGCTAGCTCAAATTGAAATCAAAGAAGAGCTAGCAACATGAGGATTAGGATTTTTAAAGCGGGAAAGCAATGGTTTCCGAGCCTGATTGACACCCCAACGACCATCTTAGTTTAGATTTTGAGGATGGATGCTAATCTCAACTCGCTTCAAAAGCTTCATTTTAAAGAAATTATCTTCCTTCATTAGGATTAGGGGATTTTTCAGACATATGTGATGTTTGGTGGTGGTAGAATGTTTGGCAAGAGTAAAATTATGAATATGCTCATGCCTATCATCTGCACAATGAACTTTGAATCTAGTGCTAAAAGAACAACTGATCTCACCAATGTTGAGTGTATCATAGGAGGATAAGATCATATAAACACCTAAGAACAAGAGAAGGTCTAACGGGTCTTCATCTTTTAAAAATTATTATAAGTGACTAAATATAAGTGAATTTGAAAAATTATAGAGCAAAAGTGACAATTAGACATTATTTTAGAAATTATTTTTGAAATCTAAGAAAATATTTATATGCACATACATAAGGGAGCCACTTAATCTTCACCTTAAAAAAAAGAAGGAAACCTGGTTAAAATATTTGGTTTGAAAATTGAAAATTACTTTCTTTTATGACATTGTAGGAAGAGAGTTGGTTTAGATAAAAGAAAAATTGCCATTTATAACTGGAGCTTTTACCTTACTTTATAAAAACTTTGGCAACATAATAATATTTGAAAAAAATTATTAAAAAATAAAATTATATAAAGGTAATATGAAGAAAACACTTTACTTAAATATTATCTATTTCGATTTCAATGGTTAAATAGTCAATAATAATTTTGCATCTCATTTACAATACTATTTTGCATCTCATTTACAATAAAAAGTGAAATATTTATTTAATTTTTATTAGTCAAAATTGATCTTAACTGAAAAACAAATCTATAGAAAAAATTTCTATAGACAACTGCGGAGCAGTAACGTGCAAAGAATTTATTAGTTGCTCCTGCAAAGCTGAGTCAATAACTTGACTAGATCTGAAAGAATTTGATATAATATAAATAAATATGACTTATGGGACGTAGAATTCTAGCCTGGTTCACGGAATTACATGCAATTTAATTTGTATTCCAAGCGACGGAGATAGGGCTTCTTACGCTGTATACAGGAGAGCTTGAAACCCACGTAATTGAGCCTTGAGAAACTGATGCTCTTGTAGCATTCGTTTTGTTTACGACAAATGTGACGCTGTAACTCTTCTTCTCCATCACTGCCCCGAATGATAAGGAGGTTGGATTCACACTCACATCCACTCCACTGGGAGGAACAATGTTGACGCTGTATATGGATTTGGCCGCTCCAACATTAGTTACGCTTCTTCTCAAGGTAACAGAATTTAGCTTATCAAAAACCAGAGAGAAAGACGGATAATTGAGGTTGCCCGGGAGAGTGCTTTCATCATTGGAAGGGCATACAACATCTTTGTTTAGGATCATGCGAATCTGAGATGCTGTGTAGTTTAGTCCACACAGATAAGGAACATAATCTTGGGCAGTAAGGTCATAGATAAGGCCTGGATCTGCTGCTCTTTCGGGATTTATCTGTCCAGCGCCTGTAGCGAAAATGTCTGCCGGTGCGTAATTGTTTCCACCGTCAAGAATTGGCCCGCCTTTTTTATCGAGGTGGTCTGCCGTGGTGATGAGGGCAGACTTAATGGCCGCAGGGCTCCATTGCGGATGAGCGTTTTTTAGCAAAGCAGCCACCCCGCTCACATGTGGAGTAGCCATTGACGTGCCATACATGATGTTGAACATTACTCGTCTCTTATCTTGAAGGATGCTCGACGGACTAAGATCTGAAGGCCAAGCTGCTAGGACGCCAAATCCAGGAGCGATTACGTCGGGTTTCAGAATTTCTGGGCTGATTACGTTGGGCCCACGTGATGAAAATGAGGCCACCGCGGGCGCTGAAATATTGTTAGCAGCGCCAAAGACAGTGCCCTCGAACTGAATGGCCGCCGTGGGGGTCTTTGTAGAAGTCATATAGGCTTCCAGGGCAAGTCCTGCCTTATAACCAAGTGTTATTGACGGCAAAACCTGAGCATACAATTGGATTTCCTCCCCGCCAGAGTTATCGTTAATGAATATCACGCCCTCCCCTCCGGCCTCTAGAACAGCTTCTCCCTGCATTACTGGTCCTGTAGGACCGCCTCTTATGCACACCACAAGCTTTCCTTTTATCAGGTTTCCATCCAGAGCGTTTTGCACACACAAGTTTCCCTGCACAAGGCTCAATTCTGAAGTCTTCTTGTTCATGCCGTGGAAGAGTGACTCACCATACAGAATTGTTCCGTCTCCCAGCCTGACATTTGAAACGAAGTGTCTGTCCATGGAGCTGGCGCCTACCGTCATGATCCAAGGCGCGCCGTTCTGAAGATAAGAAGGCTCCTCCGGGCCGTTGTTTCCGGCCGCGCAGCTCACGAAAATGCCTCTCTCCATCGCACGGAAGGCTCCAATGGCAATGTCGTCGGCATAATACGCCACAGCACCTGCTCCAAGAGAGAGCGAGAGCACGTCTACGCCGTCTGAAATTGCCGCGTCCATCCCCGCTAAAACATCAGATGTCACGCAGTCACCTTCTCTGCAAACTTTGTAAACCGCAATATGAGCACCCGGCGCCATCCCCTGCGCGGTTCCTTCGGCATTGCCAAAAAGTCCGGCATTGGCAACTGGGTTTCCCGCGGCAGTCGATGCAGTATGAGTGCCGTGTCCATCCACGTCCCTTGCCGAGCTGAAGTCTATGAAATTTCTTGCTCCGATGAGTTTGTTGTTGCAACTGGACGCATTGAAATCCTCTGAAGTCTGACAGATTCCCTTCCACCGAGAAGGCACGGCACCGATTTGGGGGTCTGGCTTAAACGAAGGGCTCTCTGGCCACACACCGCCGTCCAGTATCCCAATTATGATGCCCTTGCCCGTGTTGGATCTTGGCCATAGTCCCTGATGGGGATCCAGGCCAAGAAACTTTGCGGAATACGTTGTCTGTAAGCGGAGCGTCTTATCAGGATATGCATCCATGAAACCTGGGATTTCTCTCATCGCCTCCATTTCAGACTTTGTTAATCGGGCGGCAAATCCAGTAATAACATTCTCATACACGTGCACTAGATTTGCATGAGAAGCTCCTTCTCCTTCTGCATCTGCTGCTCTTGTTTTGGGCAGAAACGATAAATACCATTTCTTGCGCTCGTCAAAGCTACGTCGGCTTATTTCTTGTTCCCCAACATGAACGATATAGATCTGCGATTCTTTGCTTTCCTCTGCAGAAACAACTGACTCGTTCATAATTAAGACGGTCATTATCACCACAAACAGGATGAAGATGATCACATATTCACCGCATGATCTTCTTCCCAGAATGCCCATCGTTACTGGTCGAGCAAAATTCACCGACTGTATAGCATTCCAATCTATGCCTGTGGTACTTATGGGTAAAAAATCGTGTAATCTGGTCATAACACACCAATCTTCCCTAGTCCATCCCCTGGTTGTTAGGATTGCGACATTCGCCGTCTCCTCAACTAATTCCATTGATTCGCTGGCCATAAAGCATGCACGTCACGAGCTTTTTCAGTTTTTTTTTTGTTTCAACTTGCAGCTCTTATGGTAACTTGTCTTGCATCAATGCGATTGTTTTTAGAATATTATTGTTCTTTATGGAATTTCCTTTCTGTTTTTCATATATATATTTAGAGAAATAAAACGCATTCAAATCAATAATATCTCACTAAAATTATGTCTTTAGTATTTTTTGTTTTTAAGTATATTATTATTCTTTCATGGAACATCTTTTCTGTTTGGTACATATATTTTTAGAGAAATAAAATATACCGAAAATGATATTTCACTAAATTTTTGTCTTTGGTGTTTTTTTTTTAAAATATTATTATTCTCTCATATTTTAGGATTCATGGAATATCTTTTTTCTATATTTCACATATATATTTTTAGAGAAATTATATATATATGATTTGTGAATGGGGGAGTTTTTAATCTGGCCGTCCTAGGTTAGATGAAGCTTTGGATCGGTGAGGCCACAACATGAGGGAGCTCATCCCCTACCATTAACACCTTGCATGAACACATGCATTAATGCTAGAGGTTCAAACTTGTGAGCTCGTTGGCCCATCAAAGGCCCACAGCCTGCGAGCACAACAATCCAACAAAGGCATAAATCCTACAAGCACGCTAGCCCAAACTTGCAAGCTCGTTGGCCCAGCGAAGGCCCACAACCTACGAGCACAACAACCCAACAAAGGCACAAATCCTAGAAGCACGTTAGCCCAAACTCGCGAGCTCATTGGCCTAGCGAAGGCCCATAGCCTGCGAGCAGAACAACCCAACAAAGGCACAAATCCTACAAGCATGTTAGCCCAAACTCATGAGCTTGTGGCCCAGCAAAGGCCCACAACCTGTGAGCACAACAACCTAGAAAAGGCACAAATCCTACGAGCATGTTAGCCCAACGAAGGCACAAAGCCTATGACCTCTTTGGCCCAGCGAAGATTTGAAACCTGGTGGCCACCACTACAACCAAGCGACTTAACCATTAAACCATACCCTTAACGACAAATTAGGACTAGGGATGTACCCCTGGACCACATGCAAATGCCCTACTCAACATACCGCGGGTAAATCAATTATATTAGTTAAAATAGAAAATAGATATTACAATTAAGGTTTACTTTAAAGTGGATGATAATAAAATGAGAGAGGAAAAATGAAATTAATAAACAAATAATAAAAGTAATTATGATAAAGAAATAATAATAAAAATAAATTAATAAAATATTAGATAAGATAAATAAAATAAAAAAATAAAAATACCATAAAGATAAAATTTAGGAAAGGAAATTAATGAAAATAAAAATATTGATAAAAAGTAAAAAAGCAAGGAGAATTACAATTAAGAGAAATGAAAAGTTAATGAAATAATAAGAAAGTTTAAAAACATAAATAACAATGAAATCAAGAAAGGAAAAAAAATAAAATTAATAACTAGATTAACAATGATAATGGCCGAATATTGAATGTTCTTCCGAGCGATGAAGGAGCATAGTAGAATTTATTTTTGCGACTCTGAGGGAAACCCTAGCAGTGAATTCAAGAGTGAAGCCTAAGAGGACCCCGTAGTTGATGGACTTACCTTGTCTGTCAACATCTCCAAGGAAGCAGAAGAAGAATGTGAAATTCTGGAGAGAAATGCTATTATTTACCACCTAATTGGACCAAAGTTGAAAAGGAGCCATATCCTAACTTGGGGAGCAGAAAATTGGCATCAAAAGCATGTGGTCAAATTTCTACCAAATGGGTTCTTCATAATGATCTTTCGAGCTGCAGAAGTAAGAGAGGAAGTCCTATCCAAAGGAAATTGGAAGATCAATGACTATCTACTCCATATACATCATTGGTTGCCAAGATTTAACCCCTGAGCCTTCACCCCATACATCGAGCCTCTATGGATAAGATTATATAATCTCCCACTGAAGTTTTGGTTTGAGGCTTGTCTAAGGAAGATCGGCAACTCTATGGGTACCTTGGTAGCAATTGATGAAGGTATTATGGAAAATAACTCATATCTATATCCAAGATTGCACATTGCAGTAATTTTGTTGATCCTGTTGTCCATTCGGCTCTAATTTGGCGAAGGGATTTGGGAGCAAGAGGTCGAAATCAAGGAGAAAAAGTTCTTATGTTCTCACTGCAACAAAAGGAATCACCCAACTAAGGAATGCCACTGGAATTTGAGGAGGAACTTAGAAGCACAAGGGATCCAAAACCCTAATCAATCTAGATGCTCAACCCCTGTGGAAGCCTAACAACCAGAGATAGCCAAGGAAGATCAATCACAGAAAGATAAGATGGACCAAATCTCTGAAGGGAAGACAAACTGCGAGGAAGAAGGAGAGTTAGCATAGAGAATCCATAGATAATTACTCCACCAGCTCAACTAGAGGGCACTCAAATATTTCAAGACTCCAACAGGGAAGAAGGGATTTTTTTAGATCTGGATTTCGAAGAGGATGGGGAATTTGAGGAATTTGGGATTCTAGACCCCAAGAGGTAGTCTCAAACTATGTCCAGTTTGTTAAAATGTAATATCAAACTTGAAAGGAAAAAAGGTTGAAAGACTTTCAAACATATTAGGGAAGAGAAGGCTAATGAGAAAGGTCTCACCAATGTCAAAGATTTTTTGAATAGTACTAAGGGAGGAAACCCCTATCTTAGGAGCTAATGAAGATCGCCACTTGGAACATGAGAAGCTTAAACACCCTTAACAAACAACACTTGGTTAAGCTTCAAATAGAGATAGGTATGGTAAATATCATCATCCTACTGGAAACTAAAATTGAAGGTAATTCTCATCCTATATTTGGACCTAATGACCCTAGACAGGGTTCCTTATTCTTGGATGCTCAAGGCATGACTGGTGGACTAGGTGCGATATGGAAAAGAAGTGATATTAACACAAGCCTGTAAGTAGATAATAAGAATTGGATGTTGTTGAGAATAAGATGCTTTTCCACCTAGTTATCCTTCCTTCTGTTGAATTTAAATGGTCCTACCAACAACTAAGAAAAAAGGACTCATTGGGGGACATTGCAAGCACTTCTAAACCAATATCAAGAGGAGAAGTTGGTACTTGGTGGTGACTTTAATGCCATTCTAAGACTTGGGGAGAAAAGTGGAGGAGTACAAATAGAATCGTAGGCAATGAAAGATTTTAGGAGGTTTGTAGACTCAGCAGAACTGATTGAAGTTCAAATTTAAAATGGGACCCACACTTGGACCAATAGACGAGTGGAGTTTACAAACACAGCTGAGAAGTTAGACTAATTTTTCTTCAATGATCTTTGGATAAGTTCTTCTTTTGACCTCTCAGTGGCTATTTTGCCAATCTCTGGCTCGGACTAGTATGGATATTAGAATTGAACATATCGGCCGACTCAAAACCAAAGAACAACCCCTTCAAATTTGAAAGAATGTGGTTCCATAGCAAAGATCTATTACCACTGCATGAGACCTACTGGAAAAGAGCCCCAAAAAGGGTGGGAAAAATCAACTACAACTTCATGTGCAATATGCAATATATAAAATCTGATTTGATCACATGGAGAAAAACTTCATTTGCGAACATTTTTGAAGACAGGTCGAGAATTGAAAAGGAAATTAAGGAGTTGAATGAAGTAGTTATTCAAGGAGGAATGGGATTAGCTGATTTTGAGAAAGAAAAATCTCTCATAGTTCAACACTTTGAAATTATGGCTAGAGAAGAGGAATATTGGAGAGCCAAATCCCAAGAAATTTGGCTTGAGGAAGGAGATTTGAACACGTGATTCTTCCATAATTCTTCCAAGGTGAGGAAGATGTGCAACATAATCATAGCCATCCAAGATCAAGAGGGAGGAGTGCACACAGAACTAGAGAGCATACAAAATGAAGCCGCCAAGTTCTTTCAAAGTCTCCTCAACCTGAAGGAAGCAATCTACACATTGGACCTAAGTGAGGTCTTGGACTATATCTCGAGAATAATCACTCAAGAGTAGAATCATGATTTAATGAAAGCCTTTACTGAGGAAGAATTGAAAGTGATAGTCTTTGAGATGCATCTTGACAAAGCGCTAGGACTAGACAGGTTCCCAACACTCTTTTACTAGAAATGCTGGCACTTCCTTGGGAAGGAGATAAAGGAGATAGAAGAAGATCTAAGGAAGAAGAAGAAGTTCATCAAAGACATGAACAACATTGTCCTCACTCTCATTCCCAAAATAGAGGACTCTAAAACATTTGATGATTTTAGGTCGATATTATTGTGCAATACAGTATACAAGATCATATTGAAGGCTATGGTGACAAAATTAAAATTAGTTCTGGAAATGATTATATCACAGACTCAAGCTAGTTTCACTCTAGGGAGAGAAATTACCAATAGTATCATCATGGCAAATGAAGCCCTTCATTCCATCAATTACGGTAGATGACCAATTATGATGATTAACCTTAGCATAAGAAAATCTTATGATAGAGTAAAGTGGCACTTCTTAATGAAAATACTAGAAAAATTTGGCTTCTGTGATGACTGGTTGAAGATGATATATTAGTGTATCTCCATAACCTGCTTCTCCATGATCGTAAACGGCTCTTCTTCTGGTTTCTTTGAGAGCTCAAATGGTTTACGCTAAGGTGACCCCATATCACCATTCCTTTTTGTCATCATGGTAGAAGTACTCAATAGAATGATAGAGGTTCAGAGAGTGGAAGGTAATTGGAAAGGAGTCATAGTGGCTAATAATGTCGATCCATTAACACATCTTCAATTCGTAGATGACATCGTTCTTTATGGGGAAGCCTGCAAAAGAAAAGCATTTGTCATTAAAAGGATTTTGGGGAAGTATGTGGAGCTATTCGGGCAAACAATAAACCAAGCCAAATCCAAGGTTTTCTTTTTCTTCACCAAAAAACCCCTACAGTGAAGGATAGCAATGATTCTAGAGATGAACATGGACTCTACACCATGCAAGTATCTAGGAGTCCCAATCTTCCAAGGTATCATGAGATCTAGCCTCTGGGATGAAGTGATAGAGAGATGTCGTAATCGAGCCTCAAGCTAGTTAGGGAAATGGATCAGATTGGCGGGTATGATTACCATGGTAAAGGCAATTTTAATGGCCATTCTGGTCCATATGATGGCCTATAACTAGCTCACAACCAAAGTGGCAGACTCCTTCAACATCATCCTAAAAAAGTTTATGCGGGAAGGATCTAATGATTAGAGACATGTCCCATTGATCCATTGGGATAGAGTAAGAGAACCTAAGGAGAGCAGAGGCACGAGCATCTATGATATTTAATTCCAGAACCTAGCCCTAAGGGCTAAACTTGTTTGGAAAATGTACACCTCTGTAGATAGACTATGGTGCAAAAATTTGCAAAATAAATACTTGGATTCTTCAGATCCAAATTTTTTATTTCACGCTGGTCAACCCTCCTTTGGGATCCCACATCTGGAGATTCATAATGGACTGTAGGAAAATCATCACCAATCACCTCACTTGGCAGATTAATAATGGTAAGCATGCAGATTTCTGGGCAGACTCCTAGGGAGGCAAGAAACCTCTCATTGAAGATTTGTCCCTCTCCCCTGGGCCTTAGAATTAAAAGAGGAAATCAGAGAGAAAGTTGCAAACTATTTAATATTCAATGGAACTATGGATCTGTTCAGTAAAAGGATCAACATGCTTCAATTTAGCACCGAAGTAAAATCAATGCTGATGAGAATTGTGGGGAATCCTTCCCTTCACTTAAATAGAGAAAGTGACAAAGTAGTTTGGTGTGCTACTAGCTTAGGGAGATACTAAGTTAAGATGGGCTATTGGGTTCAATGCCATCAAATCATAGGAGAGTGGCCAAGCAAGTTATGTTGGGGCAAGGATATTCTACCCAAGGCTGATGCCTTTCCTTGGACAATAATCCATGGAAGGTGCCTTACACAGGACAAGCTATGGAAGATCGAAGTTCAAGGACCATCAAGATGCGTTCTCTACAAGGTAGATTTAGAGACATCCAACCATCTTTTACTGAACTTCCCTTTCGCAAGCAAGTGCTAGGATTGGCTTCAAGATACAATAGATTGGCATGGCCCAAGACCAGAGGAGTTAAGGAACTAGTTGGATTCATGGCCTCTCCCGAAGTGCACCTCCATGTGGGATAGTTTCTGGGCAATTGGCCCATCCATGGTGTTATCGCACTTGTGGAAGGAACGAAACCACCAGATTTTTCAAGACACAGCTTTCACCAGGCAAAAAGTATTGGAAGGAATTAAAAGAGGTATTTTTGAATGTATGATGGTGGTAGCCAAGAAAAGAACAAGTCTTCCTTTTTATAGCTGGGACAACACTCTTATGAAAAAGCTACAAATGCTTCGAATTCCAACAAGTTACACCCTGATGGAGCCCAAAAAAGAAAAGAGGAAACACATCAAATGAACTGCCCCACCAAAAGGACACCTAAAGCTAAACTTTGATGGTGCCTCAAAAGGTAACCCTAGAGTAGTTGGTGTTGGGAGTTTATTGTAGGATGAGAATGGTCAGTTGATTTGGGCTCTATCAAAGAGCATTCCTTGGGCAATGAATAACAGGGCAGAGTTTGAGGCACTAAATGTTGGCCTGCTAATTTGCGCATAGTAGGGCCTCAACCATGTTGACTTTGAGGGGGACTCTCAGATCTGCATCAAAGCAGTCAAGAAAAATAGCATATCCAGTTTGGAATTACAACTGGCACTCACAACTATCTGGGAGTCCCTGGAGTCCATTCAAGATTTCACCATAAACCATGTCTGTAGAGAAGCAAATGGAGTTGCAGATTTTCTAGCTAATTTTGGAGTGGCCCAAACATCACCTTTCAATTTTGATTTAGCTGGAGATAGATGGTCTAGTCTTGTAGAAAAATTAACACTGGAAAAACCTAGCCCAAGATCTGGGCTGTGATCTATTTTATTTTTTACTTCTATATAGCATAAAGGGGCTACCCCCACTGGTAACACTTAATCATCAAAAAAATAATAATGATAATGACCAAGTAATAATAAAAAATAAAAAATAAAAGGAAAATATTAAAATTAATAAAAATGATATACGAAAAAAGAGAAAAATTAAAATCTATATAAAATTTACAATAATAAAATATGAGAAAAAAAAGATTAATAAATATTAAAAAAATAAGATTAATTGGGATAAGAAAGCTAAGAAAGGAAAAAAAAATTAAATAAGGAAAAACAAACCAAAGAAGGAAGGAACAAGAAAAGGACTAGGTCAAATTTAAATAAAAGAAGAGCTAGCAACATGAGGATTAGGGTTTCTAAAGTAGGCCAGCAATGGTTTCTAAGCCTGACTAACACCCCTACCACCATCCTAGTTTAGATTTTGAAGATGGATGCTAATCTGAATTGCCTCCAAAAGCTTCATTTTAAAGCAATTATCTCCCTTGATTAGGATTAGGGGCTTTCCAAATAAATGTGATGTTTGGTGGTAGTAGAATGTGTGGAAACCAAGAACTATCATAGAAGATTGCAAATATTGGCACGAGTCATGAGAGATTTATAGTTTCACATGCAACACTATCAAGGAAATAAGCAATATGCAAAGAAAAACCAGATGATGTATTAAATCACATAAACAAGTACCTATAGGTACAAGTCTTCTAAGAATAAATGTGCCAAAAATAGGAAAGTAATCTTGAGAATAGTAGTGTCCTAAAAATATGCATGCATGTAGTTCTACTTAATATAATATAAGTGATCCTTGACACCTATTCTAAACATAGACGTGCTAATTAAAGCACTGAAACTCATATGACTAAAAACAACCCTATCCTAAGTGAGCTAAAATATACACTAACATCCCCCTTAAGCAAATCTTAGGTGAAGAAATGAAGATGGGTCCTGACAACTAGGCCTGATCAGGTACCCATGTATAATGCAATACAATGCAATCTCTCATAAAGAGGAGGAAGGGAGAAAACATCATGGGAACCCCCCTCCCAAATAGAGAAAAAAAGAAAGTAGAAAAGCTAGAAAGCCCCAAGGAGGATGATGCTACTGATGAAGTGGAACATACCCCAAGAAGAGCTCACAAATGAATGAGCTTTCTCTCAGTGAAGGGTTTGGTGAACATGTTAGCAACCTACTCCAATGACTAGAAAAAGACTAAGTCAATGATCTCTACATGAATAAGCTCTCAAATGAAATGAATATGGATCTCGTTGTGCTTGGTCTACTAATACCGGATTGGATTCCTACATATCTCAATGGTGCTCTAGTTGTCACAATAGATGATTGTGGGATGTTGGAATGGAATGCAAAACTCAATGAGAATGCCCTAAAGCCAAAGAGCCTTAGTAGCTATGTTAAAAACTCCCCTATACTCTACCTATGTGGATGATAAAGCAATAACATTCTACTTTTTGCTAGACCAACTGATAGGACCAAAACCAAGTGAGAAACTATAACCGGAAGTGGACTTGTGATTTTGAGTATCACCAACCCAATTTCTGAATCTGTGTATCCAACTAAGTTAACCTCAGTGCCATATGTGTAATGAATCCCAAAGCTCAGATTCCCTTGAAGGTAGTGAAGGATCCTCTTATCTGCTTTCCAATGTAGCTCATGAGGCTCCAACATGAATCTCGAAACCATGCCAACTACATATGAAATATCTAGCCTGGTATGGGTCAAATAGATGAGACTACCAACTAGATGTCGATACAGGGTAGCATCGACCAATGGTGTAGCAAAATTAGCCTCAAGCTTAACTCTAGATAGGAAAGGAATAGTGGATGACTTACAGTCAGGACCATGTGAAAAAATGAGAAAGAAGATAACGAGTGTACTTAGGCTGTGCTAAAGTGACCCATGAGTTTGTCTGAGAAATCTCAATTCCAAGGAAGTAATGTAGTAAGCCAAAGTTTGTCATGTCAAACCTATCATGAAGAGCTATCTTAAATGCTTCAATAGCAGATGTAGAGCTCCCAATGATCAAAAGATCATCAACATAAAGTACCAGTATTAGTAATAAATCATCATATCATAGAAGATAAATGTTGGGATCCGAGTGGCACCTAGTAAAACTTGAAGATAGGAGGAAGGAATCCATCTTGGCATACCAATCCTGAGGGGCTTGTTTGAGGCCATAGAGATATTTCCTAAGTCTACATACTAAGGATGAATCTTGAAGACACCTTTGTGGTTGTTTCATGTGGATCTCCTCCTCAAGGTCTCTGTGAAGAAAAGCACTCTTCACATCCATTTGGTGTACTTCCCAACCATGTGCTATGGTAATAGAAAGTGTGAGTCATATGGAAGTCATCTTGGCAATGGGTGCAAAGGTCTCTGTGTAGTTAATATTGTTGCAAGTATGAGTAGTAAGTGTTGTCATTAATGTCAACACCTACGATCAACATCTAAGGAAGTTATCTGGATGAGTTTAAGCAAGTGTTTGAGAAGTTAGTACAACTGCATAACTTTTCTATCTCACAAAACATTGCAGTGTTTTGCTTCGCATATCTTGTAGATTAAATATCTTTTTCTGTGGTTTAAAAGTTATGTTAACAGATGTCTATAATTGCTATGTTTCAAGATTGAGTCTCTAGAGTGAAGATTTGAGTGAGTTCTGTTCACTAGAGTAAAAATTGCTTTTCTGAGTATTCAATGGTGACAGGGAGTGTACAATTTTATTCTCTCTTTTTGATTGGGGTAGGTAGATTGTGGTTCTTTCCATGCAAGTACAAAGTCCTTAGTGGGTTACCATGAACTATAGATTTAAAACTCTAAGTTTTCAAATATATATCCAATATATATTATTTAGTGTAATATCAATGTTTTGAGTAATGCTGGAGCATTGGAGCAGAAAAAGAGTCTTTAGGAGTCTAGATGGTAGCAAAAGATGCCAAGTGTCAGATTGGTGCTCATTTGAAGAACTCTTGAAACAAAAGACTCTCCTGGCTTTCACAAAGGCTCCATGTGGTGGAATGATGGGTCTCCAATGTTTGAAAGGAAAAAGGTGAAGGACAAGTTTTGTGATGTCATTATTAGCTTTTAAAAAATCATGGGTCTCAACAGATGATAGTGGAAGATGCTGCGTGTCAGCACCATGCTTAATGAAAGAGTCTTTTTTGTTAAGGCCTCAAATTGTTGTGAGAGCTTGCCATGTGTCCCTTTTGTTGAGAAGGAGACGGAAGCGAAAGACTCCACGTGTTTCAATGGTGCATCTTGTATTGTGCCTCATTTTTAAAGAATTCTATCTGTTGTGCCATTGGTTGTTATAGATGAGTGTCAATGTTAGGACAAAATAGTCAGAAGGAGAGTCTATGATATAGTATGAATCAAAGAGAACAATGGAGGCTACCATGTGTCAATTTTCTAAGTTTCTATGCATGGAAGCTCATGCTTGAAATAGTTATAATGACACATATGAACAGAGAGTCAATATTCTCAAGAAGATCTGCAACATAGGAGCCGAAACAGAAAAGAATCAACTAATTGGAGCAATCAGTTATCAAGCTGATATTTGCGGAAGTTATAGTTAGAGGATTTTTTCAATTACAGAGGATCTTTGAAGGAGTTTTACACTTTAAATAGCATGGATTAGAGACACAAAAAGAGGGGAGATGATCAGAGAGATTTTATCAGCAGAGCTAGAGTAGAAGCATTTTACTACCTTAATAGGTGCCTCTCCCTAGGGATCAAATAATGTTATTTTGTGCAAATCTTTGCCTCTTGTACTTTATTCTCCTATCAATCAATGAAGAGAGTGGTGTTGTGTGTAAATTGTAATCTATTTCTAATTCTTGTTTCTTACTTTCTTTTATGAGCCTTTGGTTGATCTAATAGATATACTAGAAATATTAATTTATAGACTCTATTAAGTTTAATCATTGTGCTATTGGAGTTAGATAATGATTTTGGAGCATCGCCTTAGCAGTTTTAGGTATTCTTTTATAATCTTGTTTTTTCTTCTCTTTACCTTAAAACAATAGAGAAGAACTAGCTTCTTTAAAATCTGGAGGTCATTTCAAGAGTCAAGTCCCACATTCTTAGAATTTCCCATTGTTGGTGATTTCTTACAAAATTAAACATCAAATTTTTTTTGTCACGCTTGGTGGGACCTAAATCAGAGACCTCTGTTGATGTTTCAGCAAACTTTGTCCTACATTTTGTGATTTTGATGGAAAATCACAAAAATATCCTCTTGTAGGAGCATGAATCTTCCATCTGGCGACTCCATCGGTGTTTTTATCTCATGCAGATCATGGCAGCTCATAATATTCATGTGCACCTCAATATTTGAGCAAGAGACTTGCCTTTCGTAACTTGGGATTCAAGTCCTCTTCTACTTCAACAACAATGTCAGGGTCTTGAAGCAGCATTGAAAGCATTACCCCATTTTTATGGAGATGGCTCTGTTTCCCTAGTAGATCATATTCAAGATGTTGCAAATTTGTGCACTATTCACCATGTCACAGCTGAAAATGAATCTTTTCTACTACTTGCATCTTCTCTCAGAGGCAAAGCATGTGAATGGTATAGAGTTTTGTAACCTAGTTTGATCACAAGATGGGACCAGCTTGGAGAGCTCATTTACAATCAATTCTGAGAGAAGGCAGATGTTAGCTCTCTCAATCAAAATCTCATCACAATCAAAAGGTATCCTATGGAGTATATGCATGATTTCAATGCAAGATTTGATAAGGTATGGAATTTTTTTTCAATAGATGTGAGACTTCCTCTAGTTTTTGCATTTCTATATTATTTGAAGGCTTTAGATTCTAAAATTTCTATTATGATACAAGTCTTAGGAGGTGAAACCCTACCTCAATCATATGATCTTGCCATTAGAGATTAAATAAACCTCATAGAAGCTGGTAATTTCTCCTTTTCCATTAAAACCACTGATGCCTCATGCAAATATCCCATCCTTAGCCCTTGCATATAGTCAAATGCATTTTTGTTCTGATCCACCTATCCTCCCCATTGATTTGATAAATCATAAGGATAGGTTCAAAATAAAAGAGCTCCCAAAATGATGTAGAGAAAAGAACTCAAACAAGACTAACTTGACACATCCCAAAATAGGGTTTCAATACAAATGATGCAAATGTGCATTCTTGTTCATTCTTGACAACTTGCTCTTAAAGCCTAAAACATGGGGCAACAATTTAGACCTTTTTGACCATAACTTTCATTGTAAACCTGATATTAAAAATATAAGACTTATTTGGAATACCCTTTTGGCTCTTATCTAACATATATCAAAATGCAATAGGGTTTCTTTGTATGGACTAGGGCAAAAACAAGGACTGTTCCTTTGCAAACCCTAGGACTGTTACAGAACTGCTCTCAGTAAAAATGTCATAACTCACTCAAAACATAATAAAATCACATACAACCAAAAGAATTGTAAACTAGAAACAAATATATTTCCATCCATCTATTATATTCCTTGATAAGAGGCCGTACCAGGCCATACCATGTGTGTTTTTAGATTACAACTTTCAGAAAAATAAACTCGCAAACCTACCCTTAGTAAAATGATCATAACTTTCTGATAACTCAATGAAAATTGGTGCAAAAGAAAAATGAAGCAGATTCACACACCCACACATTCCAATCAGTTTTAGACCCCCATATATACTGTATAGGCTGTACAAAATGAAAGAATAGGCCCGCAACATTGGAATACATAGAAAAACAAGGTTTTTATTCATCAAACTTCAAAATACCATGTCTCTCCTCTCCCATTTGAGTTTTTGAGGGTGTTTTTATACATTTCCAATCAAAAAGCAATTGTATAGTAATAGTTTCTTGATTTGCATGTAACTATTTCTTGATTTTTGATTTGTAACTGTGCCTTTTTGAGCAACATGACCACTTTTATAATTTTTTTACACTTTTTAACTAAAGACCCTATTAACACTCCAAAAATGGATTAACATGATACCACATGGTCATAAATGACCTTATTAGATCAAAACACATCAAAATGACCTTAAAACATACTTTAAGGTGATGCTCCTGCATCATATTCCCTAGGAAAAAGAAATTTGAGTTCCATCTCAAATGATAGTCGGTGTTTCTTTCACTTCTTCCAATTGTGATGCATTCTTAGTTGTTCTCCATGCTTTGATTGATCTACTCTAGGGTTCTTGATCTTTACAGATTTATGTCATGCTTTCTTTTTGGAACTCCTCCTGATGATCTTGTTCTCAACTGCAAGACTCCAAAATTCTATGTCTCCTTCATATGCCTCATTACTGCTATCCATTTCTTCATCTTCTATCAAGTGTGCATGCTTGAACAAATTTCCACACTGTTCAATTTCTTTATTCAACAAATCATACTCATCACCAATAATCAAATCTGTAGCTTTTTCATACAAATTCTCATGGAAATTAAAACTTTCCATGTGTCCACCTTTAGCTTGTTTAATCTCCTTCATTTCATCATTAAATTCAAACAAATTAGAATCAAAATATGCATTATTTACCTCATTTGTCTTTGTTGTCTAAATTTCTTTATCATCATTTATCACTACCATATCCATATCTTCATGGTCTTCTATCAAGCCTCCTTCAAGCAACTTGTTTATTTTCTCCATCTCCTCGTTCCATAGGAGATCATTATCTTCTTCATGCACTCATTCATCATATCGAGGCTCGTCAAGCTTTGTCATCTCTATGTCTTCACTCGCTGCAAATTCATTTTCTTCATTATCACAAGGATGTGTTATCGCTGCTGCAACTCCACACTTAACCTCTTCATTCATGTCTTCAAAATGACATTCATATGCTACCATATCTTCTTCTTTTTCACTATTTTTCTCCATACATGCTACAATATCAACTAGCTCATGAGTTTCCTCTTTTTCCCATTGCTATCCTACACATTCCATATCCTCCAAAGGACCAAACATCTCTACAATCTCTTGTTCTACCTTGTCAAAAAGACATGCTACTGCTGCATATTCTTTTATCTTTCACTCTTTTCTTTCATATTTCATTGTACACTTATTTAGCAACTCTTTTCTATCCAAACTATGTTCACCTTCACTGTCTAAGATAGCTATCTTTGCTTCCTTCTTTTTTGAACAATCACTCTTGTAGGCCACTTTAGCCTCTTTCTCATTGGCAAATGCCAAACATTTTCTTGACATGCTTTCTCAAGACACTGCTGCAATACAACCTTAATGCATTTTTCAAACTCTTCTATTGTCCTATCAAACTCTACAACTAGGCTCTTGTTGTCTTTCATCTTCCCCTTTTGAGTTTGATGCTGCATCTTCCTATCTCTTCTCATTACTTGTTTCTTGCTTGGTAACTCCTTACTCTACAAGTCTCCATGGACTATTCTCCTCAACACTTCCATTCTCCTCTTGCAAGCAAGTCTCTTTCACCTTTCTTCTTTAATACTTCTTTTTATCTTTATTATACCTCACCTTAGGCCCCTTTCTTTTCCCTTGGCCTAGTCTTTTGGTATCTAGGTTCTTCCTTCAACCTGTAAAAAAAGACAATACACAAACTCCCAAAACTTCCTTGCCTAGATCTTTGAGCTTTGATACAAAAAAAAGATGTAGAGAAAACGAAATCCAACAAGACTAACTTGACACATCCCATAATAGGGTTTCAATACAAATGATGCAAATGTGCATTCTTGGCAACTTGCTCTATAAGCCTAAAACATGGGGCAACAATTTAGACCCTTTTGACAATAACTCTCATTATAAACCTAGTATTAAAAATATAAGACCTGTTTGGAATACGCTTTTGGCTCTTAAATAACATATATCAAAATGGAATAGGGTTTCTTTGTACGGACTAGGGAAAAAATGAGATTGTTCTTTTGCAAACCCTAGGACTATTATAGAACTTCTCTCAGTAAATATGCCATAACTCAGTCAAAACATAATGAAATCACATGTAACCAAAAACATTGTAAACTAGAAACAAATATATTTCCATCCATCTATGATACTCCTTGATATGAGGTCATACTAGGCCGTACCATGCATGTTTTTAGACTACAACTTTCAAAAAATAAACTCGCAAACCTGCCCTTAGTAAAATGATCATAACGTTCTAATAATGCAAAAAAAATTGGTGCAACAAAAAGAAAAATTAAGTAAATTCACACACCCACACATTCCAATTAGTTTCAGACCCCCATATAGACCATACAAAATGAAAGAACATGCTTGCAACATTGGAATACACAAAAAAATGGGGGTTTTATTCATCAAACTTCAAAATACCATGTCTCTCCTCTCCCATTTGAGTTTTTGAGGGTATTTTTATACATTCTGAATCAAAAACCAAATGTATAGTAATAGTTTCTTGATTTACATGTAACTATTTCTTAATTTTTGATTTGTAACTGTACCTTTTTGAGCAACATGACCACTTTTATAATATTTTTACACTTTTTAACCAAAGACCCTATTAACACTCCAAAAATAGATCAACATGATCCGACATGGTCATAAATGACCTTATTAGATCAAAAAACATCAAAATGACCTTAAAGCATACTTCAAGGTGATGCTCCTACATTACAAAATCCTTCACCCATGAGCTCAATGAGCTAAGAAATCAGGACATGTATCAGGCCGATCCAAACTTTTTACCTCAAAGCTCTTGTGGACAACATTATGAATGCAATCAGTTTGTAGAAGAGATCCTTCCTCATGCACAAAAGGTATCAAATGATTTTAAGAGTTGTGCTTTTCAAGCTTCAGTGGTTTCCAATCCACAATTTCAGTCTATGGAAGTGATAGGTCAAGTATTTTGTCACTTTGATATCAAAGAAGAATGCAATCAAAATGTAGGAAGAGAGGTTGTTCCTATTTGCCCAGTGCTTTCAACTATTTTTGGGTATTAGGCACATGTAGAAAATTTTGATTCAAAGATATAGTCAAGTGAAGAAGAGGATGGGGATGCTGATGATAGCTTGTTTCCTCTTGAAGATAAAAAGTACTGGGCAAGGAATGAAGATAGTATTGAGATATTTAGTCATGATGAAGAAGAAATCAAGAATTTATTCTTGGTTATCCTACAGGGATATCAGCTTCTTGATGAAGGAGTTTCCATTATTGAGTGAGTGCATGGGTCATTTGCAAACCCTCTTTCAGGTATTCATGAAGATTTTTTTGAAGAAGAGGTATGTGCAAGTTTTGATCTATTTTCCATTTTTGAAGATGGGTATTCTCTCCTTCTTAAGGGGGATCCACAGTTGCATTCGAAGCTCCATGATAATGATGCATCAAGGAACATTTGTAATAAGAGTTGTATGAAAAGTTTTATCATACCCCATTCTTCTTGCAAGAAGACATTCTGATTAGATTCAGGACGGTTATGGGCAGCTCAGTCACCTTCAAACTGGTTTTTGATGCTATCTTGGGTCATGATCATGTAGAGAAACATACAAGAAAAGTCACCAATGAAGTCAAGTCAACAAATGCCTCCACATGCAAGAAAAAAGGTGAGCTTCAATGCTCGATATTCCCTTCCCACCCTCTGCTGAGGCAAACATAGTATACAGATAAGCCTGCATAGCATTTTGATGCCAAAGAAGAGCCTTCAGAATGTAGGAAAACCAAAAGGTACAAGTTTCTGCTATATTTTTTCATGCATTTTATTTGGTCTCTTCTCAGTATGATGTGGATCGCATGGAGCAACATCAACTAAAATGGGAGTTATTTTGCCATTCCAGTGAATGGGCATGTCCCTGTCAGTTTCCTGTTGATATTTTAGTTTCATATTTCAAATAAGTTGCAGCTGCAACATTTGTTTCAGTTTTGTTTTATCCTTTCAATAAAGCCTCGGTTGCAGTAAGGTTGACATTTACATGTGGTTAACTGTCACCAATTCGTAGTGGGTTGCAATATGTGTTTGGTTCAATAGTGGTTCAGTTTTAGATTAATCATATGCTTGGCAATTTGTATCAGCAAACTGTGTGCTCAGATAGTGTATTTTTGAGTGATTTAACTCTATGCCCAATGGAGTACATGCCTTTTCTTTTGGAGTTCGTCATGTGTAGATACACTTTTCCCTAAGGGTCAGTGCAAGAAGTTGGGTCCACTTTTTAGCCAAAAAGTGGAAGTGTTTTCCCTAATTTTCAGAATTTGTCACATTTGACCTAAACATTTGAGGCATTTAAAGATTGAATATTAAAAAAATTAGTAATGTGAAATGTAGTACTCGGAGTCTAGTTTCCAGATATGCAATTTATTTTAATACCTAGATGATACAAATTAATTTTCAATAGGCATTTATAAAAACCACTGTTTAAAAGTTACTTTTTTTTTTTACTATACCATGCACGTGTACAACCAACATAATTTGACCTAAATAAAAGTATTTTCCTAAATCCTTTTGGGCAAAAATGTGTAGTACAATGAAGTTTTATGAGGATATTTGTTTATAATTTTTTTCCAAATATTTTTTTATTAATTTTTTATTGGCCCTAATTGTTGTTTTCAAAAATCCTTGTGTACAACCAACATAATTTGAGAAAAACTAATCATAAAATTATTATTTTTTCATTGTGTAAAGAATGATGTGTAGATTGATGACATAAATTTTTTAAAAAAAAACTTAAAAAATTAAAAGTTATTAAAAAAATACAAACACCTGTCATTTTAAGTTTTTGGACTAGTTTGCTCATAAATTAAATAATAAATAGAAAAATAAGTCCAAGAAAAAAAAATTACATATTTGAAAACTAGACACTGTCATCTATAATGGGTTTTAATTTCGTAAAAAAATTTAGAAACATCAGCCATATAAGTAAACTCAGTCTTTTCTCTTGTTCTATACTTAGAAAAAAACTTGTAGGGCTAAGGTAAGGGGTTGGCTTACCATGCCTTTCCCAAGCCTAAGCTTTTAGGAATGGGTACCCATTCTAAAACAAGTACGCGTTATGAACGGGTACCCATTTTAAAATGGCTACCTGTTCCTTTTGTGTGGGAAAAAAAAGCACGCATAGTTTTTTTTCAAATTTAAATATCTATATAGAAACGGGTCCCTGTTTAGGATCAGGAACCCATTCCTAAATGGGTACCCATTCCTAAGAAGGTACGCGTTTAGGCTCGGGCACCTGTTCCTAAACGGGTACCCATTTCTTTAAAAACGGGTACCCGTTTCTATCAGGATTTTTTTTGCTCGCGACTTCCCCTCTATGTGGACCCAACTTCTTGCACTTACCCCTAAGTCACCAAGAACAGGTGAGAAATTTTCACACCATTTAAAAAATGGTTAGAGGCATGAGGCCACTAACAGTCTAAAGCTACAGTTCGAAAAGAAATGGCACAGTCAGCCATAAAAATAGCCCAATTAGAATTCCAGTTACATGCAGTTGTACAGAGCCTCCAGACCTTTTCTCATAGATAAATTATTGAGTTGAATGGATCTTTGTAGGCTCTTAAGAGGAAAGAATACCCATCAGAGACTGAATGGGTTGGCTTTCAGGTCACCTTGCAGAAGCTTTAAGGGGCTGTGGTGAGAAGTACAATTTTATTTTCTCTCTTTTTAATTGGGATAGGTAGATTGTGGTTCTTTCCACATAGGTGTAGAGTCCCTAGTGGGTCACCATGAACTATAGAGTTAAAACACTATGTTTTTGAATATATATATCCAATATGTATTATTCAGTGTAATATCAATTATGTTTTGAGTCATGTTGGAGCATTAGAGTGGAAAAAGAGTCTAGATGGTAGCAGAAGCTGTCAAGTGTCAGCTTGGTACTCATTTGAAGAACTCTCAAAAAAATAAGACTCTCCCAACTTGTGCAAAGGCTCCACGTGGTGGAATGACCGGTCTCCAATGTTTAAAAGGAAAAAGGTGAAGGAAAAGTTTTGTGATGTCATTATCATCTTTTAAAAAATCATGGGTCTCAACAGATGATAGTAGAAGATGTTACGTGTCAGCACTACACTTAATAAAAGAGTCTTTTTGTTAAGGCTTCAAATTGTTGCAAGAGCCCTCAATGCGTCCCTTTTGTTGAGAAGGAGAAGGAAGTGAAAGACTCCATGTGTTTCAATGATGCATCTTGTATTATGCCTCATTTTTAAAGAATTATGTCAGTTGCATCATTGGTTGTTATAGACAGGTGTCAACACTGGGAAAAGAGAGATAGAAGGAGAGTCTATGATATAGTATGAATCAGAGAGAATAGTGGAGGCTGCCATGTGTCAATTTTTTGAGTTTCTATGCATGAAAGCTCATGGTTGAAATAGTTATAATGGCACATATGAACAGAGAGTCAATATTCTCAAGATCTACAGCATAGGAGCTGAAATAGAAAAGAGTTAGTTAACTAGAGCAATCAGTTGCCAAGCCAATATTTGCGGAAGTTATAGTTAGTGGATTTTTTCAGTTATAGAGGAAATTCAAAGGAGTTTTACACTTTAAATAGCATTGACCAGAGACACAAGAGGGGAGATAATCAGAGATTTTTTATCAGTAGAGCAAGAGTAGAAGAATTTTACTGCCTTAATAAGTGCCTCTCCCGAGGGATCGAATATTGTATTTTTGTGCAAATATTTACCTCTTCTAATTTGTTCTCCTATCAATCAATAAAGAGAAAGTGGTGTTATGTGCAAATTGTAATCTATTTTTTATTCTTGTTTCTTACTTTATATTATGAGTCTTTGGTTGATCTAATATATATACTAGAAATATTAATCATGCTTTATGCTCTTTAACTTTACCACTAGATTCTATTAAGTTTAATCACTATGCTGTTGGAGTTAGATAATGATTTTGACGCATCACGTTAGAAGTTTTAGGTATTCTTTTATAATCTTATTTTTTCTTCTCTTTACCTTAAAACAATAGAGAAGAGTTAGCTTCTTTAAAATCTAGAGGTCATTTCAAGAATCAAGTCCCACATTCTTGAAATTTCCCATTGTTGGTAATTTCTTGCAAAATTAAACATCAACACTAATCTTTATCTTAACTACTTCAGAAATAGTCAAATCCAACTCCTTGCAAACCTCTTGAACCAATATCAATTTTTTCCTAAAAATTCTAAAAATCCTAATTCAATTTTTGTAATGCATAGTATTTTATATTCTATTTCCAAAACTTGTATGACATTAACTCAGTTAATGTTGGTGCATTTTTTAAGACAATTAAATCAGGCACAGGTTGTATTTGGTATAGATCACCACAAAAAATTATATCAAGGTTTCCAAACCACATAGTAGCCATTTGCATTATATCTCTCAACTATCTTTCAATGTAACACAAGAATGTTGCACCTACCAATGAAATTTCATCTATCAAAATTATGTGTAATTGTTTATATTTAAAAGAAAGGTGACAAAGCACCTATACTATATTAGATAAGACAAATTATAAAAACCAAGGATTCAAAACCTAGCCTATACAACTATATGGGTGGATGCTTCCTACGAATAATTATGTGTAATTGTTGATAATGTTGTGACATTTTATCCAAAGTTTCAGTACTTAATGGAACAAACTTTGACTTGTTAAAAGGTATGTGGAAAGATTGATGTAATCTTACTCCACCTATATTGTATGCTTCTTTCCTTGTATAGGCAACTATTAGCCCTTTTGGTTTGTCTGGGTCATTGCCAATGGTATTATTGTATATGTTAAGGAGTGCTTGGAATATGGATTTTGTTGTGAATATTTTTCAAGTTCATGCTCCACATGTTAGGAACAAGTGCAATAGAGTTTTGTTATCTTTTAACTTTTTCAATACTATGTTTTTGACAATTGCTTGTTGCTCCTTATTTAACAGTCATCTCAATTTGTATTACTCATTGTTGTTAATAATGTATGGGTTCTTTGCAATATCAAAGGAATTAGAGATCAAGGTTTCAGATTTTATAGTATTTATTATTTCAAAATTATCTTCTATGCTATATTGTTCTTCATTCAATATTTTATTTGGAATGAAAGACTAGTATCAATGGAATGATTTTTGGAATTGACCTCATCAATAGATTTATCAAGGTCACCCCATTTAGAGTTGATATTGTAATTTTATTTAGCATAGTTGTCTTTTATCATGTTTTCACGGTAAGAATATGCATCATGCCATGAGATGAAACTATGTTTCAATTTATTTTCATTTATAGTGAATGATACATATAGTAGAAATTGCTCTTTGCAATGATTCTCCAAGTTAATATGTTTATTAAATTGACTAATTGTATAACATTTTGTCTAGTCTTTGGTTGCATTGCCTATCCGTATTTCCTATATTCAGAAACATATTGTACTAGATAAATATATATAATTGTTCCAAGTCATGCTATGTAGTGATCAATTAATGATTTGTAGACAATATTTTTTGACTCATCTACCTCTCTATTCAATTGTTCACTAGGCTTTAAAACAAAGGTATGGTCACAATCAACTCTTGTGTTAATGAACATACATCTCCTTGAATTATGGTTTAGTGGAAGAGAGAGAGATCAATGTGAGCAACTTGTTGTGAAGATATTTACTATAAGTTTAGTAATGCATTTCCAAGCCTAGTTATCATCTTGACAACATCAATATTATTTTTTTGATGATCTTTACAAACCTTTAAATTCACATGTCATTGATCTATCCACTTTATCATATATGAACTATAGTACATTGTTGCAATAGGTTGTGCATCTATATTTGCTCTCCATATGTTTGGCATTTTTCTAGAAATGTATTGTTCCATATTTATTATGGTTTTATTAATAGAAATATTGTAGGCCTACAAATTGTTGATCTTATAGCCATTATGTATTCATTTTCATCCATATTAATTTATTCTATAAACATTTGGAAGGTGAACAATTTTTCATAATTAGAATCTTGCAAGATAAAAAAGATATTATTTGATCTAGGGATTATAATTTCATTATTTTCTTCTAATGGCTTAAGGACTATAGTCTTTTTCATTGACGAGCATGGGAAATTATATTTGCAAGATCGATATTTTGATTTTCTACATTGTTTTGTGTGGTCACTTGCTTATGTACAATAGCTATTTTAGGATCTAGATTTTTAGTGTCATAGGAAATTTACTTATCTACAAAGAGTTCAATATCTATAGGATCATCTTTTCCATATATTGGTGCATCTTTAATCCATAGTAGATGGTGGTCATATTCATTGCCAAGTTTTTGGAATTCAGTCACAGAAAAATGATCACAAACTTTCCCAAAGAAAGTATCAGCTATGAATATCAGTTGTTTCACTGCATTTATTCTATGTTTGTACTAGCATCCACATGTCATAGGATCATGTTTCATAGGAAAAAATCTATTTTGTTCATTTTTGTTTCATATTGTGCTTATGATATTGAGTAATGTATATAATGTAATTCTTGTAGTTTTTTTGATAACAACTACCAATTTTGTTCAACTAGTAAATGTAATGAAGAATGTAAGTGGACCAAGTTGTCATATCATTGCAAATATATTTTTTAAGTTGGTTCAAGTAATCTAGAGATATATATGTATTATTTTAAATTCAACATAGCCAATCTCTAATTTCAATATCTTTTCTAGGTTAGGATTGTGCTTGACATCTTTTGCTAGTAGCTTTCTAGATTTTATCTATCCTTTACAAAGTCTTATCCACATTGTAGATAGAACTTGTTGAATGAGTATTTTGACAGTTTTAAAAATAAATTTATTGTGTTGTAACAAAATTGCCTATTTGAGTTTTACAATTCATATTGTATAATTTTCTGATAGAGAAACCTTTAACAATGTCACTGTCATGTGGGCGTCCAAAGAACAATGTAGGGAAATTCATTTCTTCAACATATTTATCTTTAAAAATCCTAATAGGGCAATGCCCTTCTATAGGTGTAACCTCAACAATTTTGCCTTGCATTTCACGTATACATCTAGAATCAGTGAAGCCATAGACCAAGGTGTCACAAGAATTTTGATGTTCTATATCAATTTCTGAGTTAATATCACTTGCATTATTTTCATTTGCTACATCATTTTTGCAATTAGCTTGAAGAGCTTCTTACTAATCATTGTTCAGTTGAATATTTCCATCTTGTATATGTTTGTCTTGATTAACTGCTTTGAAGCTTTCATGATAATAGTTGATCGCACCATCCCCTTTTGGTATTCATTTTTATATTACAGTCATCTTTTAAGAGCAACAACAATTGTTGATGTTTCACTGGTCAACCATGGCAATGCTTTTTGTATAATGCCAATGTTAATTGGTACATTGATAATAGTTCCAGTTAACCCTATCTAGGGTTTTTTGTACATCCTAACTCCCATATTTTTGCAAATGCAATTCTAAGTTAAACACATTGTTCCTCTAACTATGTAAGCATCTTCACATATTGCAATGGCTTGTTCATTCAAATATTTTTAGGAGTTGCATATTTAGGAAGCTTATGCTCTTGATGACAGTTGTGGAAAATATAATTTGTAACTGTAATATTACTATGTGTTGTTAGGTTGTAATATATCTATTTTGCTTTGTCGTTGAAAGCCACCATATTTATTTTGAAGTACAAAGTCTGACATACTATGCATACATGTTTGGGGTGTCTTGTATTTTTATTTGGAATAATTCTATTGGTGACATTGAACTATTTTTTTGAAGACACATTGTTTTTTGTTTCGTTAATGTGAATTTGTTGCTTGATTTTGCACACCAATGTAGAGCTATGATTGATTGCCCTTTGGATTTTTGTAAAGTTGCTAATGCAATTTGATTTATTGGTCCTAATAAGTTGTTTTATTTTTCTAAATGAAATACTTGATTCGCTACTAGCTACTTGCATTTGACAAGATAGAAGTGGCTCAAAATGTCCATGTAGGGGGTTAGCATCATGGAATAGGATAGTATTGGTATGTGGCGACTAATCATGTTGCAGGGCTATAGGTACATGTAGCAAATTAGATTTTGGTGATTTTGACAACTACATTTTGACCCTAAATTAATTAATAGGGGAGTGTAGGGCACATGACTCCTCCTGCAGGGTTTGGGGGACCATCCTTGATGGGGGCATGGGGGTAAAGCCCATGGTTGGGGTCTAGGGGAAATACCCCTAGGGGGCTGCCGGGACAGCACCCCCAAAGCAAAAATTGTCAAATATTTAATAAATGGGTTCATTGTTAGTTTTGTAAACCAACATTGTAAAACCACCAAAAAAGCTTGATAAATAAGTGGCTGTGGAATATGAAAGGTCAAGAGAAATAAGGTAGTGCATTGATATAACATATAGTAGCAGATTATGCTGCAAGGTTGTGATTCATATTTATGCTAGATAATAAAATGGTGGATGGTTGTTTCTCTATGGATGTAGCCCACATTGTGTGAACCACATTAAATTTATGTGTTGTTGGGTTATTCTTTAATTTCTATGTATTTAATATGCATTATAATTGGCATAGTTTTATTGCTCTAGTTTGCCAAATCCTAACAAGTAGTATTAGAGCCATGTGTTTTACTCAATTGGTAGGAGATTTCTAGATTTGAGTGGGAGTAATGTTTGAAGAAGGAAAATTTGTAGTTGAGAAGTTCAATGACAAAAATTATCAATTATGGGAGATGCAGATGGAAGATTACCTATATCAAAAAGATCTGTGGCGACCATTGCAAGTAAAATCAAAGAAACCAGCCATGATGATTAATGAAGAATAGGAGATTCTAGATAGAAATACACTGTGAACCATTTAGTTGTGTCTGGTATCATTTGTGGCATTTAATATGTTGAAAGCAACAACAACTAAGGATTTGATGAAAGCATTGGATCAATTGTGTGAAAATCCATCATCTTCAAATAAGGTATTCTTAATGAAGCATTTGTTTAATTTGAAAATGACTGAAGGAGGATTTGTAACAGATAATTTAAATGAATTCAATATGGTTACTAGTCAATTAAACTCTATAAAAGTGACTTTTGATGATGAGGTTAGGGCTCTCTTAATTCTATTTTCTTTGCTAGAAAGTTGGAATAGCTTGGCCATGGCTGTGAGTAACTCTGTGTTTGGTTCATATACTTCAAAATTTGATGATGTTTTTGGTGTTATCCTAGGCAAAGAAATGCAATGGAAATCATAGGTGAGACTTCAACATCAATAAATGTTTTGAATGTAGAGGATAGGGGAAGACCAAAGGAGAGAAAAATACCTAGGAAATTGTGGGAAGTTATAAGGGAAGTCAAAGAAAGGAAGATCCCAATCTAGAGGAAGGAAGGATTGCTGGCACTATGGAAAGCTAGGACACCTAAAGAAATATTGTTGGTCCTAGAAAGGCAAACAAGGAGATGGACAATAGGATAATAGTAAGGAAACAAATGTTGCAAGTATACCATTACAAGATTCTTTAATTATTTGTTTAGATAATGCTAATGATTCTTGGGTAATAGATTCAAGGGCTTCATTTCATGGCACACCTCATAGGAAATACTTTTTAGATTATGTTCAAGGAGATTTTGGACAGGTATATTTGGGTGATGATGAACCCTGTTAGCTTTTTAGAAAGGGTAAGACAAAAATAAAATTGCAAAATGTAAATCAATGGTTTCTATAGGAGGTAAGGCATGTTCCAAATTTAAGTAGAAATTTAATCTCTGCAAGACAACTGGGAAGTGAAGGTTGCATAGTTACCTTTATAGACAAAGTTCAAAAGGTCACTAAAGGTCCATTAGTAGTATCTAAAGGTGTAAAGGTAGGAACATTGTATCTATGTACTTGTAATATTGATTCTTCTACCTTAATTGCTACAAGAACAATTGTTGTAGGAACAACTACTACATAGATAGTTGTTGTAGAGATAACTACAACAAGAACAGTTTCTACAAGAACAGATACAACATTGAGTTTGTTGTCCTATTTTTCTCTAGACTAAAATAGCCTAGGGATCACTAAATTCTACAGATTTAAAAAAAAAAACCTATTAATTCCTTCAAACATGTTATAGGCCTATTGTGTGGTTTGCTTTGTAAAGATCCCCCAAAAATCCCAAAAAGTCCTAAGTGTTTTTCCTTGGCACAATTTACATTATCGATGAACTTGGTTGTTCGTATACCTACCATTTCACCAATCAACAAGTTCACTAATAGGCAAACTTGCTGATAATTAAAGAAGGGATTTTCTTTTGAGAAACAAGTGTAAGAAGGAAACATTGACATCTGGGAATTGTTGATGCATAAATCTGTGCGTTTAATTCAGTAGCAACATGGGAAACTCTGAAATGTGGCAATGCTTCTCAGAGTGACCTCCAGGTTTTAAGGAAGCTGGCTCTTCCATTCTTCAATGGGGGTTTGAGAAAAAGGTTAGAAAGAAAATGAGATTTTGCAGAATTAAATGCCTAAATCTAAGACGATCCATTGGATTAAAACTTAGTTGCACAATGTTAAAGCTTGAAAGATGTATCTAGAAACTTAAAGAGCAAAATACATGATTAAAACCAGTTTGTAAGAAGATCTAACAAATGCGAAAGAGGTAGAGAAATTAGAAACAAGAAATAGAGACACTCATATGCACAGGATAGAGCTTTTCATTATTCGAACAATAATAGGTTATAGAGGTTGAAATTGTTGCACAAAGTAAAATATTACATTCTCCTGAAGAAAGAACTGCAAAGGCAAAAGAAAAACACCTATGTCTGCTGCTCCAACTCTTTGATCTGTAGAAAATATAGAACTCTGAAGAACTCTATGAATGTGACATGGATCTGGCTATTTGTAGCCCCAAAAACCCAAACAAAAATACCTCAACGGCCTCAACTAAAATCTGCTACCAACTCCATGAAATCTAGCATGAATCTGGGAAATAACTGTCATGTAACTAATTGCATTTGCAATGGCAACTGAAACTCTCCTATGGCTGAAAAATATGCCTCCATTTGAGAAAGAAAACTTCCACTGCTATCTCTCTTCATTACTTGAGTGTCGTTACAATAAAAATTGCTATGTAAATTTAGGGTTTCATTTTGCCTCCAGTGAGGATAGAGTCACTTATGAGTTTACTTGATAAGGCACATATCTTTAATACATATGAGGGAAAAGACTTTAATCTTTATTAAAAGTAATCTCCCGTGGCCTTTATGAGGAGGAATAAAGCATTTCAATTTAATATGAAAAAGGGACCCACCTTTATTGCATTAATAAGAATGAAATAAAACTTTATTCCCTTCCTTCGGGCTCTTCCATGTGGCCTCTTCTAGATTCATTTTTGGTTCCTTCGCAACCCTTCACCGACGTGGCCACCTCCGAGGGGCTTGAGCTACTTCCCAAACTTCTGCGGGTTACTCCACGTGCTTCCTTCTACTTGTTTCTTGTAGTTGTTTCTTTTACCTCAGGTTTTGACATCTGGCAGCGTCCAAGAGCTTCTTTTCGCCCAGCCCAAGATGTTAGATTCTTTTGCATCCATTGGTGCCTATAAGTTGCCGCGTTGCATCTTTTAGAAAGGTTGTGCTTTTAACATTAGTGCTGAACTCTATATGTAGTATGCTGATGCTTATGTTTATAGCTTGCATAATCACCATAGGCAATGCCATTATATGTAATGTTGCTTAGCTGAGTATCTTTCCCTGAAAGCTAGCATGCCCAAAACTTTTGAAAGGCCGAGCCTCATTGTGACTCATGGCCGCATTCATAAGACTGCCTCTACCATCTAGACATTGTTATCTTGATCATTGTATTATAGCAACGTACATTAAATGTGATAAGAGGGGCCACACTACTACATGAGGCTTATGGCTGTCTCCTTGGCTAAAATGGCATTGTAATTTGAAATAGTGTTTCACTGTTTAGCTGTGGCACCCTTATATTTATGGCTGATCCCTTATACCTTGTATCATCCTTGCTACTTCTTAGAAACTTTGCATCCATGGAGGCCGCATTGGAGTTTAGAGACCTACATTATTCTTTATATCCCAAACTGCCCATTATGGTTGGCGCCAAACCTCAAGACTACACCGAAAATAAATGGTGCTATTTATCGGAAGCTGCAGATTTGAAAGAGAAATAGACCACACCATCATTAACAGGTCAAGCAATGATTCTTCATCTAGTAGCTGATACTCTTTTTGCACTAGCAACATCTTCTTTCTCCATGCCACCTTTGGTGAGTGATTGAAGCTTTTATATCATTGTTTGTGCTCGCTTATAAGTGACATCTTGAAAGAAAAGGTAGAGTATTAGTTAATAGTGGCATCAACACCTTCCTTTTCTATAGTAGGAGCGCCTTGTTCATGATAGTGCCATTCGAATGCATCTTTGTGGAGGCTACGCACCATACTTGTATAAACTTAGCATTTCTTCTTTGCTAATTATGATTTGATGTGAAACACCATGTGCCACCCCCTTAATAGTATGTTTCATTCATACTTAACAGTTGCTCCTTTCTAGACCGTGCTCATTGATCTCGGCTGAGTGCACACTATATACGTTGGGTCCAATTTCCTCTAATTGGCCACGCTGATTTGAAGAAGCAACACTTTAATTAGAGTGACAACACAACATTGTTATGGTCTGTTCTTCATATAAGGCTGCATGCCTCTTACATTGTTGAGCCGAGGTGAGTCTTCAATGAACTTGTGACAACTGACTGTGACCCATATCCCATTGGAATCTTAATGTTATTGGCCACACTTCGACATGAGGTTTGCAATGCTCATCCAGAAGCTGCTTTTGAAGAATTGAATCAACCTCTATTTCAAAATATACTGAGTGCTTTAGATCATGCTGAGACTATGAAGTTGAGGCTCCATCTGAATGCTGGTTACTATGTCTCCTTTATAATAGAGCACCATCCTTTATTATGCTTGACTTATATTATAGCCTATGCCATTGTTATGGGCAATGCCTTTGTTGATTAAAATTGCAACTTGATAATGCTATGTCTTGGTCTTATTTGAGTGTTCTTTTCATGGGCAGCATGCCATCATCTTCTTAAAATATTGTGCTTGACATTGGTGGGTGAATCAAAACTATGAGCTGCACCTTAAGATCTATAGGTTGCACCCTTCATACTTTGGTGAATATTCATCAATCTTCTTAGAAACCTAATTGAAACAATTTGCCATTAGATCTGTTCTGAGTCCTGCGAACTAACTAACATGAAGTTTCAAAATGGTGTACAAAATTTGATGTGCAAAAAATCTGCACAATAGCTCTTGGCAAAAGGTTGGGTAGTAGAGCCCGCTACTCAAACTCCAAAATCTCTAGTTTTGGAGTCTGGCGTTATCTATTGGATATAGAGTCAAGTATCTGACACTGAAAAATAACAATCACTCTGGAGACACATCTGAATCTGAAGATGCATGAAGCTGAAATTGAAACACTGCTGATATGAACATACCCACAACTAAAACTGACCGAACCACAGAGACTGGCCATAGATCCTTCATTTTGTTTTGCAACTGAGTCTTATTGAAAGAAAAACTAACTAAATCTGAAACTAATACTACTGTAGCTTATTCTGAAACTGATACTAAAATATGGACAATTTTGAAAGCACAAGGATACGCCCATTCATTGGGGTGACAAAGTAACTGCCATGCCTGATTATGCTTCTCCAATTTATCTACATTGCACTGATAACTGACTAGACAAAATACATGAAAAAGTATAATAGAAACTTGTACCTTTTTGCTTCTCTGCTCTCTAGAAAGTCTTTATGTGCTTCAAAACACCAGTCCTACTGATCAACATATGGTGCCTGCTTCAGAAGATGGTGGGAAGGGAAAACTAGGCATTGAAACTTGTTCCTCCATTTGCATTTAAAAACTTCTGTCAATAATACCCCATCAGTGACCTCTTTTGTTGACTTTTTCATAACATTATGAGGTGTGCAGGAGATAGAGCTGCCAAGTACAGTCTTGAATCTAATTGAAATTCCTTCGTGAAAGAAGAAAGGAGTAGAATGTGGCTCATCTTGTAACATTGTATGTGACTCTGCACTTTGGAAAATGTCTCTTTGATCCTCATCCTTATCAATCTTTTGTTGCATCTGTGGATCTTCATCAAGAAGAAGATAATAACCATCTTCAAAAATAGAAAACAAATCAGCACAGGCATTTACCTTTGCTTCAAAATTTTCTCTATGACCACCTTCAATAGGTTCTGTGAGAACTTGCTAAATTATAGGATCTTCTGCATCAAGAAGCTGGTACCCTTGTTACAAAAGTGAGAATAAATCCTCATTATAGTCCAACTGTTGCTCATCCACCTCTATAGTATTGTCATCAAGATTTGAAACTTCCTTTGCAACCTTCTCTTCAAGATTAGGCACAAACTATTCAAAACTGTTTACCTAGTACTTTTTAGCTTCAAAACTCTTCTCAAAGTACTTTTTAGCTTCTAGAAGCCTCACCTCATAAGTATCTTTTGAATCTTCCTCATTACTTGAATGCATCTCTGAATCAAATGTTGCCACAGGTGCATGATACTGATGACTATAAGAACAAGCACATAGGCAGGGGTCACCTCTATTCTTGTATTTTGATCTTTAAAACTTGATTCCTCCTTTATATCAAAGTGACAGAGAACCTAATCTATAACTTCTATGGATTGATTTGCAACTTCAGAGCCTTGTGATGCATAATTTAGAAGATTATTGGGTCTTTTCTGGCTATGTCCAGATTGCTGTCTATACATACTCAGGGGCATAAAATTTGGATCAGCATTATACATGGCTTGATCTTTGAGGTCATTCAGCTCATAGGAGAGGGTCTTTATAAGTTCTTTTACTACACTCATCTCCTCATGATTTGACAAATCAGTAGGGAGGGTGGGTGGACTAAAATTTGTTTGCATTTGGCTATAAGAAAGAGTCTGAGACAAGTTATTTGCATGAGGCATTAGCTATTTTAAGGACAAAGGGGGTAGTTTACCAGACATTATGAGGTTACTTTCAAACTTAATGGCAAGATCATATGACTAAGGGAGAATTTCATCTCCTAGGGCTTGTATCATGTTAGAGATCTAAGGGTCTAAAGACTTTAAATAATACAAGAATGCAAAGATTAGAGGTGGCCTCATGTCTATAGAATTTTTTTTCTATACCTTATCAAATCTTGAATTGAAATCATGTATGGGCTCCATATGATGCCTTTTGATGGTGATGAGATTCTGGGTAAGTGTGCTGACATCTGTCCTATCTCTGAACTGATTGTAGATGAGCCCACCAAGCTAATTCCATCTGGTGATTGAACCAGGCTGCAAGCTTTTGTACCATTCTTTTGCTTTGCCTTTGAGGGATGATGCCAGCAATAAGAGAGCATGATTCTCAGTCAGAACATTGTGAACAAAGTATAAATTTGCTACATCTTGGATGTGATGTACATGGAAAATAGAGCCATCTCCAAGAAAATAAGGTAGTGCCTTCCAAGCTGTGTCAGGAACTTGACCCTGTTGCTAAAGAACAAGAGGACTTGAATCCCAAGTCACAAAGGGTAGATCTCTTTGAATATTTAGGTGCACATATATACCAGGGGATATCATGATCTGCAAGTGCAAAGATTCAACAAAGATTCACCAGTAGAGTCACCAGATGGATGATTCATGCTCCTATGAGCAGATATTTTTGTGATTTTCCATCAAAACCACAGAATACAGGGCAAAGATTCATTGAAAACAAAGACCCAAGTCTTTGAATTTGGTCCCACCGGGCATGCCAAAAATTGTTGATGCATAAATCTATGGGTTTAATCCAGTAGGGACATGGGAAACTCTAAAATGTGGGAATGCTTCTCAAAGTGACCTCCAGGTTTAAAGAAAGCTAGCTCTTCCATTCTTTATTAGGGGTTTGAGAAATGGTTAGAAATAAAATGAGATTTTGTAGAAATAAATACCTAAATCTAAGGCGATCCGTCAGATTAAAACTCAGTTGCACAATGTTAAAGCTTGAAAGATGTATCTAGAAACTTAAAGAGCAAAATGCATGATTAAAACCAATTTGTAAGTAGATCTAACAAACGTGAACGAGGCAGAGAAATTAGAAACAAGAAACAAAGACACTCATATGCACAGGACAGAGCTTTTCATTATTCAAACAATAATAGGTTACAAAGCCTGAAATTGTTGCACAAAGTAAAATATTACATTCTCCTGAAGAAAGAACTACAAAGGCAAAAGAAAAACATCTATGTCTGTTGCTCCAACTCTCTGATCTGTAGAAAATATAGAACTCTGAAGAACTCTTTGAATGTGACGTGGATCTGGCTATTTGTAGCCCCAAAAAGCCAAACAAAAATACCTCAATGGCCTCAACTGAAAATATGCTACCAACTCCATGAAATCCAGCATGAATCTAGAAAATAACTATCATGTAATTGATTGCATCTACAATGACAACTGAAACTCTCCTGTGGCTGAAAAATATGCCTCTATTTGAGAAAGAAAACTTCCACCGCTATCTCTCTTCATTACTTGAGTGTCATTACAATAAAAATTGTTGTGCAAATTTAGGGTTTCATTTTGCCTCCTATGAGGATAGAGTCACTTATAAGTTTACTTGATAAGGCACATATCTTTAATACATATGAGGGAAAAGACTTTAATCTTTATTAAAAGTAATCTCCTGTGGCCTTTATGAGGAGGAATAAAGCATTTTAGTTTAATATGAAAAAAGGGACCCACCTTTATTACATTAATAAGAATGAAATAAAAATTTATTCCCTTCCTTAGAGCTCTTCCACGTGGCCTCTTCTGGATTCATTTTTGAATCCTTCACAGTGCTTCACCCATGTGGCCACCTCCGAGGGTCTTGAGCTGCTTCCCAAACTTCTGCGGGTTACTCCATGTGCTTCCTTCCACTTTTTTCTTGTAGTTGTTTCTTTTACCTCGGGTTCTGACATTTGGTAACCTCTGAGAGTTTCTTTTCACCTAGCCTGAGTTGTTAGATTCTTTTGCATCGATTGGTGGCTGTAAGTTGCTGCGCTGCATCTTTTAGAAAGGCCGTGCCTTTAACATTAGTGTTGAACACTATATGCAGTATGCTGATGCTTATGTTTATAGCTTGCATAATCACCATAGGCAGTGCCATTATATGTAATATTTTATTGTTCATTTACTTAGCTGAGTATCTTTCCCTGAACTCTAGGGTGCCCAAATTTTTTGAAAGGCCGAGCCTCATTGTGACTCATGGCCACAATCATAAGACTACCTCTATCATCTAGATGTTGGCATCTTGAGCATTGTATTATAGCAACATACCTTGAATGTGATTAGAGGGGCCACACTACTACATGAGGCTTATGGATGTGTCCTTGATTGAAATGGCATTGTAATCTGAAACTGTGTTTCACTTTTTAGCTATGGCGCCCTTATATATATGGCCAATCCCTTATACCTTGTATCATCCTTGCTACTTCTTAGAAACTTTGCATCCATGGAGGCTATGATCTATGAGAACAAAATGAAAGTAGAAATATAAATCAAATGCAAACACAAATGATTATACCTTCCTTTTGACTCACAAATCCAAGAGAGGGAAGGAGTTGCACCCAATAGCTCCTTAGATTTTACACAATTTGATTGAATGTGGATTGCTCAATGTTTTGCAACATAATGTAGATGAGGGATTTGGACTTAGATGGAGATGGAGATGGGGATGGGGCATGATTTTGACATTATGGTGTTGGGATGAGAGGATTTTGGAGAGATTTTGGTAGAGGTTTAATGCAATATGAAGTCCCCTTTTTAATGGCTTAGAGAAGGGTCTCATTTATAGAGTTTTGGAAATGAGGATGGAGGGTGAGGATCAAAAGATGAAATCAAGGGCTAGGAATGAATGAGAGTTAGGGTTAGGATTGAAGTCATAGCCTTGTGACAAGTGTCACAAGGAGAGTGGATGAGGGAGATCAAGGGTTGAAGCTTGGTTGATGGGATTGGAGGGCTCTCATTATTTGTGAATTTTAAATTCACATGGGGAAAGGTGTGAAGGACAAAAATGAATTAAAAATTCATTTTTGGGAAGAGTGGACATGACAAGTGAATTTTTAATTCAACTCATGGGGGAGTGTGAATTAAAAATTCACCTTTATGTGGAGATGTGAAGATGTACTCTTACATGTGTAAGAGGGTGATAAATAAGGGGTAAGGAGGATTTGACCCCTTTGAATAAAAGATTGATTTTTATTCAAAGGTGTGTGGGAGGATGGGCTAAGCAAGGTTAATTAAGTGTTTAGCTTAATTAACCTAGGTCTAGGGGATAGGTAGGCTAGGGTAGATTGATCAGTAGGATAGATTAATTAGATAAGAATGATTTATCTAATTAATAGGGATTAGGGAGATGGACAAAATAGCCAAATAAATATTAGAAATAGTTATTTAATAGATGAGGATAGTGTTGTAAGGTTTAGTGATAAATTAAGGGAATTAATTGATCACAAGGGATAGGCAGATGGTTAGGGATAAATTGATTAAATAAAATGAATTTATTTAATTAATAGGAGGGATAAATTGGTGTAGAGGTACAGGAAACTAGTTTGCAGAGCAAGCCAATTTTAGGTGTCTACATTTGCCCCTCTTTGAGATGGTGTTGTGGCTAAGTAACATCATTTCAAAGAAGTTAAAACATAGAGTTGGATTGGATAGAAAAAAGTTTTTGGCTTGGAAGAATAGGGTAAGGTTTGGGGATAATTAGTAAGGGTGATGCCCCCTCGAGAGGATGGGCGGGTTGCAAGAACACGGTTGTGCTCTCGAAATGGATGGAATAGATTGGTAGAAGTGGTCGGAGGAATAGGGGCGAGATGAAAGTGTGATAATGTTGGGAGATTGATTGGTGGATGATCATTGTGCTGAAAATGATTTAGAGCAATCCTAGGTTTGATATAGCAAAGTGGATATTTTCACCAAGGTATAGAAGACCAGGGTCATGATGTTTATCGAACACTTGCATGGACTAGACACGCAAACAAAGGGATGATCTCATGCATGCCCAAGATAGTACAACCTTGTCTTGATGAGGGAAGGGGACTCATAGCATAAGTCCTTAGTACACAAAAGGTATGATGAAGCTTAGATGCATAAGGAGATCAATATGCTAGAACCGACCCTATGATCAACAAGATATGAATACTAGTTTGGAGTAATGAAAACACCCCACAAGCACAGCATACAAAAGCAAGACTATGCCCCATTCTAGATGTTTTTGCCACATACCATGATATAGTGAGATCAAGGTAGCTTTGATGTGATCTTCGAATAGGACAAAAGATAAAAATAAAAAATGAAAAGATCAATGAACCAAACAAGTAGCCTTTGTATCTCTTGCCAAGATGGATGATGATTTGATAGATTTTTCCTATTGTAGGAATGATATATCCTAAGGTAGGAATCAGTTGATGATTGGATCATGGTTTGTTGATGTTGTAAGATTGGCTCAAGATATGATGGTGACAAGTTGTGGTTGATGCTGATTTGATAGTTGATGATTTTTGTTAAGGGATGATGCTTTCATAGGTAATGCGATGCTTGGATCTACTATAAGCTCAGCGGGTTGGATGGGTGCATCTTATGGACCTGAGTACTAGAAACTTTTTGTGTATTCCAGACTACCTACATACCCTGTATCCACAGGATCAAGGCACATTAAGATGCGGGTGGTTATGATATGTAGTTCTGATTTGTGATGATGATGTGAGATGATTGATGGATAGGTGTAATGATGTTGATTTTTTGGAAGATGAGATATGTTGGATGATTTGAGTGATTTTGAGGATGTTAGAAGATGATGAAATGTTGATGGATGATTGGGGTGATTGTGATGATAATTTTTGGATTGTATGGATTTTTTGATTTTTTTGGATTTTTGAGTTTTTTGATTTTTTAGATTTTTAATTTTTTTATTTTTAGGATTTTCATGATTTTGGAATGGGAATGATTTATTATGATGGTTGCATTGGATTTAGTTTGGATAGCCTTTGCGCTAGATATCAATGACAAGGGAACACCAAGTCTAGAGGTGAAGGTGGTAAAGGATAATGGATTGGCGATGAATAGATAATGGATAGGAGATTTTGATAAATGAATGAACAAGTGATAGCTATGCATGTTAGATCGATGGAAGATAGGGATGAGGGATAGGATAAGTATGCATGATATATGGATGGGGGGTTTCAGGATTTTCTCCAAGGGCTAGGTTGCAAGGAATCATATGTCCCAATGCTTAGAATTTTGTATGATGGGTTCATGTTTGAATGGATGGACTTTGGAGTAGATGGATGCAAGATATACTTACAAAAGGAGTATGCCAAGAGGTCTCCAAAGCATGTTGTTGATATTTTTCCCCTTGTCTTTATCAAGATATAAGGTGGGAGATGGTAAAAGCAAGATATAATGGATAGGATGGATGGGAAATGATAGGATAAATAGGGGGTAGTGGATAAGAATATGATAGGATAAGGATACATGGATAGGATATGCAAAAGGATGTTATGGATGTGGATGATTAGATGGTTTTGCCCCCAAGTGTAGGGATACAAAATGGATGGAGAAGGGATTATGCATGACGCCCACAAGGGGTTTTCATCAAGGTACTTGCCCAAGGTGCCACAAGGAGTGGTTTTCACCATTGGACGGATTTTTTCTCTTTACTATTTTCTTGATTTTTTGATTTTTTGATTTTTTTTCTTTTTTGATGGAAGGGGGACTCTAGCATCTGTTTCCATAGCACAGAGAAGATGGTCCCATGTTGGATAGCATTTTGGATGATGATTGCATGGATGTTGGTAGATAGGAAAAGATGGAATGGATGGTGGATAATGGACTATGGTGTGGATAATACGGATTATGACGTGGATTATGCAAAAGCATAGACCATAGGAATGTGATGGGGAAGATATGTAGGATAGTGAACGAAAGATGGAGAGATGGGGGTATGTGGGAATGTCAAGTGGTGGATGGGAACCAAGACCAACATTTGCACACACTGTGATGTATTTGGAAGCTTGTACTTTGGATGTGGAGTTGGAAGTAATGGGGATCGGGATGGGGGATTTTTGGATGGTCGATTTGGGGTTTTAGGGACCCAAATGGACTTAGGATTTATGGGATTTTTAGATGGGGAGCAGGATGTTTGGGATTTTGTGGTAGATTGGGAGGTGGATGCCTCATTAGAGTTTGGTGCTTTTTATTTCAGGTCCCACACCATTTTTGTTTTTGCTTTTTCTTGTGATGGTGTGGGATTTGATAGCCTTTTGGATTTTTGATTTTGCTTGAAAGGGATAACATCTTTAGGCTTTTGTGCTTTATGAGTTGGGGCATTCAAATTATTACTTTTGAATCCCATGAATTTGGGGGAAGCTTCATGTTTGAAAGATGTGTGCCTTTGTTGGTCTTGAGTGGGAAATTTAGGGGGTTTATGGGTGGAGGGGTAAAAAGTGGATTTATAGATAAATGAATGAGGGGATTTGAGGATAGGGATGTTTGAGAGGATGGGAGGATAAGAGGATTTGTGGATTGGGATGTTGGGAGTTGGTAGTATAGGAGGTAAAGTGGATTTGATAGGGATATTTGGAGTTGGAAGTAGTGGAGGTAAATTTGATGGAGGGAAATGGATGGTCACATGCTTTTGCAAATGATAGGATGATGGAGGGGGGATGGCGACATATGTTTTTGAAGTGCGATGAGATGTACCATGTTTTGGATTGAATGAATGGATTTTGGGAGGTGTGTGGGTGGTACCAACATGTTTAGATTGTTTTTCTTAGGGTGTATAGCCATGGCCATGCGAGGATGGATGGAATGTGGTTTGGATGGGCTCTAAGATGCCTTGTTCATGAAGGCCTAAGCCTTTGCCTTGATAGTTCATATGTTGCAGTATACGACATGCGATGGGATGTTTGGTGCTTTGGAAACAAGACGCGAGTCTATTATTTGTTAGAAGAGGATAGGTGGTGGATGGAAGTTGTTCACCTCCTACAAGGGGTTTACCATGGATGAAGGTACTTTTTCCAAGTGAATAGGAGACTGGATTTGGAATGGGATTGGTAGATGGAGTTAAAGGATTCATGGGGGATGGTAAAGTGGTGGTAGAATATGGTGTGAGATCAATAAGTTGATCAATAAATGGGAATGGATCGGGGATGAGATTACATGGGATGGTTAGATCTTGATTAGGAGAAGGGGTTGATGTTTCAACATGCTTTGGATTTAATTCTTGACATAGCTCATGTGCTTGGATAGAAGTGGGAGTGACTTAGATAGATGTGATAGGTGCTTGGATGGATTCAATAGGTGTTTGGATGGATGTGATAGGTGCTTGACTTATGTGTTCTTGAACATGGCTGCATGATGGTTCTTGAGTTATGATAGGAGATTGTTCAAGAGATTTGGTGGATGTTGGATTACATGAGGGTGTTTGATTCCTTGCTAATACCCAATGGATGGTATCCTTCATGAGTGTATGGGTTGCAGAACAATGTAATGGATGGATAATGATGGTGGATGGTGTAGAATTAGGATTGGGATTGGATAGGTGAGTGATGGAATTAGGATTGGGATTAGATAGGTGGGTGGGTTCAAGGATAGGTGTTGGACTAGATGGTGGTGTTGGAGGGGTGGGAGATTTGGGGGATTCCTTTGCTTTGCTTGATGATGTTCTTTGGAGAAAATCCCACAAGGATTCATTGGATGTCGTGGTGTGAGGATTTGGAAGATTTAATGGTTGATTATATGGTGTATGGGTTATAGGGATTGGTGGATTAGGAGATACATAGGGTGATGGATTAAGATTGAAGGAACATTGTGTTGGGGGGGTTGGGATTGATGGATTTCAAGGTAGGTAGGGTGATAGATTAAGGTTGATAGGATGGGGATTAGAGGATGGGGGATTTGTATGGGGAAATGGTTGTTGATATAAGGTTTGGATTTTAGAGATAAGGTGTGCTAGATTGGTGTTCCCTTGATAAAAGTAAGCATGACAAAGGTTGGGAGATGGATAAGGTGGAGATATTGATTGATTGGATAAGTATGAAGGCATGGATGTGTAAGGGGATGGTGATTGATATGAGGGTAAATGTTGTTATGATGAAGGTTGATATGATGGAAGTTGGTATAAGGTTGACGGTTGATATGAGGTTGATGGAGTGGATATGTAAGATGTAGGTTGGTATGAAGGTTGAAAGAATGAAGATTGATATGATGTGGATGGGGATGATGTGTAGGGTATTTGTTGATATGATGAAGGTTGGGTAGGGGCTTGGGATTCTCTAATGATGAGGTGTACTAAGGGCATATCTATAATGTCATTTTTGCATTTTTCCTTAGCATTAGGATCCATGTTTTCATAGACTTTTCTAAGTCTTTGTAAGTGTTGCATTGGTACATAAGGATCCATTTTGTGGGGGAGATATGAGATGAAATGGAGGGTAATGGATGATTGTGATGTTGGGAATCAAATTTCAAGACCTTAGGATGATTTGATTTTCTTCAAAGGATAGATGATTGTCTATACTTAAGGTGGACTAATGAGACTTAAGTAATAGAGTTGATTTGGGTTGATTGGATTGGATGATCAATTAAGGTCTTGATTTTTGATTGGGTTGATTTGGATTTGGAGTTTGATAATGATGTTGGGGGACTTGGATGTTGATTGGGATCGATGTTGATATGATGTGATGATGACTTGGATATGATTAGGGTTTGATATGGGATGATTAGGATAATGATTAGGATGATGTTGATAGGATGAGGATGAAGGATGGAGATGTGACTAGGATGTGCTTAGGGATGATTGGGATTGAGGTTGATTTGACAAAAATGGAGATAATGATGATGTGTAATGATTAGAATGATATTTTTTGGATAATGATTTAGATAGAATGATGATGATTTGATGATGTAGAGTGACAAGGATGTGATTAGGATTGATTTAGGATGACTTGGATGTGATTAGGAATGAAGTGGCTAAAAAAATAGGTGATTAGGATGAATGTGATTAGATTTGAATGTATTGGAAGAATGACTTGAGTGACTTGTCTTTATGTGTTTGATGTTTAGCTTCATTTGGCAATGTTCAATCAAATGATCACACACACACAAACATGATTCACTCACGCAAGACACAAGCAATTTTGAATTTTGAATTTGAAGAATATGATAATGATTAGACACACACATGTGGAAGACACATCAACAAGCCCTAATGTCTAGTTTGAAATAGGGTATGGCTAGTTAGGTTTGGGCAATGTTTATACGAGGTTGACTAGGAATTAAAACTGAAATCCTATCACACAGTTGGGAGAAGGGGGTAACCCACCCTTCACCTTCACTTCCCAAAGGTAGAAAGTTCTTTGGGGCTTAGCCAAGAGTGACAAGATTCCAATTTCAATGAGGGTGTCTTTCGATTCATCCTCGAATGAGGTCGTCCCTATGGGTGATGAAATCCCCTAGTAGGCCTCCTAGGAAAGGGTAAACAAAAGCAAATCAAGTGAGGTGTTTTTGATCTCTAAGGTCACCTTGCGGTGTGAGGAGAGAGCATACACACGCACACTTGATTCACACTTGCAGTGGTTAATTGTCCTTAGAAATTGAAATGTGTGAAAGACACGTCAAGCAATGGTTCTTTTTAAATCCCAATTTCAAGATGTGAATGAAGACACTGGCTGATTTTATGCCCAATTTCAATGATGTGTGATCAAACAATGATTTATTTTATGAGCCCAAATTGAAATGTGTATGTAAACAATGATTCATTTTATGTCCCAAATTGAAGTGTGTTTGCAAACAATGATTATGAAGAAATGAGAAATAGAATAAATGCACCTGATTATTTTTCTATCCAAGCTGTTGTATTTGCTAATGCTGATGTTGTTCCAGCCTCGAGAGATCACCTGCAAGTCACAAAATTGAAAACGAAGCAAGTAGACAAGCCAAGATGATCGTTATGCAAAAATCAAGAATCTGATAAAATCTGATGAAAATTGAACTAATACAGAGAAAAGAAGTGCATAAACATATTCTATATGAAATTCTATGCAATTTGAAAAAAAAAATCGCTGAAAAAGGATCAAATTTGCAAAAGATATGAGCATGTGAAGTTTTGAAGTAGGTTTGACTTTGACTGCGAAAAAAGGATGGAAAAAGGTACAGTCACCTAAAAATTTTCTTCGTATTTTACTGAGTCCTCTTTCTGATGAGTGTTTGTTTGCTTGATTTTGCCTCCGTATGTGAAAGTTGTGTGAGTTTGAATAAAATAGCCTATTTTGGCTTATAGAAAGCACAAGGAGGCTAACTCTAACTGTTTGCATTAACTGTTAATGGTCACTGTATACCTGGTCACATGTGACTGTCTTTATTCTGGTGGTTATAGTCTGCTATCAAGGTTTATAAGAAGCCCCTGATCGGTCATGTGACTATGGGCTAAGTTAGTGCAAAAAAAAAAATGTAAAGCAATGCCTGGGGGCTAGCCCCTGTCCACGCTGGTCCATAATGTGACTATCCCTTAGAGGCCACTGAATCTTTGAAAAAATATATCATGAAAAGAGTTTAACACTAACTTCTATTTTGGTCATGTTACGCGGTTCAATGATATACCTCTATTAGCTGTTTAGGGTTTGTTATAGTTTAGGGCTTTAGAGCTAGCGATGGAGGTGGAGCTCAGGGTGGAGACAGGGATTTTCCTTAGCTGAGTGGCAGTGGTGACTACACAGTGAGCAGTGACTAACGATAGTGACTGTGGAGGTCTATGGAGGTTGAAGAAGGCAGTGGAAGATGGAGGTGGTGGTGTTCGGGTGGGGAGTAGACAGAGGTGGCAGCGATAGGGGATCCCTAGAGTTGCGCTAGGGTTTTGACAGAGGGGGCGTGGGAGATGGAGTGGCAGGAGGAGCAAGAAAGTGATGGCAGTGACTCAAATCAGAGGAGGAAAGTGATGGCGGTGACTTTAGCAGAGGGTTAGGGTTTCGATGCAGAGTAATGGCAGCGACAGGGTGAAATGGGTGGCGGATGGGTATGTGGGAGTTGGCGGTGTGGGGAGGCAGGTCTCGGCAGCGATGATAGAGCTTTGGGCGGCAATTGGTTCAGAGGAGAGGCTGAGAGTTTGTATGCAGGTGGCAGGAAGAGGGGATATGCAGAGGCGGCGGCAGAGTAGTGGAGATTGAGTGGTGAGGAGAGGTGGCGACAGGAGATTTGGAATGTGGGGGTCGTGAGAGGGGAGATCTGTTGGGAGCGGCGAGGGAGAATGGATGGCGGTGACTGAAGGGTTGAGTGGTGGTGGAAGTGGTGTCGATCATTAGGGGAAGTGGTGTCGACCGGGGGTAGAGGGGTTTTGAGCGGTGGAAGGGGGTCGACAGAGTTTGATAGTGGCGACGACCAAGTCATGGGTGGGAGGTGACATATGGTGGATGGTGCGGTAGGGGTGGTGACAACAAGTGATAGCTAGCGTTTCGATCATGGTGGCAGTGCTTTAGGGTTTCCTGCAGAACATCAACAAAAACTAGAGCCTCCAACACAAAAATTCTACCCTGAAATCAAAATTTTAGCCTTACAATACAAAATGATCTTAGAGCCTCAATCACAACCTGGAAATTTTGACCATTAAACCTGCAACTGAAAACCAAATGTCACAACATATAGACAATACAGAGATTAGTGTGGGGGGGTCACATATCCGTACAGTACGGATCCGTACAGTACGGATCCGTACTATACGGACTATACCCTAAACAATTTTTAAATTTTTTCAAAAAAATTTCATCGCAGAACCTAGGCAAATTTACTATCAAAAAACTCATAAACAACCTTTTGATCTCAACAGTGTAGTCTATTTTTTCCCAAGATGCAACCTGCAACACTTTACCTCCAAATTTTTTAAAACTTACCAAAACAAGAGTTAGAAAAATAAAGATTTTGACAAGAAAACTTCACAAACTGACAATTAGATCCAAGACTGGGCGTGCCAATGTGATCTATGAGAACAAAATGAAAGTAGAAATATAAATCAAATGCAAACACAAACGATTGTACCTTCCTTTTGACTCACAAATCCAAGAGAGGGAAGGAGTTGCACCCGATAGCTCCTCAGATTTTACCCAATTTGATTGAATGTGGATTGCTCAATGTTTTGCAACACAATGTAGATGAGGGATTTGGACTTAGATGGAGATGGAGATGGGGATGAGGCATGATTTTGACATTATGGTGTTGGGATGAGAGGATTTTGGAGAGATTTTGGCAGAGGTTTGATGCAATATGAAGTCCCCTTTTTAATGGCTTAGAGAAGGGTCTCATTTATAGAGTTTTTGAAATGAGGATGGAGGGTGAGGATCAAAAGATGAGATCAAGGGCTAGGAAAGAATGAGAGTTAGGGTTAGGATTGAAGTCATAGCCTTGTGATAAGTGTCACAAGGAGAGTGGATGAGGGAGATCAAGGGTTGAAGCTTGGTCAATGGGATTGGAGGGCTCTCATTATTTGTGAATTTTAAATTCACATGGGGAAAGGTGTGGAGGACAAAAATGAATTAAAGATTCATTTTTGGGAAGAGTGGACATGACAAGTGAATTTTTAATTCAACTCATGGGGGAGTGTAAATTAAAAATTCACATTTATGTGGAGATGTGAAGATGTACTCTTACATGTGTAAGAGGGTGATAAATAAGGGGTAAGGAGGATTTGACCCCTTTGAATAAAAGATTGATTTTTATTCAAAGGTGTGTGGGAGGATGGGCTAAGCAAGGTTAATTAAGTGTTTAGCTTAATTAACCTAGGTCTAGGGGATAGGTAGGCTAGGGTAGATTGATTAGTAGGATAGATTAATTAGATAAGAATGATTTATCTAATTAATAGAGATTAGGGATTTGGACAAAATAGCCAAATAAATATTAGAAATATTTATTTAATAGATGAGGATAGTGTTGTAAGGTTTAGTGATAAATTAAGGGAATTAATTGATCACAAGTGATAGGCAGATGGTTAGGGATAAATTGATTAAATAAAATGAATTTATTTAATTAATAGGAGGAATAAATTGGTGTAGAGGTACGGGAAACTGGTTTGCAGAGCAAGCCAATTTTAGGTGTCTACAGAGGCCACACTAGAGTTTAGAAACTTACATTATTCTTTATGTGAGGACTACCCTTTTTACTTCTATTTTTGTGACTATTTACATTACTGTTACTGATACTTTTATATTTGTGGGATAGTAGTTCCTGGATTTTTCAAACTATTAAACTTTATTATGATAACGGAAAAAACTAATTGGGTGATGTTTGGATAACGTTTGCATTTCAGAAAAGTTAATTAGGTGATGATGGAAAGAAAATTGTAATATGATTTCATTTATGCTATTTAGGACTATGTCATGGTAATGCATGTTTTAAGTTGCTTCGGCTATGATGATTATATGTGAAATTGATCTTGTAATTGAGTGTGCAGGATTTACTAATCAAACCATAAATTCCAGAGATCATCCCACACCTTTTTGTTGTTATCCCTTGTTAAGCCGATCTGGTTCCACGAGGAACCAAGATCAACTCTGTGTATGATGTGGTGTTGTAATGTGGTCTGTCATAAGGTTGAATGGGTTAGGTCTACCCTCTTGTAACACTGAATTATGATTGGTGTTGTAAAAAAATTGAATTTAAAATTCTTTTCTTTTATTTAAATTCTTGAGGCCTTTTCTTGTGCTTTACCTTGACCCTGGGTGTCCTGAATAGGTTAAAGTTGACCCTAGGTTATACCCCATGGGTCCAGGGTCCCATTTGGCATGGGTAACCCTTGGGTAACCTCCATACGGTCATCTTAACTTCCCACTGAAGTTAAGTGACGAAAATTGGAGGTATGGGAGAGATAGGATGGGTTGTACCAACACCCAAACCCATCCCTCTTCAATCCCCAAGGTAAGAGATGACTACAAACCCATCAATTATGGAGGAATTGACTTGAAGTCACCCTCACCATTAGTGAAATTCCCCATGAGTTGTGTGGTCATCCATAATGAAGGAAGGAAGAAGAGGCATGGGTCACCTGTCTTTTCCTCCTTTAACTCCTTTTATTTCTCCCATGCATAAGAGAAATGACATGAGGTAAGGGATAAGGAGGACTTTAGGTATGGGTGAGTGACATAAGCCAACACTCATCCCTTGAGACATAATAGTATTTTGGGGAAGAGTGAGGAGGTGACAAGTGTCACCTCCCCATTCCTCTAAACTCATAGAGTTTTGGGTTATTTGAATCCCATTTTTGGGATGGGGAGGGAGTTAGTTGAATTTTGGAGAGTTTTATTTTATATATTTTTTTACCAAGAAAATTTGCTTTAGAGAGGAAAAGGGAGAGGGAGTTTGGTGGCTTAGGTTGGAGAAGATCTCAGTGGAGCTCTACATCAGCTTCATCCTTGAAGGGCTTTGTAAGGTTGGTCTTTATTACCTTTTTTTTGTATATCTGATTGTTGCATGAAAAGTGTGTGAAAGTTGTTTATTTGCTTGTGTTTTAGATTTTGTTTTTGTGGGAAATGATGTTGGGTTGTTGACAGAGCTTCTCCCACTTGGGAGAAATGCTCATCATGTGTGGGGTAGGGGAGGAGTGATCCTCCTCGGGTGCTTACCTGGTTCTTTTGGGATGTTGAAAGCCTTGATGGTATGTGAGTGTGACTGTTAAAAAAAATATTGTGTCATTTGGCTTGAGAGTCCAAATACGAACTCTTTGGAAAATCTGTTATCAAATTAGGCTTGAGGCCAAGAGAAATTGTGTTGGTTATATTACCTGTAAGGGTGTCACTCTAGAGTCAAGTGTGTCCACTTTCCTACCCCCTGTGAAGCTCACTGTAGTTGAGTTTTTCGTGTTGTGTAATTTATCCACGGGTGTATGTGAGTTTTGGGTTTGTTGTTGTTCCTTGTTGTGAAGTGGTTTGTGAAATTACCATAGGTGTGTGGATGATCTCCCTAGCTCGGGGGTGACCCTCTTGCGGGTCTACGGTAGGGAGGAGAGCTAGATGAGTGGTGTTTTCTTCTTTGTTTTGTTTTGATATGCAGGTTTCCTCTTGAAGCTTACTGATGGAATTGGAGGAGTTCTATAATTAGGGAGAATGAATTTTCATCCTTACTATAAGAAGAGTTTGGTTCATTGAGCTTCATCCTGTTTAAGTTTATTGTGGAGGGATTCTCTCCCTCTAAAGTTGTAAGAATTATTGTTTGGGGAAAGAGAGAAATTCTTCCCTTCAATAGTGTTTGTTAGTTATGAATTTTGACACTTTATGTATACTTGGTGTAATTATTTGTTAAGTAGTGAAATGTATGGTTGATTTAGACAAAGGTGTAAAATTTTATCTATTGTATTGTTTGGAGGTGTTTGGAGGAAATTATGTATTTTGTTAATTTTTAGATATTGTAATTCTGAACTGGTTGTGAGTCAATGTAATTTTACTTATTCTTTCCATTCTCTATTTTAGACTAATATGCATTAAATTGAAATTAGCAAGTTAGATTGAATAGAAGGAAAAAAAAAAAGTTTAACACTGTTTGTATGACATCAAATTTCAGAATTTGCTTATACATATTTATTTATAAAATTGTGAATGGAAGTTTAATAGATTTATATTTAATTCCCTGTATTTATAATTTCAATTATTAGATGAATTGGGATTATAAATGATAGTTAAATAGAATTATATTTAAGTCTCTGTATTTAAAAATTGCAATTATTAGATGAATTGTGATGGTATATGGAAGTTAAATAGATTTATACTTAATTCTCTATATTTTATATTTCTAATTATTAACTGAACGGTGAACAGAATATCTTTGAAGAGTAGACGTAAAATATATATGTATATATATATAGTGTTCTGTTTGAACCATTTTTTTTTTAATTTGACGTATAAATGAAGAAATTGTGATTTACAGTCATAAAATGTGTATATATATATATATTTAACTTAAATAAATAAATTTGAAATCGTTTATTAAATCAAATTTGCACAGGAAATACAAATGGATACTCTCTATTTTTTTTTGCTGTTCTGTGGTAAACACAGAGGAAACTTATATAAAAAAAAATATACATTGGTGGTGGGGTTTGAACCCCATCGCAGGCCCTTATCAAAGGAGGGTGTGGGGAGGGGGCGGAGCCCCCACCCACACCCCACTACGTGGGATGTGGGTGGGGGCTCTGCCCCCTCCCCACACCCCTGCTACCTAAGCTACACCCCCCTCACGGCCCATGGGAACCCTGGCCTCCGCCGACACTCCACACCCCCGCCAGCAAACATACTCCCCGCAGGCAGTTGAAACCACGGCTCCGGATTTCCCCCCCGTCGCGGCCGCCACTGTGCTGCCTGGACCCTGTCCCATCTGCCGCTCCTGGCGCGAGCCTTCACACCCTCCACCACGACGCCAACCTCCATTCCACGCTCTCACACCCTGTGCGGCCTCTCCCATCTCCATGGCCACCGCAGTCATCTACCCTGCCACCAAAAACAAAACAAAACAAAGTTTTAGGGTTTGCATAAGGCATAAAATAAGACCTAACAATGCTCAGTATCATATAAATAATAAAAAGATTATTAATATATATATATATATATATATATATAATTATCTGAAAACAAAACTTGAAATTTCATTTTTTATTAATAATATATATATAGATAGGTATATAAATATTTTTTATATAAATATTTATATATATTTGGATTAGTCATTGATATATCTATATAAAGATAGGTATATAAAGAATTTATATACATATTTATATATATAGGTATTAATCATTGATAAAATTTTGTAAAAACAAGAGTTGTGTGAAAGAGAGGTTATAATTATTTAAAAGAAATAAAGGAATTATAGAAGGAGATTTTATTTTTACAACTTTACGGAGAATATATATATAAATAAATAAATATAAATAAATAAATAAATAAATAAATAAATAAATAAATATATCTATATATATATATAAAGGGGGCATTTGTATGACCGAGTATTTTATTTACGGAAGAGTTTCTCGGAAGTTTCAACCATCAATGCAAATTAGTAACCAGGAAAATGAAGAGGAAAATTAGGCTTCTCCTTTTAAAAAGAACACTGGAAATAAACATAAAGAAGCCATCACAGACATTCCATGTGAGGCCATTTTAAACTCAACTGTAGTTAGTAAACGTCCAATTGAGAAAAAAATGAAAGAGAGAAGAAAGAAGAAAAACTAACATTGGAAAACATAGAGGAGAAAATGCGTGGCATTTCCAAATTGGGCTAAGAGAACTAAGTGGACTTACCCTTCCAATAATCCTGCTTAGGAACAAGATGATTTTACAATTCATTCAAACGTAGAGGTGAATCCTGGAGTGGAGAAAACTAAGAGACTGAGTCCAGTGAAGTAGTAAACCAATTCATGTGATCTGGTCTATCCGGAAATTAGGAATAATGTAAAACAAAACAAAATATATAGTGATAACTCTGATTGATGAAGAATACGAAGAATGACAGGATAAACATAAAGAAAGCTTAGAAACCAAAAGAGACAGACCGAAATATAACCAAAATAAAGTTCAGAGAAATAGTTAAGGCGAACACAATAGAAATACAATCAAAATTAAGATCCAGAGAAATGGAAGAGAGGGCAAATGAATGGCCTTGTTGAGAATACTAAGTCCGAAGGAGGAGTATATTTCAAGAAACGAGAAATGATATAGATAATCGTGCTTTGTTAAAAAATGACCAACTAGGAAGATCAAGTGAAAATTCACTACGAATAAGGCATCGTGGGAAGTTAACTATCAAGGAACCTCGTAATAAGTGCATGATTCCCTCTCACGCCGTGAGGTGTTATGCTGTTGGATTCTTCCAAGATTTAGGGTTAGGAACCTTGATATTACAAACTTTGTAGCAACGTTAACAACGTCATAGAGACCCCCTTGTTGGACCGCTTGCGTCTGGGAGAACGTAATTGTACTTAGTACCCCCGCTGACAACTATAGTGTTTTTTGCCTTGAGCGTACACCACCGAGCATGCTTACGCATGCGAGGGGGTTTCTAAAGAAGCATGAGAAAATTTTTGATATTTCGTGTCATAACCACATGACAGATGTGGCTATGACACGTGTGATGCATGTTGTGTCCGCATGGAAAATGTGGGCATGACATTTGGTATCAGAGCACCGGTTTAAACACTAGGCATATTTGGGCATGTTATTATTCTGTAACTTTGATTAATTAGTCTTTACCTTATTTTGTAGGATGCCTCCCCGACGTGTTCGACGAGCGCGATCATGCAACACAGCGTCCGCCGAAGTGCACAGCAATTCCTCAGCCGAAGGACAGACACCCGCAATTACAACAGCACCACCTGTACCACAAGCACCACTAGTACCACAGGCACCACCGGCATTGGATATAGGACCACAGATCTTACAGGCACTGCAGGCTATGTTAGAGAGATTACCGCCAGTGATTCCTGAGCCACGTGTTGAGCCTCGCGTTGATCCGCGAGAGGAGCCACATAGGGAGCCACGCGCTAAGTCACGTGTTGAGCCATCTATGGAGCCCCGCATTGATCTGCGAGAGGTGCCACATGTGGAGCCTTTCATTGAGATCCCCGACACTACAGTAGAGGAGGTAGGGTCAGCCTATCATGCACGGAGCAGGAGTCCTCCGAGACCCTTGAGATGAGATGAGACCCAGAGGGTAGAATAGGTACATCATGGACTGTATGAGGAGGGGGTGGAAGAGCCAGTTGTGGGACTTAGAGACAGAGGGGACCCCATCAGAGATCTACTTAGGCTCAACCCACCCACTTTTGCAGGTGCTATAGAGGGAGCTGTGGCTGAGGCTTGGCTGATTAGTTTAGACAGGTGTTTCGCATTGCGACCATACAGAAGCAACACGAAAGCACGAGTGGCAATACATCTCTTGAGGGATGCAACAACCACCTGGTGGCGCACTGAGGAGTGCAAGCACCGACTTTCCGTGGATACACTCACTTGGGATATCTTCATAGAGTGCTTTAATGCGTGATATTTGTCAGAACATTATAGACAGTGCAGGATTGATGAGTTCCATGATTTACAGTAGAGGGGACTCACTGTTACTCAGTACAAGAGCTGATTCATTGAGCTTTCTCATTACACGGAGTATCTCCATGACAAGAAACTCTTGATACACAAATTCATCAGAGGGCTGAATCATGGGATAGCAGGACCAGTTCATATGGTAGATCCCCAGACCATGAGCGAGGCTGTTGAAAAGGCCCTTATAGCAGAAGAAATTCAGGGATGAGGACAGAATTCACACCCGCAGTATTAGGATCGTAATCCCAAACAACAACAAAACTTTTGAAGGCCTCAAAACATAATATAGAGAGGAGGATATAACTCTTCATCATTACCTCCTAGGCCTCCACAGCAGTAGCAGCATCAGCAGAAATCTAGATCCCAGCAGAGGGGTCAGGGAGGACAGAACCATGGCTGGCAGTAGTAGGGTCCACGCAGAGATCAGAGATAGTAGAGATCATCGGCAGGACCCATGAGGTCTCAGCAGTCTTACAGAGGCTCACAGGGGTCCACTGGATGGACTGGACAGCAACAGTCGGGTAGGACACAGTCAGGGTAGTTACAGGCTAGAGGACCGTGTTATGTGTGTGGTGGGGCAGGGCATTTGGCTAGAGAGTACCCGTAGGGATTTACAGTAGGGGGACATCCCTGATCAGGAGGATCTGAGCAGACCGTAGGTGATGTGGGCAGATCCCACCACATGTTTGCAGCGGTTGATAACCACCAGGCTGATTTCCAGGCCTCAGTCATCGAGATAGCAGGTACGATTGGGGACTTCCCCATCTCCATCCTTTTTGACTCTAGAGCTACTGACTCTTTTCTGTCTACATCGTTAGTGGAACGTTGCAGGCTGGTGGCTTCTAGGCAAGACATTAGGTGGGAGGTTGAGTTGGCCTCTGGGGCCAGAATGTCAGTAGATACCTTGGTTAAGGACTATGAGATCACATTAGGATCCTTCACTACATCATGTGACCTTAGGGTTATGCCATTAGGATCTTACGGTGTAGTTCTAGGTATGGATTGGCTTGTGGCACATAGAGCCAAGCTAGATTGTCGCCAGAGGATGATTAGTTGTTTAGATGATCATGGATCATCAGTTGAGATAGTGGGCATTCAAAAGCCCACGGCTATTCGTATGATATCTGCCCAGTAGCTCAAGTGCTGTATGTGGAAGGGATGCCAGATGTTTGCTATTACGGTCAGTGATAGAGCAGAAGATGAGCCTGAGGCTACTTTAGATGATCACCCTATCCTTAGAGAGTTTGCTGACATGTTTCCACTGGAATTACCAGGTATGCCTCCACGCAGAGAAGTGGACTTCCACATTGACTTAGTGCCGGGTGCGGAACCAATATCCCATGCACCCTATAGGATGACTACACATGAACTTACCGAACTTAAGCTGCAGTTAGAGGAATTACTTGAGAAGGGGCACATCCGACCTAGTGTTTCACCATGGGGCACACCGGTTATCTTCATGAAGAAGAAGGATGGGTCTCTTCGATTATGTATGGACTACAGGCAGTTGAACAAGGTGATGGTGAAGAACCGTTATCCTCTGCCTAGGATTGATGACCTTTTTGATCAAATGCAGGGAGCCAGAGTGTTCTCAAAAATTGATCTAAAATCTGGGTATCACCAACTGCGCATCACAGAGGCAGATATTCATAAGACTGCTTTTTGAACCAGATATGGCCATTACAAATTCACAGTGGTACCCTTCGGGTTGACGAACACACCTATAGTGTTCATGAGTCTCATGAATGGGGTGTTCCGTACTTACCTAGATCGGTTCGTGATCATATTTCTAGACGATATTTTGATTTATTCACGGACTGAGGAGGAGCATTTAGAGCATTTGCGTCAAGTTTTGCAGTGATTATGAGAGCAGCAGCTTTATGGCAACTTGGTGAAGTGTGCCTTCTTCAGGACAGAGGTGCAATATTTGGGACACATTTTATCAGGCAATGGCATTTCCATAGATCCATCCAAAATCAGAGCAATTCAGGAGTGGCCAGCACCCACCAATGTGATAGAGGTCAGAAGCTTTATGGGATTAGCCGGTTACTACCGTAGGTTTATCAAGGGCTTTTCTAGGATAGCACATCCCATCACTTCCCTTCAGTGAAAAGGAAAGAGTTTCATTTGGACCGAGCAGTGTGAGAAGGCCTTTGGAGTCCTCAAGGAGCGACTTACCAGTGCTCCTATTTTAGCGGTTCCAGATCCTGTAGAGGAGTTTGTTGTTTGCACAAATGCATCATTAGAGGGTTTGGGAACCGTGCTTATGCAAGGTGGTAGAGTGATTGCATACGAATCGTGAAAGGTTAAGACACATGAGTTAAACTACCCTACTCACAACTTGGAGCTCGCAGTAGTTATTCATGCTCTTGTTTGCTGGAGACACTTCCTCTTAGGTCAACGCTTTGAACTCCATTCGGATCATCATAGCTTACAGTATATTTTTACACAGCTAAACTTGAACGCCCGCCAATGGCGTTGGATGGAATTCCTATGCGAATACAACTTTGATGTCCACTACATCAAAAGGAAGGAGAACGTAGTCGTTGATGCTTTGAGTCGAAGGCGCCATGAGATCCTGACCTTGACTTTGAGAGTGGACTTGAGAGATCACATCTTACAGCATCTGTCAGAGGACGAGTGGTTTCTTGAGGTGCAGCAGGAAATTCTAAGTCAGAGGGCCCTTGAGGGCAAATTCATAGGATATACCCTTGAGTCTGATGGTTTGCTTCGACATCGGCAGCACATCTATGTACCCCTTACGGGTAATCTTCTTACCGTAATTCTATCAGAGGCTCATAGAGCACCCTACGTAGCACATCTAGGAGTGAAGAAGATGCATGCTGATTTATGACAACTTTATCATTGGGCTGGGATGAGGCATGACATTGCAGAATATGTTGCTCATTGCCTTGAGTGTCAGAGGGTCAAGGGCAAACATCAGCATCTAGCAGGACTGTTGTACCCTCATGAGATACTTGAATGGAAATGGGACACCATTTCTATGGATTTTATCGTTGGTCTACCTATGTCATCACGTCGCCATGATGCTATTATGGTGATAGTTGACAAGTTGACCAAGGTGGCACATTTTTCATCGATATGCACAACGTACAATGCACCATCAGTGGCGAGGGTGTTTCTTGATCAAATTGTTAGACTTCATGGAGTACCTCGCCGCATCATTTTTGACAGAGACTCTGTATTCACTTCATCATTTTGGAGAGCCTTACATCAGGCGTTGGGCACGTAGCTCAACTTTAGTTCAGCCTATCATCCGGAGACTGACGGACAAATAGAGAGAGTTAACCAGGTGTTAGAAGACATGCTACGCATGTATGTTATGGACCATCAATCTAGATGGGAGGAGTACCTGTATCTAGTTGAGTTTGCCTATAATAATGGGCATCACAGCTCGTTGGGTATGCCTCCTTTCTAGGCTTTATATGGTAGACCATGCAGAACACCATTGAGTTGGGATCGGATAGAGGACAGAACGGCCATTGGTCCAGAGATAGTTTAGAATATGGAATAGCAGGTCAAACAGATTAGACAGAGACTTCAGGAGGCACATGATAGGTAGAAGAAGTATGCCGATGCTAAGAGAAAAGACTGAAGCTTCTCTGTGGGTGACAGGGTATTTTTGAGAGTGCGATCGCACAAGAGTCCAATCCGTTACGGGAAGGGCTCTAAGCTCGCACCTCGATTTGTAGGACCTTTTGAGATCTTGGAGTGAATAGTACCTGTAGCCTATCATCTAGCCTTGCCACCTAGCCTGTCACGTATCCACGATGCATTTCATGTCTTAGTTTTATGTCAATATATTTCTAACTTATCTCACGTGTTGGATTGGAGTGCTCTTCAGGTAGAGGCAGACAGATAGCTGGCATTGGAACCAATTCGCATATTGGCTCATCAGATGCTGGCCCTTTGAGGTCGAGAGCTGGACCAGGATAGGGTCTAGTGGGACCTATATGACGAAGTCACTACGACATGGGAACATGCAGCGAGACTGAAGACCCTTTATCCTCACCTCTTTGATGACTTCCAGGAGGAAGTACAGTCTTAGGGGGAGAGGATGTGAGGACTACCCTTTTTACTTCTATTCTTGTGACTATTTACATTACTGTTACTGATACTTTTATATTTGTGGGATAGTAGTTCCCGGATTTTTCAAACTATTAAACTTTATTATGATAATGGAAAAACTAATTGGGTGATGTTTGGATAACGTTTGCATTTCAGAAAAGTTAATTATGTGATGATGGAAAAAAAATTGTAATATGATTTCATTTATGCTATTTAGGACTATGTCATGGTAATGCATGTTTTAAGTTGCTTCGGCTATGATGATTATATGTGAAACTGATCTTGTAATTAAGTGTGCAGGATTTACTAATCAAACCACAGATTCCGGAGATCATCCCGCACCTTTTTGTTGTTATCCCTTGTTAAGCCGATCTGGTTCCACGAGGAACCAAGATCAACTCTGTGTATGATGTGGTGTTGTAATGTGGTCTATCATAAGGTCGAATGGGTTAGGTCTACCCTCTTGTAACACTAAATTATGATTGGTGTTGTAAAAAAATTGAATTTGAAATTCTTTTCTTTTATTTAAATTCTTGAGGCCTTTTCTTGTGCTTTACCTTGACCCTGGGTGTCCTGAATAGGTTAAAGTTGACCCTGGGTAATACCCCATGGGTCCAAGGTCCCATTTGGCATGGGTAACCCTTGGGTAACCTCCATATGGTCATCTTAACTTCCCACTGAAGTTAAGTGACGAAAATTAGAGGTATGGGAGAGATAGGATGGGTTGTACCAACACCCAAACCCATCCCTCTTCAATCCTCAAGGTAAGAGATGGCTACAAACCCATCAATTATGGAGGAATTGACTTGAAGTCACCCTCACCATTAGTGAGATTCCCCATGAGTTGTGTGGTCATCCATAATGAAAGAAGGAAGAAGAGGCATGGGTCACCTGTCTTTTCCTCCTTTAACTCCTTTTATTTCTCCCATGCGTAAGAGAAATGACATGAGGTAAGGGATAAGGAGGACTTTAGGGATGGGTGAGTGACATAAGCCAACACTCATCCCTTGAGACATAATAGTAGTTTGGGGAAGAGTGAGGAGGTGACAAGTGTCACCTCCCCATTCCTCTAAACTCATAGAGTTTTGGGTTATTTGAATCCCATATTTGTGATGGGGAGGGAGTTAGTTGAATTTTGGAGAGTTTAATTTTATATTTTTTTACCAAAAAAATGTGCTTTAGAGAGGAAAAGGGAGAGGGAGTTTGGTGGCTTAGGTTGGAGAAGATCTCAGTGGAGCTCTACATCAGCTTCATCCTTGAAGGGCTTTGTAAGGTTGGTCTTTATTACCTTTCTTTCGTATATCTGATTGTTGCATGAAAAGTGTGTGAAAGTTGTTTATTTTCTTGTGTTTTAGATTTTGTTTTTGTGGGAAATGATGTTGGGTTGTTGATAGAGCTTCTCCCACTTGGGAGAAATGCTCATCATGTGTGGGGTAGGGGAGGAGTGATCCTCCTCGGGTGCTTACCTGGTTCTTTTGGGATGTTGAAAGCCTTGATGGTATGTGAGTGTGACTGTTAAAAAAATATTGTGTCATTTGGCTTGAGAGTCCAAATATGAATTCTTTGGAGAATCTGTTATCAAATTAGGCTTGAGGCCAAGAGAAATTGTGTTGGTTATATTACCTATAAGGGTGTCACTCTGGAGTCGAGTGTGTCCACTCTCCTACCCCTTGTGAAGCTCACTGTAGTTGAGTTTTTCGTGTTGTGTAATTTATCCACATGTGTATGTGAGTTTTGGGTTTGTTGTTGTTCCTTGTTGTGAAGTGGTTTGTGAAATTACCCTAGGTGTGTGGATGATCTCCCTAGCTCGGGGGTGACCCTCTTGCAGGTCTACGGTAGGGAGGAGAGCTGGATGAGTGGTGTTTTCTTCTTTGTTTTGTTTTGATATGCAGGTTTCCTCTTGAAGCTTATTGATGGAATTGGAGGAGTTCTATAATTAGGGAGAATGAATTTTCATCCTTACTATAAGAAGAGTTTGGTTCATTGAGCTTCATCCTGTTTAAGTTTATTGTGGAGGGATTCTCTCCCTCTGAAGTTGTAAGAATTATTGTTTGGGGAAAGAGAGAAATTCTTCCCTTCAATAGTGTTTGTTAGTTATGAATTTTGACAGTTTATGTATACTTGGTGTAATTATTTGTTAAGTAGTGAAATGTATGGTTGATTTAGACAAAGGTGTAAAATTTTATCTATCGTATTGTTTGGAGGTGTTTGGAGGAAATTATGTATTTTGTTAATTTTTAGATATTGTAATTCTGAACTGGTTGTGAGTCAATGTAATTTTACTTATTCTTTCCATTCTCTATTTTAGACTAATATGCATTAAATTGAAATTAGCAAGTTAGATTGAATAGAAGAAAAAAAAAAAGTTTAACACTGTTTGTATGACGTCAAAGTTTAGAATTTGCATATACATATTTATTCATAAAATTGTGAATGGAAGTTTAATAGATTTATATTTAATTCCTTGTATTTATAATTTCAATTATTAGATGAACTGGGATTATAAATGACAGTTAAATAGAATTATATTTAAGTCTCTGTATTTAAAAATGGCAATTATTAGATGAACTGTGATGGTATATGGAAGTTAAATATATTTATACTTAATTCTCTATATTTTATATTTCTAATTATTAACTGAATGGTGAACGGAATATCTTTGAAGAGTAGACATGATATATATATATATATATATATATATATATATATATATATATATATATATATATATATATATATATATATATATATATATATATAGTTAGTGTTCTGTTTGAACCATTTTTTTTAATTTGACGTATAAATGAAGAAACTGTGATTTACAGTCATAAAATGTGTATATATATACATATATATATACATATATATACATATATATATACATATATATATATATACATATATATATACATATATATATATACATATATATATATATATATATATATATATATACATATACATATATATATATACATATACATATATATATATACATATATATATATATATATTTAACTTAAATAAATAAATTTGAAATCATTTATTAAATCAAATTTGCACGGGAAATACAAATGGATACTCTCTGTTTTTTTTATATATACATATATATATTTAACTTAAATAAATAAATTTGAAATCGTTTATTAAATCAAATTTGCATGGGAAATACAAATGGATACTCTCTATTTTTTATTGCTGTTTTGTGGTAAACACAGAGAGGAAATTTATATAAAAAAAAAATACATTGGCAGTGGGGTTTGAACCCCACCGCAAGCCCTTATCAAAGGAGGGTGTGGGGAGGGGGCGGAGCCCCCACCCACACCCCACTACGTGGGATGTGGGTGGGGGCTCCGCCCCCTCCCCACACCCCCGCTACCTAAGCTACACCCCCCTCGTGGCCCATGGGAACCCTGGCCTCCGCCGACACTCCACACCCCCGCCACCAAACATACTCCCCATGGGCAGTTGAAACCACGGCTCCGGATTTCCCCCCGTCGTGGCCACCACTGCGCCGCCCGGACCCTGTCCCGTCCGCCACTCCTGGTGTGAGCCTTCACACCCTCCGCCATGATGCCAACCTGCATTCCGCGCTCTCACACCCTACGCGGCCTCTCCTATCTCCATGGCCGCCGCTGTCATCTGCCCTACCACCAAAAACAAAACAAAACAAAGTTTTAGGGTTCGCATAAGGCATAAAATAAGACCTAACAATGCTCAGTATCATATAAATAATAAAAAGATTATTAATATATATATATATATATTAATATATATATATATATATATATATATATATATATATATGTATGTATATAAAATTATCTGAAAACAAAACTTGAAATTTCATTTTTTATTAATAATATATATATAGATAGGTATATAAATATTTTTTATATACATATTTATATATATATTTGGATTAGTCATTGATATATATATATATATATATATAAAGATAGGTATATAAAGAATTTATATACATATTTATATATATAGGTATTAATCATTGATAAAATTTTGTAAAAACAAGAGTTGTGTGAAAGAGAGGTTATAATTATTTAAAAGAAATAAAGGAATTATAGAAGGAGATTTTATTTTTACAACTTTATGGAGAATTACAAAATATATATATATATATATATATATATATATATATATATATATATATATATATATATATATATATATATATATATATATATATATATATATATATATATATATATATATATAAAGGGGGGCATTTGTATGAATGAGTATTTTATTTACGGAAGAGTTTCTCGGAAGTTTCAACCATCAATGCAAATTAGTAACCAGGAAAATGTAGAGGAAAATTAGGCTTCTCCTTTTAAAAAGGACACTGGAAATAAATGTAAAGAAGCCATCATAGACATTCTATGTGAGGCCATTTTAAACTCAACTATAGTTAGTAAACGTCCAATTGAGAAAAAAATGAAAGAGAGCAGGAAGAAGAAAAACTAACATTGGAAAACATAGAGGAGAAAATGCACGGCATTTCCAAACTGGGCTAAGAGAACTAAGTGGACTTACCCTTCCGATAATCCTGCTAGGAACAAGATGATTTTACAATTCATTCAAACATAGAGGTGAATCCTGGAGTGGAGAAAACTAAGAGACTAAGTCCAGCGAAGTAGTAAACCAATTCATGTGATCTGGTCTATTCGGAAATTAGGAATAATGTAAATTAAAACAAAATATATAGTGATAACTCTAATTGATGAAGAATACGAAGAATGATAGGATAAACATAAAGAAAGCTTAGAAACCAAAAGAGAGAGACCAAAATATAACCAAAATAAAGTTTAGAGAAATAGTTAAGGTGAACATGATAGAAATACAATCAAAATTAAGATCTAGAGAAACAGAAGAGAGGGCAAATGAATGGCCTTGTTGAGAATACTAAGTCTGAAGGAGGAGTATATTTCAGGAAATGAGAAATGATACAGATAATCGTGCTTTGTTAAAAAAAGACCAACTAGGAAGATCAAGTGAAAATTCACTACGAATAAGGCATCGTGGGAAGTTGTTAACTATCAAGGAACCCTGTAATAAGTGCATGATTCCCTCTCATGCCGTGAGGTGTTATGCTGCCAGATTCTTCCAAGATTTAGGGTTAGGAACCTTGATATTACAAACTTTCTAGCGATGTTAACGGCATCATAAAGACCCCCTTGTTGGACCGCTTGCGTCTGGGAGAACATAATTGTACTTAGTACCCCGCCGACAACTGTAGTGTTTTCACCTTAAGCATACACCACCGACCATGCTTACGCATGCGAGGGGGTTTCTAGGGAAGCGTGAGAAAATTTTTGATATTTCGTGTCATAACCACATGACAAATGTGGCTATGACATGTGTGATGCGTGTTGTGTCCGCATGGAAAATGTGGGCATGACACTTTATATGCCAAACTAACTGTTATGGTTGGCACCAAACCTCAAGACTACATTGGAAATAGATGGTGTTATTTGTTAGAAGCCACGGCTTTGAAAGAGAAATAGACCACACCATCATTAATAGGTCAAGCAATGATTCTTCATCTAGTAGCTGACACTCTTTTTGTACTAGCAACGTCTTCTTTCTCCGTGCCACCTTTGGTGAGTGATTGAAGCTTTTAAATCGTTGTTTGTGCTTGCTTAAAAGAAACATCTTGAAAGAAAGGGCAGAGGCTTAGTTAATAGTGGCATCATCACCTTCCTTTTCTATAGTAGGAGTGCCTTGTTCATGTTAGTGCCATTCGAATACATCTTCATGGAGGCTATGCACCATACTTGCATAAACTTAGCATTCCATCTTTGCTAATTATGATTTGATGTGAAACGCCATGTGCCACCCCCTTAATATTATGTTTCATTTGTCCTTAACAGTTGCTCCTTTCTAGACTGTGCTCATTGATCTCAGCTGAGTGCACACTATATACGTTGGGTCCAATTTCCTCTAATTGGCCATACTGATTTGAAGAAGCAACACTTTAAATGGAGTGACAATAGAACATTGTTATGGTCTTCTCTTCATATAAGGTTGCATGCCTCTTACATTGTTGAGCCGAGGTGAGTCTTTGATGAACTTGTGACAAATGACTATGACCAATATCCCATTGGAATCTTAATGTTATTGGCCACACTTCTACATGATGCTTGTAATGCTCATCCAGAAGCCACTTTTGAAATATTGAATCAACCTCTGTTTCAAAATATGCTGAGTGCTTTAGATCATGCTGAGACTATGAGGTTGAGGCTCCATCTAAATGTTGGTTACTGTGTCTCCTTTATAATGGAGCACCATCCTTTATTATGCTTGACTTATATTATGGCCTATGACATTGTTATGGGCAATGCCTTTATTGATTAAAATCGCAACTTGATAATGCTGTGTCTTGGTCTTATTTGAGCGTTCTTTTCATGGGCAACATGCCATCATATTCTTAAAACTATGCTTGACATTGGTAGGTGAATCGAAACTATGAGCTGCAACTTAAGATCTATAGGATGCACCCTTCATACTTCGGTGAATATTCATCAATCTTCTTAGAAACTTAATTGAAACAATCTACCACTAGAGCTTTTTTGAGTCCTATGAACTAACTAACATGAAGTTTCAAAATGGTGTGCAAAAAATCTGCACAACAGGAATTTTACAAACCTATTGGTTCGCTGATTGGCGAGTTTGCCAATAGCCAAACTTGCCTATAGCCAAACTTGCCTACCAAAAGAAAAAGAGAAAAGGAAAAGGAAAAGAAGACCTAAGTTCATCAGCGATAAAGGAAGTTCACAAACCAAAAGGTTCACTGGTAGATATTTTTTCTAATTACAAACAAAGAAGTAAGAAGAAAAATTAAAGTGTTTATCAGCAAAATGGGTAGTCCGTGAATCGAAAGGTTCATTGATTGACCAAGTCACCAAAAGGCAAGAAGACAAAGAAGAAAGAAAAGAAGCTAAGAGTTGTCAGCAAGAAAGGTGGTTTGTTGAAAGGCAAAGTGGCTGATAAAGAAAGAAGCTAGGGTTCACTGATGCTTGATCTCACTAAAAAGTAAAGAGCATTGACAAAATACTACGAAGGCATTGATGGTGTGAGAATGATCCAAGGAGTCCAAGTAGTCACCATTTTCATCAAGAGGAAAAAGTGATTCAAAGAGGTTTAGTTTCAATTTTGGTTGAAATACATAAAGTGGTTTTACTTTCATGAAATTAGTAAGGCAAAATCATCTTCCTTAGTATTCCAAAGATACTTTTAGCCAATGTGAAGCCATGAAGGTGGTGATAAATTTTCTCACCATTTTAAAACTTTTTCAACATGTGTCAGATTCGAGGTTATATGGTTCAAGATAGTGGGATTCATATTAGGATGAGATTCAATGCTATTTCAGAGAGGATTTCAAGTAAAGATTGAGTCTCGGCTCATGAAATAAAATTGGCACATCAATGAGGCTATATAGTTCTAAACATAGTAACATTGAGATCAAATGAAATTGGTTCAAGATGCATCCACCATTTAAAGTGTTCATGGCTACAATGAAGGTGCAGTTGAAGATATTGAGGCCCATTCATAGTTAAAATGTGAAACGCTGCTATGCAAATCAAAGACACACTACCTTATAAGTACTACCAATCAAATCAAAACGACCCATTTTCAAAACATAGTTCAGTATGAGGGATTGAAGTGCTCTTTAGTTTCAACGTAGTGTTGAGATTGGAACATTTCAAAGTATGATGCAGTCATATAAGGATATGCAACTATACAAAGTGAAGCATTAACAAAAATAGAAACTGTCAGCTCTACTAATTCATAGAAAAGTCTAAAAGATTGCATATCTTGTTTCAGGTGCAGCTTCTCACTGATCAAAGCTCGCCACATTGTCAAAGTAAATGCAACTCATTAAAGGCACCAGCATCCAAGGATCACACTGTTATTCTTCATAGAGGTTTGGCCTGATAAGAGCGAGTGCAGCCTATTGAGAGGCTCAATCTCAATCACTAAATGCACTTTTAGATCCAAGATATTGTTAGGAATTTGTAGGTCTAATTAAACCAATTCCACATAACCCAATAGGAGAAACAAGATGCTGAAACAAACCATAATACAAAGATCAAATTAACAAGAAACAAGATAACACAAGATACACCCTGGGAAAACCCTTTGTAGGGAAAAACCTAGCCTCCAAAAGCATCCACGCTCAAATGTATTATTTAGTAATAAGAGTATTACAATACAATCCATGAGCCTCCATGAATACCCCTGAACCATCAAGCACCTCCAATGCAACCTCCATGTGTACAAGCATGAATCCACACATCACTTGCCATGCTTCACAATATGCACTTACAGGAGAGAGCTCAACACAATGACAGTCTCTCACAAACCTTCAATCCACCTACAATGAAACAACAAACATTACCCAAACCACTAACCATGTGCTTTCTTTTATAGACTAAGCTCACACAAATACAACTTGTGGTATTGGATAAAACCATGTGCCCCAAAAAACCATGGTAACACAAAACCATTAACTTACAAAACCACTTGACGACCCCACATTTGACTATTGGTACTAACTTTTCCCAATTAATCAAATAATATGAATAATAATTAATTACTCTATGTGTCCCACACACATAAAATAACTAACCCAATGTTACAATTTACAACTTATACAAGTGGTAACTGAATAAAATAGTACAATATTATGCAAGGTGTATAACACCTATCCCAACATTCTCCCACTTGTTGTATACATTGCATAAGGGTCAATACATGAAATATATCATCATAGGTAAACATGAAATCACATGAATCTCCAGAATGCTCTCATGCTCCATCAAGAGACCTGCAACAAAGCAAAGTGACCACCATCTCAAGAAAGAACTCTTATCATCCTCCAACATGCCACCTATGGAAGAAAAGGAACATGCCAAGGTGAAGATGCACCAATCTAAAGAACACAAGCATCAAATCCAAGTGATAACATAAGGCTCCAAGCTACTGTCAAAGGTAAAAAAACCCACATGACTGGAAATAGCACCCATAGTATATGCTAATACATCCAACCATCCATACCTTGTAGGTATCAACAACATCAAAAAACTCATGCCAACAACATATCCAACCCATATACTGCAATAACAAGCTCCATGAATAAAACTTGTCAATGAAGAACACATACATCCAGGAACTCCCACTGCATGGGTAATGTCAAATCTGAAAATAGATCCAAGACATATCGAGTCTATCAATCAACACTCAAACCAAGGTGTGGTTAATCAACAAGCCAATGTAGTATCAAGAACAATCACAATGATTCACACATGCATGATAAATCGCTGCATACTCTCTCACAACATGTCACCATAACTATCCCAAAGTCCAACCATATCAACATGATCCTCTAGGAAGTAGTCATAAGACAGAGAGAAAACCTGTAAATCATAATGTCCTTCTACAAACACCTCAAAGTGCTAAGCTGTGTCAAATATGATCTCCTCTACAACCCCAAATGAAAAGCCTTAACAACACCCAACCATTCAATCTCATAAGATCAAATGAACATATATAACATGTAACCAACATGGATGTAAGCCTCTCTAATCAAGGTAGATCAAACTCAAAACCATTCCATACATAGGAATAAGCCCAATCACGTCTCCTAAACTCCTCATAATGAACATGATAAATCAAACCATATGAACAAGAAGATAGACATGCTAACATCCCTCAACAGAACCCTCTAGAACCAATAATTGGAGCTCAAGATCTATATCTACGAGAAGATGAAACATAAAGTAAAATGCATCTAAAAGGATGGGCAATACCTCATAGATGATAAACTACCAAGTAGACCAAGAGTGGGGAATGAGAATGCTCCTCTAGGATACACCAAGTCACATTGACTCTCTCCAAGAACAAACTCCTCTAGGTCCATAATGAACTCACGTCCATATCTAGGTGTAAGGCTCCTTAGTCTATCTGCTGAAACCTCCAAAGAGTAACCATCTCAACAAGTGTCTCTAATCACAAGAGAACTCTAGCCTCACCTAAGTCTCCAAGTATCCATGAGCACCTGTAACTAACCAATACATGCCAAACTCCAAACACAACATAGCACCATCATGAAGTAATCAAGAAAATGATCAAAGTACTCAATACCAAGAGAACAAACAAGACCACTGTCATTTCTCCTACTGCACATCTGCATAATCAAGAAGCTCATCATGACATCATGATCTAACCATCTCCTCATAAGAAGATCACATGCAACAAAGTGTACAATGATGCACACATCCTGTCTCAAGAGATCCTGTATCATGCCAATACTATAATCTAGAATCAAGAGCCCATCAAGACACAATAACATCTCTAAACAAGGGTAAACATGTCAAACTGACAAATCATAAACCCGACACCTCAACCAAAAACTCAAATAAGTCCTCCATGGTAAACCAAGATGCCAACATCTCCAATCATATGAAGATAACCATCTCCTGACAACTGAACTAGAAATGTCAAAGAACTCTCACAACCAAGAGCTCCTCCATGACACCAACATTTACTGTAGAAGGTCATCCATCATGTATGATGAATCCAACATGCTTCCAAAGCTCCCACTAAACTGTGATACTGAGCTATCCATGACAACAAAGTAACCGTCTCCTAAATGAAGATTATCCATGGCTCCAAACCAATCAAGGAATCCCACTGTAACATCAATAGCTCCCAAAATGTCTAGTGAACCAAAATATCCAAACAAGAAGAGAAAACCATCATTGTCAAAAGCTAACATAGAACCATGTATCCAAGCTCTCCATGACATCATGATAAACATGCTGCAAGTCCCAACAACCAACTAACCAGGCACTCTAATTATCCATCCTCTTATCCCAAAGCAACATACCAATGCACAAATGACCATAGACAAGGCCAACTGATGAAATCTGCATAAACATTAAATCAATCTCATGGGTATAGACAATCCACATTCGAGTCATCTCATTGTAGCCAAGGGGTAGCTAATCCACAAAACTACATAACTCGTAGATCCAAAACAAATGTAACATGCAAACTCATCATCACACTAGTAAACTACAAACTAAGATATCAAAGAAGATAACTTGTAGACTCCAAGACTCAAACTCCAAATCAACTCTAGATTTGATTTCCCAACAAGTCCACAAATGAATACCATAGTCAAGGAACTAATGAAGCATCTAGGAGATAAGAACAATCCCCTAAAACAAAACCACAACACCACCAGTAATCATGAATCAAACATCATAGCCCATACCATTCAATCACATACATGATCATGTCATGCCAATGCAAAAGTGAACCTACAATCCATGATACCATAATCATCATCATCACTGTACCTGTACTCAACTCCCACTGAAACGAGACTCCAAGTCTCACACGAGTATCAACCATGTCCTCAATCTAGAAGACAACCTGTACCTGTCTCGATCAAAGTCATAACTTTGAAAACACCTGTAAACCTATATCAGGGAGCACCAAATCTGAAAACCTGCTATACCATGCTGATGGTCTCATAGCAACATGTACTCCCACAAGTTTGTGCCAACAAATCCATCTGAATGCACTCGTAAACGCACTCTGAATCTCAGGCACCTACAAGTGATCAAACAAGTACCAAACTCTCTCTACACACCAAACTAAAAATCTACATAATCCAAATTGTAGTACACTACAAGAGCTCTCCAACGCCTATCTAAAATCCAAAATCTGATTCCGTATGCAAAATTTATGAGCATAAAACTGTACCAGAGCAATGCGGACTTCAAACACCAAATTCTGATACAAATGACAAAATCTGATAATGAAACCTATACCACTTCATAGTGCTTGGAGAGAGCTTTCTGATGCCTATAAGAAGTCGAAAAAATGATACCGTATGTGAAAGTTATGCCCTTCGGAAGAAAAGGCACTCCAAGGGCTAAAACTAGACCCCTGGTACCATGATGACTTGGTATGACGTCATTTCTGACATCATCGCTGCTGATTGGGCATGAGGTGGTGCTGACATGGTGCTGGGTTGACATAATTCATCTTTGACAGGCATATTTAAAATTGTTTTCCATTTTGCTTTATTTTCTCCATGGACTCCAAATATCAAAAGGAGGTTTAATATTTTAAAAAATCCAAAATTAAAAACTTTAAAATAAAAGTTTTATTGCTGTCATAAAAATGCCTCCAATGTCCACTTTGAAAACAAAGTTTAATAAATTTCTTTTAATATTTAAAAGCCCTAAAAGGGCTAAGGTGGCTCCACTTGATATTAAAAGGGGAATTTTTTTTTTTTGGTTTAAAAGCCCATACGAGCTACCTTGGACACCATGGCACAAGGGCCAACTGACTGGCATACCATGCTACACAGTAGCGCAAGGGACAGGTTATGGGGATTTACCCCCCAAATTTTTTGTTTTGTTTTTTTTAAATTTTCTATCTTGAATTTTTCCTTTCATTGCCTATAGTTTGATTTTTAAAACAAAAATTTTCTTTTCAACTATAGAACGAAAATTTACATGTGCAGGGAAAGAAGTTTTTTTTAATAATTTTTCTTGCAGAGCGTACCTACAACCGTACGGTCGTATCGGTGAACCAGGTGGTGGCATAGAAATTTTACATTTTGCTCCTGTGGCTGAAAATAGGTAAATTTTATATGAATTTTCATCTCTCAGGCCCCCTGGACTCAATGGCGAGGTCCGTTTTGTCCTAGGAGGTCATTTGTGAAAGTTCCTCCTCAAAACCCTCATGAAGCTAAACCTAAAAAACCCTCTTCAGCCATGATTTTTCAATCACCCGATCTGCAAAATATACAACAAATCTCTAATACCCAGAACCCCCAATCTGTAATACAACCTGTACAAAACCTTATAGTGTCCCAAATCCTTACATGCATTGCCATGGCTTCCACTTTGTACCTGATCTACACAAACCAGGGTTATACATATCCAGGGAGCTCACACCTCCCTCAACCATGAACATGGCTCTGATACCAACTGTTAGGAATTTGTAGGTCTAATTAAACCAATTCCACATAACCCAATAGGAGAAACAAGATGCTGAAACAAACTATAATACAAAGATCAAATGAACAAGCAACAAGATAACACAAGATATACCCTGGGAAAACCCTTTGCAGGGAAAAACCCAGCCTCCAAAAACATCCACACTCAAATGTATTATTCAGCAATAAGAGTATTACAATACAATCCATGAATCTCCATGAATACCCCTGAACCATCAAGCACCTCCAATGCAACCTCCATGTGTACCAGCATGAATCCACACATCACCTGCCATGCTTCACAATATGCACTTATAGGAGAGAGCTCAATACAATGACAGTCTCTCACAAACCTTCAATCCAACTACAAAGAAACAACCAACATTACCCAAACCACTAACCATGTGCTTTCTTTTATAGACTAAGCTCACACAAATACAACTTGTGGTATTGGATAAAACCATGTGCCCCAAAAAACTATGGTAACACAAAACCATCAACTTATAAGACCACTTGACCCCACATTTGACTATTGGTACTAACTTTTTCCAATTAATCAAATAATACAAATAATAATTAATTACTCTATGTGTCCCACACACATAAAATAAATAACCTAATGTTACAATACAACTTATACAAGTGGTAACTGAATAAAATAGTACAATATTATGCAAGGTGTACAACACCTATCCCAATAGATATAATAGAAGAATGAATGTGGCCAGCAAGGTGACATTGAGTCTTGGGATGCCTCCAAAGTGCTATACAACCCATAGAAGGAGGGCATAGATAAATGACTCAAGTATTATTCATGGAGAGGCTCAAACTATAAAATCACATGGCACTATCAAGGAGCAACCGTTAGAACATAGATGCAAGAAAGAAGACACTTAATTAAAACCTGAAGGTGTTTTGGTAATGGCAGTCATCATGATTGAAGTTGTGTAATAATACAATGTATATAAAATTAAAGAGAGACATTTCCAAATCAGAGGATGCTGCCTATGATAGGCGCAGTCAACAGATAGAGGATTGGATCCAAATAAAGCCCCATTTCATCAAGGAACTCAAGACAAATATCAAGGCGCTGCTAACAATGAAGGCACCTACACATAAAGTTTCATGGTTTAAACTGATCATTTTCAATCAAAAGTGGTGCGGCCTGTCACAAGAAGCTGCCAATACAAGTAAGGAGCAGTTTCAAAGGATCACAGTCATAAGAATGATGCACAAGCAACAAAAGATGAAGGCATTAGAGGCTCGATCCAAATATAGGTGTGTAGAATTATCTATAACAATGGCGTCAGTTGGAGTGACTAGTTAATAAGAGGGGCATTGCCTATATGTCTAAAGCTATTGGCCTGTCAAGGAGTATGGCCTCCATTAGCAAAATCAGAAGAGGAACTCAGCATACAAGAGCCTTATGCTATTTCTAAATGGCACATAGAGCACAATCAAAGATGTACAACTTCCATGAAGGCACATTGTCGGTATAATGGTTAAAACTGTCCATAATGATGATGCTCAGCATAGACAATATAATACAAAGGAGTGATGTCACAAGCATATAACATATGGAGTCTCAACTTCTAAACAAGAAGTGGCCTATCTAAATACTCAGCTTCATCAGAGGAAGGAGGCATGGTAGTGTTCTAAATGTTTAGCATAGGCATGAAAATGGCACGGCCTTTTTAAAGTAAAGACACAGAGCAAATGATAAAAGAAAACAGAGATAGGGTTCATAATGCATAAATACATAACCACCATCAGATCTAAGAACACGTCAATGATAGAGGCACAAAGAGAGAAGTAAGCATCGGAGGTCACCATGTGGTTGAGTCTGAAGAGAATGCAAAGAGAGAGTAGCTCAAGGGACTAGCAGAAGCCACCATGTGGAAAGTTGCGGGAATTGAGGAAAAATAAAGATGAGCGGAGTCCACCACGTGGTTGAACTCGAAGAGAGAAAAAAATCAAAAGCTTTGTTTCATTTTAATAAATGCACCAAAAGTCATGAAAAGTCATTTTATTTTTTAAGGTAGCCGAGTCTTTTATAGAGTACAAAACATGTGGGCCCCTCCTTCAACATTAAATATAAGAGCCTCTCAAATTTTAAAGTGCCACGGGAAGAGAGATCAGTTTTAAGTAAAGATTAAAATTTTTAATAAAATTGAAACATATGATGTGGGTCCCTCTAGCTAAGAAATTTATGAAACAAGCCACAACAAAGATTAAAGTGAAGTTTCATTAAAATAAGATTTTTTTTGACTCCTCATAGAAGATATAAAATGATGTAGCCCTAAATAATATGCAACCTCTCTTTCACGGCAAGCTACAGTAAAATGGAGAGAGAACGGCAGGGGTTTTCTCATGCTGGTAAAAATAGAGGCAGAGATGCATTTTTAGCCAGTTTCAATTTAGTTGGAGAGACAGTTGCAGAAACAATCATAGCCAGTTTTGTGCCAAGATTTCCTGGGCAGTTAGAGATATTTCTTTTGGGGTTTTTGGCTATAAAGGTAGATCCAAGAGGCAAAGTTAGATAGTTCCAGAGTTCTACAGTTTTTTAGATCGGAGATGAGAGCAGTAGACAGAGATTTTTTCTTCTTGCCTTAGCAGTTCTTTCTTTCATGAGAATGTAACATGTTATTTTGTGTAGCAATTTCTACCTCTATAAATTTGTTATCCATTCAAATAATGAGAAATATTGTTCTGTGCATATCTGAGTGTCTCTGTTTCTATTTTTTTTCATTCTCTGTGTCTTTGCCTTTATTAAATCTCCTTATTAAACTGGGTATCAATCATGCATTTATGCTCTTTGGTTTCTCAGTTCATCTTTAAGGGTTTAACACTGTGCTATTGGTTGAGTTTTAAATTTGGCGTATCGCCTTAGATCTATGTATTTGTATCTGTAATCTTGTTTTTACTTCTAACCTTTTCCCAAACCTCCAATGAAAAAATGGAAGAGCCAGCTTCCTTAAGATCTAGAGGTCGCTTCAGGGGTCAATCTCACATCTCTGAAGTTTCCCATGTTGTTGATGGATTAGACCCACAAATTTATGCATCAACAATTTTTGGCATGCCCAGTGGGACTGGAATCAAAGACTTGGGTCTTTGTTTTCCCTGAATGTTTGCCCTGTATTTTGTGATTTTGATAGAAAATCATAGAAATATCTACTCATAGGAGCATGAATCATCCATTTGGTGACTCTACTGAAGGCTCTATTGTCACATAGAATTGCACCCTTCTTGGAAAGAGTCCAAGCATTCTAATGACACAATGGGAATGATCTCGAAGTGTCAGACCTTGCGAACTAAGATCAGACTTCCATAGAAGGCTGGTTCGTCATTCTAAGCCTAATTCTTAGAGAAAACTATCTAAACCTAGTGCTAATGCTTCCAAGGAAAAAGGGTTAAAAGGAAACTGAAAAGGAAATAGAGGTGATGCACCAAATTCAGTGAGCGATGGTGATCTTGGTCTAGACACAATAATGATCTCAATCATGAAGGGAATTCACACAGACTTATGAGGGTAATTGAGGCTTCGGTATGAAGATCAAACCTATAGAGGAGCAGCTTTACTCACAGAACATACTATAACTCCAAGTAAAACACATAAATTAGGACACAAGAGAGGCAAGAAATCATGCATATATTGATCATGAAGGCCAGAAACTATTACATTATAGAATATCCAGTAGTAGGAAAAGACACAGTATAGCTAATTACATTCATTGGTTGATAAACAGGAAGATAGTAAAGGCTAGATTCAGGCACAGTGAGTCATAGTCCCTTACCCTGCAATTACACTAAGAGGTCTAACTACAGAAAATTCGGCAGCATAACAACCCAAAAATTACCATCCTCCTCAACAATGAGGTTACAATGTCTTATATAGGTCAAGTTCTTGTGCAGGGAGATGCTGAGGTCACTCCACAGGATTCGAGGTCATCAATGCAGGAACAGGAGCATAGAGATAGGGGCATGGTGAAAAGACAAGAACCATGTCATTGGCAGATCCGCAGCTTGAGAAATGGTTGCCCACATGCAAAAGAGGGAAAAACATGAAGTGAGGAGCACAAAAGTCATTGCAGGCCACGAGGATATCTACTAGCAAGCTAGAGGAACCCATGTGCATTGAAGAATTTGACCATCCACCATGAATGCACCAAAAAAGCTCACCAACTGGAATAAATGCAACATATCAACCTTTGTAACACACCAAGGGGTTGCTGAGATGTCATATTGACCAAGCATGCAAATCTAGATCATATCTTGAAAGTGGGCATATTCCCCTCAAAAGCCCGCCAGATGAAAGAGGAGGCAAAAGTAAGCACTTTTGCCTTTTGAAGCATGTTGAAATTTGCCAGAATGAGGGAGATATCCGCGGTCAAATTTGCGGTCAACTGCATCTTGCACTTGTATATCACTTTGCATATGCAATTGTATATGCACTTTACACTACTAGGTTCACTTTATGCATTTATGCAATTTTCTTTCCTTTCACTTTTTGCATATTCAATTTTTTGTATATGCGATTGTATGTGCCTTTGTATATTTGCTTTTGTATATGCAAATGTATATACAATACAATTGCCAACATACAAAAGTGAGCCTTGACTTTTGTATCGCCTTTTGCATCAGACTTTGAATCACCTTTGAATCTCCTTGACACGTTTCATTATTCCATTGGCCGCTGAGCTGTGGCCCTATCGCTACAAAATAGATTGATGAAGGAACTGGGGCCCACCACTGCATAGAAGACATGGAAAGAAACCCCATTAGGTTGTTGAAGAGACTCCCAGTTGAGTGATGCCGATACACAAAAGTTTCGCTGAAAACCCATTGTATGTGCTTTTGTATATGCAATTGTATATGGGAGATGCAATCGCCAAATATACAATTTGTGGAACTCAATGGATTATTAATCAAAATGGAACTTGAAAATAGGTCTGGCCTTGTATCTTGCTTTTGCATATTGCATATACATGCAATTATACATACAAAATATGTTTGACTTTTCTACCTTTCGGTATGTACAAATGCACTTTGTACCTTTTGATTCTGCATCGGCATGCGTGATTGCATCTTGCTTTGTTGTATATTTCATTGTATTTGACTTTGTATCCCACCTTGTATATTGCATATACATTAGACTGTCAGGGAGACCTTGGACTTGTCATATCGATAGGCCAAAGTCTCGTCGGTGACCCCTTGTATATTCTTTTTATATATCACCTTGCATCTGATCTTGCATCTACATTGGCCTATCAGCGAAACCACAACCAAGTCATGCCGATACACAAAAGTTTCACCAATATGTCTTTTGTATCCTCCCTTTGTATCTGACCTTGCATATGACTTTACATCTTCCCTTGTATATGCAATTGTATATGCAATACAACAGATATACGTACAATGACACATACAAAGATGCATACAAAATGACTAAGTATAAAACTGAGAATTGTCTGCAATGGAAGGCACTTGAAGACAAAGGGTTTCTGTGTTTTTCTGGGTTTTTTGCATGGATTCTCTAGGCAAGATTTTGGGAAATTTTACAAGGTAGAGCATGAGAAAATGTAGGATAAGATCTCCATCCTTGTATTTAGGCTTTCTCTGATCAAATTTCTTTGATAGAAAGAGGGGGACATGAATATTTTGGGGCTAGGAAAAATATGACAACATTTTTGGTGACCTCTTAGGGATGTTTTCCTACTAAACATTAGATCAGTGGCCTTATGCATCCATTAGTTATGGAGTCAAAATAGACTACAACACCGGGCAAGCTACCAAGCCAAAACAGAAAACAACAAGCAAGCATGTATCTTCTAATGAGAATACAATAGAGTGCAAGGCCACTTATTGAAAGGAAACCTGAAAATAAAATAAAACCTACTCTAATCCTAAACTAACCAGTCAGAGGTGACCTTAAACAAAGCCATTAAATGGTTCTTGAAAGTAACTACCCTTCCTTAATAATTTACAATGTTTCTCATGCATGTGGGTAGCTAAAAAGAGGTGAGTGAGGGATGGGCATATAACAAATTGACAAAACACCTCCCCCAAAAATGGGATAAACTCACCTATCCCACTAGATTGATTGTTGATGTTGCTAGCTTGTGGTGAATAAATAGGCTGATCCCACCCATTTTGAAGCTCAACTTCATGCTAGAGGTAAGCATGACAAGTGGTGACTCCTCTTGATGTGTCTCCAGTTGGGCTAGATACCTGATTGGGCATCCCCTTGAAGTAACATGCAAATCATCACTGCTGCATGTATATCTATGCTTTGTTCCTACAACCTTCTGTTGTTGATCTAAATATTCTGGTTCTTGGATCTCAAATGGAGGCATTACTGCCTCCCTCATATGTTCAAACTACTCATGGTTTACCTCATCTAGAGGCATTGATTTACTATCCAGGTTTGAGCAAAAATCATCAAGCTCATCCCAAAAATGAGCCTCCTCCAAGTCCTCTGTACTTTCTAGTACATGACTACTCATATGCTCTTTTTTATGGGCTAGCATTTCACTATTAGGCTAGGTCTCAACTTGCAAGAATTCATCATTATTCTCATTGTTCTCTTGTTGCTGCATATCCACAACCAGTTGCTCGTCTTCTTCATCTTCATCATAACCAGGTAGCTCATGAATCAAAGAAACCTCATCTTCTTCCCAATTCAGAAACACACACTCAGCCTACATCTGTCTTTGTTCCACCATAGCCTGTTGGCTAAGTCCAATTTGTTGTTTTAGGGCCGTTGATGGATTGCACGAATGATGGCGCTCATTACCCTAGGCTAATTTTCTCTGAAATGGAATGAGCCTTCTTGGTGTATTTGTAGTAGTTGAACTCATGAGGTTTAGGGGCATAGCATAGTTTAGATGTCTTTGTCTTTGATCATTCCCCTGACGAGGCTGGCAGCTGAACGAATAGGGTTGATTAGGAACTTGGTATGGCACATTAGGTGTAGGAATTGGTGCTGTAATTGGTTGCATGACTGGGGCTTCTAGAAATAATGGCATTGGAGGCCTGGGAATAATCTTTCCAGCCAAAATTAGATAATTTTCTGCCCTAATGGCTACTTCATAGGCATTAGGTAACACATCTCCTCCTAGAGATTGGATCATGACAACAATATCACTGCTCATGGATCTCAAATAATATAGGAAGGCAGCATTAGGGGAAGGTCTTACCAATGGTGGGATTTTGTACCAAGTCCTTTGAAATCTGTAATTGAAATCCACCATAAATTCATATGGAACCCTTTTAATGGTGGTCAACTATTCTATTAGGGACAAATGGTCATTCTTGTCTTTAAAATGCTGACATAGCCTTGTTCCTAAATCATCCCATTCCTGAATTGATCCTGTAGGTAACCCCCTGTACCACTGTAGCGCCTTTCCTTTCAAAGAAACAACAAGGAGCCTCACAACGACATTGTCCTGAGTAACATTGTGAATGGAGCATATGCTGGCAATGTCTTGGATGTGCTCATCAAGTGTAGTGGCACTTTCACCAGTGAAAAAGGGAATAGCCTTTATAGCTGGGATAGGGATATCATTATATTGTGTGAGGTCGAGAGGGCTTTCACCATTAAAGGCCACAAATGGTTTATTTCTTGGTTGAGCCATGATAGTGATGTGAATAATATGCTAGGTATATGGAAGCCTATTCTCGATGGAGGGAAAAAATCATGACTTTAATAACCGCTTGACATACTAGAGCATTAAAAAGAAGGGATGTATCAAACATTCCTTGAAAACAAGGGTAACAGGGCTATCTTGGAGAGAAACTGGATACATACCAGAGGGGGAGTCGTCAACGATTGAGGTACTTCCAAAAGCTGAGTAGACTAGGAAGACCACCAAAATCTTGATCTTTGATGCAATTTTAGGCACTTGTGCTACTTTCACCAGTAGGTTTGTTCAGTAGAGTCACCATGGTGTTGGAGAGATTGCCCTGAATGGCAAGAGGCACTAAAGAGCACACCAGAACTCTTCAATGGATGATAAGGATCATCAAGTTAGTCCCACCAGGCATGCCAAAAACTATTGTCACATAGAATTGCACCCTGCTTGGAAAGAGTCCAAACATTCTAATGACACAATGGGAATGATCTCAAAGTGTGGGACCTTGTGAACTGGGATCAGACCTCCAGAGAAGGATGGTTCCTTATTCTAAGCCTAATGCTTAGAGAAAACTATCTAAACCTAGTGCTAATGCTTACAGGGAAAAAGGGTTAGAAGGAAACTGAAAAGGAAATAGGTGTGATGCACTAGATTCAGTGAGTGATGGTGATCTTGGTGTAGACACAACAATGATCTCAATCATGAAGGGAATTCATAGAAACTTATAAGGCTGATTGAGGCTTCAATATGAAGATCAAACCTATAGAGGAGCCGCTTTACTCACAGAATAGACTATAACTCCAAGTAAAACATAGAAATCGGGACACAAGAGAGGCAAAAAATATGCATATATTGATCATGAAGGCTAGAAACCATTACATTATAGAATATCTAGTAGCTGGAAAAGACATAGTATAGCTAATTACATTCATTGGTGGATAAACAAGAAGATAGTAAAGGCTAGATTCAGGCATAGTGAGTCACATTCCCTTACCCTGCAATTACACTAAGAGGTCTGACTACAAAAATTTGGCAGCATCACAACCCAAAAATTACCATCCTCCTCAACGAGGTCACAATGTCTTATATAGGTCAAGTTCTTGTGCAGGGGGACACTGAGGTCGCTCCACAAGATCTGAGGTCATCAATGCAGGAACAGGGGCATGGTGAAAGGATAGGAACCATGTCGCTGGTAGATCCATAGCCCAAGAAATGGTTGCCCACATGCAAAAGAGGGTAAAACATGAAGTGAGGAGCACAAAAGTCATTGTAGGCCACGCAGATATCTACCAACAAGCTTGAGGAACCCATCTGCATTTGAATAATTTTACCATCCACCATGAATGCACCTGTAAAGCTCACCAACTAGAATAAATGCAACATATCAACCTCTGCAACATGCCAAGGGGTTGCTAAGATGTCCTGTCAGCTGAGCATGCAAATCCAGATCATATCTTGAAAGTGAGGATATTCCCCTCAAAAGCCCGCCAGATGAAAGAGGAGGAAAAAAAAAGCACTTTTGCCTTTCGAATCATGTTGAAATTCGCTAGAATGAGGGAGATATCTGTAGTCAAAGTTGTGGTCAACTGCATCTTGGACTTGTATATCGCTTTGCATATGCAATTGTATCTGATCATGCATATGCAATTGTATATGCACTTTACGTTGCTAGGTTCACTTTATGCATTTATGCAATTTTATTTCCTTTCGCTTTTTGTATATTCAATTTTTTGTATATGTGATTGTATGTGCCTTTGTATATCTACTTTTGTATATGCAAATGTATGTACAATACAATTGCCAACATACAAAAGTGGGCCTTGACTTTTGTATCATATTTTGCATCAAACTTTGAATAGGCTTTGAATCTCCCTGACACGTGTCATCATTCCATTGGCCACTGAGTTGTGGCCCTATTGCTACAAAATAGATTGATGAAGGAACTGGGGCCCCACCACTGCATAGAAGACATGCAAAAAAACTCCATTGGGTTGTCGAAGAGACTCCCACCCGAGTCATGCCAATATGCAAAAGTGTAGCCAAAAACCCATTGTATGTGCTTTTGTATATGCAATTGTATGTGGAAGATGCAATCGCCAAATATACAATTTGTGGAACTTAATGGATTATTAATCAAAATGGAACTTTAAAACAAGTTCGGTCTTGTATCTTGCTTTTGCATATTGCATATACATGCAATTATACATACAAAATATGTTTGACTTTTCTACCTTTCGGTATGTACAAATGCACTTTGTACCTTTTGATTCTGCATCGGCATGCATGACTGCATCTTGCTTTGTTGTATATTTCATTGTATCTAACTTTGTATCCCACCTTGTATATTGCATATACATCAGATTGTTAGGGAGACCTTGGACTTGTCATACCAATAGGCTAAAGTCTCACCGATGACCCCTTGTATATTCTTTTTGTGTATCGCCTTGCATCTGACCTTGCATCTGCATCAGCCTATCTGCGGGACCACAACCAAGTCCTGTTGATACACAAAAGTGTCACCAATATGTCTTTTGCATCCTCCCTTTGTATTTGACCTTGCATATGACTTTGCATCTTCTCTTGTATATGCAATTGTATATGCGATACAATAGATATACATACAATGACACATACAAAGATGCATACAAAATGACTAAGTATAAAACTAAGAATTATCTGCAATTGAAGACAAAGGGTTTCTGGGTTATTCTAGTTTTTCTGCAAGGATTCTCCAGGCAAGATTTTGGGAAATTTTGCAAGGCAAAGCATGAGAAAATGTAGGATAAGACTTCCCTCCTTCTATTTAGGCTTTCTTTGATTGGAATTTTTTGATAGAAAGAGGGGGACAGGAATATTTTGGAGCTAGGAAAAATATGACAACATGCTCTTTCTCAGATCTTTGCTTCTTTTGATCATGGAAGCCCCTGGTATCTATGTGCATCTATAGATTCCTGTAAGAGATCTACCTTTTATGACTTGGGATTCAAGTCCTCTTGTTCTTCAGTAGCAAGGTCAAGTTCCTAATACAACATGGAAGGCACTGCCTCACTTTCTTGGAGATGGCTCAGTTTGTCCTATAGACCACATTCAAGATGTTGCAAGTTTATGCATTGTTCACAATGTCACAATTGGGAATCATGCCCTCTTGTTGCTTGCATCTTCCCTCAAAGGCAAAGCAAATGAATGGTATAGAAGTTTGCAGCCTACTTCAATCACAGGATGGGATCAACTTGGAGGACTCATTTATAATCAGTTCAAAGACAAGACAGATCTTAGCACTCTCACCCAGAATCTCATCACCATCAAGAGGCATCCTGTGGAGCCCATACATGATTTCAATTCAAGATTTGACAAGGTATGGAAAAAATTCTCAGTTGACATGAGGCCTCCTCTAGTCTTTGCATTTCTTTATTATTTAAAGGCTCAAGATCCTAAGATCTCTGTGATGATCCAAGCCTTAGGAGGTGAAACTCTACCCCAGTCATATGATCTTGCTATTAAGGCTGAAAATAGCCTCATAGAGGCTAGCAAATTGTCTCCTCTGCCCTTAAAACAACTGATGCCTCATGCAAATAACCTATCTCAATCTCTTTCTTGTAGTCAAATGGATGTAGATTTTAATCCACCCACCCTCCCTACTAATTTGTCAAATCACGAGGAGATGATGGAGGTAAAAGAACTTATAAAAACACTCTCTCGAGATCAATGACCTCAAGGATGAAGCCATGTATAATGCTAATCCAATTTTCATGCCTCCATGTCTGTGTGAACAACAACATTGATATAGTCAGAGAATGCCCAATTTTCCTAAAAATAATGCATTACAAACCTCTGTAGCTACATATCAGCCCATAGAAGTCATAGATCAGGTTCTTTGCCACTTTGATGTTAAAAAATATCTGAGTCTTAATGATCAAGATACAAGAAAGAAAGTGGCTCCTGTGTGTCCTTTTGGTTACTAGCAGTAAACATATGTGGCAAGGTGTGATTTAGAGTTACTGTCAAATCTTAAATCAGATTTAGAAGAGGCTTATGAGGTGACACTTCTAGAAGCTGAAAAGTACTAGGTCCATAGTGATGCTACATCTGTATCTCATTTTGAGGAGGAGTTTACAAATGATATTATACCATAATCTACAAAGGGTGATTGTCTTTATTTCAGTCATGAGGTTTCACATTTTGAAGAAGATAGCACAAGTATGCTTTAGGGGCAGCATGATGAGGATTTCTTCTCACTTTTCAATAAGGATATCAACTATTGAATGCAGAAGATCCTACGATTGAGCAAGTGGATGGTTGTTTTATAAGGCCTCCTGTACCAAATCATAAAGATGATTTTGAAAGAAACACAAATGCTAGAGTTGATTTGTTTTGTATTCTTGAAGAGGGTTATTGTCTTCTTCTTGATGAAGATTCACAGCTTCGTAATGATGAGATCCAAAAAGACGTCTGCAAAAGTGAGGAATCACATACTAAGTCACACATTTAGCCCCACTATACACCATTCTTCTTGCAAGAGGGTATTCTGATCAGGTTCAAGGTTGTAATGGGTAGCTCTAACATCTGTACACTTGCTTTTGATGCTACCATCAGTCATCATCCTATTGAAGAGCTTGCAAAAGAAGTCACTAATGGATTCTTGTTGACAGAAGTTTTCGAATGCAAGTAGAGGAATGAGCTTCAAAGCTTGATTTTACCATCCCACCCTCCACTGAAGTATGAACACTATGATGATCAACCTGAGTGGTATTTTCATACTAAGGATGAGCCTCTGAAGTGTAGAAAGATGAAAAGGTACAAGTTTCTATTATACTTTTTCATGTATTTCATATGGTTAGTTATCAGTGTAATGTGGATTCAATGGAGAAGCATAATCAGATATGGCAGTTACTTTGTTGTCCCAGTTAATGGGCATGTCCCTGTGTGTTTTAGTTGTCAATAATTTAGTGTTAGTTTTCAGAATAAGCTACAACAGTAGCATTAGTTTCAGATTTAGTCAGATTGTTTTCAATAAATATCAGTTGCTGCTTATGGATGGGAGTCAGTTCAGTGATTCAAGATAGGATCAGTTTTGTGGTTAAGCTCTGTGTCAGTTTCAAGTTCAAAATCAAGGCAATTGTGTTTCAGTCTGGTTGCACAGATATTGGGTGCCACTCCATTTTTAGTCTTGAGGATGTCTCAGTTTTAGCCTATTTTGACTCTATGCCCAATGGATAATGCATTGTTTTCTTTGGGTTAGTAGTGAGCAGGCCCAGTTTCCTAGCAAGTCGCTAAGAACGGGTGATAAATTTTCTCACCGTTTCAAAACTTTTTCAACATGTGTCAAATTCAAGGTTATATGGTTCAAGATAGTGGGATTCATATTAGGATGAGATTCAATGTTGTTTCAGAGAGAATTTCAAGTAAAGATTGAGTCTTGGCTCATGAAATAAAATTGGCACATCAATGAGGTTGTATTGTTCTAAACATAGTAACATTGCAATCAAATGAAATCGGTTCAAGATGCATCCACCATTTAAAGTGTTCATGGCTACAATGAAGGTACAATTGAAGATATTGAGGCACATTCATATTTAAAAGGTGAAACATTGCTATGCAAGTCAAAGACACGTTGCCTTATAAGTACTGCCAATAAGATCAAAACAACCCATTTTCAAATCATAGTTTAGTATGAGGGATCAAAGTGCTCTTTAGTTTCAATGCATTGTTAAGATTGGAACATTTCAAAGTATGATGTAGTCATATAAGGATATACGGCTATACAAAGTGAAGCATTAATGAAAATAGAAACCACCAGCTCTAATAACTCATAGAAAAGTCTAAAAGATTGCACATCTTCTTGTTTTAGGTGAAGCTTCTCACAGATCAAAGCTCGCCACATTGTCAAAGAAAATGCAACTCATTGAAGGCGCCAACGTCCAAGGATCACACTGCTATTCTTCATAGAGGTTTAGCTCAATATGAGTGAGGGAAGCCTATTGAGAGGCTTGATCTCAATCACTAAAGGCACTTTTAGATCCAAGATATAATAGAAGAATGAATGTGGCTAGCAAGGTGATGTTGAGTCTTGGGATGGCTCCAAAGTGCTATACAACCCATATAAGGAGGGCATAGATATATGACTCTCAAGTGTTATTCATGGAGAGGCTCAAACTATAAACTCACATGGCGCTGTCAAGGAGCAACCATTCAAACACAGATGCAAGAAAGAAGGCACTTAATTAAAACCTAAAGTCATTTTGGTAATGGCAGTCATCATGATTGAAGCTATGTAATAATACGATGCATATAAAATTGAAGAGAGATATTTCCAAATCAGAGGACACTGCCTATGATAGGTACGGTCAATAGATAGAGGATCAACTCCAAATAAAGTGCCATTTCATCAAGACACTCAAGACAAATAATGAGGCATTGCTAACAATGAAGGTGCCTACACATAATGTTTCATTGTTTAAACTGATCATTTGCCATCAAACGTGGCACGGTCTGTCACAAGAAGCTGCCAATATAAGTAAGGAGTGGTTCCAAAGGATCATGGTCATAAGAATGATGCACAAGAAACAAAAGATGAAGGCATTAGAGGCTCAATCCAAGTATAGGTGTGCAACATTATCTATAACAAAGGCATTAGTTGGAGCAGCCAGTTAATAAGAGGGGCATTGCCTATGTCTGAAGCTATTGGCCTGTCAAGGAGTGTAGCCTCCATTAGCGAAAGAAGAAGAGGAACTCGGCATATAAGATCCTTATGCTATTTCTAAATGGCACACAGAGCATAGTCAAAGATGCACAACTTCCATGAAGGCACGCTTCTAGTATAATGGTTAAAATTGTCCACAATGATGATGCTCAGCATAGACAATATAATACAAAGGAGTGATGGCACAAGCATATAACATATGGAGTCTCAACTTCTAAACAAGAAGTGGCATATATAAATACTCAGCTTCATCAGAGGAAGGAGGCACACTAGTGTTCTAAATGCTTAGCATAGGCATGAAAATGGAACGACCTTTTTAAAGTAAAGACACATAGCAAATGATAAAAGCAAATAGAGATAGGGTTCATAATGCATAAATACACAGCCACCATCAGATCCAAGAACACATAAATGACAGAGGCAAAAAGAGAGAAGCAAACATCAAAGGTCACCATGTGGTTGAGTCCGAAGAGAATGCAAAGAGAGAGTAGCTCAAGGGACCAGCGGAAGCTACCACGTGGAAGATGCGGGAGTTGAGGAAAAATAAAGATGAGCGAAGTCCACCACGTGGTTGAGCCCGAAGGGAGAAAAAAAATCAAAAGTTTTGTTTCATTTTAATAAATGCACCAAAATTCATGTAAATTCATTTTTATTTTGTAAGGCAGCTGAGTCTTTTATAGAGTAATAAAACATGTGGGCCCCTGCTTCAATATTATATATAAGAGCCTCTCAGATTTTAAAGTGCCACGGGAAGAGAGATCAGTTTTAACTAAAGATTAAAATCTTTATTAAAATTGAAACATATGATGTGGGTCCCTCCAGCTAAGAAATTTATGAAACAAGCCACAACAAAGATTAAAGTGAAGTTTCATTAAAATAAGGATTTTTTTGACTCCTCACAGGAGATATAAAATGATGCAGCCCTAAATAATGTGCAGCCTCTCTTTCATGGCAAGCTACAGTAAAATGGAGAGAGAGAGAGAGAGAGAGAGAGAGAGAGAGAGAGAGAGAGAGAGAGAGAGAGAGAGAGAGAGAGAGAGAGAGAGAGAGAGAGAGAGAGAGAGAGAGAGAGGAGAGAGAGAGGAGAGAGAGAAGAGAGAGAGAGAGAGAGAGAGAGAGAGAGAGAGTGGGCGGGGGGTTTTTCTCACACTAGTAAAAAATAGAGGCAAAGATGCATTTTCAGGCAGTTTTAGTTCAGTTGGAGAGATAGTTGTAGATACAATCACAACCAGTTTTTTGCCAGATTTTTTGTCAAGATTTCCTAGGTAGTTAGAGATATTTTCTTTTGGGTTTTTTTGGCTATAAGGCAGATCCAAGAGGTAGAGTTAGACAGTTCCAGAGTTCTACAATTTTTTAGATTAGAGATGAGAGTAGTAGACATAGATTTTTTCTTCCTGCCTTAGTAGTTCTTTCTTTCATGAGAATGTAACATGTTATTTTGTGTAGTAATTTCCACTTCTGTAAATTTGTTATCCATTCAAATAATGAGAAATACTATTCTATACTATCTGAGTGTCTCTATTTCTAGTTTCTTTCATTCTTTGTGTCTTTGCCTTTGTTAAATCTGCTTATTAAACTAGGTATCAATTGTGCATTTATGCACTTTAGTTTCTCAGTTCATCTTTAAGGGTTTAACATTGTGTTATTGGTTGAGTTTTAAATCCAGCATATCACCCTAGATCTAGGTATTTGTATCTATAATCTTGTTTTTACTTCTAACCTTTTCCCAAACCCCCACTAAAACAATTGAAGAGCTAGCTTCCTTAAAATCTGGAGGTCACTTCAAGGGTTAATCCCATGTCTCTGAAGTTTCCCTTGTTGCTGGATTAGACCCACAAATTTATGCATCAACAGAAGGTATTGTATGGAATTCTTCAATCACCTACATGATTAGAGTATGCATAAATCCTGGTTGGAGGTTCTAAAAAAATGATTGTGAAAGACACCAAAGAGTCCTAAAAGGACTAGGTTTTCTCTTCCACACCTCCAAGGGGCTTAATGCCATCCACACTCCAAAAAAACATATTCCCTATTAAATGTCAAGGCAAATTAGAGAGGTTGATGAAAAGTCATGCAAACTTCCCAAGCATCTAGAAGTAGTTGGATGACTTGGACAACAATGAAGAAGATTTAGGGGTAGTTTGAGCACTTTCTAGGTATCTAGGAGCCTCAAAGACATACAAAGATGGAACAAGTCAACAAAACACCTTCATTAATTCTCAAAAAGATTTTAGGAGTTCACATCATGTAAGACTCTTCTTGGGTGCCCAACAAGAGGTTTGACTTAGTTTTAAGAGAATTTATTCTTCCTAGATTCTGTGCTAAATCTTCTCCCATGTTGGGTATGAGGATGGACTCCTAGGCTTGTTTTTGATAGTTATTTCATTTTTGGCTAAGGGTTGTAGCTTGTAAGATATGGATCCATCCAAAAGAAACATTGTAACTCATTTATTCTCAGTCCTAGTACTAGAGAAAACTTATTTTGTACATTTTCAAGAAATAAAGTTTCATTTAGACCTATTCTTGATGTAAGAATACCTACTTTTATAATAAACTATCAAATTTTCCTTCTTGAGATGATGTTCTATTGTTTTTTAAGTAGATGATGAATGCATCTTCCTATGTTTTATGCAAAATCCTTTGAGACATGTCTCATTCAAACACCTATATGTAGAAAACATACATTTTCTTCACTAGCAACCATACATCTACATATTTTCCTTTAGGATGTAACTTTTTCTTATGACAAACAAATTCCCTCTATCACTAGCAACCAGTGCCTTCTCCCTGTAAGAGGTATCCTATCATCAATCCAAAAAACAAAGATGTAACATTAACCCCGTGGACAAATGCATCACTATGCATCTTTAGTAAGAAGAAGGAGGGGCAATACCCCTAACTTCTACCAAAGATCCTCGAAGGTGTCCTTTGCAAGAGACTTTGTAAATATATCTACAATTTGATCCTTTGTTGGAACATATTCAAACTTCAATTCTTTATCTACAACCTTCACTCTCAAAAAGGGGTAGCTGATTGCTATATGCTTGGTTCTAGAATGCATCACTGGATTCTTGGAAATATAGATAGCACTTGTATTGTCACACAAAATAGGAATAGGCTCATCATACAATACCTTGATATTCTTAGGGGTTTGCTTCATCCAAAACACTTGTGTAGATTAGGAGGCTACTCCAATATACTTTGCCTCTACAGTTGATAAGGACACTGAGTCTTGCTTCTTTCTCTGCCATGAAACCAATTTGCTTCCTAGAAAGAAAGCACCACCACTTGTACTTCTTCTATCATCAATACAACCAGCCCAGTCAGCATAAGTGTATGCACTCAAATCAAAGTCATTACCTATTGGATATCATAGACCATAGTCTGGAGTTCCTATCAAGTATTTGAATATCCTTTTCATTGCCTTCTCATGTGTTTTCTTAGGATTGGCTTGATATTTGAAAACCACACATACTATGTGCATAATGTTTGGTCTAGAGGTAGTCAAGTAAAACAATGCTCCAATCATAGACCTATAGATAGTCTAATCCACCTCCAGAGACCCATCATCTTTGCTTAAGTGACATCCAGTGACCATGGGAGTACTCACTAGTTTTGAATCCTCCATACCATTCTTCAACAATTCTTTGACATACTTAGCTTGAGAAATAAAGATACCACCATCTAGTTGGGAATTTTGAAGTCCAAGGAAGAAAGATGTTTCACCAATCATGGACATCTCAAACTCTTTTTGCATCTCCTCAGTAAACCTTTTACACATATCATCATCTCCACCAAAAATGATGTCATAAACATATACTACAACTATCAAAATCATATCACCTTCTACCATTATATAATGACTACTATTTGTGGTACCTTTCTTGAAGCTCTGCTAAAGTAAGTACTTGTCTAATCTTGCATAGCAAGCCCTAGATGCTTGCTTAAGACCATACAAGGCCTTCTTAAGTCTGCATACCATGTCTCGATCTTCTGATATCTAGAAACCATATGGGTGTTTAATGTATACTTCTTCCTCTAGGTCACCATTCAAAAATGCTAACTTCACACCCATTTGATATACTTTAAAGTTATTATGAGCATCAAGAACAAGGAACATTCTGATTGCCTCCATTCTTTCTACTAGAGCATAAGTCTCCTCAAAATCAATGCCTTCTACTTAAGTGTATCCTTTGCATACTAATCCTAATTTGTTCCTTACAACTTCACCTTCTTCATTCAATTTGTTCTGAAACACCAATTTTGTTCCTATGATATTCTTGTTTGCTGGTCTAAGAACCATTTCCCATGTTTGATTATTCTCAATCTAATCCAATTCTTCTTCTATGGATTTTATCCATCCATCATCTTTGTTGGCTTCAGTAAAGGTCTTAGGTTCTTGATGAAGATACTTTTGATAACAAACACATGTTTGCTTGCTCATGTGTCTTGGAAAACCTTCTCTTTGTCTACACGCCTTCATTCTTGTGTCCAATGATTTGCTCTACTAAGTGATTCTTTTGGACATAATTTGTTGGGGTCTTAGGCATCTTCTTTGGTTCTTTGTTCCTTTTCCTCTTTCACTTCTTCTTCTTCATCCTCAATGCAAGGAAAGATATTAGATCCGAGGTCTTCTAAATCTTATGAGATTTGATATAAGTCTTCATCTACTTTGACATTTGTGCTTTCAATCATCTTTCCCAACCTTTTGTTGTAGCATCTATAGGCCTTGCTTTTGGTTGAGTAACCAAGAAAGATTCCTTCCTCACATCTTGAATCAAACTTTCCCAAGTCTTCTTCATCTCTTCTGATATAGCATTTGTTACCAAAGATCCTGAAGTATCTAACAATGGAAGGTCTTCCATACTACAACTCATAAGGGGTATTAGTGTTCTTGACCCTTAATCACACTCTGTTAGTTAGATAGGTAACATTGTGAATTGCTTCCTTCCAGTATATATTAGGTAGATATGCATCTTTCAACATTGCCCTAGACATTTCTTGCATAGTCCTATTCTTTCTTTCCACTAGTCTATTTTACTGAGGGGTTCTAGGAGTAGACAAATGCCTCCTAATACCATGATTGTCAAAAAACTTTTCAAATTCATTTGAAGTAAACTCACCTCCTCTATCTCACCTTAAACATTTGATCTTAGTATCCATTTCATTTTCAACCAAGGCTTTGAAAACTTTAAACTTATCAAGAGCATCATATTTTTCCCTTAACAAAGCAACCCAAGTCATTCTAGAATAATCACCAATGAGAAACATAAAATACCTTTCACCTTGTTGACTCTTTACTCGTGTAGGTCCACATAGGTCTGTGTGAATCAACTCCAATGGCGTTCAAGAGGAGTACTCCTTTATTTTAAAACTTCTCTTTGTCTGCTTTCCCATTTGACATTACTTACATATAGTGTTTGCAGGCTTGATTATCTTAGGCATATTCCTCACTGCATGAGTAGAGTTGATTCTTATCATATTATCAAAATTTTTGTGTCCCATTCTTTTGTGCCACAACCAACACACACCGGATTGAGCCAAAAGACATGTTCTTCCATTTACCTCTTTGAAGTGATAAATATCACCACATGTATTGATACCTTCTGCAACTAGCTTTTTGGATCCTACCTTCTTGATTTTATAACCATTGGCATGAAGATTGTAACCTTTCCTACACATCTGACTAACACTGAGAAGATTGTGTTGTAATCCTTTGACATGGAGAACATCCTCAGTCCTTTTCTTTCAATCAATAGTTATGACACCTTTTCCACATATTTGAGTTGATTCATCACCTGTAAACTTGATAGCTCCACCATCCCACTTCTCGAGGGTGATAAACTTCTCTTTGTCACTAGTCATATGATTTGAACAACCATTGTTAATAACCTAAGCTTTGGTTTCTTCTTTTGCATGGAAGGTAGTCCATACAACCATTGATCTTTCATTGTTTTAGACTATTTGCAAGGTATCGCATTTTCCAACATCATCCTTTTTGTTGCCAACATTCATGGCCAAGAAAAGTGTTTCATCATTTGAATCATCATGATCCTCATCTTTTGAAGAACAATTGTCTTCTATGGAAAACATACTCCTCTTGAATTTACTATTTCTATTACTTCTCCTAGTTTCTGTAAGAGGACATTTAGAAGCAAAGTCATCAACCTTTCCACAATTGAAACACTTGAAGAGTAACTTACCTTTATATTTTCCAGAGCCTTTCTTCAGTGTTCTTACAAAATTTTCTTTAGCATCGTCAGGGCTTTCATCTCAATCAGCAATCTCATCCTTTGTCTTTTTACTAACTTTGAATGAAGCTTCTTTCTTTGGAACATCACTATCAAATTCTCATTTGAAAAGCAGTAAGGGTCCCAAACATTTGGTCTAAAGAGTATTTATCCAATTCTGTAGTCTCCTCAATAGCATATACCTTATGAATGTAAGATTTGGGAAGAGATCTTAGAACCTTCTTCAGAATTTCATCCTTTTTTTATCTCACCACCAAGACTAGTGATTCCATTGACCACTTCATTCACTTAGAGTATAAATCAAACAATATTTTCATCCTCTATCATCTTTAGGGTTTCAAGTCTGCTTCTAAGGATTTGCATCTTAGTTTTCTTTACTTTCTTATCTCCTTCATAAATGGTTTCAATATTATCCCAGAATTCTTGAGTAGAGATACAACTCATCACCTTTGAAAGTTCTAAAATAGTTAATCCACTCATGATGGCAAACTTTGCCTTGGAATTGCTATTATACTTCTAGATTTCATCTGCATCTGTAGGAATAGTAGCAGGAATAGTGTAACCTTTCTTGATAGAATCCCAAACTCCACACCCTAGAGAATTGATTTAGGCTTCCATCCTTAGTTTCCAAAAATAATAATTTGTTCCATCAAACCTAGGTATCTTACTAGATTCATATTCTACCATCTCAGATCTTCCTCAAGCGGTTAACCTTCCCTCAGAGGAACTTGGCTCTAATGCCAATTGTTAGACACAAGAATACTAAGAGGGGGGTGAATCAGTATTCTAACAATTTTCAACTTCAACAACCACAACTTATCTGGAGTAGATTAAACCTTAAGCATCACAATATCAACATGAAAGAATAACACAATGTACATCAACACATAACAACAGATATACGTGTAAAACCCTAGAAGGGAAAAACTATGATGAGGATTAACTCACAATATATGACGCTCAAATAATAAATTTGTTTTAGGGGCTTTGACCCAAGGAAGCTGTTGTTGGTGCCTGCATGAGCAGTCAAGTTTCAAGCATATAAACATGCAGGCACCCTCCCAAAAAATCCAAAAAAAAGTTCTAAGTCTTTAGCCTCCTCAGTATTTTTCAACTGCAGCATCATATTTTCTTCGAGGAGGAGGTCATCATCATCATATTTCCAGCCATCACCCTTTTGTTTCTCGCGGGCGTCATCATCATATTTTCTGTCAGCTTGATCTTTCACTCCAGGGTGATATCTTAACATCGGGTGATCTTACTTAAGATCATCCTGATGATGTTGCTGCAAAGTCCTAAGCATGACCTGATCTTTCATGGGGTCATCATATTTAAACATCAGGTGATCTTTGTTAAGATCATCTTGATGTTATTTTATCACTTCATGTTCGTTGTTTCATCACCCTGATGATGCTGATGTCATTCTTATGTCAGGGTGATATCCACTTTTCTGCCTGTCTGCATCATGATATTTCTGAAGGGAGATATCCGCCTGTCGGCTTCATGCATTGTTTAGTGGGGGGTGATCATTTCAAATATCCATCATATTCATATATCACCCTGATCTTATAGTGGAGCTACAGTGCAGCATGATTTTTGTGCATGAGGGTGATATTTCAAATATCTGGTTATCTTTCGAATATCATCTTGATGCCAATATGGTGGTGATGCCATCAAGGTTCGGGGGGTCATATTTCTAACATTAGTCATTTTATGGAGATCCCCCGATGTTGCGAATATGACGATGACGTCATCCGGATATGAGGAGGTGCGCGATAGGCAGATATGTTGATGACGTCAGTAGGATATGACGGTGATGTCATCAGGATGTTCATTGGCTAGACATTTGGTATCGGCTAAGCATGAGGATCTTCCTTTGATGCATCAAGTTGTGCCGATGAAGGTGAATATTAGGTTGATATCTCACGCGAAGGTAAGGTTGGTCATCAGGCTGATATTCAAACATTAGGGTGATATATTTTATCTGGTGATGCGGACGGCATGATACTTTCCCACAGGGTGATATTTTCTGCGGGGTGATATTTCACATCAGGGTGATGTGAATTATTAGGGTGAGCTCATGCAGATGATGATGCTGATGTCAGGGTGATATTGAGTATTCGGATATCATGCTAGAGGATGATGATGTTGAAGGTTTTATACTAGGTGCTGTCGGGAGCAAAATCACCGACATCATATATGCTCATGACCTAGTATATAAAGTGTTAAGGAGGGTACTGCAAGGTGCATGTGGGATAATTTGATCCTGCATGATTTGAAATATCAGGATGATACATTTTGGTGGGAAAGGTTTGCGATGCACAGTATGATATTTTTCCCAAGGCCGCGGGTTGGTGCGCCATTAATGGCAGTTGTTGCAGAGGTATGGGCGATGGCGTGGACGGATCTAGTACCTGACTGAAGATGTGAATCCCTAGGCAGTGGTGCAAGACTTGAGATCTCTTCCTATCTCCTCCCCTACCTGCTGCATTTAATGTGATGAGCGCCATTTTCTCAATGTACTGTATCTGGAAAATTTTGAGTTTGCCTGGTGGTTAAGGTTGAGCACCTCCTTGCTGTATAAGTAGGGTTGTCTTGCTCATTTGAAGGTTGTTGAAGGCCTGAGGCATTTTTGTGTAAATAATGAAGAACAGGGCATGATCTTGGCTTTTTTATCCCATTTTGGAGTTTATGTGTTGCAGCATGAATGTATTTTGCACATATTTTCAGTTTCAGTGTTAATGTTATATGAAAAATGCTTATTGCATGTGTCTATCTGCTTGTCTCCATTTGCTATATATTGTTCTCCTTCTTTTGAATCTGGTTGCTAAGGGTTTCATAGATTCTAGGGTATAGATATCTATACTGCATGCTTGATCTGTAACTTCCATTCAAGGAGTGGATTAAACTATTTTAGGTTGAGCATGGGGAAGGTTGCATGTTAGCAGGGATATCTGTAAGTAGAGGCAGTTAGATACCCATTCTTGGGTGGTGTTTGTAAGGCAAGCATCTGTCCAACCCCCTAAAACTTGAGTGAAAGTTGCAAACCATCTGTTGTATACATCTAGTTGACTCCTTGCCCAATGGATAGGCACCAGTCTGCTCTTGGGTCAGTAGTTATGAGCCAAAACCCCTTGTCTTGCATCCAGGACATTATGTCCACCCATTTCATCACCTCCATCTGTTAGCTGTAGGAGTAGGATTAGGACCCCTGCATACTCTCATACCCAACTAGACACATATGTCTAAGAATGTTGCCAACCTTGTGATCTGTCATGTAGATCTTGGTCCATACATGAGAGTATTCTACCTATTGCTGTCAAGCTAAATCATTCTGTCATTGAGCTAGTCAAGGTTACATCTTTATCAAATAGGGACACCCCCCTTGGTGTGGCAGAACCAGAAGTGAAGGGGAGGAGCTCATGCAACCTCCTGTATTAGTTGGATGAATCTGCCTGTGCATTAGAACTGGCAAATCCTGATGCTGATTTAGAAGAAAAACCAACAAAATGGCGACTCTGCTAGGGAATGATTGATGAAAAAAAAGAATATATTTGTGGCCCATCTGAGTCACCAACAAAATGATGCTCTGTTGGTGGAATGAACTTGGAAAAGTAGCTTTCAGCTATTGTAAATTTTGTCTTCTCTGGGGAAATGGTGACTCTGCAAAAAGTTTCAAGTGCACATGAAAGGTAGATGTATGTTGTGTGATAAAAGATGTTCAGATTTCTGCATCTGGATGAGAAAAGGTACTTAGTTTTTTCCCCTTTATATTTGTTGTTCTACTGTATAAGTTAGATGTCAGGGGAAGCCTTAGGTCTTAAGCAATCATAGGATGTCTAAGATGGAAAATTGTATGAATCCAAACATGTATTCACCCATACTCAGTCAAAAGGGGGATGATGTGTTGACAAAAAGAATAGAAGAGATAAGAAATAGGTTGATACTCTTAGAGGCTAGGCAGGCTTAGTTGAATAGTGATAACCTTGTTGTGTCTACCAGTCAGAAAGCTAAACCTCTTGTTAGCCATTTTGATCCTTTGTATGACCAATTAGATCTATCATGGGTTGATTATAAAGTTGAAAGTATGCCTGCTAGGATGTACAGTCAGATGCCTAGATTTAGTGGTCACAATGTGTTTGATGGGAGTGCACATATCCAAAATTTTCATGAGTTCATGGACAAACATTCATTCAGAGATGAGGATATGTGGATGAGATTTTTTGTGAGATCCTTTGATGCAAAAGCAAAAGATTGGTATTTGAGCTTTCCAAAGAGATCGTTTGCTTGTTGGGATGAGCTTGCTGATTGTTTCAATAAATAATTTACAAGAGAACCTGCTGATTTTGTTGCAGAATTGATGAAAATTAGAAAACAAGATGAAGAGCCATGTGTTGATTTCAGTCATAGGTTTGCACTAGCACTTTCACAGATCCCAGAAGTCTTTAGACCTGATATTTTAGCCTGTGTTGGCATATATTTTGAGGCTTTTGAGGAGGGCTCTAGTGCACTACTGAGGGATTTCAAGGTGACAAGTATGCAGATGGCATACAAATTTTTAGAAAATGTAGAAAAAATGAGAAATGAATACCTGTAGAAATCCTTATCCCCAGGCTTTGGTGTGAATAGTGGTTATGAAGCTGCAAATGACCAAATGATCATGGCATCATGTGAAAATGAAAAAGTAAATGTTGAGGATGCTAGTGAAAGGATCAGTGAGGACTCCCATTGCAATGTTGAGGCATCTGGCCATGAAAACAATGATGTGGTTGTGGACAACAATGAACATCTTTTTGAATAGATTTGTGGAGATGACTGTGAGTATTGTACTCAAGACAGAGAAGAGGTAAGCAAATAGAGAAGCAGTTCCATGTGTGAACCATTGCCTTCTTTTTAGACACATGGAGATGATGAAGAGCAATCAGAGATTGAAACAAGTGCTAGTGCAGAGCATGATTGTTCTTTGTTTGATGACTATTTTGCTTATGACACACAGGCTAATACTTCTCCACAAAGAGAATCCATTGATGGTGAAGATGCATGTTCTGTTGCCCATGAACCAATGGCATACCATGATGAGGCTAAGACACCTGGGTCACCCATTTATGACACATGTGGTGATGAGGATCTGTCTGAGTATGGTGAGGATCTAGACATTGTTTTTGATTTGGATTCTGTTTCTCATCTTGATGAAAGAGAGGCCAACATGCATCAGGTAAGTGATTGTGAAGATGTGCCTGAATGTAAAGAGGTGCCAGAGCTTGATCTTTTCTAGCTTGGTGTACCTAAGGATTGTGTGCATAATGTGCACAATTCTGAATTTGAAAGCTTCTCTTTTGATGAGCCAGCATATGATGAAGAGAGCCCTGATTTTCCTAGCTACGTGGTGGACTTTCAGTGCTTTCAATTTTCAGTCCAGCTAGGAGATCACTTTGCAATGCATACTGCTAATGCAGATGATGATAAGTGTTACATACCATTTGAATATGCATTGCTTGATAAATTTGACACCCACATGTCACATGATGCTAAAGGTTGTCTGCATAGGGGTAATAGTGAGAAGCTAAATCAGAGGGTTGAATATGCAGATGGCAAGGTTTATTTGTGGGTAGGTCATGACAGTATCTCCAGGATTGATCCAGTGCATGCAGATGAAAACAAGATGTTTGACAAGGGGAGATACTGGTTTTCCCTTTCTTGGTGGCCTTAGGTCATCAAGTGTGTTTGGTGATGTAGATCAATATATCTTCATGACTCTGTGCCCATTGGATAAGGGACTGGTCTGCATCCCAGAGTTCTGTGGTTCTCGCCATGCCTGCAAGAGGCATGCATCCCTAGATAGAGCCACTATTGGTGCCTGCATGAGCAGTCAAGTTTCAAGCATATAAACATGCAGGCACCCTCCCAAAAAATCCAAAAAAAGGTTCTAAGTCTTCAGCCTCAACATTTTTCAACTACAGCATCATATTTTCTTCGAGGAGGAGGTCATCATCATCATATTTCCAGCCATCACCATTTTGTTTCTCACGGGGGTCATCATCATATTTTCTGTCAGCCTAATCTTTTGCTCCAAGGTGATATCTTAACATTGGGTGATCTTACTTAAGATAATCCTGATGATGTTGTTGCAAAGTCCTAAGCATGACCCGATCTTCCGTGGGGTCATCATATTTAAACATCAGGTGATCTTTGTTAAGATCATCCTAATGTTATTTTATTGCTTCATGTTCGTTGTTTTATCACCCTGATGATGCTGACGTCATTCTTATGTCAGGGTGATATCTGCTTTTCTGCCTGTCTGCATCATGATATTTTCGAAGGGAGATATCCGCCTGTCGGCTTCATGCATTGTTTAGTGGGGGGTGATCATTTCAAATATCCGTCATATTCATATATCACCCCGATCTTATAGTGGAGCTATAGTGCAGCATGATTTTTGTGCATGAGGGTGATATTTCAAATATCTGGTTATCTTCCGAATATCATCCTGATGCCGATATGGCGGTGATGCCATCAAGGTCCGGGGGGTCATATTTCTAACATTAGTCATTTTATGGAGATCCCCTGATGTTGTGAATATGACGATGACGTCATCTAGATATGAGGAGGTGCGCGATAGGTAGATATGCTGATGATGTCAGTAGGATATGACAGTGACGTCATCAAGATGTTCATCGGCCAGACATTTGGTATCGGCTAAGCAGGAGGATCTTCCTCCGATGCATCAGGTTGTACCGATGAAGGTGAATATCAGGTTGATATCTCATGCGAAGGTAAGGTTGGTCATCAGGCTGATATTCAAACATCAGGGTGATATATTTTATCTGGTGATGCAGACGGCATGATACTTTCCCGCAGGGTGATATTTTTTGCAGGGTGATATTTCACATCGGGGTGATGTGAATTATCAGGGTGAGTTCATGCAGATGATGATACTGACGTCAGGGTGATATTGAGTATCTGGATATCATGCTGGAGGATGATGATGATGAAGGTTTTATACTAGGTGCCGTCAGGAACAAAATCATCGACATCATATATGCTCACGACCTAGTATATGAAGTGTTAAGGAGGGTATTGTAGGGTGCATGTGGGATAATTTGATCCTGCATGATTTGAAATATCAGGATGATACATTTTGGTGGGAAAGGTTTGTGATGCACAGTATGATGTTTTTCCCAAGGCCGCGGGTTGGTGCGCCATTAATGGCGGTTGTTGCAGAGGTATGGGCGATGGCATGGACAGATCTAGTACCCAACTGGAGATGTGAATCCCCAGGCGGCGGCGCAGGGCTTGAGATCTCTTCTTGTCTCCTCCCCTACCTGCTGCATTCAATGCGATGAGCACCATTTTCTCAATGTACTGTATCTGGTGAATTTTGCATTTGCTTGGTGGTTAAGGCTAAGCACCTCCTTGTTGTATAAGTAGGGCTGTGTTGCTCATTTGAAGGTTGTTGAAGGACTGAGGCATTTTTGTGTAAATAATGAAGAACAGGGCATGATCTTAGCTATTTTATCCTATTTTAGAGTTTATGTGTTGCAGCATGAGTGTATTTTGCACATATTTTTAGTTTTAGTGTTAATGTTATATAAAAAATGCTTATTGCATGTGTCTATCTGCTTGTCTCCATTTGCTGCATGTTATTCTCCTTGTTTTGAATCTGGTTGCTAAGGGTTTCATAGATTCTAGGGTATAGATATCTATACTGCATGCTTGATCTGTAACTTCCATTCAAGGAGTGGATTAAACTGTTTTAGGTTGAACATGGGGAAGGTTGCATGTCAGCAGGGATATCTGTAAGTAGAGGTAGTTAGATACCCATTCTTGGGTGGTGTTTGTAAGGCAAGCATCAGTCCAACCCCCTAAAACTTGAGTGAAAGTTGCAAACCATCTATTGTATACGTCTAGTTGACTCCTTGCCCAATGGATAGGCACCAGTCTGCTCCTAGTTCAGTAGTTATGAGCCAAAACCCCTTGTCTTGCATCCAGGACATTATGTCCACCCATTTCATCACCTCCATCTGTTAGCTGTATGAGTAGGATTAGGACCCCTGCATACTCTCATACCCAACCAGACACATATGTCCAAGAATGTTGCCAACCTTGTGATCTGTCATGCAGATCTTGGTCCATACATGAGAGTATTCTGCCTGTTGCTACCAAGCTAAATCATTCTGTCATTGAGCTAGTCAAGGTTACATCTTTATCAAATAGGGACACCCCCCTTGGTGCAGCAGAACCAGAAGTGAAGGGGAGGAGCTCACGCAACCTCCTATATTAGTTGGATGAATCTGCCTGTGCATTAGAACTGGCAATCCCTGATGCTGATTCAGAAGAAAAACAAACAGCTGCTACTCCCTAAGTAACTTAGATTTAGGGTCACTCCCAAGGATGCTTCTACTCCCTGATGACTTTGTTTTAGAGTCACTCCCAAGGAAGATACTACTCTTTGAAATGAGAACACATTTACAAAGGATTACAATATGATAGTCTTTCTATTGTCTGAAAAATTGACATTAAAACTCACACTTTTGATGATATCACTTGTACCTCTTCACACTTTATTCTGAAGATCTGATCAGTTAGGCACACTCTGTACTTGATCACTTTCACAAATATATCTTCAAGATGAATCCAAACAACATTTAGTACCTCTACTCTTTCTCCTTCAGTCACACATCAATAATGCATTTATTTTGCTTTTATCTGCTTGCAAATTTTTTTAATAAACTTGCTATCATGGCTCACCTCACTCACTTTGATTCTCTATTTATACATGATGTTACATTGATTACATAGCTTGTTGACCATACACAATATGAAAAATACATTTATAAGTCAGCCAAACATCACAAAATATGAAATGTGTAGAAGATAGGTCCTATGTGAACACACACATTACACCAGCAGGAGATCCAAGCCTTGCAGACACCAACACTTTCTTAACTATGTACAAAACATCCTTCACAACTTTAAATATGAAGGAATTACATCTACACACTCCACTCATTTGGAAATAGGATAGATTTAAGGAGAATACATGAACACTTGAAGTATAACGACCATATCAACTTGAAAAACCTTGTGCAATACATGAAACAAGAAAGATCTTCATGAAACTTTTCCATATGAGTCCACATGACTCATAAAAAACCCCAAACACTCCTTTGACACTGCACATCAAAGAATTATGATGTACAACTTCAATCATCTATGGTGAGAACACTCTATCATTTGGAACACACTGCAACATGTTGTCATTTGAAAAATTGAGCTACAGACCACCAAGAACCTTGAAACTTAGAATAAGTATGTAATACACATCTAGAAACATGTCCTAAAAACATGTAGATGAATGTGGAGCATTTCATCAAACCTTCAACACTGACTTACTCTACTAGAACATATGCCAGTACTCTAGGTCATGCACAACTTCCACAACAAAAGGGTGAATGATCTGAATTTCTGGAATTATCACCTTCACTAGAATCTTAACATAACTTGAAAATTACATAGGTAAATCTACAAATATGGAGGAATGTGGAGCATCTTACTTCCATGTAGTGACTGTCTTCACAGAACTAACACTATCTTCACTCTATATTTTGTAAAACATACTTCTGGTAGTCCGCACATCATGAAACTTAGAATATATAGGATTTGTCACTACATTAATTTATATTCCAATCCACAAAGGCCCAAAACTAACCTGATGGAAATGCTACGCACTTTCCTAGACAATCTTCAATGGTGGTCATTTTGAAACAGAGACTATCACCAACTTCGAGAGCCTAAATCTTCTTTTCCTTAACACATGCATTCTTAGGGATAGTAGAGGGGAGAATATAACATATCTTAGTCCATAAATACAATATCTTAGTGATTCTAATTCCCATATTAATGTGTCTTCTTGATGCTTTTGATTCCCATCTAAATATAACTTCATACTCAATTCTGCAATGAACAAGGCATGATATGAACTGAACTAATTCCCATCTAAATATATCTTCTTTAGGAGCATATCTCAATGTATCTTAAACATCTAATTCTCATCAATATATCTTCTTCAGGAGCATTACATCCAACTATGAACACTATTACACATTCATAATAGTATTGACATTAATAACAACCTTATGATAGTGTTGACATCAATGACAAACAATACAACCATTGGAACCATATGTGTAACAAGTTCATCTTTGCTCTTGGAAATATTTATATGAAGACTAGGAAATGAGATCTTGAGTCTATCTCATTTTGTTCCTAGGTTGAATTATTTTGCATGATTGGGAGAAGGGTTGGAATGAAAAACCTGAGATTGGCCTAAGAATCCTCTAAGGGTATGATTGCATCGCATTATTATTTATAAAACCTTCAGTGAATCATCATCCATGAGGTGAATTTGTGAGATTCCTTTAGACAAGCAACCTTTTATATCATTCCTTCCTATTTTCTTGAGTCATCTAGGGTTAGGTTTGATATATTTGATTATATCTTGCATGTTACTGCTCACACTTAGCATTTTAGAGCACATACCTCTTGTTCTAATATTGGCTATCCTTGATGTAAGAATACTTAAATGGGGGCTTACTAAGGCAAGATCCTATATATCCACAACCATTTTTCCCTTCTTTTGTGTGTGTCGGTTGAAGTAACAGGTTTTAGAAGACAAAATCTAGGGAGAATAAAGGTTTTGCAGGTGCAAGTAGGGTGAAACTCAAAATTTTTGTAAAGCCCTAGAAAGGGTCTAGGGTGCCTAGCACCCTAGTGTTTCTGACATTTCAACTCCAGGTTCTTTCTCTGGTCTATTTTCTCATCTTTTTTATGCATTCTAAATTTTTGTTTCTATTTATGATAGTCATCTGTAGCTCGATCTTGCTCATTTAGGGTTTAATATTTTGCCCTAGTTCACTTGGTTAAATTTGGTTTACTTCTCATCTATACAACAAATAGAAAAAACCACTATCATTTGGCTTTCTGTCAAGGGTAGAAGCTAAGCTCAGTTTGTGTCTCAATGTTTGTGGAAGGGGATTTGACCTAGTTTGACCTTTTAAGCTAGATCTCCATTTTCATCAAACATGAATATTTATCTGAGAACATCCATAAATCTCTTGCTGATTTGTTACTTCTTATTTGTTTATGAAAACCCTAATTGACATAATTGATTATTTCTAAAAGAGCACTTTGTTCTGGCATGTAGGCAACTTGAAATTGCTCCTTCTGAGGTGGCAAGTGTACTTAAATCCATGGTGTCTGAAGAAAGTGATAAGATTGACAACGTAACAACCAGTCAAGTAAAAATTATGTTGTCTTCTAAGCATAGTGTTATATCTATGAGATGCCTTGGTGTGAGTATTTGAGTTTGAAATTATTTGGGATTGTATATACATTTGCTTATGAAATATGGGACAATTGCACTAAGAAATATTATCTCTTTTAGACTAAGTTTATCTCAAAATGGGTCAAGACGTCTGCAATAATTATTGGCACATCCAAAACAAAGGCCAATGCCACATATGTCTCTTTGATCTTAAAAAACTATAAGAATGTAAATTCTCTTCCATGTTATCCTGCATTTGGTTTTACCATAGTACCTTCTTCATGTGATCATGTTCATTAGGTATGTTGCTTTAGATTCAAATCTTTTACATTTCATTTATTGTTTCATTGAATTACTTTATTGGAATCTAGACTAAAGGATTTCCCTTTTTATTTACCCTAGAGAGGAGCCTTGTCCTATAGATCCTTGGGTTGTACTTTACAATAAAAGTAAAAACATTGATCGACATGCCTTAAAGGTGCAAGGGAATCTAGAACTAATCTTTCAAATGTAAATAATTATACCTTTACATTGGTCTTTTATTAAATACATCATACATTGTAAATAAATTAAATCTATAAAATGATATTAGGACATATAAAATAGAGAATATGATGTCTACATAAATGTTTGATTTTGAGCCCAGAATAATGGTCAACACCACATATGTCTCTTTGGTTTGTAAAATTGTAAGAATGTAAAACTTATTCCATGTTGGCATGCAATGTGTTCTTCCATAGTGCCTTGTTCATGTGATCATGTTCACTAGGTAGGTTCCCTTACATTCAAATCTTGTGCATTTGATTTACTGTTCAATTGAATTACTTTATTAGAGTGGACTAAAGGATTTAATTTTTTATATACCCTAGAGAGAAGCCTTGTCCTATAGATCCTTACATTGTAATTTATAGTAAAGTAAAAAAATTGATCAATAGATCTTAAACATGAAGGGGAATCCAAAAGTGATATTTTAAATGTAAATTTTACCTATACATCGGGCTTTTATTAAATACACTACACGTAAATTAATTAAATCTAAATAATGATATTGAACAACATAGAAAATAACAGGTCTGATGTGTTTGGTTTTGAGCTTAGGACATGGATGCTTTAAGCGCTCCATATAACTACTCTAGAGAAAACAACATTTGCATTGCAAAGACCCTACACTAAAACTATCTGTAGAATATTCAAATACACTTATTTCTAAAACAATACATTTTGAAAATAAAGCTAGCTTATGTTCATGGTATCTAAAACTGTCAATGTTATTAGACATATTACCTTGTAGCCAATGTGAATTAGAACCCACACTTTGCATATGCAATAGAAAGAACCATAAGAAGTGAGTTGCAAGCAAGAATTTATTTGAATCCTTACTTAAGTTGTAAAGTTTTTTAGTTTTCAAGAAAACTTTTATTGTGCTCCTTCCATTTTTTGAGTACCCCATTTGCATGGGAACTAGTTTGTAACAAAAATAATCTGGAAAACATTTAAACCTACAACAATAGTGTGCCTATCTCGATTATCTAGGGAAAAGTAAAAAAGAAGGTTTAGTTCATATTTTTTTTAGTTTCCATGGATTGTGTGAGGATGAAGAGCATTTGATTATAATTACTATAAAAAATAAAAAAATAACATAAAGGAAGGAACAAAACATGAAAATCAAATGCATAATAAGTATTGAGTTCTACCAAATACAAATGTTTCTTGGTGGAAATAGAGAAGAATTTCAAATTGGAATAGAACCAAACATCAACTAAAATAATCAAGTTCCTTTTATGTCCTATGAAAATTGTACAAACAACAACATAAATGAATTATGTATTTGCAAACTATGATGGGGAATTTTTTTTCCTATTACATACCTAAATTGCGATTTATTGTAGACACTGCAAACAAAATATCAAACATAGGGAATAGAAATGACACATAGTCAACACAAAAAATTGTATCCCAAACATTGCAAAACAATTATGTAGAACATGTAAAATAAAAAACTATATAGGTAGTTTTCCATTGCATACTTTGTTCTCATTTTTTCCTGAAGCATATATTGCAAAGGATAGATACGACCCAAAAAATGAAAACTATTTTTAGTCGATGCCAACAAAAGAACAAAAGACAAAATTCAAATATATCATCAACATCCAGTTGTGACAAATTATAAATGTTTTCTTTGTGCAAACAAAGAAGACTTTCAACGTATAATACAAGTAAACATGAAATGAAATAACCAAGATCATCTAATGTCCTATAAAAATTGTGTAAAATGGAACATAAGTCAACTTAGTACCTGCAACCATGTTTTTTTGCAAATTAGAACTAGAGATAATGGGGCCCAAAATTTCTTGTTACATACCTGATTTATTATTCACCCTATAGATTGGAAACAAGATATCAAACACTGAGAATGAAAACCAAACACAGTCAACACAGAAAATGCAACTATCATGAACATGCAAAATAAAAACTATGATAGAGAAAAAAATTTCATGTTACATACCTGATTTATGATTTAGCATAGACAATGCAAACACTTACAAAAAATTAGGCACGATTAATGCAAAAAATACATCCCAAATATTGCAAACAATTACCCTAAACATGTAAAATAAAAACCATGAAGGCAATTTGCCATTGCACACCTTGTTTTTATTTTTTCCTTTAAGAAGACATTGCAAACAAAACATACAAAATAGGACATGCAAACTATCTCCACTCGATGCATCGACTACATTCATAACAAATCAATGCAAAATTAATGCATTAAATTCACTCATTCCATGAAATGCCAAAAATTTATTACCTACATTTGCACATTAGTACATTGGCATGAGTGGTTGGATGTCATCACCTCTAAAAACAAATTCTACATCATTTTTTAGAAATGTTAAAATTTATACCATTTATTTCATTTTACAACTTGCTATTCACAAAATCAACCAACAAGCCAATTCAAAATTGGCATCCAACAAGCTATAACATGAGAGATAATTTTTAAATTTAACATTCTTTTTAATAGAATATTTTTTATTAGTTAACTATTGTTACCCCCAAGCCCCACTAATCTTAGGCTTCCAAAGACATATAATATAACTTCCATGTCTATTTACAATTCATCCAAGATTGTGTCATTGAAAGCCGCTTGATAGATCCCTCACCTTTGATGACATTGTCTTGCAATTTATCATCAATTATGATAATCACTTCCTCCTTACCCTCCAATAGCTAGATTGAATAGTCATAGCTATTTATTGAAAGATGTGGAAAACAAATATTATTAAAAAGTTAGAACATGGAAAACTTGAGTAGCACCACTAAGCACTAAATTGCCTAAAGAAAACACAAGGAAACATACAACATGATCATCTCTACAGTATTCAATGCTTTCCTTGAGAAATTGAGACTTCTTTTTGATACTTGACTATATGCTACCCATCATAAGTAACATCATCTTGAAAACAAGAAATTCTAGGAGATGCTAACTCTAACAAAGAAATAGAAAAATCCCAATTGCTATGCTTAAACATATCTGACATAGTGAAAGGGCTTCATTGAAGACTACAAGAAATGGATTTGAAAATTTCAAACAAGAACGAAGTTAATTCGACATCATGGATGGTGACCCTTAACCAAGCAAAGTTGCCAATGTTGTTTTTGCAATATAATACACACCCTAGAAAAGTAGTTCTCTTTAGTAATAGATCGAATCCTAGGTTTACTTTACCTAACTATAATTTATGTTGATCATTTACCTTGATATATTTTCCAGGTAGAGAATATTGATCATTGTATGGTTGCTACTCCAAGCCACTGGTCAAGAAAAATACCTTCCACCTGACATATTCATAATGAAGAACATGGAATTATTGCCTCAAGACCCTAAAATCTATTCCTGTTAACATCCATGACAATAACAAACTACATGCAAATGCAGCCAATGATAACATCTTATTGACACCTATCTATAATTAATTTAAATAATTCTCTATACATACAATATACAAATATTTATTTTCTTTTGTTAATAAGAAGTTGTTCAACAATTGTATTAAAAAAATTAATGAACACACAACATCAATGCACAATTGATTCAATTAATAAAATTAGCAACCTCAAACACCAACAATTATAGCAATCACTAATCAACATTGTACAATGTGCTTGATCATCTACTTCATATACTTGACCACATGCCAAAAATATAGGTTTAAGAGAGGCCATGTACAACAAACAAGTATTAATAATCAACTCATATGATAAAATTACACAACATTATGGAACAAAAACATTGAAGACTATAATAAATAGATTTGTAAAGTGGAAATAATCAACAAGGAAAAAATAGATTACAATCAACAAAGAATGGCCAAGAAATTTTAACCAAATAGATGTGTCACAACAAAGTGAAGGAAAAGCCCAATTTCTATCATTAAGCTCATTTAGCACAACGGAAGAGCCTCATTGAAGATGACAAGAGCTAGATTTTAAAATTGGAATCAAGAAAGAAACTAACAAGACATCAGGCCCAAGGACTCTCAACTAAGTAAACTTGTCAGTGTTGTTTTTGCACCATAACACACACCCTCGACAAGTAGCTATCCCCTTGAGCAAGAGATCAAATCCTAGCTTTAATTTGCCTAATAATAATTTATGTTGCTTGTTGACCTTGACATATTTGTTAGGCAAAGAATATTTATCCTTGTATGCTAGCTACTTCTTGCCATTATTCAAGAGAAACATCTTGTATTTGGCATATTCATCATGAAGACAATAGAATTGCCACCACAAGATCCTAAAATACGACCTTGTTGATGTCCAAGGCAATAACAAACTGCATACAAATGTAAATAATGATGCCATCCTCTTGACATTTTCTGCAAGCAAATGAAACCATTCACTATACACTACACTCTACAGATATTTATTTTCTTTTATTAACAAGAAGTTATTCAACAATTGTAATCAAATAATGTGTTGAGGCACAACATAAATGGTCAATTAATTAAATTAAGCATTGTCAACTTCAAATCCCAATAATTTTTTTGTGGCTAATCAATATCACATGCTATGCTTGATTACATGATTCATAAATAAATACTTGTTTTTGATGCTTGATAATATGCCAAAAATATCTTTAAGAGATATCATGCACAACAAGTAAGTACTAAAAATGCAATCCATATGACAAAAGTTACTTGGCACTGTGAAACAAAAACATTGAAGAACAAAACAAACGGATCTGTAAAGATGAAACAAGGAACAAGGCAAATACAAATTAGGACCAGGGGATTTCAAATTTTAATTTTTTAACTACATGTAGATACTTAGTCTAAAATGTCATTAGATATAAGAACAAGTATCACAATTATTAACATCAAATTGCAGCAACAACCATGGTCATTAGACATTGGTAGTTGCAATTCATTCTAGTCTACAAGCATTCTCCATATGACCATGCATGAAATAAAACATGCACGATCAAATTTGAAAAATGGCAATCAACAACCCTATGCTGGCATTCTACATTTTCTTGTATAGTGCACCCTCTACTACAACCATGTGACATGCAATTTGACATGTGGACAACCATAAACAACAATTAAATGGTACAATGTATAAAATTAGTAGTGTAATGCTCACTAGGTGAGAAAGGAAGACAATTACTAATTTGAAATGTGAATGACACCTTCATACTTTTGCTATTGTTAGTATTTTCTACACAAGGCATTATGCCAAGACTTAATCCCATTATCACTAATTTGTTATATTACAACTTTTCTTACTATAAACTGCATTCCTTCATTAAACTATTACGTGCCTTTTGTATTGTATTATTATGTATGTTCTTGTTTCAATATCTTCTTGAAAATGTGGCCAACAATTGAACTTGTAATATGACTCATGAAATAACTGGATCAACCAATGGAGAGGGTATAGAGATATTGTAATTTTAGATAAGTAAGAGACTTGTAACAACTGAAGGCAACAACTTCTTATCAATATAGCAACCCCCAATTGACTGACCATCTTAACTATAAAAAAATAAACATATTGTTTATGTATACAAGATACAAGATGAATCATAGCGAGAACAAACATACATTATTTTCTAGCATCATTGAAGACTACAAGAAATGAATTTTAAAAGTGAGAACAATGAAAAGGGTGATAATTGTATGCTTGCATATAGCATATTCATCATGAACAACAAGGAATTACTGCCACAAGATCCTAAAATCAATTTGTGTAGATGTCCATGGAAATAAAAAATTGCATACAAATACAATTAGTGATGGCATCTTATTAACATTGATCTATAAGCAATTCAAACCATTCTTTGTACATTACACTATAAAGATATTTATTTTCCTTTGTTAACAAGAATTTAAATTCAACAATTTTATTAAAATAATTTGTCTAGGAAAAGCATTAATGGACAATCGATTCAATTAACCATTGTCAACCTCAAACCCCAATAATCCTAGAAAAAGCCAATTAACACTATATATTGTGCTTGATTATTTGCTTCAGAAACAAGGAATTTTTTCAGATGCTTGACCATATATCAAAACAAAAAAATTTAAGAGATGTCAAGTACAACAAATGAGTATTAAAAATGCAACTCATATGATCAAAGTCACCTAACACTATGAGATAGGAACATTGAAGACAAGACCAAATGGATTTGCAAACTGTAAAGAAGCAACAGGTCAAATACAAATTAGTATAAGTGAAGAATGGAGAAGCAATTATAGCCAAATAGATGGATTAAAACAAAGTCAAGGAAAAGGACAATTGTTATGATTAAACTTATCAAACATAGAAAAACAACTTCATTGAAGATGTCAAGAAGTGGATTTAAAAATTGGAAACAACAAAGAAACTAATTAGACATTATCCCTAGGGCTCTTAATTGAATAAACTTGTAAGTGTTCTTTTGCACCATTATACACACCTTACATGAACAACTATTCTCTTGAGCATGAGATCAAATCCTAACTTTGTCCTTTAGTAGTGAGCATTTCTCTTTTGGACAGTGAGTCAACCATTCTTTATCAAACTTTGTAACTGGTTGCAATACATATATAGTTCTCTAATCATCACTGTGGGTTTTCCCTTTTTGGGTTTTCCACATAAATTTGGTGTGCTTGTGTTCTTTTGATGCATGATTTCCATGTTCCTTTCCATTACTGCAATTTTTTACAATACATTAGATGGATATTATGTTGCTTCATGACCTCGACATATTTTCTATGTAAAGAATATTGACCCTTGTATGCTTGCCACTTCAAGTCACTATTCAAGATACCTTGCATCTAGCATATTCATTGATGTATGAACAATAGCACAAGAGGAATAGAACAAGCAAACTTGTCAAATATATTTTACAGCATATGCACGCCACCACCTTTAAATGCCAAGTTGCATTAGGATTTAATAACACTTTACAAGGAAATACGTTCTTCATATGAAGCACATATATAGATTTAAATGGTAGTAGAGGTAACAAATGGCCACCATCATAACCAAATCAATGTGTCATGCCCACATTTCCCATGCAGTCACGACATGTATCACACATGTCATGTCCACATTTGTCATGTGGTCATGACACGAAATATCAAAAAATTTACCACGCTTCCCTAGAAACCCCCTTGCACACGTAAGTGTGCTCGGTGGTGTTACGCATAAAGCGTAATCAAGACAGTTGAATGCGGGGTAATGCATTCACTTGTGCATACCATTCACAATGAAGGCTAACTAGGGGGTATATGCGACGTGATTAACATCGCCAATAGGGTTAGGATCAACGATTGAAACCCTAAGTTAAAGTATGTGAATGATGGGATTTTAACGTAAGTCAAAATCAAAAGCCAAATTCAAGTGCATGAGATGATATAATTTAATACAAAAATCTAATGTCGATACTCGGCAAAAAATAATAATATAATCCTAACCAAGGTTAAATTTCACTAACCTAGCTAAACCCTAAATTTTGGAAAAATCTGGCAACGTAATGCCTCACGGGCATGATTAGGGTTTATTATAATAAAACTAATTTTGATCAAAAGTTTACTAGTTTGGTTCTAAATTACCTATGTAACATCAATTAAATTGGTAGATTAGTTAAATAGATTAATTGTACATTTTTCAACAAAGCTTGATCAATTTGTTCTTCACGTTTTCCATAATTTAAAACATTTTTCAACAAAGCTCGATCAATTTGATCTTCTTCACATTTTCTATCAATCAGAGTTATCACTGCATCCTTACATTATTCCTAATTTCTTGGTAGATCAGATCATGGAAACATGTTATACTAACTTTGTTTAAATAGTTTACTAGGTTTCCAAGTTGGTTTGAATGACATCTTTATTAAATTAATAAAATCACTCTAGATATAATTAAAAGGAATATTAAATTAATAACAAGCTAGTTGTCTATTGACCTCATTGAATTTGGTTTTAGAATTAAAGGATTAACCCAATTGTTAAAATAAATACATCTCAAATTATTAAATTATGTAAAATTTAAATGAAACAAATAAATCCTTTTTTCAAAAATCAAATTAAAAATCAATAAAATATAATTTCCCTCTAGCTATAAAAGAATACCCTGTTTATTAATTAACCTTCCCTTTAACCCCAAGATAATTATAATAATAGAAACATTTCCCAAAGGAATTAAAGATTACCCATTTCTTTATTTATCTCAAAACCCCATTCAAAACAAATATAATTTTAAAGCAAATGAAGGAAAATAATAAAGAGAGTGGGAAATGAACTAAGGGCAATTTTAAATTACAAAGCCCTAAAAGGTTCTCAAATAGAAAACTAATTTCCTTAAGGAGGAAGGAGAAAACCCTAGCCTCCTTATTCTCATTTTCTCCATCTCACCAATTTCTCCATCTTCTCTCTTTTTGTTTTTCTATGTTTTTATTGCAGGTTTGAGGAGCATGGCCTCCATGGATGAAGGCTTAAGAGGTATTCTGATTAAAGATACCCATTTGAACTACAAATTTTATTTTTCTTTATATATATATATATGTATGTATGTATGTATTTAACATTGAATATGAATAAAAAACTACAGATCTGAGGAGGGGCCGGATGAAAGTTTAACCGCTATTTTTTTTTGTTGCAGGGTATAATACCCACCAAAATTTAGGGGAAGTGGCTATAGTGAGGTGGTATGACAGTGGCAGAAACTGTAGTAGAGCATGGGAGAGTGTGGATGCCAGTGGAGGGAGTGGTGGACGGAGGCCGCAGAGGGAAAAGGACTGGCGGACGGGAGTTGGGAGCGCGGGAGCAAATGGGGTCTGCGGGGAGATGGGGGAGTGGGGTGTGGGGAGGGGGTGGAACCCCCACCCACATCCCACTATGTGGGATGTGGGTGGGGGCTCTGTCCCCTCCCCACATTCCCACTTAAATGAAAGGTGACAGTGGGGGGGTTCGAACCCGCCCCCACCACATACATTTTGTTCTCTAAAAAAAAAACTACAAACTGTAAAAAAATTAATCATAGTCTAATTCCTTTTTTTGTTTACACAACAATTTATAAATATTTTCATATATATATATATATATATATAGTCTCAAACATTCACAGTTCAATTCAAAATATAGTTTATTAAATATTAATATATGTGTGTGTGTGTGTGTGTGTGTGTGTGTGTGTGTGTGTGTGTGTGTGTGTGTGTGTGTGTGTGTGTGTGTGTAATGTAGTCTTTTTTTTTGATAGGATAAATAAAAGCAATTTATATTTATATACATATAAATACATACATTCAAATACACACACACACACATATATAATTATATTTTCAAATATAATTTTCATTCAAACACTTACAAATTTTCTTTTAAGAACAATAAGCAAAAGTTATATATTTTCTTTTATCAGATTTATATAAGGAAAAGGAATATATTTTTTTTTTGATACAATAACTCAAAAGAAATATTTTTGTTTTCATAAATAGATTTAACATAGAGCCAATAAACTTTTTTGTAAGCATAAAAGAACATATCTACACATAACAATGCTTCAAAGAATTTATTTATTTTCCTTTTTAAAAGCAAATGCATTTATCCCTTCCCTCCATATTAACAACAACATCTAAATTCCTTTCTCATAAGTAAATCAAATGTATAGATTTTCATTGTATTCTACAAAGATAAAATAGCAAACATTCTGCCCCTTTTTTTCAAAAATAACATTCAAGAGAAAAAACAATAAGACTATATTTTTCCTCCAACACTATTTTTTTTGAATGATAAGCATTAAAATCACCAAATTTAAAATTTCTATTTCAAATGTAAATAGCTTATACATACAAGTAAAAATATACTTTTACAACAAGAGAGAGAGAACAATGTTCTCCTCTTTTGAAAACTAACAAATGATACAAAATCCTAACTTGGCCATGCTCTCTCTCAAGAGCTAAAAAGAAATAAGATAACAACTCTCAAGAACAATGATAATTTTCTTCCTCCACAACCATAGCTCCAATGAACCTGCAATATCACAAGAAGGGGGAAGAAGCCACAACAACTTGCTCTCCTCCCTACCATTGACTCACTCATGAGTCACCCCCAAGCTAGGAGGTCATCCTCACACTAGGAACTTAAACCACAACACAACAATACATTCATCAACCAAACACAAAATTACTCCCATGGCTAACACAACACAAGAACTCACTCAGGATGAGTTCAATGGGGTAGGGGAGTGGACATTACTCAACTCAAGAGTGCGACCCCTAAAACTTCCCAATACAAATACCTCTCAAGGCCTCAAGCCAACACTTTTAAACATAGTTTCACAAAGTTTTCATTTGACTCTCAAGTCATTTCACATATTGCACATATTCACATATTGCCCTCAAGGCTACAACTCCATAAAATCAAGGAAATGACCTCGAGGAGGTTCACTCCTCCCCCACCCCATACTTGTTAAGCATCTTCTCCCAAGTAGGAGAGGCTCTCACAACTCCCATACAATTTTTCCCCACAACAACAAGTAAAGACTCAAAATGGAAACTCAGACATAGCATCACACAAGTAAATAAAATGCATAAGGGAAGGCCTTAGCCTTGAAACCTACATTAAAAAGCCCAATTGATAGTTTGTTGAGAAGTGCTCCTCTAACTCCTTCTCCAAATTGAGCCACCAAATTTCCTCCAACTTTTCCCCAAAAATAATTAAAATCAATAAAATTGCCAAAGAAATTCAACAACCCCATCCCTCTCTCCAAGAGGGATTAAAATAGGCTCTTCTCATGAGCCTTGAGGAATGGGGAGGTGACACATGTCACCTCCTCACTCCTCCTCCCAACTACAAGCAAGACCCTTGGAATGGGTGGTGACACATGTCATTCACCCATCCACCAATTCTCTCTCCCTTCCACTTGTCCTCTCTAAAACATGTGGGAGAGAAAAGTGGAGCTTAAGAGGGAGTGGGTGCCACATGTGCCCCAATCCTCTCCTCCTAAGAAGGACTACACAACCCCAAGGTACCCTCACCAATTGTGGGAGAGACTTGGAGTAAAGTCCTCCACAATTAAGGGGTCTTGGAGACTTCCCCAACCTAGGGAAGAGGAAAGGAAGAGGTTGAGTTTTTAACTGACTCATCCTCCCCCTCTCATGCTTCCATTTTCGTCACTTTAGTTCAGGGTGAAGTTAAAGTGACCAAATGGAAGTTTACCTAAGGTTACACAAGCCCAAAAGGTCCCTAGACCCAAGGGGTACAATCCAAGGTCAAGTTTAACCCATTTTGAGCACCAAGGGTTGAGTTATAGCACATGAAAAGGGGTCTCAAAAATTTATAACTAAAAAAAAATGAAATTCAAATGACACTATACTTACAACACCAATTAGAATTCAAATAAAAGAGGGGTAGACCTAACCCAACTAACAATATGCAATCAACATTACAAAAATTCATCATGCAACATATTTGATCTTGGTTCCTCTTGGAACTAGATCAGCTTCACAAGGGAAAACAACACTGTGTGTGGGATGATCTCTGAATTTCTATGGTTTTGTTAGAAATACTTGTGCACTCAAATGAAATATTAATTCCACATGTATATGATAGCTGAAGCAAAGTGAAACAAGCACATACAACATCACATGTTCATATAAGCATTAAGGAAATCACATTACAATTAAATTCTAAATTCTACATTTTAAACATCCATCCCAAGATAGAATCACATAATAAATTTCTAACTAACATCACATGAATAGTATCCCAATAACATCATAATATTAATCATATATCTAACAACTTCAGTGAACCAATGTCAAGGTCTAATCACATCATAAACATGCTAACATAATAAATCCACAAACATAAGGTCTAAAGGTCCTCCAAATTGGGATCAACAGTCCTGTAAGTCTAAATGTATCACCAATAGTAAAATAAGTAGTCAAATATATGGGAATGAAAAAGTAGGCCTCACACAATGCATTAAATTTATTTGTTGTTGAAATGAAAATAATATTTGTACCTTGGTACATTTTTGCCTACGCTATTAATTGCCACTTTCCACTCATTTTGAAACCTGATAAAATTTTAATCCATTTAATTCATTTTCCACTTTCCATTCATTTTGAAATTTGATAAACTTTAATCGCTTCAATTCATTTTCACACTTTCTATTCATGCCACCAGTCAATCAGTGAACAAAAAACAAAATTTTAAATCCCAAGACAGAAGAAATAATTTTGAACTTTCGCTGAATTGCTTCAAAATTTAAATACTCGACAGTGATTAGCTGCCCAAAAAAAATTGCATCTATCAGTTAAAACTAATAACTATTGCAAAGCCAAAAAAAGACTATTTAAAATAATTATTAACTTTTTCAAATCTACATAATCTAGTTACCAAATAAAAGAACCAATAATTATTTTTTAAATGGTACCAATTATCTATTACTAAATTTTTTATTTTAATATTCCACTAACATGTCTATTATTTCTAGTGCATCAAAATTAAATTCATTTGCTTGTTGACATGACACTAATCAAAGAACTAGTAAAAGTTAACATAAACTATATTCTATGTATTACATTATTTTCTATACCAAACAGTGGTTCTTCTAGTTGTGTGGAGTGGTGCATACATTTATGTAGATCGATGCATATACAATTACAAGATAGCTGTAAGTCTCATCTTTTATATACCATACTACTCAGTGAATGAATCATCATATCATTTTCTCTTGTCTATTCATTTCTTGATCACCATTAAATGGTATTAGAGAAATCCTTGCATTGAAAGTGTAGATCCTGTAGGTTGTGGGTTTCTAGCGATAGTGTTTGTGAGTGTGTATAGGAACCTAGGCTTTACATTGAGCAGAATACATGGAACCTTGAAGTTTCTCATTCAGAAGTTTTTCCATTCTATGCGCTGAGGAGAATACTGGAGTCTTGAAGGTTTTCCTTGCAGAAGTATTTTCATGCCTCACCATTCATGGATTTGAAGATAAAGATGTTGTAGATAGTTGTATGGGAAGTAGATGTCTAGAAATATGTCTAAATGAGGGGAAGGAGAATGTTCTAATTGCTTGAATTCACATAAAGATAAGCATAGAAGGAGCTAGTACGAGCAACCCAAGAGAAACTAAATTGCCAATGGTGAATGTTGATTGTGCCTAATGATAATAGTGTTGCTAGAAATCATGTAGAGTAGAAACAACAAGGAAGTCATGAAGTCTTAGAGAGCACCAACTTCTATTTTTCCCTGCTAGACACCCTTCAAAATACTGGTAGTCTTCAATTGGATGAATTACTTAGATAAGAGCTATTATACTATTTTATGTTTGATGTCCATTACCAAGGACTTAAGATTTGAGCCAAGATTGAAGAAGATTATGATGCAGATGATGAAGACAAGGTAGAACACCCTCCCAAGAATTTCTATCTCACTGCACAAGCCTACCAAGATAATCTCTGAGCTTCTCTTGATTTTTGAAAAAGCATGCATTGAAAAATATCAATAATAATTTTTTTGGTTTGTGGAATAGATATTTTTTTATGGTGTAATTATGTCAGCACCAAAAATACTTCTCTCAGATGATTAGCTATTGAAAAGATCCAATTATGTAGCATGGAAGACAAAGATGTGTATGATTCTTCAATTTGAAAAATTATGGGGAATCATAAATAGTGTTGTGTCACGTCGAATTGACCTTGATGTGCAAAAGAAGTTTAATAAAGATGACACAAAAGAATTGATGTTGATCACCCTCAGCATCTTTGATGAAGTACAACCTCATGTTTGGGAAAAAACAACATCAAAGTTGGCTTGGGATGCTTTGTCCACTATCTATGAGGTGAAGAACAAAACCAAGATCCTCTTTCTCTAGTCTAAGATTCATACACTTAGTATGAAATCTGGTGAGAAAATAGAGGCATTCTTGCATCAGGTATCTAAACTACGAGAAAAACTTGTAGCACTCAAAGAGAAGGTGGAGGACAAACTGCTAGTCCCAATCACTCTAAGAGCTCTTCCTTCCTCGTTCAAGACTTTTGTCATGACACTGAACATCACCCAGTAGGAGGTGTCATTTGAAGAACTGGTGAACTTGCTTCAACAGGAAGAAGACATCCAGTTAGTGCATGTTGAGTTGGAGGACAAGGTATTGATCTCAAGACAATACAGTGGCCAAAGGTTTTGCGAGGGACCCCCACGAAAGATGACACCAAAGAAACCACAACAAAAGTCTCAAAAGGTGAATAGATGGTGTCACATATGCAATATAAACATGTATAACACTATCAATTGTTGGTATAATGCCTTGACTCAAGGCAATTCTAGTAAAGAAGGCATATTTGGTTGCAGTGATTCTCATTCATCAAAAAGATGACATCACCAAAAGAAGCACAAAGGACATGTTGAAACCTAACAAGATGATGCATCAGATGAGGATGAACTAGAAACATCTAATTCTGACACCCATCAGAATCTTTTTCTAGTCTCCCAAGTCTCACAACCATCGAGGGATGTTTGGTTGATAAAATCTGGTGCTAGCAAGCATATGACAGGTAATCATGAGCTATTTAATACACTGACTGATCAACCTGCTAGAGATAGGGTTTGGATCACAGACAATAAGGAGTATGTTGCAGAAGGAATCTACTACTCTCTGGCATTATTGATATGGGCACCTTTTTGTTGACTCCCTGTATCAACTCAATTCTAAGGAAATGGTAAGAGGACTTCCTCAACTTTCTAATTCTTTGCCTATATGGCATGGATGCCTTGTATGTAAACAAAATCAGGATCTATTTGAGATGAGTACCTTCCATGCCAAGGACCATCTTGTAGTTGTGCATACCAATCTATGTGAACCCTTACCTACCTCATTCTCAGGGTACTAGTACTTTTAATTATTTGTGGATGACTTCTATCACAAGACATGGGTGTAATTTCTCAAGAAGAAGACTGAAGCCTTTGCAAACTTTTAGGGCTTCTACCAATGTGTTGTTAAGCAGACATGCCATTCTCTTCTCCTCCTCTGCTCAGATCGAGGGGGGAATTCACATTAAAAGAGTTTGTGGCATTTCTAAAGCATCATGGAATTGTATAGAACTTGACTACTCCCTATATGCCCTAGCGAAATAGAGTGGTAGAAAGTTTCAATTAGACTATCATGGAGATTGCTCGATGCATGTTTTCCACAGTTAAGTTGGAGGAACAATTTTGGGTAGAAGCAGTACAGATAATTGTGTATCTTCTCAAGAGGGCAGCCATAAAGATCTTACAAGACAAGACATCAGATGAGGTATGGAGTGGTCATAATCCTTCAATCTCTCATCTTAGAGTATTTGGTTGTACAACATATATGTATGTCCTAGCTAACAAGAGGAAGAACATTGACCCCAAGACACTCCAATGTATCTTTCTAGGTATAGTACTAACTCCAAAGCATATTGTCTCATATATCTTGAGACATAGAAGATTTATGAGATTTGATATGTGGTATGTGATGAGTCATCATTTGAATCATTAGCACAAAAAGAGGAGCCAAAGTCTACCACCTCTAATAGATTTCTCTCACAATCAGATGATGAGCATGAATAATCCTCAAAGAAGATGAGCTACAAGGAGAATTTTTCATAGATTTGGACCCTCTAGAATATAACTCTTCACATCAACAACATCAACATCACTGTCTGAAGTGGGTTCAAAGCACTATCAGGGATTCCCACCTACACACTCTTCCAGACACTTCATCACGAGTCAGAACAAGAAGTCTGACAAGAAGAGAAGTCAATCTTTTACTCATGAGTTCAATTTTTGACAACACTAAACCTAACATAGTTCGAGAGGCACTCAGTCAAACTCAATAGAACAAAGCTATGGATGTAGAGTATAATTCTTTGATATATAATCATACATGGGACCTTGTCGATTTGCTTGAATGAAAGAAGCCCATTGGATACAAATAGATTTTTAAAACAAAATGCAAGGCAGATAGATCTATTGACAAATACAAAGCATGACTTGTTGCAAAGGGATATGGTCAATAGGAGGACATTGATTATGAAGAGACCTTTACACACATGGCGAAGATCAAAATAATTAGAGTTGTTCATGCATTGGCAGTGCAGAAAGTATGGAAACTCCAATGGATGGATGTCAAGAGTGATTTCTTAAATGGTGATCTCAAAGAAGAAGTATACATGACCCAACCAAAAGTTTTTCTTGACTAACATCATCCTCACAAGGTATGTCATCTCATCAAATCACTTTATGGACTTAAACAAGCTCCTAGAGCATGGTACATTAAAATTGATGGTCACTTATTATAGCATGGATTCACGCATTGCCACTCAAATTCTAATTTCTATATTAAGAGGGTAGGCACAAAGATTGTAATTTTTGTTTTGTATGTAGATGATCTTGTACTCACAGGCAACATAGACAATCTCATCAATGATGTCAAGAATGATCTCAAGAAATCCTTCAAAATGACAAATTTGGGGCTACTTTACTATTGTCAAGTGCCTTGGAGATATGGCAGAAAAATAATCACATTTTTATCTCCCAACTAAAAATTTGCCAAGACACTCCTGGAAAAGTATGGAATGACCAATTGTAAGCATGTGTCCACTCCCATGGAGAAAGGTTTACAACTCTCTCAATTCCAAGATTCACCTTGAGTGGATGCAACTCTCTATAGACAGCTTGTTGGGGGTCTCACTTACTTGACTTACCCCATACTAGACTTATGTTTTGTTGTCAGCTATCTTTCACGCTTTATGCAGGAGTCGAAGAAGTGTCATTGGATTGCAGTGAAGCATGTTTTGAGATATATCCAAGGCTTAGTTTATTATGGTCTAGAATACAAGAACACTCATTTCTTCTTGCAGGGATGTACCAACATGGATTATACAAAATCTGTTGATGACAAGGAATCAACATCAGGAGTTTTTTTCATCTCAGATATGGACCTATCTCATGGATTAGTAAGAAGAAAATTGTTATTGCTCTCTCATCAACCAAGGATGAATATCATGCCACACAAGGAGCTATGTGCAAAATGTCACATTCTTGTTGACATGGACATTCCTGAACAACAACCACCTATTCTTTATTATGACAACTAGGGTGTGTTGAAGCTTGTGAAGAATCTTGTTTTTCATGAATGAACCAAGCATATTGAGGTCGAATGTCATTACATTTGAGACCAAGTTTTGAGCCACCACATCCAACTCTAGTACTACCCCACAGATTCTCACAGAGCAAATATACTCACCAAGTCTCTTGGTAAGGTTAAATTTGATCTGTTTAGAGGGTACATTTGTAAAAATAATGTAATAAGGGGGAATGTTATCATAAACTATATTCTATGTATTACATTGTATTCTGTATTGAATAGTGGTTCTTCTAGTTATGCAGACTAGTGCACACAGTTATGTAGATCAATGCATATAATGTTATAAGATAACTATAAGTCTCATCTTTTATGTACCATGCTACTCAATGAATAAATCCTTAAATCATTTTATTTTTTCTATTTTCTTCTTGATCACAATTAGTAAATTAAAGTGCATATTAGAACCTTCTCCTCAACACCATCAATTGCCACTCTAAAAATATTTAAAATTAAAAAAAAATTGATCCCTTTAATTCATTTTCGCACTTATTATTCACAACGCTAGTGAATCCACAAACATAAAAAGAGTTTTTCTTAAATCCCAGCAAAAAAAAATCAATTTTAGACTTTAGCATTGCTATTTTGAACTTTAAATACTTGATGGTGATTGCCTTCTTAGCAAACATAATTGCATCTGCTCACTCGCTTGTTGACATTACACTAATTAAACACATAATAAATTCAACTGCATATTGGTACATTATCACCAACATAATCATTGGCTAGTTTGTATTCATTTGAAATCTAAAAACAATTAATCCCTTTAATTCATTTAATTCATTTTCCCTCTTACTATTAACTATGCCAGCCAATTCATGAACACAAAAAGAGCTTTTATAAAATCCCAGCAAAAAATAATCAATTTTGGACTTTAGCCTTACCATTTCAAACTTTAGATACTCGATGGTGATTGGCTACTCGACAATGATTGGCTACTCAGCAAAGAGAATTGTATTTAGTAGATGCAATAGTATCCTTCCCATCGGTAAGACTAATAAAGATATTTCTTCATATTACCTTTGTATAATTTAATTTTTTAATTGTTTTCTTCAAGTATTATTGTGTTGCCAAGGTTTTCTTGAGTAAGATAAAGGCTCCCATTGTAAATGGTAATTTTTCTTTTATCTAAACCAACTCTCTTCCTCATTTGTTTTTGTTGCAGTAATGTAAAAATCATACTTCTTGTGCAAATGAATAAAAAAAAGTAATTTTCAATTTTCAAACCAAATATTTTAACTGATTCTCTTATGTATGTGCATATAAATATTTTCTTAGATTTTGGGGGGGGGTTTTGCTTTAGGAGAATTTATGATTTGTCAGCCTTAAAAAAGTATTTTGAAATATTACTAGTCTTTAAAATAGAATAAATATAAGTGAAATTGATGAATTATAGAGCCAAAGTGACAACTTGTACATTTAAATCTACAACTAATAAATAAGATATATTCCTATAGAATTGTCCTAGATCTACAGACTTGACCTAGATAGAGATAGAGATATAATCTTATACATAATTCAAGGAAAAACATATAGAGAGAAAACCCACTTCCAATCCCTAGAATAGTAGATTCCAGTGCCACATCAATTCCTTCCTTCTTCATCAAATTTAAAACTAAATACACCTATCTATCACATTTAATTTCTTGAGTTTGACATTTAATTCTAAAATACTGACTCCCATAGCTAGTGAATTATTGATCTAAATTATTTTTACTTATATATGTGTCTTATTGAATTATCCTTAATTTAATTTATGAAAAGTAACTTATTTTCCTTTATACAATTTTGCATTCAATTAAGAAAATTTTTAAAAAATATTCATACAAAAACTATATATAATTAAGAAGTAGATAGAAAAATTCACACTATTTGCAAAGATCAAAATATCAGCAATTAGCATAAATCTCAAGATGCAGGTAAGTGAAGGGCTTTTGCCTAAGTAATAACAAACCACATACACTAATAAAAACAAATATTAAAGAAGTCTATCATAAAACCATCCTTCTTATGAGGAAGTTTGACAATTCCCTTATGCACCGAGTCTTTTTGGAAAGACACTCATACTAATCTTTACCTCCACTCTTTATCCTATCACCATCCTTTTCTAGAAAGTAAGCATCCTTAAAACTCTTGCCTCTAGAGCCTTCCATGACCGTGATAAGGATCACATGGACCTTGAGCTAGCCCATCTTTTTAAAGTTTTTAAGCTAAATGGGGTCAATAGTAAGCTCTTCTCTAGAGCCTTCAAACTTTTTAGTTCTCACTTTACCGACAATCCTTTAGTTTAGCTTCCTTTGGAACCCCTCTACTTCTCTTGCATGTATTCAAGGTATTTTAAAAATGATTTCTTAAATTCTTTTAAGAAAGGACATAAGATGTGCTTTCAAACTAATCTCTACTCTTAGAACTTGGCTCTCCCCTCTAAAAGACCACCGAGACCCTCTCTTCTTCTTAGGTGTCTATATGATCTTATGCTCCTATGGTACCCTCTACATTGGTGAGATCAGTTGGTCTTTTAGCACTATTCATAATCAGAATCTACTCTTCTACAACATTCAACCACCACCAAACATCACATATATTTGGAAAATCCCTTAATCCTAACCAAGGAAGATAATTTCTTTAAAAGGAATCTTTTAGAGGTAGTTCAGATTAGCATTCATCCTCAAAATCTAAACTAGGATGGTGGTTGGGGTACATCCCTAGTCCTAATTTCTCATTAACAACATGGTTCAATGGTTAAGTCACTTGGTTGTAGTGGTAGCCACAAGGTTCAAATCCTTGTTGGGCCAAAGATTTCATAGGCTTTGTGCCTTCATTAGGTTAACATGTTTGCAGGATTTGCGCCTTTGTTGTGGTGTTGTGCTTGTAGGCTATAGGCCTTAGCTAGGCCAACAAGCTCATAGTTTAAACCTACACCTAAGTTTCCCCTAAGGTGTAGGGGAAGCTCCTTCTCATTGAAGAATTATGGGGAATAGTAAATTGTTTTGTCCTATGTCCAACTGACCCTGATGTGCAGAAGAAGTCTGATAAAGATGACACAAAAACACCGATGTTGATCACCCTCATCATCTTTGATGAAGTACAACTTCATGTTTGGGATGCAACAACATCAAAGTTGGCTTGAGATGCTTTGTTCATTATCTATGAGTTGAAGAACCAAACCAAAATCCTTCATCTCTAGTCCAAGCTTCATACACTTAGTATGAAAGTTGGTGAGAAAGTAGAGGCATTCTTGTGTGAGCTATCTAAACTACGAACTGAACTTGTAGCACTCAATGAGAAGGTGGTGGAAAAATTGCTAGTCCTAATCACTCTAAGAGATTTTCCTTCCTCATTCAGGACTTTTGTCATGACACTGAACATCACCAAGGAGAAGGTGTCATTTGAAGAACTGGTGAACCTACTTTAGAAAGAAGAAGACATCCAGTTAGTATAAGTTAAGTTTGAGGCCAAGGCACTGATCTCAAGATAGTACAATGGTTAGATGTTTTGTGAGGGACCCCCACGAATGATTCCACCAAAGAAACTAGAACAATCACAATAGAATACTCAAAAGGTGAATAGATGGTGTCACACCTACAATATAAACATGCATGACACTGTCAGTTGTTGGTATAATGCCTTGACTCAAGGCAATTCTAGTAAAGAAGCCATATTTGGTTGCAATGATTCTCATCCATCAAAAAGATGACATCACTGATAGATGCACAAAGGACATGTTGTGACTCAACAAGATGATGCATCAGATGAGGATTAACTAGAAACATCCAATTCTGACACCCATCAAAATCTTGTTCTAGTTTCCAAAGTCTCACAACCTGTTGACATTCTTTGAATCAACATTAGGATTTGCCACTTCTAATGCACAGGCAGATTCAGCCAACTGAATACAGGAGGTTACGTGAGCTCCTCCCCTTCACTTTTGGTTCTGCCGCACCAAGGGGGGTATCCCTATAACTCAAGATGTAACCTTGACTAGCTCAAAGATAGAAAGATCTAACTTGACAACAACAGGCAGAATACTCTCATGTATGGACCAAGATCTGCATGATAGATCACAAGGCTGGCAACATTCTTGGACATGATGTCTGGTTGGGTATGAGAGCATGCAGGGGGTTCCTAATCCTACTCCTACAACTAACAGGTGGAAGTATGAAATGTTTTAGTTTGAAGTTTGGATGCAAAGCTGGACATGGTGTATAACACAAGAACACAGCATGATTGGTGCCTATCCAGGGCTTGGAGTTGGTAGACATACACCTGTGAATGATCAGCATGAATAGCTAAAACTGGATTTCAGGGGGATACATGTAATACCTGCCTTACAGATATCTCCCAATGAAGAGTGTTGAGTTATCTCTACTTATGGCATCCCTACTGCAGTATACCCTTCCCAATGTTCAACCTGATAACAGTTTAATCTACCCCTTGAGCAGAAGTTAAAAGGTCAGACATTCAACATAGGAATTCTATGCTCTAGAATCTACACATTACCCAAATATCCAGATCCAGAAGAAGAATACATGCAATACTGGAGACAGAATTAACACAACACATGCTAAGATAACATTACTCATACAAGATCAACCATGAAATCAGTGGATTCATGCCAAATCGTACAACAGGAGATACATAAACTCACAAGTTTAAGCTGTACAGAGCAACCAGATCAGCTGGTTTTGAATTACAGAGCCAAAAATCATCAACTTTCAACAACCTTGAATGAATAACACCCTCTGCATTATATAGCAGGAGGGTGTATTCAGCATTAACTACCAGGTTGACCAAAAATCTTGCCAGATACATAGTATCATGAAAATGGCGCTCAAACACAACCAGATTGGCGCCCAAACTTAAATGCAGCAGGTAGGGGAGGAGACAGGAACATATCTCGAGCCCTGCGCCACTGTCCGCTGATGTACATCTTCAATCGGGCACCAGATCCGCCCACGCCATCGCCCATACCTCTGCAACAATCGCCATTGATGGCGCACCAACCCGCGGCCTCGGGAAGAACATCAATTCTGCATTCGCAAGCATTTCCCGCCGAGACTCATCATCATGATATTTGAAAATGCAGGATATCAATTATCCCACATGCACCCCGCAGCAACCTCATTAACACTTTATATACTAGGTCATGAGCATATATCATGTCGGTGCTTTTGCTCCTAACGACACTAGTATAAGACCTCATCATCATCATCCTCCCGCAGCATGATATCCTGTTGTTCGAAATATCACCCTGACGTCATCATGATATTTGAAATATAACCTGCATGATAATCGGCACAACCTGATCCATCGGAGGAACATCCTCCTGCTGAGCCTATACCAAAAGTCTGGCCGATGAACATCCTGATGACGTCATCATCATATCCTGCTGACATCATCATCATATCTGCCCACTGCGCACCTCCTCATATCCGGATGACGTCATCATCATGTTTACAAATATCAGGGGATCTCCATAGGATGATCAGCGTTAGAAATATGACCCCCCCGGACCTTGATGACGTCATCATCATATTAACATCATCATGATATTCGGAAGACAACCGAATATTTGGAAATATCCTCCTGATGTTCAAATATCAGGTTGCACTGTAGCTCCTCTATAAGATCGGGGCGATAGACAAATATGATGATGCTCGAAAAGATCACCCCCACTAGATAATGCGCGAAGCCAGCAGGCGGATATCTCCTTGATATCAGCATCATCATGATGCTGGAACAAACATATATCCGGGTGATATGAAAATATCACCCCCTCCTTCAGAAATATCATGATGCAGATAGGCAGAGAAATAGATATCACCCTGAGATAAGGATGACGTCAGCATCATCAGGATGAAGAAACAACGAACATGAAGTGATACAACATCATCAGGATGATATTGACTAAGATCATCCTGACGTTCAAAATATGATGACCCTAGTGAATATCGGGTCGCACTTAGAACTCTTCAACAACATCATCAGGATGATCATAACCAAGATCACCCGATGATAAAATATCACCCCGGCGAAATATCATGAAGGCAGAAAAAATGATGACCCCCGCAAGCAACACGGTGATAACTAGAAATATGATGATGATGACGACGACCCCCAAGGAAGAACAAGTCGGGTCAAACAACTCAAAGAATAACCCCTCCAGAATATCGGGGCAACATCATCATCATGTCTGGGCAAGGTGATAAATGGAAGATCACCGGATACTTGAAAAATCACCTCCGCGAGCAAATCAGGGCGCACTGTAGCTCATCAGCATCATCAGGATAAAAACCAAACATCACCCGATATTGAAATATGATGATGACGATGAGAAACCGGTCGACGGAGAACATGATGATGCTGACCTTCATCGAAACAAACATGATGATGATGACCTCCTCCTCAAGAAAATATGATGATGCAGCTGAAAACTGCTGAGGAGGTCTAACACTCAGAACATTTTTTGGATACTTAGGGAGAGTGCCTGAATGAAAATTGCTCAAAAAACTACCAGTCAATTCAGGCACTAACAGTGGCTCTGTCTGGGGACGTGCAGGTGAAAACCTGCAGCGAGAACCCCAGATCTCTGGGATGCAGACTAGTCCCTTATCCATTGGGCACAGAGTCAAATACTGCACTGACCTACATCACCAAACACACTTGATGGCCTAAGGCCACCAAGAAAAGAAAAACATGTATCTCCCTTTGTCAAATATCTTGTTTTCATCTGCATGCACTGGGTCAAGCTTGGAGATACTACAAAGATCCACCCTCAAACAAATCTTGTCATCTGCATATTCAATCCTCTGGTTTGGCTTGTCATTATCACCCCTGTGCAGATAACCTTCAACATCATGTGCCATGTGGGTGTAGAATTTATCAAGCAATGCATACTCAAATGGTATAGAACACATGTTATCATCTGTATCATCATCATGCATTGCAACATGATCTCCTAGCTGGACTACAAATAGGAAACACTCAGAGTCCACCACACAACTAGGAAGATCAGAGCTCATTGTATTATATGCTGGCACATCAAAAGGAAAGCTTTCAAAATCACAATTGTGCACATCATGTACACAACAATCAGCAGCACCAAGTTGGAAAAGATCAGGCTCTGGCACCTCTTTACAATCAGGCACATTTTCACAGTCACTTACCTGATGTATGTTGTTTCCTCTTTCATCAGGATGAGAAACAGAATCCAAGCCAAAAATAATGTCAAGATCCTCACCATACTCGGACAGATCCTCATCACCATATGTGTCATAAATGGGTGACCCAGGTGCATCAGTTTCATCATAGTATGCCATTTGTTCATGGGCAGCAGAGCACACATCTTCATCACCAATGGATTCACTCTGTGGAGGAGTATCAGCCTGTGTGTCATAAGCAAAACAGCCATCACATGAAAAACAATCATGCTCTGAACTAGCACTTATTTCAATTTCTGACTGCTCTTCATGATCTCCATGTGTTTGAAAGGTAGGCAATGGGTCACACATAGGACTGCTTCTCTGTTTGGTTATATCTTCTCTGTCTTGAGTACAATACTCACAATTATCTCCACAGGTCCATTCCAAAAATTGCTCATTGCTGTCCACAACCTCGTTATTGTTTTCATGGTCAGATGCCTCATCATTGCAATGGGAATCCTCATTAGTCCTTTCACTGGCATCCTCAACTGGTAAACAATCCAGTTGAGCAGTATTGTTAGCATTATGTTCAAACACAGCAGTCTCAACCTCTATGCTTTTATTTTCATTTTTATCTGCACATGATGCCATAATCATTTGGTCATTTGCAGCTTCACAACAATTATTCACACCAAGGCCTGGGGACAGGGGTTTCAGCAGGTGCACATTTCTCATTTCTTCTACATTTTCTAAAAATTTGTATGCCATCTGCATACTTGTCACCTTGAAATCCCTCAGTAATGCACTAGAGCCCTCCTCAAAAGCTTCAAAGAATATGCCAACACAGGCTGAAACATCAGGTCTGAAACTTTCAGGGACATGTGAAAGGGCTACTGCAAACCTATGACTGAAATCAACACATGGCTCTTCATCTTGTTTTTTGATTCTCATCAATTCTGCAACAAGATCAGCCGGTTCTTTTGCAAATTCTTCCTTGAAACAGTCAGCAAGCTCATCCCAACAGGCAAAAATTTTCTTTGGAAAGCTCAAATACCAGTCTTTTGCTTTTGCATCAAAGGACCTAACAAAAAACCTCATCCACATATCCTCATCTCTGAATGAATGTTCTCCCATAAAACTTTGAAAATTTTGGATATGTGCATTCCCATCACATACATTGTGACCACTAAATCTAGGCATCTGATAGTATATCCTAGCAGGCATAGTTTCTACTTTATAATCCACCCATGACAAATCCAGTCGGTCATACAAAGGATCAAAAGGGCTGACAGGAGGTTTAGCTTTCTGACTGGCAGACACAACAGGGTTACTGCTTTTTAACTGGGCCTGCTCAGCCTCTAAGAATATCAACCTATTTCTTATCTCTTCTATTCCTTTATCCAACATTTCACCACTGAGTATGGGATAATTCATACTTGGATTCATAAAAATCCTACTCTTAGACATCCTTTGTCTGTCTAAGACCCAAGGCTTCCCCTGGCATCTAACTTATGCAATAAAATAGCAAATAAAGGGGAAGTAACAAGGTACCTTTTCTCATACAGATGTAGAAATATATACATCTTTCAACCAATAACATACATTTATCTTTCATGTGCATTTGGATCTTTTTTGCAGAGTCGCCACCTCTCCAAAGAGGACAAAATTTTCAATAGCTGAAAGCTACTTTTCTAGGTTCATTCCACCAGCAGAGCATCATTTTGTTAGTGACTCAGATGGGCCACAAGTATATCATTTTTTAGTCCGTCCCCAGTAGAGTCGCCATTTTGTTGACATTCTTTGAATCAGCATTAGGATTTGCCACTTCTAATGCATAGGCAGATTCAGCCAACTGAATACAGGAGGTTGCGTGAGCTCCTCCCCTTCACTTCTGGTTCTGCCGCACCAAGGGGGGTATCCCTATAACTCAAGATGTAACCTTGACTAGCTCAAAGATAGAAAGATCTAACTTGACAACAACAGGCAGAATACTCTCATGTATGGACCAAGATCTGCATGATAGATCACAAGGCTGGCAACATTCTTGGACATGATGTCTGGTTGGGTATGAGAGCATGCAGGGGGTTCCTAATCCTACTCCTACAACTAACAGGTGGAAGTATGAAATGTTTTAGTTTGAAGTTTGGATGCAAAGCTGGACATGGTGTATAACACAAGAACACAACATGATTGGTGCCTATCCAGGGCTTGGAGTCGGTAGACATACACCTGTGAATGATCAGCATGAATAGCTAAAACTGGATTTCAGGGGGATACATGTAATACCTGCCTTACAGATATCTCCCAATGAAGAGTGTTGAGTTATCTCTACTTATGGCATCCCTACTGCAGTATACCCTTCCCAATGTTCAACCTGATAACGGTTTAATCTACCCCTTGAGCAGAAGTTAAAAGGTCAGACATTCAACATAGGAATTCTATGCTCTAGAATCTACACATTACCCAAATATCTAGATCCAGAAGAAGAATACATGCAATACTGGAGACAGAATTAACACAACACATGCTAAGATAACATTACTCATACAAGATCAACCATGAAATCAGTGGATTCATGCCAAATCGTACAACAGGAGATACATAAACTCACAAGTTTAAGCTGTACAGAGCAACCAGATCAGCTGGTTTTGAATTACAGAGCCAAAAATCATCAACTTTCAGCAACCTTGAATGAATAACACCCTCTGCATTATATAGCAGGAGGGTGTATTCAGCATTAACTACCAGGTTGACCAAAAATCTTGCCAGATACACAGTATCATGAAAATGGCGCTCAAACACAACCAGATTGGCGCCCAAACTTAAATGCAGCAGGTAGGGGAGGAGACAGGAAGATATCTCGAGCCCTGCGCCACTGTCCGCTGATGTACATCTTCAATCGGGCACCAGATCCGCCCACGCCATCGCCCATACCTCTGCAACAATCGCCATTGATGGCGCACCAACCCGCGGCCTTGGGAAGAACATCAATTCTGCATTCGCAAGCATTTCCCGCTGAGACTCATCATCATGATATTTGAAAATGCAGGATATCAATTATCCCACATGCACCCCGCAGCAACCTCATTAACACTTTATATACTAGGTCATGAGCATATATCATGTCGGTGCTTTTGCTCCTGATGACATTAGTATAAGACCTCATCATCATCATCCTCCCGCAGCATGATATCCTATTGTTCGAAATATCACCCTGACGTCATCATGATATTTGAAATATAACTTGCATGATAATCGGCACAACCTGATCCATCGGAGGAACATCCTCCTGCTGAGCCTATACCAAAAGTTTGGCCGATGAACATCCTGATGACGTCATCATCATATCCTACTGACGTCATCATCATATCTGCCCACTGCGCACCTCCTCATATCCGGATGACGTCATCATCATGTTTACAAATATCAGGGGATCTCCATAGGATGATCAGCGTTAGAAATATGACCCCCCCGGACCTTGATGACGTCATCATCATATTAACATCATCATGATATTCGGAAGACAACCGAATATTTGGAAATATCCTCCTGATGTTCAAATATCAGGTTGCACTGTAGCTCCTCTATAAGATCGGGGCGATAGACAAATATGATGATGCTCGAAAAGATCACCCCCACTAGATAATGCGCGAAGCCAGCAGGCGGATATCTCCTTGATATCAGCATCATCATGATGCTGGAACAAACATATATCCGGGTGATATGAAAATATCACCCCCTCCTTCAGAAATATCATGATGCAGATAGGCAGAGAAATAGATATCACCCTGAGATAAGGATGACGTCAGCATCATCAGGATGAAGAAACAACGAACATGAAGTGATACAACATCATCAGGATGATATTGACTAAGATCATCCTGACGTTCAAAATATGATGACCCTAGTGAATATCGGGTCGCACTTAGAACTCTTCAACAACATCATCAGGATGATCATAACCAAGATCACCCGATGATAAAATATCACCCCGGCGAAATATCATGAAGGCAGAAAAAATGATGACCCCCGCAAGCAACACGGTGATAACTAGAAATATGATGATGATGACGACGACCCCCAAGGAAGAACAAGTCGGGTCGAACAACTCAAAGAATAACCCCTCCAGAATATCGGGGCAACATCATCATCATGTCTGGGCAAGGTGATAAATGGAAGATCACCGGATACTTGAAAAATCACCTCCGCGAGCAAATCAGGGCGCACTGTAGCTCATCAGCATCATCAGGATAAAAACCAAACATCACCCGATATTGAAATATGATGATGACGATGAGAAACCGGTCGACGGAGAACATGATGATGCTGACCTTCATCGAAACAAACATGATGATGATGACCTCCTCCTCAAGAAAATATGATGATGCAGCTGAAAACTGCTGAGGAGGTCTAACACTCAGAACATTTTTTGGATACTTAGGGAGAGTGCCTGAATGAAAATTGCTCAAAAAACTACCAGTTAATTCAGGCACTAACACAACCATTGAGGGAGGTTTGGTTGATAAAATCTAGTGCTAGAAAGCATATGATAGGCAATCATGAGCTATTTGATATACTGATTGATCAACCCACTGGAGATAGGATTTGGATCACAAACAATAAAGAGTATGTTGCAGAAGGAATTGGCAAAGTCATTATTCCCCTTGGGATAGATAGTTGTACCCTCACAAAGTTACTCTATGTTCCTGGTTTGACAAGAAATCTCTTGTTTATTAGTCAGCTTTTGAATCATAAGCATAAAGATGAGTTCCAGGTCAGGGAAGGCATCAAAACTTGCTTGATCTCAAAAGAAGGTATGATACTTGCTAGAGCTTTTATGAAGGATAGATTATTTGCACAATATGTTGTCTCATCCTTTGTAGTTGCTCTATATGCCTCTACGATTGAATCTACTACTCTCTGGCATTACTAATATGGGCATCTTTATGTTGATTGCTTGTATCAAATCAATTCTAAGGAAATGGCAAGAGGACTTCCTCAACTTTTGAATTCTTTGCCTATATGTCATGGATGCCTTGTAGGTAAACAACATCATGATCTGTTCGAGATGAGAACCTTGCATGCCAAGGACTATCTTGTAGTTGTACATACTGATATACAATTGTGTGAACCCTTGTCTACCTCATTCTCAGGGTATTAGCACTTTCAATTCTTTGTGGATGACTTCTATCAAAAGACATGGGTGTAAATTCTCAAGAAAAAGAGTGAAGCCTTTGCAAACTTTTAGGACTTCTACCAATGTGTTGTCCAGATAGGCCAGTCTCTTCTCCTCCTCTACTCAGATCGAGGGGGAATTCACATTAAAAGAGTTTGTGGCATTTCTAAAGCATCATGGAATCATATAGCACTTGACTGCTCCCTATACACCCTAGCAGAATGGAGTTGTAGAAAGGCACAATTGGACTATCATGGAGATGGCTCAATGCATGCTTTCCATAGCTAAGTTGGAGGAACAATTTTGGGAAGAAGCAGTACAAACAACTGTGTATCTTCTCAAGAGGGCACCCACAAATATCTTGCAAGACAAGACATCAAATGAGGTATGGAGTGGTCATAAGCCTTAATTTTCTCATCTTAGAGTATTTGTTTGTACAACATATATTCATGTCCCAGCTAACAAGAGGAAGAAAATTGACCCCAAGACACTCCAATGTATCTTTCTAGGGTACAATACTACCTCCAAAGCATATCATCTCATAGATCTTGATATAGAAGATTTATGAGAGTTGATATGTGGTATGTGATGAGTCATCTTTTGACTCATTGACACAAAAAGAGGAACCAAAGGCTACCATCTCTCATAGATTTCTCTCACAATCAAATGATGAGCATGAAGAATCCTCTCATGGAGAAGATGAGCTACAAGGATATTTTTTTGTAGATTTGGACACTCTAGAATATAATTCTTCACATCAGAAACATCAACATCCATGTCCAATGTGGGTTCAAAGCACTAACAGGGATTCCCACTTGTACACTCTTCTAGATACTTCATCACATGAGTCAGAACAAGAAGTTAGACAAGAAGAGAAGTCAATCTTGTACTCATGAGTTCAATTGTTAACAGCACTGAACCTGACATAGTTCTAGAGACACTCAATCAAACTTAGTGGAAGAAAGCAATGGATGTAGATTATAATTCCCTAATATAGAATCATACATGGGACATTGTCAATTTGCCTGAAGGAAAGAATCCCGTTAGCTGCAAATAGATTTTCAAACCAAAATGCAAGGCATATGGATCTATTGACAAATACAAAGCATGACTTGTTGCAAAGGGGTATTCTCAATAGGAGGACATATGAAGAGACCTTTGTACACACTATGAAGATCAAAACAATTAGAGTTGTTTGTGCATTGTCATCGTAGAAAGGATGGAAACTTCAACATATGGACGTCAAGAGTGATTTCTTAAATGGTGATCTCAAAGAAGAAGTATACATGACCCAACCAGAAGGTTTTATTGACGATCATCATCCTAACAAGGTATGTCATCTCATCAAGTCACTTTATGGACTTAAACAAGCTCCTAGGGCATGGTACATTAAAATTGATGGTCACCTGTTATAGCATGGATTCACCCATAGCCCCTCAAATTCTAATTTGTGTATTAAGAGGGTAGGCACAATGATTGTCATTTTGGTTTTATATATGGATGATCTTGTACTCACATGCAACTTAGACAATCTCATTGATGATGTCAAGAATGATCTCAAGAAATCCTTCAAAATGATAGATTTGGGGATACATCACTATTATCTTGGCTTGGAGATATGTAGAAGAATAATCACATTTTTATCTCCTAACTGAAAATATGCCAAGACACTCCTAGAAAAGTATGGAATGTCCAATTGTAAGCCTGTGTCCACTCCCATGGAGAAATGTTTACAACTCTCTTGATTCCAAGATTCACTTCAAGTGGATGCAACTCTCTAGAGATAGCTTGTTGGGAGTCTCACTTACTTGACTTACACCATACCAGACTTATGTTTTGTTGTAATCTATCTTTCACGCTTTATGTAGGAGTTGAAGAAGTGTCATTGGATTTCAGAGAAGCATGTTTTAACATATGTCCAAGGCTTAGTTTATTATGGTCTAGAATACAAGAAGAAAACTTAGTTCTTCTTGCAAGGATATCTTGACATGGATTATGCAAGATCTGTTGATGATAAAGAATCAACTTAAGGATTTATTTTTCATCTTAGATTTGGACCTATCTCATTAATTAGTAAGAAGCAAATTGTTATTCCTCTCTCATCTAGCGAGGTTGAATATCGTACTACATGAGGCATTGTGTGTGAAGTGATTTGGTTATGTCACATTCTAATTGACATGGACATTTCTGAACAACAGCCACCTATTCTTTATTGTGACAACTAGGGTTTGTTGAAGCTTGTGAAGAATTTATTTTTTCACAAACAAACCAAGCATATTAAGGTCGAGTGTCATTACATTCGGGACCAAGATTTGAACCACCATGTCCAACTCTAGTACTACCCCACAGATTCTCAGTTAGTAAATATACTCTCCAATTCTCTTGGTAAGGTTAAATTTGATTTGTTTAGAGGGTACATTTGCAAAAATAATGTAATAAGGGGGGAATGTTATCATAAAATATATTCTATATATTACATTGTATTCTATATCAAATAGTGGTTCTTCTAGTTATGTAGACTAATGCATACAGTTACGTAGATCAGTGCATATACAGTTACAAGATAACTGTAAGTCTCATCCTTTATGTAGCATGGCACTCAATGAATAAATCCTCAAATTATTTTCTCTTGTCTAGGTCTGCTTCTTGAACACAATTAGTAATTCAAGTGCATATTAGAACCTTCTCCTCAACACTATCAATTGCCACTATAAAAATATTTAAATTTCAGAAAAATTTGATCTCTTTAATTCATTTTCGCACTTATTGTTCACATCGTCAGTGAATTTGTGAACATAAAAAGAGCTTTTCTTAAATCCCAACAAAAAATAATTGATTTTGGACTTTAGCCTTGCCATTTTGAACTTTAAATACTTGATGGTGATTGGCTTCTCAATAAACATAATTGCATCCACTTGCTCACTTGTTGACTTTACACTAATTAAACACACAATAAATTCAACTGCATATTGGTGCATTATCACCAACATCATCATCATTGGATACATTATATTCATTTGAAATAAAAAAAAAATTAATCCATTTAATTCATTTTCCCACTTACTATTCATAGCACCAGCCAATCCATGAACACAAAAAGAGCTTTTAGATACTACGACTACTAAATATGATATATTCCTATAGAATTGTCTTAGATCTACGGACTTGACCTAGATAGAGATAGAGATATAGTCTTACACATAATTCAAGGAAAAACACAGAGAGAAAACTCACTTCCAATCCCTAGAATAGTAGATTCTAGTGCCACATCAATGCCATCCTTCTTCATCAAATTTAAAGCTAAATACACCTATCTATCACATTTAATTTCTTGAATTTGACATTTAATTCTAAAATACTGACCCCCATAGCTAGTGAATTATTGATCTAAATTATTTTTTACTTATATATGTGTCTTATTGAATTAGCCTTAATTTAATTTATGAAAAGTAACTTATATTCCTCAATACAATTTTACATTTAATTAAGAAATTTTTAAAAAAATATTCATACAAAAACTATATATAATTAAGAAGTAAATAGAAAAATTCACACTATTTTTGAAGATCAAAATATCAACAATTAGCATAAAGATGAAGACCCAAGTAAGTGTTCAAGGGCTATTGCCTAAGTAATAACAAACCACATACACTAATAAAAATAAATATTAAAGAAGTCTATCATAAAACCATCCTTCTTATGAGGAACTTTGACAATTCCCTTGCGCATTGAGTCTTTTTGGAAAGACACTCATACTAATCTTTACCTCCACTCTTTATCCTATCACCATCCTTTTCTAGAAAGTAAGCATCCTTAAAACTCTTGCCTCTAGAGCCTTCCATGTCCAGGATAAGGATCACTTGGACCTTGAGCTAGCCCATCTTTTTAAAGTTTTTAAGCTAAATGGGTTCAATAGTAAGCTCGTCTCTAAAGCCTTCCAACTTGCTAGTTCTCACTTTACCGCCAATCCTTTAGTTTAGCTTCCTTTGGAACCCCTCTAGTTCTCTCCCATGTATTCAAGGTATTTTAAAAATAATTTCTTAAATTCTTTTAAGAAAGGACATAAAATGTGCTTTCAAACTAATCTCTACTCTTAGAACTTGGCTCTCCCCTATCAAAGATCCCTTAGATCCTCTCTTCTTCTTAGGTGTCTATATGATCTTATGCTCCTATGGTACCCTCTACATTGGTGAGATCAGTTGCTCTTTTAGCACTAGATTAAAGGACCATTGTGCAGATGTTAGGCATTAGCATATTCATAATTTGCTCTTTTAGAACATTCAACCACCACCAAACATCACATATATTTGGAAAATCCCTTAATCCTAACCAAGGAAGATAATTTCTTTAAAAGGAAGCTTTTCGAGGCAGTTCAGATTAGCATCCATCCTCAAAATCTAAACTAGGATGGTGGTTGGGATACATCCCTAGTTCTAATTTGTCATTAACAACATGGTTCAATGGTTAAGTTGCTCGGTTGTAGTGGCAGCCACCAAGGTTCATATTCTCATTGGGCCAAAGATCTTGCAAGATTTGTGCCTTCGTTGGGTTAACATGCTCGCAGGATTTACGCCTTTGCTGTGTTGTTGTGCTTGTAGGTTGTAGGCTTTAGCTAGGCCAACGAGCTCACGAACTTTTGAACCTACAACGTTAATGCAGGTGTTAATGCCACGAGATGAGGTCCCCCATGTTGTGGCCTCACCGGTTCAAAGCTCTGGTCAAAAAACAATCCATCTAACTTGGGAGGGCCAGGTTAAAACTTCCCCATTCATATATATATATTCAGTGAGATATTGATTTCAATGCATTTTATTTCTCTCAAAATATATATGTGAAATATAAAAAAAGATATTCCATAAATCCTAAGATATGAGAGAATAATAATATTTTAAAAACAAAAGCACTATAGACATAATTTTAATGAGATATCATTGATTTCAATGTGTTTTATTTCTCTAAAAATATATGTACAAAACAGAAAAGATATTCCATGAAAGAATAATAATATAATTAAAAAGAAAAATACGTTTTATTTCTCTAAATATATATATCTGAAAAACAGAAAAGATATTCCATAATGAACAATAATATTCTAAAAACAAAAGCACTAAAGACATCAGTGAGATGAACCGAAAAAGCTCGTAACGTGCATGCTTTATGGCCAGCGAATCAATGGAATTCGTTGGGGATACGGCCAATGTCGTAATCCTAACTACCAAGGGATGGACTAGGGAAGGTTGGTGTGTTATGACTAGATTACAAGTTTTTCACGCATAAGTATCACAAGCGTGGATTGGAATGCTATGCAGTCGGGTGAAATTTGCTCGACCAGCAACGATGGGCATTCTGGGAAGAAGATCATGCCGTGAATATGTGAAGAACTTCATCCTTTTTGTGGTGATAACGACCGTGTTATTTATGAAAGAGTCAGTTGTTTCTGCAGAGAAAAGCAAAGAATCGCAGATCTATATCGTTCATGTTGAGGAACCAGAAATAAGCCTACGTAACTTCGACGAGCGCAAGAAATTGTATTTATCGTTTCTGCCCAAAACAAGAGCAGCAGATGCAGAAGGAGAAGGAGCTTCTCATGCAAATCTAGTGCACGTATATGAGAATGTTATTACTGGATTTGCCGCCCGATTAACAAACTCTGAAATTGAGGCGATGAGAGAAATCCCAGGTTTCATGGATGCATATCCTGATAGGACGCTGCGCTTGCAGACAACGTATTCCGCAAAGTTTCTGAGCCTGGATCCCCACAAGGGACTGTGGCCAAGATCCAACACAGGCAAGGGCATCATAATTGGGATACTGGACGGCGGTGTGTGGCCAGAGAGCCCTTCGTTTAAGCCAGACCCCCAAATCGGTGCCTTGCCTTCTCCGTGGAAGGGAATCTGCCAGACTTCAGAAGATTTCAATGCGTCCAGTTGCAACAACAAACTCATCGGAGCAAGATATTTCATAGACGTCAGCTCGCCAAGGGACATGGATGGACACGGCACTCATACTGCTTCGACTGCCGCGGGAAACCCAGTTGCCAATGCCGGACTTTTTGGCAATGCAGAAGGAACCGCGCAGGGGATGGCGCCGGGTGCTCATATTGCGGTTTACACGGTTTGGAGAGAAGGTGACTGCATGACATCTGTTGTTCTGGCGGGGATGGACGCCGCCATTTCAGACGGCGTAGACGTGCTCTCGCTATCTCTTGGAGCAGGTCCGCAGTCGTATTATGCCGACGAAATTGCCATCGGGGCCTTCCGTGCGATGGACAGAGGCATTTTCGTGAGCTGCGCGGCCGGAAACAACGGCCCGGTGGAGCCTTCTTATCTTCAGAACGGCGCGCCTTGGATCATGACGGTGGGCGCCAGCTCCATGGACAGACACTTCGTTGCAAATGTTAAGCTGGGAGACGGAACAATTCTTTATGGTGAGTCACTCTTCCACGGCATGAACAAGAAGACTTCAGAATTGAGCCTTGTGCAGGGAAACTTGTGTGTGCAAAACGCTCTGGATGGAAACCTGATAAAAGGAAAGCTTGTGGTGTGCATAAGAGGCGGTCCTACAGGACCAGTAATGCAGGGAGAAGCTGTTCTAGAGGCCGGAGGGGCGGGCGTGATATTCATTAACGATAACTCTGCCGGGGAGGAAATCCAACTATATGCCCAGGTTTTGCTGTCAACAACCCTTGGTTATAAGGCAGGACTTGCCCTGGAAGCCTATATGACTTCTACAAAGACCCCCACGGCGGCCATTCAGTTCGATGGCACTGTCTTTGGTGCTGCTAATAATATTTCAGCGCCCGCGGTGGCCTCATTTTCGTCCCGTGGGCCCAACGTAATCAGCCCAGAAATTCTGAAACCCGACGTAATCGCTCCTAGATTTGGCGTCCTAGCAGCTTGGCCTTCAGATCTTAGTCCGTCGAGCAGCCTTCAAGATAAGCGACGAGTAATGTTCAACATCGTGTATGGCACGTCAATGGCTACTCCACATGTGAGCGGGGAGGCTGCTTTGCTAAAAAACGCTCATCCGCAATGGAGCCCTGCGGCCATTAAGTCTGCTCTCATCACCACGGCAGACCACCTCGATAAGAAAGGTGGGCCAATTCTTGACGGTGGAAACAAATACGCACCGGCAGACATTTTCGCTACAGGCGCTGGACAGATAAATCCCGAAAGAGAAGCAGATCCAGGCCTTATCTATGACCTTACTGCCTAAGATTATGTTCCTTATCTGTGTGGGTTAAACTACACAGCATCTCAGATTCGCATGATCCTAAACAAAGATGTTGTATGCCCTTCCAATGATGAAAGCACTCTCCCGGGCAACTTGAATTATCCGTCCTTCTCTCTGTTTTTTAATAAGCTAAATTCCTTTACCTTGAGAAGAACCGCAACTAATGTTGGAGCGGCCAAATCCACATACAGCGTCAACATTGTTCCTCCCAGTGGAGTAGATGTGAGTATGAATCCAACCTCCTTATCATTCGGGGCAGTGATGGAGAAGAAGAGTTACAGCGTCACATTTGTCTTAAACTGCTCTATGTAAATGTCATCCACTTTCAGGGTTGAACGGGTCAAACAGCCAATAGCATTTTTCTATTTCATTCACAACAAAAAGTGTTAAATATAGGAAATTTTTTCATTGGCCAAAATTTACCATTAAATATTGAAGTGGATGACATTTAAGATCAGCCGTCGTAAACAAAACGAATGCTACAAGAGCATCGGTTTCTCAAGGCTCAATTACGTGGGTTTCAAGGTCTCCTGTATACAGCGTAAGAAGCCCCATCTCTGTGGCTTGGAATACAAATTAAATTCCATGTAATGCCGTGAACCAGGCTAGAATTCGAGGACCCATGGTCATATTTATTTATATAATCAAATTCTTTCAGATCCAGTTAGGTTATTGACTAGGTTTTGCAGGGGCAACTAATAAAATCTTTGCACGTTACTGTTCCGCAATTATCTATGAAATGTTTTCTATAGATTTATAATGCTTTCTTCACGCTATTCTTAGATATCATTCATTAATATCATTTATTTTAATAGTTAAATATCATTCATTTATTTTAACAGTTATTGTGAATGGGATGCAAAATTAGTATTTAATATTTTTATTGAAATGGACAAGATTTTTTTTTTTTTTTTTTAAGGTAATGCGCCTGGTAAACTTTATAACGTGACCGGTGACGCTGGTGCGACACGCCCTCCGGCTCCACGCGAATGCTTTTGCCCAGAGCAATGAACCGGTGAGGCCACAATTGGGGGACCTCATCCCCTAGGAAGAACACTTCAAACCCGCGAGCTCCTTGGCCCAGCGAAGGCGTAAAGCCTTGCGAGCTCGTTGGCCCAGCGGGGGTTTGAACTCTGGTGGCCGCCACTACATCCTGAGTGACTTAACCACCGAACCATGCCATCATCCGCAAAATGGACAAGATTTAAATAAAGCACTTTCTTCATATTATTTTTGTATAATTTTATTTTTTAATGGTTTTCTGCAATTATTATTATGTTGCTAAAGTTTTCTCCATTAAAGTAAACCATGTTATTTATTTCAAATAGTTAAAAGTTCAATAAAAATAGAATAAATATTTATCACTTTTTATTGTGAATGAGATGTAAAATTACTATTGACTATTTCCATTGTTGCTAAAGTTTTCTCCATTAAAGTAAACCATGTTATTTATTTCAAATAGTTAAAAGTTCAATAAAAATAGAATAAATATTTATCACTTTTTATTGTGAATGAGATGTAAAATTACTATTGACTATTTCCATTGAAATGGATAATATTTAAATAAAGAGCTTTTGTCATATTACCGTTGTATAATTTTATTTTTTAATAGTTTTCTTCAAATATTATTATGTTGCCAAAGTATTTTGAGTAAGATAAAGGATATCATTTATTTCAAATAGTTAAAGGTCAATTTTAACCAATAAAAATAGAATAAATATTTATCACCTTTTATTGTGATTGAGACGTAGAATTACTATTGACTACTTAACCATTGAAATAAATAATATTTAAATAAGTGATGCAGGCATTTGGTTCCTACAGATAGTGATTTTGTGAAAGGCTAATATAAATGATGTTATAGCAACTATGTTAAGAGAGAGGAGGACTAGACTATCATTGACTTAGTTAAAATAGAACTTTGTCAAAATGAGACAAAAAATAACAACATAGGAAAAAATTAGATGGAATAACAATAAATAAATCGTGTATCCTATTTAATGTTCGACAAAGGGCTAAGTAAAGATGTAGTTGATTTATGATTAAAAACATAGTTTTATAAATAATGTTTATATTTCCACTTCTAGCTATAAAAAATACCAGTGACAAATAAATAGCTAGTTGAAATTTAATTTAAAGAAGAGTAAGATTTAAGTGAAGATGTAGATGTCAAGGCAAGTGCATTTATAATTCAAATTATAGTTTCTTTAATAATTTTTTTCATAGTTATTTGTTAATTAAAGGATGACTACATTGTAGACATTTAAATTAATTCAGAAACAATTTAGTTGCATTTGAATAATTGTATATATACACATTAATTATTCATTTTGATCACTTGAGTAAATACAAAACTCACTAATCAAAAACATGTCATTGGCTAAGTGATCATTAGTAGCAAGTAGGAAGGATTTCATGACCCATTGAGCAATGTAGTGATTTGAAAAAAATGTGTAATAGAAAATTGAGAAAATAGAAATTTTGCATCTCAAGACATGGTTTGCAACCATTTTGTACCCATAATCATTGTATCTTTGCCAGGGCTTGATGTCTTCATGCAATATAGGATAGGGCAATAAAGCACTAATGAATTCTGCATTAGAAGATAATGAGTTACCATTACGGCATAAGCTATTGTCACGTGGGGTAGGAATTGCATAGAATATTTGTCATCATGTGAAGAGATAATTCATTCAAATCACATTAATCTATGACATTTATAAAATTATATACCATCACTAGGTATACTAATATCATGAATATGAAATCACATGATACATTCTTGCTTAGTGTATGTACATTATTGTGATAAGGCATAAATGTATAAACAAGTGAAGCATTTGATAATTTGGATATATGGGAATGGAATTTGCATAGATAAGTGTAATGTGAATCCAAGGACCTTATCCGATATATAGACAAATTTAGAAATGCTAAAGCAGTGGTCAAAGCTATGTCTATAGAAATGGAGAATTTGTATATATGACTACGAGATTTGTATATATTATTTTAATTAGAAGGAATGTGTTGGTGGATAGAAAAATAATGGTATAAACATTAGTGCATGTACATAAAGTATGTTGTGGTCATCTTTATTTAGTTCCTAATTTACATAGGCAAAGGAGTAACATGTCCACTAACCATCACATTTTTAGTTACTCTAAAATGCTCTATTCTTTTTTATTCCAGTCATTATATTGATTGGCAGTCATGGTGTGAGTGGGAGGTAAGGATTTTTTTGATTCGTTACTTTGTTTGCAATAGAGCTAGATAAAGAAGTGTCTCTGTGTCTCTTTTTTTATGGGTTTGGTTTCAATGGATTTTGGTTGCATTTAAGATGCATGTTCTTGTGTCCAGGATAAAAGAATGTAGATGTAGGAATCTTTTGTGGGTGTATTTGTGTATAATATAGCTATTTTTCTAGTCGCAATCATATTGCTAGAGGTCTAGATAACCATGGCAATGGGAGTAAACAACATTTGTTAAATATTATAACTTTGTGTGGTTAATTATTTTCCAGTTCCATGAAACAAAGCATTTTCGTTCCAAAGACACTATAGTAGGATGTTTTGTATGTATGTTTACATAAGTATGGTAAGAAAAAATAGTCCGAGCATCTCACATTAGGCCTTAACTAGCTAAAATAAAATAGCGCCAAAGAGGTCCAGGTAATTGGAAAGTATTAATGCATGCTAGCGATTGTTATAATAAATCTAATATATTAGAATGCAACCTGCAAATAATAATGGGTTATGTTCATAGTATGTAAAAGTGTCCATGCCAGTGGATATGTTACATTTTTTACCACTGCAAATTAGAGATCGCATCAAATTAGAGACCGCATCTCCTAATCTTGCAATATAAATAATCATAGCTAGCAATAGGCATCGATGGAATAGATGGAAATTGTAGAAGGCAATAATCTATGAAACCAAAAGGTGTAGGGAAATGTTTAATGCCAATTCTAAATTTGTGACTGATTATAGGGTGTTCCATTGCATTTCAATGTTTATGTCATCGTAAGCTGAAGACTAGTAGATAATTAAATATGAGACAGGGAATAAAGTGAAATGAATCAAAATAGACATTGATTTGGTTACTGGAGTAATGATGGCATGTTAGCAAGCACATGTATAAAAGAGTATAAAACAACATAAGACTATAACCATGAAAATCTATTAAGACAAATGATGTTTCTAAATTAGCAATAAAAGGTCCTAGTTCAATGTAGCAGATGAGAGGTGTATTTTTACAATTATTGATGCACAAGAGTATAAAATAGTATAAAACAATAGAAGAGTATACGCATCAAAATATGTAAAAACACATGATGTTTATCAATTAATAATTAAAGATCCTTGATCAATATAGGGGTTCATAGATGATTTTTTTAAAGCCATTGATGCATGATACTTCTATCCCCTTGGTGCTTGCAGAATGCATTAAAAGTTGACTGTGAGCATGCAATGTATAAATAGTCACTGTTACAAAAAGGGAAGGTTTTTTTGTTGTTCGATAAAGTACAAGGTAAATAAGCATTTTGTACTTGTCCATAAGAAACAGTGACTACTTTGCAATGTGATTTGCATTGACAAAATCATTGTTTCAGTTGAGTATGAACTAGCCCTCTGCAACAAAATCTTGTAGCATGAAGATGACTTCTGACTTGTCTTTGATGTATTGTTCATAACTGATAGTTTTAAGTCTAGAAGCAACTATTCAATAATAGTTTTTTCAATAGAAGGATGTATTGTTTTCTTGGTTTTGGTGGTTAGAATGGTCTTGATATAGATGCAGTGAACATAGTTCCCATTTACATTGCATTTTACACAATAAGCAGTTTAGTCTTCCATTGCTACATCGCTATCAAATCTACAATTATAATGAGGGCAGAATGCCTAGAAAGGGTTGGAAAATGCATTTGCTATTTTCAACATTCCGTGGACTTATAAAATAGAAGAAACAACATTTATTGTATATTTACACAAGAAATTAGTTAATTATTTAAGGTTCTTACAGAAATAAATATGTTTAAAAAACAACAACGATTGGGCTAGGTGCTCTTGCTGTAATGAAAATCTCTCAGTGTCTGCTAACAAAGAAGATCATCCATTTGTTTAAATTAATTTATTTACAAAATATAAAAATACAACCACTATGGAAAAAATAAACTTTTATTCTGTGATACGATATAGAACATTGGAATAAAGCATTGCCAAGGATTTAAAATTGAATATAAGTTGTAATCCAAGTGGCAGCGGGCAGTTACCTCAAATGGTGACTGCAACAAAGTAGTAAGTCGCTCAAGGATTCTTTTATTGTTTATTTTTCCAAAGTATGTCAATTAACATCTGTGAAGAACATTGTCCTTGCATCAAGTCACTATACAAGGTTCTCAAAAAAAGTGCTAGAAATTCATTTTGGTGCACTTCCTCCTCTATAGAGAAAAATGTGTGCTTTTCTCCAATGCATTTGCACCTATTTTTTTGTTGCAAATGAGATTAGTATTTTTGGATCATTTATTGAATAAACAAGTTACACAATAGAAACTGTAAATTAATTTCAATTGGACAATTGATAATATGTTTTTACTTGTTCTCTGTCAATCTCAAAAGTTCCATCTTTTATGTCAACAATATATTGGAATACTATTTTTTTAGCACCAACAACCAGTGCACCTATAGTTCTTGTTGCATAGTCAGTTGTACTTGTGAGAAGTTGTGTGATTGTTGTGCTTGGTATAAATTTATAGTCTTTGTATAGTCATGGAATGATCTCCAAAGTGGATGAGTTTCTCAATACCAATATACAATCACAATTGCCATGGTCATAGTCAATTTTGGGTGCGATTGAAATCCTAAGATGCATATTGTTGACCTCAGGACTGTATTGTCTTCATATTGTTGAGTGAGGTCACCAATTCTATTTAATGTGATTGTCATCTCAACTTTTCCATCTATCAGGTCCACACACAGCACCTCACAGGTTTTGTTGGTTTTGTCTAATGCAATTTTGTACATTACAATTACATCTCCCTCAAAGATATTTCCATTCGTACGAGAATTGAGGTCTTCAATTGTTACTCTATTCAAATTTCTTAATTTTGACCTACATAAATTAAAATAGAATTAGTTAGAGCCTTGAAATTTGATTTGGTATGTTTCAATTTCAAATAAACAATATCATTAACCTCTTTGAATTTTGTTGGCTTCTTGTTTGCATTGATTCTTTTGCTCTTTTGCCAATATCCATTTTTCCTTGTTTTTCAAAATCCATTAGTTATTTCAAAATATGCAACAATATTTATAGCATGGATACCATGAAACACTATAATGTTCAAAGTTGTAGATGGAAACCATAGTATAAGATGAATTACCATTCAAGGAGTGTTGACAATGGGCTTTCCTAGAATACTGTAACAAAAAAAGTAGAACCTGTTGCAAGAAACCAATGAATTCAACTTATATTGAGACTATTGAACAATACAAATTGAATAGTTTTTATTTGGAAAAGTTGTACATATTCTCTCTGTTTCTATGCAATATTAAACAATATAAATTATTTTTGAGATCTAATTTGATTTCAATTATTCAAATGTGGAGTATATATATTTTATTGTGTAAATATGCTTAATGACAAATTATGGAAGATTCAATAGTGTGAATAGGATGAAATCTAATAAATGTAGATAAATGATCGCTCCAATGCACTTTTTATTTATAAACACAAGAAGTCTGTGTAGACTCATTAGACAATACATGGTTAATCATTGGTTGTAAGAGGGATTGTGATTCATGAAATAGAAAGTGCATATTTTGTCTTTGCATATGATTTATAAGTTGTTTTTTTAACTATTTTGTGTATACATGTTGATGTTGAAATCCCCTACAATATATAAAGTTTCATATGTATCCAAACATGCAAATACTTGGCCAATGATTGTTATGATTTATATTATTGGAGGATTTTGCCTTGTATATATATTGTATATATTGATTAATTTATCCACTAAAGTTGTTGTTATTATCCTGAATTCTACATTTTTCTTGCATATTGCATTGTTCTAGAGATAACCAAGTTTTCTTGGTTAAAGTCATTATGCAATGTACAAGATACATGGAGCAACAAGAAAATTTTCCAAATAGTTTATTGGAATCTGGAAGATGCATATGTGTTTCTGGTAGGCACAAAATATTGGATAACATTATATCATTGTCATGCACAATATCTTCCATATGGAGATGTAGGCTGCGAGTATTCAATGTACATAATAGTATTTTTGTGTAAGTGTTGCATTCCAAATGTGTATTTTCAAATTGCCAATTTACAACTTCCTCGAGGCAAGACATTTCAAAGGCTATTTTATTTTTAATTTTGAAATTTTGTTTTGTCAGATAATTCAATAAGAGTAGTATAGACATTATTTTTGTATGTGAGAGTGTTGTATATGTTAATCCATGTTGTCTAATTCCTAGTTAGATAAAATGCTAGACCTTCCATTGTAAGGCCTTGGGATCTATGTATAGTTCAAGCACAAGATAGTTTGATTGGAAATTATTTTCTTGTAGTTATTTTCTTATTCTTGCAAAGTTTTTGGATGGGTCTTACAATGCAAAGTAGGTGTCCATTGTTTATGAATGGAATTGCTATAGTATTGTGCCAATATTTCCCTTTGTCGATGGCCAACTTGCTGGTGATTGGAATTGATCCAAACAATATCAAGGTCATTAGACTTGGTGTATGACTTAAATGTTCCATCTAATCCATTAACTAGACCAGATCTTGAGTGTCATAATTACCATGTCATAGAATTTCCTTAGCATTTCTAGTTTCAATAATATTTGAGATGGTAGAATTGTTGTGTTATTATAGAGTCATGTTCCAGTGCAATTGTCATCATGCTCATCAATTACATTCAATACAGTCAATTCTCCAGGGGCTATTGATAGCATTTTTTGATTATGTGCATCGACATATTTGAAAGGATGCAAGGTATGCAGAAATAGCTTCCTACACTGATCTAATGAGGAAAGTTATGCAAATTTTAATCTTTTCTAGTTACAGGGTATTAGATGCACATTAATAGAAAGGTAATAACACATCAAAAATAAGTACAATGCTCACAACACAAGATATACATGGGGAAAACCCTTTTTGGGAAAACCCTACACTCCAAAATGTACACAATGTATTATCAAAACAAAAGATGATTACAACACACTTACAATGCAAGCTATTCTAGGAGTACACAAATGTCAATTCTCATTCGCATCCCATGACCTTTCACATTCTCCATCTACTTATATATCAAGCCTCTTTGGCAGTTTACAAAAGTTGGTTTTCCATGTCGGCTAATAACTAAAATATTTCTTGACGCCTTTATTAAATATAGGGCATTTTTGGCTTCAGGGGCACTACCCTTGAGCCTTTGGTTAGGGGTACTGCCCCCAGCAACCCTTGCTGGGGTCATTAACCCTAGAACCACACCGTGGGATTTGCCCCTAGGCCCTTGCCTGTGGGATGGTTCCACTGAGCCCTACGAGAGGGGTTTCACCCCCTGCACTCCCCCATTAATTATTTTGGGTGGAAACTGCAAATGACAAAATCACCAAATTTTACCTTGCTGCATGTATCAATCCAAGATTAGTCATAAATCAACTAAGGACTCCCACTACTTGGGCAATGTATGGTCTTGTACAGACCATAGAATACATCAAGCTACCAACCTCACATCCTCCATCTTAGAAGGAGACTTCAGATAATTTGTAATAGATAACTTTGTCCCCATCATAACAGGAACAATCAACAGTCTACAAGATGCCATGCTAAATCTGTCCAACATGGTGTTCACATACTTATTTTGGCCTAACCATAGTTTTATGTTAGCTCTATCTCTTCTGATTTCCATTCCCAAGATGTACCTGGCTACCCCTAAATCTTTCATCTCAAACTATTCTAACAACTAAGACTTCAAATTAGAAATCAAATTCTTAACATTCCCAATGATCAACATATTATCAACATATAAGGTAATAATGAGAATGTGATCATTATCCATATTAAAGAAAACACAATGATCTTATTTCAATCTCAAACTCAACACAAAGCCATCAAATTGCTAGTACCACATCCTAGGAGATCATTTCAAACCATATAAAGACTTTTTCAACTTGCAAACCAGATTTTCTTTTACCTTTTACTGTGTAGTGCTCTGGCTATGACATATAGATTTCTTCCTCCAAGTCACCATGAAGGAAAGTTGACTTCATATCCATCTGTTGAACTTCTAAATTGTATGCTGCAAGAAGTGATAACAAGAATCTGATAGATGTCAGCTTTGCAATGGGAGAGAAAATCTCACCATAATCTATTCCCTCAACCTGGGAATAACCCTTCATGACCAACCTTGCCTTAAACTTCTCAACACTACCATCTGAACAAAATTTCTTCTTGAACACCCATTTTCATCCAATATGTTTATGTCAATCAGGCAAGGGCACTAGATCACAAGTATTGTTTTTCTCCAAAGAAACCATATCTTCTTCCATGGCCTCTTTCCAGGAATCTATATCACTTATACCCATATCCTCACTTATGGTCCTAGGCTCATCAGTGTTAGAAATAAAAGAAAAATAACACTAGAATCATGTAATGAATAACCAAACCTATCAGGTTTCTACCTTATCCACGTGGACCTCCTCAAAATTTGAGGTGGAGTTTCTTCATTTTCTTCTAAACTTTCATAGCTGCTAGAGCGCTCCTCATCATCAGGTCCAACAAATGTTTTTGGTTCAACTTTCTCATGGGTGGAAGGAAGCTGAACCACATCCTCTTTCTTCTCTTCCTTCTTTGGCTGCAAGACAACACAAGAAGGATTGAGCTCTCTGAAGATCACACTTCTACTATACATAACTCTCTCGGCCACTACATCTCAAATATTGTACCCTTTCACACTGATGCCATAACCGATGAAGATACACTTCACAACCTTTTTCTCCAACTTAGACATCTTCTCCTTAGGCATATGTACATATGCCTCACAACCAAATACTTAAGTGTGCTCAATGAAGGATTTTTACCAAACCACACCTCCATACTTGTGTCTTATTAACAAGCACCAATGTAGGAGACTTATTAACTAGGTAACAAGTGGTAGTAATAACTTCAGCCCAAAAATTTTGTTCAAGGCCATATCCACTTAGCATACTCCTAGCCCTCTCCATCAATGTTTTGTTCATCCTCTCTGCAACTTCATTCTGCTGAGGGGTATACAGAGTTGTCTTGTGTCTCTCAATCCCTTGTTTTTTATAGAACTTGTCAAAATGTGCTGAACAAAAGTCACCACCATTGTCAGTCATCAAACACTTAATCCTTCTATTCTTATGATTCTCTGCAAGAGCTTTAAACTCTTTAAATCTACTAAATACTTTAGATTTACTTCTAAGGAAATACACCCATGTCCTTCTACTGTAGTCATTAATGAATGAAACAAGGTAAACAGATTTCAAAATTGAAACATTAACAAGACCAAACACATCAGAACAAATCAAGTCCAACACCTCAGAAGATTTGTGAGAACTAGAATAAAACTAAACATAGTTTTGTTTTCCATAAATGCAATGTTTGTAGAAATCAAACTCAAGGTTACAGTCATTCATACCCTCAACAAGATTTTTATTTTTCAGGGTCCTTAAACCCTTTTCACCAATGTGACCAAGCCTTTGATGACATAACACTGTCTTCTTAGTTGGAAGTTTCATCTCCATAGAATGAGCACCTTTAGGTACCCTGAAAGCATGACCATCAAAAGTAGACGCAATAGTCCTCTTTGCTGCTGGTTCCAATGGTGAGGATGAAGGCTTTGAAGCTCTCTTCTTTGAAATGGAGGAACTATTACACTAAACCACGCATGCATCAAGATGAAATAGAGTGCTAATCTAAACACTCTTAGCCAACACCATAGCTCCTCTAGTCATCTTACATCCTCCATTTGGAAAAACAACATGCACACCCACATCATTCAACTTACTTATAGAAAGAAGGTTCCATGCCAAACCAAGGATATGTAGAACACCATTGATCCCCTTTACTCGTCCATTAGGGAATCGGATCAAGGCTCTTGCATGGCCACCAATCTTTAGGTGAGAGTCATCACCCAAGTAAACCTTTCAACCATCATATTATTAAAACTTCAAAAACTAACCCCGATGCTAGGTCATATGAAAATATGCACCAGAGTCAATTATTATATTTAAAAAGGGGATGACATGAAATGGGGCTAAGCATAACAAATCAAACCCTCCTTTCCTAATAACATTCAAGGACAAAATTTGTCATTAAGGGCGTAGTTCAGTGGTTAAGTCGCTCGGTTGTAGTGGTGGCCACCAAAGTTCAAACCCCCGCTAGGCCAACGAGCTTGCAGGCTTTACACCTTCGCTGGGCTAGTGAGCTTGCGGGTTTGAAGTGTTCCTTCTTGGGGATGAGGTCCCCCGTGTTGTGGCCTCACCAGTTCATCAGTCTAGGCAAAAGTGTTAGTGTGGAGTCGGAGGGCGTGTCACACCAGTGTCACCGGTCACGTTAAAAAGTCTACTAGGCACATTTTAAAAAAAAAAATTCAAGGACAAAACTAAGCCAAGTCACTACAAGATGGATGAAGACTCAACTACAGGTTTTGTGCTCAAGAGTGCTATGGAAAGAATAGATTAGATTGAAAGATTTATCAAACTCTACATCAATTAGGCCTTAAACCCTAATTATAAAGCAATCAACTATAAACGGACAAAGTGCTATAGAAAACCTGACAGGAAGGTACTCAGGGATGATTAGAAATGTACCAAAAGTTGGAATTCTAGAATTGAAAACTCAGAGGATGATAGGGCGGGTGCCAGAGTCTAGGAGGGTAGAATTTCTAGGGATTCATAATAGAAAAGCACAATAGATATTATCCTGATCCTGAATCCAGAGCTGAGCTTATTGGGAGGACATTGACACAGGTGCCCTAGTCTAGTAGGGAGGAATATTCACAATATTCTTCTAGATCGTGAAACCTTATCCTTCAAATTACTTCTCTACACCTGTATTTTTCCATCTCCCACACCTGTAACCTACACACATGAAGAAGAGGGTTGGGGGTTGTGGTGTTTAGGATCTTACCTTAGTCAAGCCCTAGGAGATTCAAGTCTTCCAAACACCTTTGTTAGATAGAGTGTGTGCCCTTGAAGGGTAGAGGCCAAATCCAATGATGAAATTAAATGATTAAAAACACAAATTAATGTCACCTTAGATGTGAAGCCCTCACGAAGATAAAGATCCTTCAAATCATGAGGAGATGGATTGATGAAGCCAAATCTGCAACAGACAAACACAATAACAACATAATTTTGCTCTAAAACATAATGAATGCCTTGAATGCTCTTTTCACAATATCATAAGTTCACATTACCCATCTTAATTTAAAATGAAGACATAAACCTATTTAAGTATGCTTTCCCCCTAAAATTCGTAAATTAAATTGAGAGAGCCAACAAAGGGAAACCTTTTGAGAGGGTCCAAGCCGACATGGTTTAATTTTCACCTCAACAAATCAAGGTGGACTTGGGCACGGGCACCCAAGTCCCAAGGCCCCTGTTTTATCAGGATTAAGGATTAGAATGGGTCCCTAGTCCCCATTTTACATGGGTTTCAAGAGAAATTGTTCCGGGATGAGTATTTAATTTGCAAAGTGTTAACATGAGGACCTAAGCTAAATTAGGAGGTAAAAAGGCATAGAGAAACTTTTTACTCCTTAACATTTAGCCCCCACTTTAATGTACATGTATGATATTACGATTCAATACATGCATTAAAGTATGATCAATGCACATCAAACACATCAGACAAATTGAGCTAAAGCATACCCAAAGGTTTTAGGACTATTTCTAGCCCCCAATCTCAGGTAAGCACACAAAACATGTAGAAGATAGTGAGAAGCATACAAAACATGGAGAATATAGTGAAGCATGCAATACATGAAGAAGACATGAGAGAAGTCATGCAATACACAAAGTATACATTGATTTAACAATAAAATAAATCCTAAACTAGGGGACAGAGGGAGCTCATCGCTACGTACCTTTAGACCACCAAAAACACACCAAAGAAAACCTAAAATGTGGAGGGATTTCATTGCTATGTGCCTTTAGACCACACCAAGGGAAGACATGTAGAACAAAACCCAAATGTGGAGGGAGTTCATTGCTATGTGCCTTTAGACCACACTCAAGAGAAGCCATGGAAAACATGCAAGGAAGACACATGAAAAACACAAACGCTACATAGTATGTCATTGACATACTATATGACTTATACACGACAAATATTTGGCGATGGGAAGGAGCTTATTGCTAAGTCCCACCATCTAAAACACATTTTAGACACACCTGATGGTTGAGGTACACTACAACAATCACTAAAGACATGCTTAAGGGTGAATGACTCAATACCCACCCCAACTCTGTACAGGACTTTGCTTAAAAGGATGTCCACTAGCTCAAGATATACACCATCCCACCTTTCGTAGAAGGGATTTCAAAAATACCACCCTACCTGCATCGTGGAGATGTGTTATGGTGAAAAGGAAGCATGCTCATAATGTTCATAAGCTTGTCAAACACATTCTATCAACTTCTAAGGCAAACATGTATAATATGCCCCCACTTTAAATTGATTGACTTTGCTTGTTGGGAGAAATCGCATTTAAGGTAAAGTTAAGAAACGCATAAGGAAACAATAGCTTTTGAAAAGACCATGCCCCCAAGGTGACATGTACTTTACGATCACTAAATGTTTCCAACAATCACACTCGTTAGTATCAATTACTAAACAATATCAATGAAATAAATTTATCATATCACACAAACAAGCTGAGGCTATACTTATGGGTTCAAAACTGAATATAGGCACGAGGGTATACTTCAGGTATCTTAGAATCGAGTGTAGCACAAAGTGAGACACACAACATATCAAAGTGCATAGAGCAGATTAGTATTACAAAGGATTTGTTACAAGATTCTTCACAACACAACACATAACACAAAGTGATTATACTAGTCAAACGTCAAAATTATATCAACCCCATCTTCATATATGGATTGGGTCCATTTTTGCTTTCTTTCTAAAGGGACACGTGGTCCGTATCAGTATATATGTTTTATCATCATCCGCCAACTAGTAGAGCCATGAAAGAATGGAAACAATAAAAGGGAGAGAGGAGAGAAGGTGACTTAGGAACACCACATAGGAGGATGCCCCCAAAACACCCTCCACAATGCTATGCCCCCAAGGCACAACACAACATCAAAAAAGAGGAGAGAGGGACATAGAAGAATTAAGAAACAAATAGAAGAATGTTGTGATAGTGTAATGTTCCCTATTGGAACAATACTAATTTTAGCCTAAAATATCCAATATCACAAGTTTAGGGTTACGGTTTTGAAATTATCATGTAATGTCTCCTTCTAGATTTACCCTAGATTAAACCCTACAATCATAATTATAATAAATTAGGGTTCGGGAGATGACTTACAGGTAGTTATTTCTTCGTTATACTCTTGAATATAAATCCTGCAATCATCATATAGAAAACACAACTGCATATATACATATAAACTAATGGGCCATTATTAGGGTTAGCTAAGCATATATTAAACTTAGAATACAACTTCAATATTACTATTACTATGAAACACATTTGGAGCATATGGATAGGGACATGATAGGTTTGACCCAGCTACCCATACTAACCCAAGAAAGGAACTTTGGCCTTCCTGACATTTGTGGTAGGACTTTGACATCCACCAAAGTGGCATACTTAGTAGAGTGCTTATCTTGCTTCTCTATCCATACCTTATCCCTTACAGTTAATAACTCATCATGGTAGGAATGGTATGGGGATCGTAGCGGGGTTCTTAGTTTATCCAATCTAAGCTGAAGAGAAGGACTTTGACCCTCTTGCCCTTGATGGTAGGGCTTTGACATCTATCTAAGGTGGCGTACTTAGATGGAAACTTTATACCCTCTTACCTACATCTTCTTCCCTTCCTCCATGGTGAGGTTCAATATTATTTACATCTGAAATACACTAAAGATGATTATTCATTGATACATAATAAATACTAACCTTATCATCTATGCTGTATTAACATTTCATATTCTATTGTTTCACATTTATCCATTCTACATAAGTAATATAATATAAAAGAGATATTGATTCTTTGACTGCAACTATGTTATCATATTTCATGATTATTAATATGCCTGTGGCTTCCTACGATTGTATGTCTTTCTTGATCGTTGCTTTCCTCTCATTTTTTTTGTAGATTAGATCTTAGATCAAAAAAGTATTTTTTGTCTTCCCTGCTTTCTTTTCCTCACCGTTCTTCCTTTTATACCTCTAATGGTGGTTCCCTTTGGGAGTGGTATCATTTTGAATAGCTATGTCTCTTTCATTTGATCACATCGTTTCACACATAAACAAATCACATCTCATAGAGAAAAAAATATTAATCGCTATATCTTAATCAATGTTTTACAGTCGCTGCCCTTTCCTATTAATGATCATTGCCTTTATATATGACATGCACCACCACAACACTATCATAAAACTTGGTCTTCTATTGTTACAGAGGAATCGATGCTGGTTTGTCTTAAACATAGGGTTAATATATAGTTTTTGATGTATATTATTTTATATTCATAAATATATTTATATCTATATATTTAATATTAATATTATTTAATATTATCTATTAAATAATATTATATTTATTAAATATTGATATATACACAATTATCCTTCAAATTGATGATGGAAGGGATATGTCAACACGATATTTCAAGGAAGTAACTTTACCATTTTATCATGATGTTTAAATCTTAAATTTAAACAATGCCTTAATATCATAACATCACAGATAGAGGCAGTCTCGTTGTATCCTTGACCTTACCAAAGTATCAAGGGTCATCCAAGGGGACCTGAACAAAAGTACAACACAGGGGAATTGAAACAATACACAACACTATAACATATATATCTAAGAGGAGGCCAAACTTGCCAGAATCTGAGAGAGGTGCTCCATCAAGTGTGGTAAAATATGTGAGAAAAATCTACCTATTTGATTTTTATTGCTAGAATAGTTATATAGTGCATGTTTCCCCATATCTTGTATGTTTGAAATCTTATGATGCTTGTGAGGAGGGGAGTCATTACCTGTTCCCACAGATGAGGCACGCCTTGTTCTTGTCCTTTGTTTTTCTTTCTTATATTATGATTTGCTTGATGAATGAGCATTTCATGATGAAATGGGATATTTTCCATTATTACAAACTTTTCCTACTTATTCTTATCCTATGGGGGGGTTGCTCAATTTTTGTATCATGTGCATTTTGGTTGTCTCCCGATCCTTAAAGGGATAATGGTGGAGGACCCTGAGCTTAGATACCTTTCCCTCATGGATGAGGTGAATCTTCATTCTTCTCCTTATCCACTTCTATTATGCCAATTATTTTATTATAGTCCAGATAGTCATCTAAACCTATTCTATTGTATTTTATTCCACCATATTGTTGTCGCTATGCTTAGGAAAAGGATTAGTGAAGATTTATAGATTTCGATTTAAAGTGTCAACTAACTTATTTCCCTTGTAATTCACTCTAGTTACTTGTATTATATTAGAATTGATGTGGTCCTGAATTTCATGTTTAAGATGCATACATTGTTTAGTATCATGTCCTGGTGAGTAGTGATAGTGACAATGGGCAATGACATCAAATGAAGGTCCATGTATCTTATTTCTATCAAATGGTTTAATAGGAGGAATCTTCAAAATATTACTTCTTACTACTTTATTCATGATTGATCGAAGGGAATCTGATAATGGAGTAAATTGTCTCTGTTGTTGCCTAAATTGAAATGGTGCCCAAGTAGAATTACTAATAGCGAACACTACAGATTAAAAATTATTTAGATGTTTCTCATTGATTTTTATGAAACTCTTGTTGTTCCTCTTGAAGTTATTTTGAGATGTTCCAGCTGTGAATTGACCAACCTAGCTGATGAGTTTTGATTTTCATACTGACTAGATGAAAGTTGGTAATCTTGAAGAATTGTGCATAGATATTAAAAAGAGTTGTACTTTATCAAGAGGATTTTGTCATGGATGTTTGGTTGTATATGAGTAATGAATACCCTTTGAACATCCTCATCTATAATTAAGTATTGTGTTTGTGCAAAAAGAGCTTGATATCGACTGATGAATTTAGTTAACTTCTCTTTTGGACTTTGCTTACAATGAACTAAATCAATCAGTGAGACCGACGGTCTAATATTTTCTTGGAAATGTTGGAAGAATTGATCAATAAGTTGTGAGAAAGAATGTATTGAATTTGGAGGTAATGAGAAAAACCATTCCAAAGTGGTATCTTTGAGAGATTGCGGGAAGAGCTTTGCTAGTAAATACTCATCAAAGAAGAAATCACTACACATGGTTGTGAATGCTGCCACATGAGTGTTAGGATCACCTTTACCACTATATTGTTCAAAGCGAGGAGTCTCAAACTTATCAGGCATTTGAGCTCTTAGGATTGTGTAAGATAAAGGATTGTGAGCATGGTATGTTGGTATATTAGGCTGAGAGGAAGCATTTATCAAGTTTGTCACTTTTTGCTGGAAGGAAGTCATGCTTTGCAAGAATTGGTTTAGGATGGCATCATTAGAAGATGCAATTTGTGGGCTAGAAGCAATGGTATTTGAAGATACAATCATGAATTTAGAGGTGACTGGGTATGAGTGGTATTGAAAAGCGGTTGAGAGCAATTGAAGTTGAAAGGTGGTTGAGAATAAGTGGAATGGAAGGGTAGTTGAGTGGACTAGATGGATGCCTTAGGTGCTAGGTTTTGATAATTGAATCCTACAACTTTGTAATTCTATGTATTAGTTCCATTAGATGTTCTGATGGTAGTGGTAGGCTTACTACAAGCTTGTGTATTATTAGTGAGAACTGATTATGTAAAGGTGGATATTCTAGTAGTCGGTATGGGTGATGATACTTGTGTGTAGGTCGATGATGACACATTATTGATGATATTCGTGCAGTTATCCACTAACATAATGTTGTTATCCACTATGTGGGCTATCCCATAGAGTATGTTAACACCATCTTTGCTTCTTTTAATAGGCTTCTTAGTCTATGAACAACAAGTACTACTCCTTTAGCTAGTCTCTCTTTTTCTACAAATGCTTGAAAATTAGTTAGTTCTTTATCAAGTTTATGGATTTGATCATTGGGTACATGTGTCATTACATCAATTGCATCTTCAGAATCATGAAATTTTTTTTTTTCCAACACGTTTGAAGCATTGTTGTTTGGAAAGGATATTGTTTCACCTAGCGTGAAGTAGTGAGAGAGTGGATTTTCTGATGTTGCTATTAGGAGCACTAGAACCCATCAATCTATGAATTCTTCTCACTAAGGTGTTTGTGTAAGGGAAGTAGGTTACAAAGCTCATGTAAAGTCTTATAACACACAATGCACTAATGAAAGAAGCAATTAATGATATTATTAAGATATGTATGTTGAAATACACAATGTGTAATTGCCAAAAGTGAAGTTTTGAAAACACGGATGCAAAAGTATACAAAATGATCCAACACCACAATTCAAAATCAGATTTGAATGAATGTCTCAAGGGTAGAAAATCTGAAAGTAAGATTTTGGCTACAAACCCTAACTTTTGGAATTACTAGGTTATATGGAAAAATGCAACTTTTTAGGAAAAACTGTAGCAAACCAAACCTTAAAATGAAAGATTTGATATGAAGAAATGATGAATGAGTGTAATAAGAATCAAATCTGATGTAAATATCAGAAAATTGAATCTTTATATCATATGGAATGCAAACCATGAAAACCTATGCCTTTATGCAAGCCTAGAATGCTTATTTTTTCAATTTTTTTCAAGTGCATGCAAGATATTTCAATGTAAGTTGACAAATATGAAAATAATGAATGCATGAATAATTAAAATACTTCAAAAGATGTAAAATGCTCACTGTTCTAGGTTCACCTAAATGTTATATGTAAAAACCAGATGACATGAAATGGGGCTAGGCATAACAAATCAAACCCTCCTTTCATAGTAACATTCAAGGACAAAACTAAGCCAACTCACTACAAGATGGATTAGGAATCATATATAAGTTTTGTGCTCAAGAGTGCTATAGAAAGAATAGATTAAATTGAGATATTTATCAAACCCTATGTCAATTAGGCCTCAAACCCTAATTATAAAGAAATCAACTATAAATGAACAAAGTGCTATAGGAAACATGACATGAACGTACTCAGGGATGATCAGAAACGTACCAGAAGTTGGATTTCTAGAATTGAAAACTCAAAGGATGACGGGACATGTGCCCAAGTCTAGGAGGGTAGAACTTCCGAGGATTCATAATAGAAAAGTGTAATAGACAATATCCTGATCCTGAATCTAAAGCTTAGCTTATTGGGAGGATGTCGAGGTAGGTGTCCTAGTCTAACAAGGAGGAATATTCACAAGATTCTTCCAAATCCCAAAATTTTATCCTGCAAAATACATCTCTACACAGGTGTACTTTTCCATCTCCCGCACCTATAACCAGAACACATGAAGAAGAGGGTTGTGGTGTTTAGGAGCTTACCTCAGTCAAGCCTAGAAAGGACATTCAAGTCTTCCAAACACATTTATTAAATAGAGTACATGCCCTTGGTGGGCAAAGGCCAAATCCAATGATGAAGATCCTTCAAACCATGAGGATATAGATTGATGAAGCCAAATCTACAACAAACAAACACAATAACAACACAATTATGCTCCAAAACATAATGAATTCCTTGAATACTCTTTTCACAATATCATAAGTTCACATTATCCATCTTAATTAAAAATGAAGACATAAACCTATTTAAATATGCTTTCCTACTAACATTCGTAAATTAAATTGAGAGAGCCAACAAAGGGAAACATTTTAAGAGGGCCCAAGCTGACATGCTTTAATTTTCACCCCAACAAATCATGGTGGACTTGGGCATGGGAGCCCAAGTCCCAAGGCCCCTCTTTTGTTGGGATTAAAGATTAGAATGGGTCCCTAGTCCCCATTTGACATGGGTTTTAGGGGAAATTGCTTCAGGATGAGTATTTAATTTGCAAAGTGTTAACATAGGAACCTAGGAGCTAAACTAGGAGGTAAAAAGGCATAGGGAAACTTTTTACTCCCTAACATAAATAAGCCACACAACCTTAGATGCATGCATTTCCAACATAGTGACAAATGCTTCTCCATCATCCTGAGAGGACTTGTCAAAATCTGAATCATAGTTCTTCTCCTTTTTCTTCTTTCCCTCCTTGCACTCCTTGCAGAAATGATCAAGTTTTTCGTAGTTCCAACATAGATCCTTGGACTTTTAAGGAGACTTGGATCTCCCATGGGATTTGGATCTTCCTTTTTCTTCTTTCTTTTTATCCATTTTCTTCCGTTTCTATTCAGATCTACCATGAACTGCAAGAGCCTCCTTATCCAACTTAGATGTTTTTCTCTGCATCTCTTCAAACAACAATGAAGAAACCACTTCATCCATCTTGAAGGTGGTAGTGGTACTCCCAATGGCCATAATAAGGTGGTCCCATGAAACTAGTAAGGAATATAGTAATGTCATACATCTGTCCTCCTCCTCTATCTTTACATCAATAGAGGTCACCTAGGAAACAAGCATATTGAAAGTATTTAGGTGACTAGCGATAGATCCTCCATCTTCCATCCTCAGAGAATACAATTTATTTTTTAGGAATAACTTTTGCACTAGGGATTTAGCTTGATAAACAACTCCAAGTTTCTTCCAATGATCTTTTATAGTCTTCTCTTCATGGATATTTAGGAGCACTGAATCAACCAAACAAAGTCTTATTAGACCCTTAGCCTTTCAATCCATTAGATCCCAATCTTCTTGTTTCATGCCCAATGGCATGGTTCCATATACTGCAAGTCATAGATCTCTATCCACCAATAAGTCCTCTATCTTGAGATTCCACAACACAAAGTGGTGCAAGAGCACCAAGATGTCGAGATCCTACTTGATTTTCAAGTTGTCAAATTTTTCTCAATAAGGTTTTTTTCATGTTGTAATAAGGCTTAATGCCATGTTGTAGTTGGGCTATGTCCAAATGTCGAAAAGAATCTTTTGGTTATAGGTAGGACAGTCTTGTAGTCATAGGTAGTTTGCAAAGATAACTTTAAGTTTTAATGTTTTATAGGATAGTCAATTAAATTTTCATGATTGAAAGACTTAAAAGGCATTGTCAGTTAGTGGAGTTTAGTTTTGTCATTTTTGTGTAGTGGTCTGCAGTTTTCTCTATGAGGACAGTCTATTTTTTAGACAAAATAGTCTTTTTGGGAAAAAAATAGTCAGTTTTGCCTTAATTATAGCTTTCCCCACGATGGAGTGGGAGAAAAAAAGTTGTTTTTAATTAGAAAACACTAGTTTGTATTCTTCATGAGGTGAGGAGATGGAAAAATGTAATGGGAAAGAAGTTTTATGAAGAAAAAAATAAAGAAAACAGTCTTTTTGCTGTCTTTCTCACTATTTTTTACTGTTTTCTGCCCAAAATCATACTTGCCATACTGTCATAAACCCATATAGGAAAATGGTAGAGGTTTCTGCCTTCCTTATCTTATGCATGCATGATTTTAGATAAGTTCAAGGAGAGATTAAAATGTTTTACCAGTCCTTTTTCCTGCAGTTTCACTGTTTTCTATATTTTGTTGTTTTTTGCAGCTACCTGATGGCTGTACAGTGTTATCATACATTCTCATGCATGGGATGATAAATTAGATGGTACTACCTTTGTATTAAAACAAACTTGGAGGAATTTTATTGTCATTGAAGGGTTTGTCAAACCTTTTTCCTGCCCCTGCCCTACTTTTCCAATTTATCACTGTTTTATTGCTATTTCTCTTGAGTACACTTGTTCGTACTGCTCTGTCATGAGCTTAAATGCATAAAAACTTGAAGTCCATGGAGTTACCTTGCATTTGAGTTGATTTGGGAGTGATCCCATTATGGTTGAAGGATTTTCTATCCATTCTTCCAAAGCTGCTCTTTTACCTAGGGTTTTAGGGGATTTATATGGGTTTTTATGAAATCGGTGGTTTGGCATGTTATTCTCCCAACATCATAAACATGGAGTGGATGAAATGATCTTGGGTTGGCATGTTTTCAACTAGTTTTTGTGTTACAGAAGCATGACATAATTGGAGTGAGTCTTTGTGCAACCTACGCCAATGTCTTTAATATTTTGGGTATTTGTAAGCTTGGAGAGTGAGTGTTCGAGTGGGACAGTGGTTTGGGTTGACCCAAGAAGCCCAAAATATATGTAAACAAACCTTTTCTAGCATGATTAATACCTTGGAGCAGAGTATAGGGTATGAGGACAAGTTTGGAGTCCTTGTGGTGTGTGGAAGAGGCCTAATTAGGCGTGTTGCAGCAGGGGACAGTCAAGATTTGGGTGGTGTGTCCCAAAGCAACTTGTGATGCATGTTTAGTATGTTTTAGAAATCAATAATGGGTGTCCAAATATGTCAAGGTTGTTGGGTTATTAGTCTTGGTTGGTGAAATAAAGAGCAATAGTCCCTTTTAGAGGGCTATAAGCAATAAGTATTGGTTGCAAGCAAGTGACTAGGAATGCATGGTGTTATGAGTCTTTGTGACCTAGAATGGTCTTAGTCTATCAAAAGAAAGTGTTTCATGGTGTTTGGAAAGGCCAGAAAGTTGGGATATGCCTCCATCCTTCTTTTGAGCATTATGCACATTTTGTTATCCATAACAGTTAAGAGGACAGTCTGCCCCACTAGGACAGTTTGATGAAACCTTGTTAGGATTCTCCTTATCTCTGCATCATATTGGTATCAGAGCACAGTTAGTAGGTCTGTGAAGTGTTATGTTGAAGAGGCCATTTATCAAGATGCCTCCAAGAGTGAGAACTATGGCTCAAGAGATGAACGAACTCAAAGAGAAGCATGCTAGAGAGTTGAGGGAGCTGAAGGAAAGAATGGCTACCCTAGAACAAAATCAAAGAAGAGGAGTAGCTCTAGGTGAAGTGATTAAGTCTGAGGAAGAAGAAGAAGTTGAGTATGAAGATGTGGAAGAAGAGTTAGACCCTGAGGATTAGAGGATGGTGAAGTTGCTGAGGGCAGTGAAAGATGACAAGCACAAGATGAAGATAGATGTGCCAAAGTATGGAGGAAGCCTGAATGATGAAGAGTTGTTAGACTGGATTGCAGCATTGGACAATCACTTTGAGTGTGAAGAAGTTCCTAAGGATCAGAAAGTGAAGATTGCAAAGACCAAGCTGACAGGTCATGCTTTGTTATGGTGGGATTATCAGTAGACAGAGAGAAGAAAGCAAGGAAAGGTAAAGATTGTCTCATGGGACAAGATGGTAGCAAAAATCAAAGGTAAATTCTTGCCTAAAGATTATGGAGTTCAAATGTTTAAGAAGCTTCAAGGTTTAAGGCAAAAAGAAATGGATGTTAAGTCATACACTAAAGAGTTTTATAAGCTGAGTATAAGGTTTGGTCAAAATGAAACTGAAGTGCAAAAAGTTGCTAGGTATATTGGTGGTTTGAGATTTAACATGCAGGATGAACTAGTGTTGGCAAATCCAAGGATTATTGAAGACTGTTATCAGATGGTAGTTAGAGTGGAAGAGAAGCTAAAAAGGAGACAAGATAAGTCAACCAGAGGTAGAGGCAATACCTCTAGAGGTAGAGGATATTTTAATACAAAGCAAGTTAGTGAAAGTCAAGAAGACACGAGCAAGGCACAAGGACAAGGTGCTGATGTCAAACAAGGACAGAGTGCAGATTTTAGAGGTAGAGGTAGATTTGGATATGGAAGAGGAGTGTTTACAGGCAGATATTATCACTGCAATGAGGTGGGACACACATCTTTTAAATGTCCTAAGAAGGATGATAGGAGCAAGGACAGAAGGGTTCACTTGGCACAAGAGGAGGAGAAGCCATAAGAACCAGAAATGTTGTCAGCCTCTCCAATGATGGATGGAGAGATGCTCATGGTGGAAAGAGGTAAGATGCAGCAACCACCACAAGTATCTATTTTCAGAACTAATTTTTTGAGCCATGGCAAGATATGCAAGTTGATTGTAGATTCAGGTTCTCATGATAACTTAGTTTCTTGGGAAATGGTGAATAAGTTGGGATTGAAAACTTTTGATCATCCTAGTCCTTACCATGTCACTTGGGTGAGTCAAGAACAACAGGTAATGGTCACTAAGAAGGCTTATGTTGATTTCACAATTGATCCATATCAGGACTATGTTTTGTGTGATGTTATTCCTATGACATGTGGGCATGTAATCTTGGGTAGACCATGGCAGTATTTGAGAAGGACTATTCATGATGGGTATACTAATACCTATGTAGTGCATAAAGATGGTAATCAGTTCAAATTGATTCCTTTACCTTGTGAGGAGAAGAAGGAACATGTTACTATTTGTTTTGGGGAGAAACTGAAGTTGAATGTCTAGGTTTAGGGTGATTGCACATAGCAGTAATAGTTGCAATAGAGTAAGGTGGATGACAGTCCTAGAGAGCAGCAAGCTTGGGACTTGAGTTATGTTAAGGTAGGGGACATTGAATCTCCTATAAGGAGCTAGAAGAAGGAAAACAAATAGTAGAGAGTCCAAGGAGGAATGAATCAAAACCTCTAGTTGAGAAGAGCTAAAGCATTGCAGTAGCAAGGTCCTAGGCAAGGACACCAGAATAGGTTTTATGTTTCTAACACTATTTACAGGAGCCATGCAGGTTGGAGAAGGAGGAAGACAACTCTTGGAGAGTTCATGTTCCCTGTCACCAGTCAGAGGAACATCCCAACAAGATGGAAGAATGGTTGGAGTAGATCCCCTAACTCTTGGGACAAGAGTTTTCATCATGCCAGGGAATATGGTGCAGGAGCACCAAGATGTCGAGATCCTACTTGATTTTCAAGTTGTCATATTTTGCTCAATAAGGTTTTTTTCATGTTGTAATAGGGCTTAATGCCATGTTGTAGTTGGACTATGTCCAAATGTCAAAAAGAATCTTTTGGTTATAGGTAGGACAGTCTTGTAGTCATAGGTAGTTTGCAAAGATGACTTTAAGTTTTAATGTTTTATAGGATAGTCAATTAAATTTTCGTGATTGAAAGCCTTAAAAGGCATTGTTAGTTAGTGGAGTTTAGTTTTGTCATTTTTGTGTAGTGGTCTGCAGTTTTCTCTATGAGGACAGTCTATTTTTTAGACAAAATAGTCTTTTTGGGAAAAAAACAGTCAGTTCTGCCTTAATTATAGCTTTCCCCATGATGGAGTGGGAGAAAAAAAAGTTGTTTTAATTAGAAAACACTAGTTTGTATTCTTCATGAGGTGAGGAGATGGAAAAATGTAATGGGAAAGAAGTTTTATGAAGAAAAAAATAAAGAAAACAGTCTTTTTGCTGCCTTTCTCACTGTTTTTTACTATTTTCTGCCCAAAATTGTACTTGCCGTACTATCAAAAACCCATACAGGAAAATGGTAGAGGTTTCTGCCTTCCTTATCTTCTGCATGCATTGTTGAATGATTTTAGATAAGTTCAAGGAGAGATTAAAACGTTTTACTAGTCCTTTTTCCTGTAATTTCACTGTTTTATGTATTTTGCTGTTCTTTTGCAAATACCTCATGGCTGTATAGTGTTATCATACATTCTCATGCATGGGATGATAAATTAGATGGTACTACCTTTGTATTAAAACAAACTTGGAGGAATTTTATTGTCATTGAAGGGTTTGTCAAACCTTTTTCCTGCCCCTGCCCTACTTTTCCAATTTATCATTGTTTTATTACTATTTCTCTTGAGTACACTTGTCCGTACTGCTCTGTCATGAGCTTAAATGCACAAAAACTTGAAGTTCATGGAGTTACCTTACATTTGAGTTGATTTGGGAGTGATCCCATTATGGTTGAAGGATTTTCTATCCATTCTTCCAAAGCTGCTCTTTTACCTAGGGTTTTAGGGGATTTATATGGGTTTTTATGAAATCAGTGGTTTGGCATGTTATTCTCCCAACATCATAAACATGGAGTGGATGAAATGATCTTGGTTTGGCATGTTTTCAACTAGTTTTTGTGTTATAGAAGTAGGACATAACTGGAGTGAGTCTTTGTGCAACCTAAGCCAATGTCTTCAATATTTTAGGTATTTGTAAGCTTGGAGAGTGAGTGTTTGAGTGGGATAGTGGTTTGGGTTGACCCAAGAAGCCCAAAATCTATGTAAACAAACCTTATCTAGCATGATCAATACCTTGGAGCATAGTATAGGGTATGAGGACAAGTTTGGAGTCCTTGTGGTGTGTGGAAGAGGCCTAATTAGCCCTGCTGCAGCAGGGGACAGTCAAGATTTGGGTGGTGTGTCCCAAAGCAACTTGTGATGCATGTTTAGTATGTTTTAGAAATCAATAATGGGTGTCCAAATATGTCAAGGTTGTTGGGTTATTAGTCTTGGTTGGTGAAATAAAGAGCAACAGTCCCTTTTAGAGGGCTACAAGCAATAAGTATTGGTTGCAAGCAAGTGACTAGGAATGCATGGTGTTATGAGTCTTTGTGACCTAGAATGGTCTTAGTCTATCAAAAGAAAGTGTTTCATGGTGTTTGGAAAGGCCAGAAAGTTGGGATATGCCTCCATCCTTCTTTTGAGTATTATGGACATTTTGTTATCCATAACAATTAAGAGGACAGTCTGCCCCACTAGGATAGTCAATCATGAAATTTGATGAAACCTTGTTAGGACTCTCCTTATCTCTGCATCACAAAGTTGCGTTCATTAAGCTTCTCTATCTCAAACCTCCCAGATGTGCTTGCCATATCTTTCCAGCAACAAACATCTCCTAATCCTCCACACAAGCTCACTTAAATGAAGATCAACACAAAATTCCCTTTACCCAACAACTAGAACCAAAGGTGATCTAGCTCTGATACCAACTAAAAGGAAGCAAGGTATGTGGAACCGGCTGTCTACACTAATCTAATGAGGAAAGTTATGCAAATTTTAATCTTTTCTTTTTATAGGTTATTAGATGTACATTAATAGAAAGGTAATAACACATCAAAAACTAGTACAATGCTCACAACACAACATATACATGGGGAAAATCCTTTCGAATAAAAAACCCCACACTCCAAAACTTGCACAATGTATTATGAAAACAAAAGATGATTACAACACACTTGCAATGCAAGCTCTTTTAGGAGTACACAAATGTCAATTCTCATTTGCATCCCATGAGCTTTCACATTCTCCAGCTCCTTATTTATCAAGCCTCTTTGGTTGTTTACAAAACTCAGTTTTCCATGTCCGCTAATAACCAAATTAATTTCTGACACCTTTGTTAAATATAGGACATTTTTTGCTTTGAGAGTGCTTCCCCCATACCCTCACTATTGGCTCTGGACCTGGGCCCCCACTAAGGGGATAGTCACTCGAGCCCCAAAGGAGGTGCTCTACCCCCTGCACTCCCCCATTAATTATTTTAAGGTGAAATCATGGCTAACAAAGTCACCAAAATTTACCTCATTGTATGTACCTATAGCCCTACAACATGATTAGTCACCACATACTAACAACTTGTCACCTTTGTCATTTCAGCTCTTACATGTCATAGAATTTGTCATAACTCATGACACATGACCACAAGGTGTCAAAACATGGAAAAACTATGCCAAGTCAACATGGGATGCCTACCTCCTCATATGAGGACAAAATATACATCTATTCACCTTCCATGTGTAGGATGACACATCATCAGGCCAACTCCCATAAAGTGACAAAATATGATTTACATAGAAAATTACAATAGTAGGTAAAAATAAATAAATACAAAGTTAGGAACTTGTAAAGGTTGAGACACATGTTAATTCCCAACAATCACCACATTACCTCAATAAAAATATCAACTCATCACAACCCATCACATGTTATACAAAACATAATGTTTTGGATGTTCTCATCAAATGCTAGCTTAGAGACAAGGATCATAATTGATCTTCTTCATTTTGATTTTTTTAACATAAATTGCATTTTGCATTTTAGAGTATCAATCAAATGATATTTTGGTGGTGATATTTTCAATGAGTTGAGAGATTTAACTTGCAAGGTTGTAGTGTTAGAAAGTTCAATATCCTTGTTACCAAATTGTGCTTGGCAACCCAATTAGGCTGGGTTAAAGCAGTTGTTTTCTAATGTTTTTAGGAAGCAAGTGAGTTCAAAGGAAGGGGTAACAAAAAATTTAACTTTATAAGGAATCCAGTCAATATCTACTACCTTAATGGAGGACTAGTTGGTAAATCATGTTACCAAGATCATTTAACAACTCAATTAGAGTTGTTACTTGATCCAGATAAAATGTAAAAAGTGCCCCAGCAAGGCAGGAGGTATTCAATGGATAATAGGTGGACTTGAAGTAAATAGTTCTTTGCATATCAAGTTTCAGATGTGTTTATTGTAGACCATTCATTTTAGTTTGGTACAGTTTCAGAAAGGTATTTATAACTTTGCCAAAATTTTCATGATTATAAACACATATTTCATTCCACAATGTTCAGTTTGTGCTATGCAATTGATTTACAAAGATAAATTATACACGAGTCATTGCATAAGATGAAATAATTGCTATATTAAAAAAGAAGTGTTTATGATCCCACAAAATCCATGGGAGTAACTGTCTCTGATAGGATGTACAATAACAAGTACAGAGCAAGAAAAGAAATCATATAAAAACAAGGATGTGACCCCTCATTGCGTGAGTGAATGAAGAATCCTGTTGTCTAAGTTTGCTTCAGCATACCCATCAGTACTAGTAGTAAATCTAAGAGAAAACCTACAAGGGGAGAAAGAGAAATAATGTTAGAGCTTGAGGTACTATCTCTATTTCTATATACAACAATTAAAAATGTACTTACTATTCTACGTCTTACCAACAAAATGGAATAGACAAATAGTGCATCAGATGCATAAGAAGAAGTGAGAAAGAGAGATCAAATCACTATCAAAAGAGAGGCTCTTAGCCTCATTGGTTTTATCTAACATGTTTGTTCATTATGTAGATTTAGGTATATCAAGATCATTCATTAATATCATGCCACTTGTCACAGCTTCCATAATGTTGTCAAAGTATCTATGAGCAGTCAGTAGTCATCATGTAGAGTACAGTCATCATGATTAAGGGGCAGTTCAATCAACATAGGAGAGTAGTCATATTGAAACAATAGTATTGTATAGTGCAGTCATACTATGTGAGTAGATGCACAGAGGAGTAAGGGATAGCAGCCATGCACCCTTGATAGCAGTAGTGATCAAATGGAGTTATGGCAAGTAGTAGGAGATCTCAACAAACATAAACAGTCATGTCTAAGAGTAAAGGACATCCACCAAAGACCATTAACTACTATAGTTTAGTGATATCTAATCATATGATGAAAGCCAGGACAGTGGCATAAAGAAGCCAAAAGCAAGGATCATCTCCATCACTTAGAGGATATAGACTTCATTGAAGGACTAATAGAGTTTTAATCAAGAACATACAAACATGCAGACTAGTGTATCATCTAAAGCTATGCAAAATAAAGGTATAACATTGCTCTCAATATGTACAAAAAAGTTCAAGAGTAATTACTAGTTGACTGTCAAAGGACACAAAAGAATAGCAATGTGAAATATTGTATGACTGTCCCAAGAAAGGAAGGACTAACCTATGGTAGAAAGTAGTCATACCTACTTTAGAGGTAGTAGATAATGAATAAGAATCATAGAACAATGTACCATCACCTTCAAATACATATAGAAGTTACATTGTAGAGGATGAGATAGCACGAATTATGGGACAATCAAGTCTTGACAAAAAAATGAATGGGTTCAAGATAAAGTCACACGAGATCAACTGCTCTAAGAGTCATTCCTTGAAGACTAGCATAAAAGAAACAATTAGTGACCAAGGTAATGGATAGAAGAGGTCCCAATTTTTTTAAAACTTGACATACCTTCTAGCATGGAAGACTCTAGTGATAATTGCAAAGACTACAAGGATATCATTACAGGGCAATATGACAAAAGACTACAGCATCATGTTTTTTCTATAGGAGCACTAGTATAGTGACCAAGATTGAGAACATGGAAGATGGATAAGTCACATAAACCTTGCATTGTTGTTAGTAAGTATAAAGAAAGATAAAGGTCTATAGTATCTCTCTTAAGGGACTGTCAAAGCTATAGTCAAGAACAAAGCAATTAAGAAAATAGGATGTAGTCATAGGAAGCATGACCTTAGGAGAGCAGTAAATGAGATGCTCAAACTAAAAGAGATAATAAACAATTAAATCATTAAGGAATAGCAAAGACAAATACAAAGTTCTTATTTTGCCTCAATAGTAAATAGAGAAAGGTATAGAAGAGCAGTGATTCAAGAAAGTATTAGTACCTAATATGTGCATAGTGAACAATATTTTACTTTAGATAGAATGGATGGACAATCATAATGGAACAACAAGATGTAAATGAAAAAGGGACTTGTAGAAAAGAAAGATAAACATCATGCAAAGTAATAAATCCACCAATGATTACCAACATTGCTTGGAAGATCAAGGGAAAAAAGGAGCAGTTTCATAGGAGAACAATTATTTAACAAGAGGGAGCAACAACAGTTATAATTGCCAAAGAGTGACATCATGATAGCAAGGTTGGAAGGATGCAATAGCAGCCTTGCTGAGTGAGCAGGGAAAATCTCTGGCTAAGGAAGCTAGTAGATTTCATGGTCTAGAGAGTACATTCATGAGGAGACTTGAGCAGCAGGATGCATTAACATGAGATAGTGCATCGATCTCCAATCAATGTTAGACAGTCATGAAGGTGGTTGTGACAGTTTTAGAGAAAGAGTGATCAAAGTGACTATGGACTAAGGTCTAATTCAAAAGAAGATAGATAACGACATAGAGAGCATGTATAATGGTGCACAGAGTTTTTTCAATGCAGTGGAGATGAGTTAATTAACCAAACACGTTTGTATCATTAGAGATTTGTGAGAAAGCAAGGATCTTTATCAAGTGGTAACTAAATCTGTATAACAGTATAAGAATCTTGAAGATCTCTGTTGAGTACCATAGAGTTATATGAATTCATACAAGTAAGTTAGAGTTATGAAGGAATGAGGTCTCTATTATGGTTCATTAAGATGAAGATTAGATAAGCACATGTAGGTTCAAAACTCCTTACTGTCTCCTATAGAGGGTATTGAGGTAGTTCAAGTATAGTTATAATAGAAGAAAAAGAAGGTACAGTAACAAAGGGACTGTCAAATCTATAATCAAGAGCATACAAACCTGCAGAAAAAGTGCACAAGGGCACTTGAGATGCTATCAACCTCCTTACATAAGCCCATGGAACAGTCATAGCAAAAGTATGTAGATGTGTAAAAGGAGGTAGAACAGTGAGGTAAAAGTTTTTTTTCCAATTTTCATGATTGATAAACATGTGTATAATATACACCATCATGAACAGAGTATGAAGATTCAAATGTCTTTCCTTTTTGCATACATAGTAACAACATAAGATGAGAAGCCATGATAGATTCCTAAAGTGTGAAACCCTAGCTAGGGTTTGGGAAAAAAAAGGAAAATATACCCTCACTCTTCTGCATGAAATGATTGTAGAGGAGCTTTCAAAAACCCTTACAAAAGCCTCAATAGGAGGTATGTACTAAGCAAGACAACAATCTCATGATCATAGCCACAGAGATTGTCAAATAGATAGGGTATAGTAAAACAAACAAAAGATTTATCACTGTTTTACCTTAAACAAGAGCAGTTACATCAGAGTGGGTATATTTTTCATCATTTTTACAAGAGAACATAGAACTTTTGAAGGGTGGATACAACTATAATGTAACCACAGAGAAAAATACATTTTGTTTCCATCATTTTTCACAGAGCCAAGGCAAGGAGAGAATAATACGCAGAAACATTGAAGCAAAGAAGTAGTCGTCATCATTTTTTGCATAATAAAAAAAGCTCAGTGAAATGAAATTATGGCTTACAGGAGACAAGAGATGGCCTTGAATCTACAGGAGGGGACCCTCCAAAAGCCTTCAGAATAGCTACAGAGAGCTCCAAGCCCTTGAGTGGTGATGACGACACAATAGAGCCCAACAAGTCAGGAGGAAAAAAATGAAATGATAAACTTTAGGATTTGTCAATTATTTTTCTCGACACCAAATCCCTAACTATGGGTTTGTTTTGCTTTTTGACTTGGATGTTTTAAGAAAATCATTTAACAATCAAAATGTGCCCGTGGTCAGAACATGTAATGTATGGAAGCCTAATAGAGTGATGGGGGCCAAGGGTAGTCATAAGGGGTTTAATAATGTATTTTGTAAATTTTGATGATTGTTATTGACTTTTGAATCACATCAAGTGATTAAAGGGTTAGGGTTGAAGATAGGTGCAAGTAACAAGGGTCTTTTGACCTCATTTTTAACTTAGGCCAATTTGAGAAGGATTGAGACTTTTGACAGAACAAGGGCAGAATAGAGTATTATTTTTGCATGGAGAATGGAAGAGGGACTTATTTTCTTCCTTAAGGGCTATTATTGTAATGTAGAACCCCTTATATTTTTGCATAAGTAAATGGCAAAAACAATGTAATTTAATAAATATTAAGTGCAATACTCATAATAATTGCATTAATACTTGTTAAATAATAAACTAGAATGAAAATAAGCATTAACTAACACTTAGTAAGGCAAAATCATGTCACTGCCTTTAATATTTGTTAAACTAGACTCTTTTTTCCCTTTACTCATGCAAAAAACATAAGGAGGAGTTCAACTGAAGCACAGATCATGCAAGAAAGGTATCTTGAGTTCTATTTTTGACAGAGGGTCAAAGAAGGATAATTTGGCATTTTTTTGGTCAAGGACCTTGATACTTGGAGTTCTGAGCTAGTTTTTCTCATTTTGGAGTAGTTTTGGTGCCTAATTTTTAGGCTTTTCACTTATGCTCGCCCAACAACTTGGAGTTGTTTTTTGGGACTTATTCATGTATATTATGGAGTCCAGTTGAGTTGGAGTTGACTGTCCATTCACTTTTTGGGGACAATTTTGTATTAAATGGAAAAATCTTATTCTTTCTTCCTTAGTTCTTGCTTTTTTTCCTTTGCATATTACAGAGAGGGAGATTGTCTTGTAACTCAGCTAATTTTTTTTTACAATTTTCAGTAGCAACAGTTCATTTTTTCCAGCAGTTTATTGTTATTTTCTAGAGATTCTTTCCATTTTCTAAAATCAGGGGTTCTTATATCCGATTTTAGGTGTCTTGTTATTTTGTGAGTGATTTGATAGGAATTTTCTGTGTTTTGCTTCAAAACCTTTGAATTCTTGGTCTCATTTATTAGATACAAGTATATAAATTTTAGTTTATTACAGGTCACAGCTGGTGCATGATTCTTATGCCTTTCTGTGAATTACTTATGTGGTGAATCTGATCAGTTTGGATTGTAAAAATAGGTGTATTGGAGAGTGTTTGTGAGTTATATTGCAGATTAAAGTCAAAACATTTGGTCCATCACCCCCTTTAGATAGATTTTTTTGTTCACTTTTCAATTTATGCAAGTTTTCTTCTATCTTTTTCCTCCATCAATTTACATATCTAAAGGGTATTTAAAGGGAGCCCACTCTTCTAGAGGTTCATTCTTGAAACAGACAAACCCATAGTCTAAGAATGTTCCCATGTTGCACGGGATTGCCAAGCTTGTAAAGGCTCAACATTTAGGGTGCAATCCTTCATGACAACAATCCTATTGAAGTTATGGGAGATCATCCATATTTTGTTTGAATACAAATTTGCATGCATTTTTAGTATGGTGGAAAAGAATAAGAATCCTTCTACAAATGTTACTTGAAATAATATATCTAAGGATAGTGATAATATGTTGAGGGGGTCTACATAGTTTGGATTTGAATATCACATTGAAATTATGTTGATTTTTGAATTGTATGAATAAACTACAAAATATTTTGTGTGGGTCACTCTGTGACATTACATTTTGGGTCACATTTTGAAAGAAAAAATAGACACATTAATCACTTCAACAATTTTTAATAATACTAATTGTCATTGTATATTTTGTAAAAAATTAATAATAAGTATAAGAATGTAATAATTTTCTCCAAATATATTATGTCACTTTTCCTTTTCTAATTAAAATTTTAATTATAAATTTGATTCTTTTCATTTCATAGATTTTGCCTTCTCTCAATCCAAAATTATAGAGCTTTCAAAAAATGCAAATGCTTTTAGAATTTTATAATTTTAACAAACATAATAAGTTCTAAACTACTACATCTAAACAAAAGGCATGTATCATTTTATGGCCTTCAATCTAATGACATATAGGTATTTTTAATTTTTGTAAATAACATTAATGTAATTACAACCATCATATCTTAAACCTTTTTTGCTACATGATAGTAAAACACAAGTAAATCTTACATAGTTAGGTTGGGTTCTAGAGTGTTTCATTAGTTCAAATAGATTGAAAACATCCTTGCAAAAGACATTTTAGCCATATCCTACAATCATAGTGTTCTATGAGATCACATTTCTATAAGATAACTTATTAAAGAGTTAACATACTTTGTGCATGCTTCCACATTTTACATGCATGGATTTTAGGGAACATGTAATTACAACATTTGAATAAAATCTTCTTTCAAATATGTTCTAATAGATGTTAATACCCTATTCTAAATATCCTATTCTAGCACAAGTTGGAAGAATGTTGGCAAAGTTTGTGAAGTTAGGCCTTGCACTTGCTAATTGCATTTTCTAAAAAGTTTCCTAAGAGTAAAAGATCCCATTCTTAGATTACAATTATTAGTGCTATACATTCTTCGAGATTTTGAAAAACCTTTGTCATATGCTTTTTCAACTCAACATTGACATTTGTCTCATCTCACATGAAACCTTAGATGTTTTGAAAGCAAATACACAAAACAAAATTATAAAAATTGTTAAAACTATGAGCAAATTCAACTTGAAATTTGTAAAATCATTTCAATTTAGAAAAAAAACTTGCAAGAAGGGAATTTTTTAGTTCTTCAACCTAAATCACTTTTAAAAATATATATATTTAATGAGTTTCTAGAAAGGATTTAAAAAAAAAAATATTCAACCACATAAAAATAGAGGGCAATCGCAATAAATAAGATTTTTATCTGCAACTAATCAATTATTATATTAATAGAAGGACCACTTCTATTACAAAATCATCTTCCAACCAATCTTAACTTATTTTTTAAAAATATAAATATACTTTTAAAATTCTTTTTAATCGTAAAATTAATTTCAAATAAATACATTTTTAAATCTATCCAACTTTTATTTGGATAATTACACAAAAAAAGTCAAACAATTAAAAAAATTGAATCTAAAAACTTAGAAACCCTCAATAAAGAAAGCTATCTTAGATACCCATTATAATCTTCATGACCAAGTCAAAATGTTTCTTAAGCAATTATACTTGAACCCACTCAAAATAGTCAAGTGTCACACTACATGTATTTGCATGAATGTCTGGTAGTATTATAACACCATTCTTGGATGATATAGAACAACACTATGATGCAATAAGTAAATAGCCTATTATTCAATAATATTAATAGATGACAAAAGTAACTTTAAACATTTCCCATCTTTGTTCATGATTCAACTCACCTCATTAGGGTTTGTGGGATGATTGGCCCCTTCTATAATGAACATGGCTTTCACTTCACCAGCATTCTCCCCGCATTGATAATTTAATTGCAATGAATTTACTCATCTTTTCTTGTCTATTTTTAGATACTCTTTAACATTTATTACCCTATCCTCATAGCAATAGACTAGGGAATGTTGTGCAACCTGAATTGAATAGTAAATGCAATGAAAATCCTTGTCAAACTTATAAATGCAAGGAAAGTCTCATAATAAATAAGTTAGATACAGTCTAACCTATCAAGAACACCCCCTAGAGCATTAAGGATGAGCACAACAAAATCTTGACATGATATACTCTTCTCGTGTCTTTCCAATAGAGCCCCTATCGTTAACATGACCCCTCTACTAGTTGCAACATCTTTTCCAAGGGATCTGCCTAAATCCTATCCAAATAAAAAGTCCTATAAAATTATATTAATCCTAATATTCTCTTCGACACTGCATTCACTCACTCTAGCCACCAACACCAATTTGAAGCACAAAAATGCTAATTTTTTATGCACAATGTAGAAATATAAATGTCATGGTAATTCAAAATATTTCTACTTGCAAGTTCAACAAGATGGCAAAGGCGTCCTACCACTCCAACATCCAAACGCAAACCCAAATGTGCAATAGGAAATTAGCACATATTTTTTGTCCTCTAGAAATGCCCCCAAGTATAAAAAGCATTCTATGGCTATGCCATCCAAAAAGATAATACTGGTCTCCAAGCATCTAAGTAGCCCATCTCTATGATAATCTAATATCAATTCTTGCTTGGAAAGTTTTTTCTTTGTACTCTCCTAGGATAGATAAGGTTCTTCATTCAAACAACTTACAATCACCTTTAAAGCAGGCAGCAAGCCTCTACATTCTACTTGCACTTGAGTTCATCAAATGGAAATTTTTATTAAAATCCATGGGAGATTCTATAGGTTCTACGGAAAAACAAATTACATATAGAATTTAAGCCATAAAGTTTATAAATTAACTGCTTTCAACTTCTAAATAGGCTTAGATAAGAATTTTTTTGAGATAAACTCACATCATATCATATATAAAAAATCACTTGAATCATTACTTCAAATATATTTTTTTGAACAAATTAACTTACGAAATTGAATGTACTTCCTATTCTAATTAGAAAAGACTTGAAGATGATCTCCCAAATTCACCACAAAGGTATTGGGTATGGGTTTTACTGCTGCCTATTTTCATCCTTGATTACTTGCACACATGTAATGCCCACTTGTAGTCAAAAGAGACAATACACAAGGATGACTTCACCACTAAGATTATCAACATTCAATGAGCACTTGTTATTCATGGAACAAGATTCTTAATAAAGAAATTTAACTACTTTTTATTATTGTTCCAACGCTTGATTCTAAAGATATAAATAAACGTACAATTTATACTCTAAATAATAACGTTTGATTGTTTTAATATAGTTTATACATTTACTTTGTTAAAAATATTTAAATTAAATTCCTTTTAAACAAAAAGATACTACCAAAAGTTAAGAAATAAGCAAAGATTCTAACTAAAATGATCTTCTATCAAACTATGTATTCAATAGGTATAAATTAATAAATTAATTGACATAATAGGAATTAAATTATACTAAATAAACAACTTATTAAAATGTACATAACCAACATTATAATGACATAAATAAAAGTATTAAGGCTATCATGGAGTAACTTTATGGTCTAAACATTTATTTAATGATTTTAATAGATTTAATAAAATAATTAAATTAAATAGTTATTTTCTTTTTGAAATTTATTTAGTCATTTAAATAAAATCAACGTTGCAAGATAATTAAATAAGAAACTAAATCTAACTGTTCATGTCTTTGAAACTAAAAGTATGAAATTAATAATATTTAAATCTATTTAATTTAGTTTATTAACTTGCATGGAAATTTTACATAAAATAGATAATAAGGTTCTATTTTAAGAAAAACTAATTAATAAAGAATATTGAGCACTAATGGATAAGTATATGTAATAAAAAATTATCATGAAAATTAAGTATATTGAATTTTGAGGTTGGATTTATGTTTTATTCACCTCTTGAGGTTGTGACTATGTGGGTGTGAAGTTTTACCACCGTTCTTTTTTTGTGAATATGTACTATTTATTTCCTTAATATAGGTTAAATAGGATATTCATCTTATGGTATATTCAAAAGAGAGTCTAACTTTTATATGTTTTGTTTTGTAATTCTGATTTGCTTTTCTTTCTTTTTCTTAAATTGCCACATTTTTCTTTCTTCTTTTCATTTTAATCTATTTTGCATGCAGTGAATACAATTTTATTGTGTAGGTTTGAAAGGAGATTGAAGACAAATATAGATGAAAGTTTAGAACAGAAAACAACTTATATATAAAAAAGTTTTTATTTAAAATATGTTGCATAAATTTTAGAGACTGGAAACACTTATAATGAAATATGAACACATTCATTTAGTAAAAGTATATATTTTAAGAAATTTTAAAAGTTTTTTTTCTTAAAATTTAAATTGAAGACTATGGATAGGGGGGCAATGCAACCTCATGGAGGTCGTAGCTCTCCTGCATGGGGAATCATGGTGCTTACCATGACCCCTTCTTGCAGCACATGAACCTGCCATACCATGATAGCGCCCAACACAAAAAACATATTTTTTTTAATTTATTATTCTTTAAATGTATAATACCTCTAAAAATGAAAAAAAAAAATTAAAATACTATTTAAATCTCCTTGCCTTAGAACAATGCTGCCTCACAAATTTGAATTGGATGGAATGACAAGCATAAGATCTGGATTTGAGCATGGAGGAAAATTATTTATACCCATCACCTGGCCATGCTTTCCAACTAATCAAACTATTGTCTCAGAGCCTCAGAAATCACATCTAGAAGCCTCAAAATGAGTTTTCTCACCTCCTTAGAATACTTACATGTAATCCCTTTGTGTTGTAAATTAGAAAAGATTTGTAAATTTTGAGAGAAATTTTTGTTTGGGTTTTCTATAGTACTTGTAGGATGCCAAGAACTAATGAAATCCTTGATATGGTGAGTTGGGTGTATGAGATAATCCCTCTAGACACACCATGGTTCACAATTTGTTTATGACATCAAATTACTAAATTTTGAGCAAGGTCCAGTAAAAATATGAAGGGGGGAAATTTAAAATTTATATATTATTGTCTATTATTAATCAGATCAAAAATTGATGTTAAAAAAGAAATCTGAAGTAAACATTGAAGAAGAAGAAATGAATGTTAACCTAGAAGAAGTCATCCTCCTCACATGCATGCCTGATGTGATTCACTTATTTTCTCCTATCCTTGCAAGTGACTCCTTAAAATGCAACCCTACTACATGGATCCCTGTTTGCAACATTCACCCACTCTGCCCATCAACACCAATTGGCATCACAAAAATAACAATTTTAAACACACAAAGTATACTACCCATCTTTTCCATTGCCTGCATACACAAAAGTAACAACTGTCTATCTAATCTCATGCATGAACCTTCTACATAAATGTAACACATAACTAAAAATCATTGGCTAATTTTCATATTTAAAAGGTACATATTGAATCCCCAGATCTTGGAGAATTGATTGGCTAAATTATTTAAAAGAGTCATTGCTAGGAGTTATAAAAAATTAGATGATAAAATTGGAAGGACAATTAATTTTTTTATGTTGGAAAATAAAAAAATTGAAGGACAACCAAAATTTTTGGACTACCAAGTAAATATTTTTTTTGATATTACCAAATTTTTGGTAGTTACAAGATGTCTGCATATATAGAATGGCTTATTCGCCAAAAAATGCATACCAAAAGAGGATGGTGCAATCAAAAAAGTATCATGAAAGATTTAAATTAGTTAATCAAGACAAACCTATACAGGATGGATAATATTCATCTAAACAACGATTGGCAAGAACCTCCTCAAACTAATTGTAAAAAAGATGCAACAAATAAAAATAGTGCAAGTGATATTGACTCAGAAAGTGATATAGAACATCAAAATCCTTGTGCCACCTTGGTCCATCGCTTTAATGAGTCTAGATGTATACATGAAATGCAAGACAAAATTGTTGAGGTTACACCTACAGAAGGGCATCATCCTATTGGGATCTTTAAAGACAAGTATGCTGAAGAAATAAATTTTCCTACATTGTTCTTTGGACGTCCACATGATAGTGACATTTTTAAATGTTTATCATATCAGAAAATCATACAATAGGAATTGAAAAACTCAAATAGATAATTTTCTTACCACACAACAAATCTATTTTTTTAAACTATCAAAATACTCATCCAACAAGCTCTATCTATAATGTTGATATGACTTCATAAAGGACAACTAAAAGCTAGAGAGCTACTAGCCAAAGATGTCAAGAACAAGCCTAACCTAGGAAGGATATTGAAATTATACATTAGCTATGTTGATTTTAAAAGAATATGTATATCTGTAGATTACTTGCACCAACTTAAAAAAATGTATTTGCAATTATAGGACAATTTTGTCCACGTACATTTTTCGTTACATTTACTAGTGTTGAACAAAATTGGTAGTCATTATAAAAAACACTACAAGAATTACATGATTTACATTAGTCAATATTAGAAACACAATATGAAACAAAAATTGAACAAAATATATTTCTTCTTGTGAAAGAATATCCTGTGATATGATCACGTTACTACAAACATAGAATAAATGCAGTGAAACAATTGATATTCATAGATGATACTTTCTTTGGGAAAGTTTGTGATCATTTTTCTATGATTGAATTTTAAAACCGTGGCAATAAATATGACCACTTTCTACTATGGAATAAAGGTGCACCAATATATGGAAAAGATAGTCCTATAGATATTAAACTCTTTGTAGATAAGTACATTGCCTGTGACACTGAAAAACTATATCTTGATTTATAGTTATTGTACATAAGCACTACCACACAAAACAATATATAAAGTCAAAATGTCATTCTTGAAAATATAATTTCCCATGCTCATCAATTAAAAGACTATAGTCATTGATCCATTATAAGAAAACAATGAAATTATAATCTCCAGATCAGAGAATATCTTTTTGATCTTGCAAGAATCTAATTATGAATAATCATTCGCCTTCAAAATGTTTATAGAAGAAATTAGTATGGATGAAAATGAATACATAATGGTTATAAGATCAGTAACTTGTAGGCCTACAATATTTCTAAAAGGAAAATGATCACAAATATGGAACAATACATTCTCATTTAAATGCCAAACATATGGAGAGAAAATATAGATGCATAATATGTGCGTAATGCATATGCTGTAGCAATGTACTATAGTTCATATATGAAAAAAGTGGATAGATCAATGACACATGCATTTAAAAGGATTTGACAAGATCATCAGAAAAATAATATTGATGTTGTCAAGATGATAACCAGGCTTGGAAATGCATTAGTGAACTTGCAGCAAATGTCTTCATATCAAGCTTCTCACACTGCTCTATCACTTCCACTGAGCCATAGTTCAAGGAGATGTATACTCATTGACACAAGAGCTGATTGTGACTGTACCTTTGTTTTAAATCCCATTGAACAATTGAATAGAGAGGGAGATGAGTCAAAAAATGTCTATAAATATTTAATTAATCACTACATAGCATGGCCTGGAACAATTATACATATTTATCTGACATAATATGTTTATGAATATGGAAAATATGGATAGGTACTGCAAACCAAGACCAGACCAAATGTTATTCGATTGTCAATTTCAATAAACATATTGACTTGGAGAATAATTGCAAAGAGCAGTTACTATTGTATGTACTGTTCACTATAAATGAAAGTACATTAAAACATGGTTTTAGCTCATGGCATGATGCATATTCATACCATGAAAACATTTTAGAAGAAAATTGTGCTAGATACAATTACAATATCAACTCTAAATGGGGTGACCTTGATAAAGCTATTGATGAGGTCAATTCCAAAATTTATTCCATTTGACCCCCAGTCTTTCATTCCAAATAAAACACTAAATGAAGAACAATATAGCATAGAATATGATTTTGAAATAACAAATACTAGAAAATCTAAAACCTTGATCTCTATTTCCTTTGAGATTACAAAGCACCCATAGATTATAGACAATGATAAGTACTACAAATTGAGATGAATGTTAAATAAGAAGAAACAAGCAATTGTCAAAGACATAGTGTTGAAAAGTTATAAGATAAAAAAAACATTGTAATTTTTCCTAATAGGTGGAGCAGGAACTAGAAAAACATTCATAGCAAAAGCCATATTCCAAGCACTCCTTGACATATACAATAATACCATTGACAATGACCTAGACAAACCAAACGGGCTAATAGTTTCCTATATAGGGAAAGAAGCATACAATATAGGTTGAGTAACATTACATTCAACTTTCTGAATATACTTTAACAAGTTAGAATTCATTCAATTGAGTGTTGAAACGTTGGATAAAATGTCAAAGCAGTATAAACAATTACGTGTAATTTTGATTGATAAAATTTCATTGGTAGGTGCAAAATTCTTGTGTTACATTGACAGATGGTTGAGAGATATAATGAAAATGCATACTACGTGGTTTGGAAACCTTGATACAATTTTTTTGGTGATCTAGACCAAACACAACCTATGCTTGATTTAGTTGTCTTTGAAAATGCATTAACATTAATTGAGTCAATGCCATACATCTTTTAAAAAGAGAATATAAATACTATGCATTACAAATGACTATGCGACAAAGAGATGAAAAATTTATTGCCATACCAATAGGCTTACAAATAAATGATGATTTGGAATACATTAATCAAACTTGCTTGCACTTACAACCAATGGATCCACCGTTCCCTTTTTATTTTATAGAAGAAAAGATGTCAATGCACACAATCAAAAGATGCTATCAATAGTCCCTGGAGAATTAACTATATTGAATGCAATTGATGAGCATGATGACAATTGCAATGAAACATGACTCTATAACAACACAACAATCCTACCATCTCAAATATTATTGAAACTAGAAATGTTACTGGTAATTATGACTCACAAGATGGTCTACTCAATGGCTTAGATGAAACATTTTCAGGCATACACCAAGTCTAATGACCTTGATATTGTTTGGGTCAATTTCAATGACCAACAAGTTGGCCATCGACAAAGGGCAAGATTGGCACAATACTATAGCAATTGCATTGATAAACAATGGAAACCTACTTTGCATTACAAGATCCATCCAAAAAAATTCCAAGAACAAGAAAATGACTATACATAGATCCCAAGGCCTTACAATGGATGGTATAACATTCAATCTTACTAGAATTAGACAACATGGATTAACATATATGGCACTCTCACATACAAAAATAATTTCTACACTAGTCTTATTAAATCCTCTAACAAAACAAAATATCAAAATTAGAAAGAAAATAGCCTTTGAAATTCTCGCCTTGAGGAAATTGCAAATTGGTAATTTAAAAATGGACATTTGGAATGCAACACTAACACACAAATACTATTATGTAAATTGAATACTCGCATCCTACATCTCCATATTCAAGATATTGTGCATGACAATGATAATAATGTTATCTAATATTTTGTGCCTACAAGAAACATATATGCATCATCTAGATTCCAGTAAACCATTTGAAAAAAATTCTTGTTTCTCCATTATCATGTACATGGCATAATGAATTTAACCATAAAAACTTGGTTGTCTCTAGAACAATGAAATATGCAACAACAAATATAGAATCCATGATAATAACAATAACTTTAGTGGATAAATTAATCAATTATGCAATATATATGCAAGACCAAATCCTCCAATAACATAAATCATAACAATTACTGGCCAAGTGTTTTCATCCTTGGATACACCTGAAACTTTATACAGTGTAGGGGATTTCAACATCGACATGTCTACACAATACTAATAGATCATATGCAAAGCCACAATATGCACTTTCTATTTAGTGAATTACAATCCCTCTTACAATGAATGATTGACCATGTATGGTCTAATGAGCCTACATAGACTTCTTGTGTTTATAAATTAAAAGTGTATTGGAGCAATCATTTATGTACATTTATTAGATTTCATCTTGTTCACACTACTAAATCTTCTATAATTTTTCATTAAGCATATTTACACAATAAAATTGATCTACTCCACAATTGAATAAATGAAATCAAATTAGATCTCAAAAAAAATAATATTGTTCAATATTGCATAGAAAAAAAGTGAATACATACAACTTTTGCAAATTAAAACTATTCAATTTGTATTGTTCAAAGTCTTAATATAATTTGAATTAATTATTTTCTTGCAAAAAGTTCTACTTCTTTTGTTACAATATTCTGGCAAAGCCCATTGTCAATACTCCTTGAATGGTAATTCATCTTATACTATGGTTTCCATCTACAAATTTGAACATTATAGCATTTCATGCTATCCATGCTATAAATATTGTTGCATATTTTGAAATAACTAATGGATTTTCAAAAACAAGGAAAAATAGATATTGACAAAAGAGCAAAAGAACCAATGCAAACAAGCAACCAAAAAACTTCAAAGAGGTTAATGATATTGTTTATTTACAATTGAAACATACTAAATCATATTTCAAGGATCTAACTAATTCTATTTTAATTTATGTAGGTTAAAATTAAGAAATTCAAATAGAGTAACAATTGAAGACTTCAATGCTTGTATGGCTAGAAATATCTTTGGGGGAGATAGTGTAATGTATAAAACTACATTGGACTAAACCAACAAAACCTGTGAGCTGCTATTTGTGGCCTTGACAGATGGAAAAGCTGAGATGACAATCACATTAAACATAACTGGTGACCTCGTTCAACAATATGAATACAATATAGTTCTAAGGTTAGCAATATGCATCTTAGGATTTCAAATCACACCCAAAATTGACTATGATTGTGGTGATTGTGACTGTATACTAGTTTTGAGAAACTCATCTACCATTGAGATCATTCCATGACTATGTGAAGACTATAACTTTATACCAAGCACAACAATCAGGAAACTTCCCACAGGTACAACTGAGTATGCAACAAGAACTATACGTGCACTGGTTGTTAGTGCTAAAAATTAGCATTCCAATATATTGTTGACACAAAAGATGGAAATTCTGAGATTGACAGAGAACAAGTAAAAACATATTTTCAATTGTCGAATTCAAATTAATTTACAGTTTCTATTGAGTAACTTGTTTATTCAATAAATGATCCAAAAATACTAGTCTCATTTTAAACAAAAAATAGGTGCAAATGCATCAAAGTTTGGGACACATTTTTTTCTATGGAGGAGCAAGTGCACCGAAACAAATTTCTAGTGCTTTTGTCCAAGAACCTTGTAAAGTGTCTTGATGCAAATGACAATATCCTTTGCACATATCAATTGACATACATTGGAAAACTAAACAATAAAGGAAACTTTGAGTGACTTACTACTTTGTTGCAGTCAAAATTTGATGTAACTGTCTACTCCCACTTAGATTACAACTTATATTCAATTTTCAATCCTTGGCAACACTTTATTCCAATGTTTTATATCCTGTGATAGAATACAAGTTTCTTTTTCCATTGTGGTTGTATTTTGATATTCTATAAATAAATTAATTTAAACAATTGGATGTTCTTCTTTGTTAACATACACTAAGAGATTTTCATTGCACCAAGAGCACCTAGCCCAATTGTTGTTATTTTTTAAACATATTTATTTCTATAAAAATCATAAATAATTAATTGACTTCTTGTGTAAATAGATAATAAAAGTTTTTTCTTATATTTTTTATGTCCATGGAATGTTGTAAATAGTAAGTACATTTTCCAGCACTTTCCAGGCATTATGCCCTCATTGTAATTAATGCTTTGATAGGTATGGAGCATTGGAAGACCAAACTACTTATTGTGTAAAATGCAATGAAAATGTGAACTATGTTCACTGCATCTATATCAAGATCATTCTGACCATTGAAACCAAACAAATAATACATTCTTCTATTGAAAAGAATTTATTGAACAATTTCTTCTAGACTTACAAACTATCAACTATGAACAATACAGCGAAGATAAGTCAGAGGTCATCTTCATGCTACAAGATTTTTTTGCAGAGGGCTAATTCACACTCAACCAAAACAATGTTATTATCAATGCAAATTGCACTGCAAAATAGTCACTAGTTCTTATGGATAGGTACAACAATGCTTATTTTCCTTGTACTTTATCCAACAACAAAAATACCTTCCCTTTTTGTATACAGTGACTACTTATAGATTGCATGCTAATAGTCAACTTTTTATGCATTCTATAGGTACCAAGTAGACAAAAGTATCATGCATCAATGGCTTTAAAAAAATCATCTCTGAACCCAGGCTATATTGATCTAGGATCTTTAATTAGTAATTGACAAACAACATGTATTTTTACATATTTTGATGGTTATACTCTTCTATTGTTTTATACTATTTTATACTCTTGTGCATAAATAATTGTAATCTACCATTTGCTACATTGAACTAGGACCTTTTATTGCTAATTAAGAAACATCATTTGTCTTAACAGATTTTCATGGTTATAGTCTTTTGTTGTTTTATACTCTTTTATACTATTATGGCCTATGCTATACTAATACATGTGCATACTAACATGCCATCATTACTCCAATAACTAAAGTAATGTCTATTTCGATTCACTTCACTTATTCCCTATCTTATATTTAATTATCTACTAGTTTTTATCTTACGGCGACATAAACATTGAAATGGTCTGGAACACCCTATAATCAGTCACATATTTGGAATTGGCATTGTAACATCCCACCCTGCAACCCCGAAGGGAAAGGGCCAAAAGAGGACAAGATAATTGTTTTTTTGACATAAATAGATACATACACAAGATGCATTTGTCGATTCAATAGATTGACAGCATTCATGGCCAAGTATGGCCGAATGCGCAACCCTAAGGAGAACACAAATTCACCCTCCAGAGAAAACATTATAAAACTACATTCATTTTAAACACCAACCCAAATGTTCCTATAACCCATTCCAAATTATAAACATGAATCTAAAAGCATCATAGAACAAGCAGATCCAATACCCACATCAGAATCCGTAAACCAAATAGGAAACATCTCATTTCTTCTCATTAACTTGCATGATTACATCTTCTCTCTTAAGAGAGTACAATTACATAAAAGAATATATAGTGCAATGGCATAGTCATGAGTATAATATACAAGTACAATAACATAGCCCTGAATATGATACAATGACTAAAAAGGTACAACAATGGATAGGGTAATGGAGAGTGAGAACATCTCTAATTTGGTGCACCAATAACCTGTTCACCAGTCCCCAATGGAGGTGGCAACGCCTCCCAACCATGCTAACTGATAAGAGACCACCCCACCATGCTCGGAGATAGTCACAAGTCCCAAACAAAAGTGACAAGGAAAGGGTATATAGGATGGCCAAGACTCACATCAATCACACAGCAGACATGAAAAACAATGCATAACGCTAGAGTCATAACATAGAGATGCTCATCAAATAGAATGTCAGGTACTACTCATGACTACCTGGAATGCCCCTCACTTTTTGCCTATGACAAATGTTATTTTCATGTTTCCTATGACAGTTCTAGTTTAGATGATAGTCTTGTAGTGCATGTTTACAGTTTCGAGATGTCTTGACTTTTACATTATGGTTTATGATCTCCTTGAGCTTGATGGGCTCTTTGATATTATGCTAGCTAATTATGGATCTATGTTAGGATGATGCTTGTTTACTTGTACTTTGTGCTTTCACAGTTGATGGACATGATTATGGATTAATGTTACTTTTAGTTTAATATGTTGTTCGATCATGATTATGATGTATGACTAGTATTAGTTATTTAATGATGTGTTACTTGAATGGAACAGTGTTGCATTACTTGTGTCTGAGTACCCTGCCACGCTGCGAATTCCATTCATTATGCTTGTGATTACATGGTTATAAATGTATATATGCACAACCTTGTTGTTTGTTGCAGGATGCAGGTACCGGGCATCGACTCCACCTGAATTACTAGGTATGAGCATGCCCTAGCCAATGGAATTGTGGATTGGAGTTGACATGAGGTTCCCCTAATTAGTCAATATCCTCAAGGAGGATGAGTTTTCAGTGTTGTACCCTATCGTCACTGTCAGTGGACCGTTGTCGTCATTTGTCGTTATGTCCTGTGGCTTCACTTTGGTAAGGTATCACCTTGTAAATTAGGGCATATCCAATTTGAGTGTCAATCCATGCATGATTAATATTTTATTTAAATAAAGTTAAATTTAAGCTTAACTTAAATAAACATTGCTAGGGGATTATGTGTGTGGTTTATTAATTATAAATAATTTAATTATTGATAATTGGTAAATAAATAAATTAAACTAGATAAATGATTTAATGAAATGTTAAATTACAAATTGTAGCAGATTAAAATTAAACAGAAAACAAATCCATATGTGAAAATGAATAAACATCTATAACGTTGATAAAATAAATCTAAACTAAAGTAATAGTGTGGTAAATTTGGATTACGGATATTTTAATGGTAAAATGGAATTGTTAAGGGTAAAATGATCATGTCTTGGAGGGAGAGATCCGACCAAATCCATCAAATTTATATTGGATCATGATGAGTTTATTTAGTTCCTTATTGAATAGATATTTATTATATAAAAAGAAATTATATTTAGCCAAGAATTAATAAAATTGCTTCTCTATGGATAAAAATAATTATTATCCAATGACCTATGGGTTTGTTATTTCCATCACTATGATTATTTAGCATAAATTATTAAATATAATCTCGCTAACATTTTTTTTGGTTTAAAAATTAGGGTTGTCATATTTGGGGATATGCAATTTACATCAGGTGCCGTCATTGGTAAAATTGAGGAAATGGCGAGTCTTGGAAATAGTTAATTTTGCACCCCACGAGAGAGTGGGTTGTGGGGGAAAGGAAGGAATGTCTCTGCATTTACCTGAGGAGTCCATTCTAGGTTTTGAGATAGTGGGATGTCAGAATGTCCCCAGAATTTTTATCCAGGGAGCTGAGTCCTGGTTGTGGGGAGTTTTTGGAAGAGAAGGAAGGAGGGGCTTGCAGAGGAGAAGAGATTTTTGAAAAAATCTTAACAAATTTCGGGTATGCACTGTATATGATAAATGCCTATTTCTTATGAAATTTTAACAGAATTAGGTTAATTGTGTTTTCTCCATTGAAGGGATTTACTCAGGGTTGGTGTAGATTTTTGTTAATGGCAGACTTGTGATCCTCATGATCGTTAGCCTATATTAAGTCTAAAACTTGTCACAATTTCCTTTCTGCTTCAGATTCATTTTAGTGATTCCCCAGTCTCCACCTCCGTGCAATTCTGCACAATTCCACCCAATTGACCATTTTGCACTTAAATCACAAAAATCTTTTCTCTATTGTCTGTGATTTCAATCCACTGAGCCTTAGCCCACAATCACTAACCTACGCTTTTAGTGTGTTCCTTAATATCATGGTCATATCCTCTTACCAGAGGGTCTCGCTTGGTGATCCTCTCGGTGAATGTTTTCCATCAAAGGGCTCCCACGGCATTTAAACTGGTGCGTGCCCCCCAGTCAAACTATACCCGCATCTAAGAATTTAGGTAGGGCTTACATTGCAACTAAAACTGTGTTGCTGTCTAGCGCTCCACTTATTAGGATATAATTCACCACACAACGCATAACAGATACATTACAATTTATTTAGTTTAAATCTTCACCACCCTACATTGTGCGAACAGAATGTTGCATCGACGCACTTGCTCCCCAAAATACCAAAATGAAACCCGATGGCTGTTTGGGCACTACAAGTTGATTAAACTAAAGACAATTTAAAATATTTTCATATGCAAAGGTTATTTTCATTGTCATTGCATCGATTAAATAATAAATTTATTTTAGGCTTGGGTGTAAATGATGCCTGACATTTGGTTATCATATTGTTTCCTATTTTGTACATCTGTGTAACACATTTCTAAGTCGTGGGCCTGTCCAAAAGGAAGAGCTCTACATCTCTATGGAAATCGCTATATGGTGGAGATAGCTAGTTGTGAACCGACTTTGTAAAATATACACAGAAGCATGCATTTGTGTAAAAATTAGAAAGATACACCGCTTAAGCAAGGATTCAAGCGTATCTTTACCTATCATCTACATACTCTGAGCCATCCACAGTCCTAGATAACCCACATAGCCAGCATCGAATTTTAAGATTTTCTACCAACACTCAACTATATATTCTGAACACAACGAAGTCTTGGGCTGAGATCACCTCAGATGAAACATTATCATCTGAACACAGCTGAAGTGGAAGAAGAAACTCAATCGCTTGTATTTGTCTCTCCCAGTCTAGAATGGGTGTCGGTTGAGACTCTTCAAGCACTGGATCATCACCACAGAGAACATGTTGAAGAAAAATATCGATCCTTAGCAGCAAACTCTACATATTCTCCTCAGATTGGACCTTGGGATAGATGGGCTTTTGTAGCCTCGTCATGACATTTTGCTTCAAACAATCCATTGAACCAAGGAAGGAAATAGTTAGGTTCTTCATTTTCTATTACACAATAGTTGTATTCTAGCTCAAGCTCTGAAGTGGGAGCATGACCCTCTAATTATTGCATTTCCTCAATAAAATTCACATTATGTATGTAACTGGGACAACAACAATAATCATTATTGATCTCGTCATAATCAAATGCTGCGACAGTTGTAAATAGGAAACCCAATCGTGCCACGTCTTCACTTCTCCACCTTGCGCATGCGTCTATTAGAGCATTTTCACTATGATATCTAACAGATGCTGAGCATCTGGTTATACACTTGCAATCTGCATCCTTACTGGGAAGTTCTTGAGCCGTCACCAATGCTGTGCGTAGCTTGCACCTCCCCACACAATATGTTGTTGATTAGAGGACGCCAACGACACTTTAGGGTTAGGTTGTTTGCCATGGTATTTCCCACACATAGGATTCACTCAGAGAGTTCTTACCTTTAGGGTTGCCTTTCATAAGTAAATTGTTGTGTCTTGAGTAGTTTCTTCTATTATCTTTCCCTAGATTTAAATCAATGTTCTTTTCTCTACACAAACTTAATGCTTATATTCATTCTTACTTGAGTTTAATCACTATTTGATTAGTAGTTTAAATTAAATGTAGGTTGAATAGTATATTTATTCGCATGATATAATTAGATTAATTTCAGAGATTATGGGATTAAATTATGAGATTTTTTTGATCTGTCAATATGGTTGATATAATCATAATGCAACGATACAATTTATTTAATGTTAGAATGAGGTGGTTAATTATCTATAGTAAAATTGTAAATAAGATGTAATGTTAATTATTTAACGATCTGTGGAATTTTAATATAATTATTGTTGTCACTGTTATTATTAATATTACTATTATTATTATTATTGTTGTTTTAATATCATTATTATTATTATTATTATTATTATTTGTATCATGTGATTTATTCAAATCAAGCCATCGAAAATGATATAATCTATTATCAGGATTATTAAATGATAAATTTAAATGTATATTAGATTTGGGATAAGTGAATATTCATTATGTTGATCCGTAGAATGGATAAATGTACCTAACGTAGTATTTAAATCTATCACCTTCTCTTTATTAATGACTTGATGAACTAGATTTCGTTCGTTGTAAACATACTTTGATATTCTCATGAAGGTTGTGATAGATAGACAATGGTATGTGATCTATAGGTAGTTGTAATCATTAATTACGTAGAAGTGATTTACATTGTTCCTCTCTTGGTTATAAATTAAATCAGAATACTCAAACTTAGCTGTATGAAATGAATTTTAAACTTCCCTTATAATCCTTTAACCAATTTGAGATTATAATACTGACAATAGGAGTTTATTGTAGTTACGTCAATGGTAATTGTATCATGTAGATTAATTAAATGATTATTTTAATATATGTTTAAACATAATTCACTTTAATGTAAGTCATAGGTTTATTCCTTGTAAGAATACGATCAAACTACAAGCTTTATCTTGATGATTGTTATACCCATGTAACAACTTAGTCAAGTACAAATTGCTATAGTGGAAGTAGTTGTAAGAAGGCATAATTGGATCATAAGTATAATTGATTCTCGTAATATGTTGATTCAAACTGTGGGTCATAAAACCGTCCTTATAGCCTTGATTGTGTATCTTCCCGTGTGGCTAGAGTTCCAGAGGCTTAGCTTGGGATGTCTTGAATTCATGTGTTGTGTTGTTAGATGTCTTGAGATCATGATGTTATAAGAAGCCTTGTCATCTCTAGTTATGTATGGACTAAATGGCAAATGAATAATAAATGCACTCCTTGTGGTTGTATTATTATCCAACTAATTTTATTAGTCATGTATCCAGTGTTGTGGTAAGATGTGGAATAGGGTGACATGGAAATCTTAGAGTTGTAATGAATATGTGTTATCATGGGCAATGGTCTAGGAGTCCTGCCCTTATAATTATGTTATGGAGGGTTAATGCTTGTATGGTTATATATGGATAGTTGTTATGCAAGATGGTCAATGCCTTGCATGGTTCTGTACCCTCGTTGTTGTGATGTCTTGCTATGCTTGTTGTGTAGGGTTTCCTAGTTGTAGTTAAGGGAGTGGCTTCCAATGTGGGGGCTGGTGCCAAGGGGCTAGCCAGGGTAACCCACTGGGAGTTGGTAATTCAGTGATAACATAATAAAATACCTAGGGGTTGGGTAGTTTTCACATTAACAAGATAATAAGATGTTTGGATTCCTCACTCATGCTTGTAGTGCTAGTTCAGACTAAGGATGAGGGGAGAAGGCCGGGATTGGCAGATCTACTTCATTGTCATCACGAAAGGAAGGTTGATTCCGCATGCGTCATCCTAGGGGGTCGGTGTCTAGAGAGAGACTGCTTGGGTAACCCATGTTAGGACCATGCGATGACACTCTCCTTACTACAGTCTAGCACTCCCTAGTTGTACTCTCCCCATTTGCTAAGTGTTGCCTCTGGAAGTACTGTTGTGTTGTTTGTGATGGTGACTTGCTATAGTCATGTGTTGTCTCATAGCCTACTGTCTACCTGACTGTGTGTTGTAGTGGGGACCTCATGTTAACTCCTAGCTCGGGAGATGGACCTCAGGGTTCCACATGGTTAGGTGGAAGAGCTTTATCCATTGGCCTTTTTCCTTTGCCGTTACTTGTAAGTGAGAGGGGACACTCCTTGTGTATCTGACATTAGATCTTGTACCTATTTTGAAGACACTTATTGTGCTCATGTTCTAGCTGGTGTATCAATGGATTCAGATTGTATGTATTCAAATGTCATCAGAATAGTAATGATCTAAATTACACAATGATGTACTTATTTGTATAGATTTGGAATATGTGCATGTAATTTTGATTAAAGTTGAGTATCTAATTGATGTCACGAAATGGAGATGTATTTGTGTAATCAATATTGTAATAGAGTTAGAAAGATTTGTCAATGTTAGTTATGCATGTGTATTATGTTGGTTATTTGTCAAGTAGTGCAACCATGGCACCTTGGGAGACAAGATGATAGTTAATGATGTGTATTGAACTACTAAACCTTACTTGTTATCTTATTCAAAAAAAAATTTCCACTTTGCTTGCTTAGATGTGTTGTCTTCCAAGGTGTTCGTGGTGGGGCACTACATCTAGTATCAGAGCGCGGTTTAAACACTCGGTACCTTTGTTATATTTGAGCCCATTATGTAACCTAGTGCTTAAACTCTGTAGTATGATTTAACTCATGTTGCGACCCTTTTCTTAATATAATATTTGCCCTTTTTTGTGTAGGGAAGATGCCTAGACATAGGGGCCAAGGTCGGGGCAAAGGAAGGGGTCGTGGGAGAGGTGATGGTGGTATTCCTCTTCCCAGTTCTCCTCATGGGAGTGGTCATGAAGGCGGGGGTCAGAACATGGAAGGTTAGGGTCAGCCTGATGGAGCCCAGTTGAGACAGATTCTCGAGGAAGCCCTTGCCCATTTAGGTCCCAGATAGGTGGGTGAGCAGCCCAGAGGTGGTCAGGAGGTAGATTAGTCAGGTCCTAGAGAGAGAGAAAGGTCTCCCCAGCGTAGGGAATTGACAGCCGAGCAAGAGGCCATTCAGGCCAACCATATGAGGGACTTACTAGGAGCACGTCCTCCCATCTTTGATGGAACTGGTAGAGGACTTGAGGTAGAGACTTGGTTGTTAGACCTAGCGAGATGTTTTGCCATGCATCTGTATGGTAGCAATACGAAGGCCAGATGTGCTATTTTACACCTTTGATGGTTTGCTTCGACTTGGTGGAGGCTAGAGGAGCAGAAGCTGCATCTGGACATTGGCACGGTGTCTTGGGAGTTGTTTGAGGATAGATTTAGAGCTTGCTTCCTTTTCGACCATTGGAGGCAGCATCGGGTAGATGAGTTTCATGAGCTGAGGCAGTTGGCCATGACAGTTGAGCAGTATGAGCGTAGATTTTATGAGCTCAAACAGTATGTAGGTATCAAGGATGATGAGCCCATGTTGGTGCATCATTTTATCAGGGGCTTGAATGCCCAGATTAGTGGAGGGGTTCATGTATTTGAACCTAAGACCATGGAGGTTGCCATGGAGAAATCCTGGCTAGTGGAGGAGAACTTGGCTATGGCCCTAGGTGGGCATACAGGTGTGCGCTTTGGCAGTACACCTTCGTCAGGACATGGTTCTTGAGGTGGTCACACCCAGGCATTAGGTTCTCATGCACACTCAAAGAGTGGTTAGTAGCTGCAGTATTCGTAGTCCAAACTGAAGAACTCTCAGCATCAGCAGGGAAATAGGTTTCAAAATAAGAAAGACCGGTCTTGGCAGCGCAACAAGCGCAACCGTTATGATCAGTCAGCCTAGAGTGCATAGTCTACAGTAAGCAGGGGCAGTTTCCAACAGTCTAGTTCTTTCAAGGGTAATAGTGGATTTGGTACAGGCACCGGGTGCTTCTCTTGTAGCCAACAGGGCCATATTGCCAGACAGTGCCCGCAGAAGGGTGCATCAGGATTTAGACATCGACCGGCGGCATCTGAGCCAACGGTTGGTGATGCAGGCAGGTCGCATCGAGTCTTTGTAGTGGTAGATGACCGGTAGGCAGAATATCAGGGCACCATGGTGGAGGCTTCTAGTCGCATGCGAGGTATTGATTTTTTTGTTCTATTTGACTCTGGTGCATTTGATTCATTTATATTTCCTTCCATTGTGGAGCGTTGTGGCTTAGTGGCAACAAAGCAAGTTGATAGGTGGCAGGTTGAGTTAGCTTCCGGGGCTAAGGTAGCAGTTGAGTCTCTAGTTTTAGAGTGTAAATTGAAGATTGGCTCTCTATATCTACTTCTGTGGACCTTCGCATTCTACCCCTAGGTTCATATGACATAGTTTTGGGGATGGATTGGCTGGAGGCCCACCGGGCAGTGATAGATTGTCGGCATAAAACAGTTAGATGCATGGATGATTTTGGTGTTGAGGTTGAGGTCATAGGAGTTCAGAGACCTATTTCCCTATGTATGGTCTCTGCTATGCAACTCAAGAGATGTATGCGTCAGGGATGTCAGCTTTTTGTAGTGACTGGTAGTGATTTGGAGATGGAAGAGAGTCGAGAAGCATCTCTTGATGATCACCCACTCTTGAAAGAGTATGCGGATGTCTTTCCTTTTGACATTCCAGGGATGGCACCTAAGCGTGACATCAATTTCAGGATTGATCTAATTCCTGGTGCAGAGCCTATCTCAAGAGCTCCGTACAGGATGACCACTCAGAAGCTCAAGGAGCTTCGATTGTAGTTGGAGGAGCTATTAGCCAAAGGGTTCATATGACCTAGTGTTTCTCCTTGGGGAGCACCTATGATCTTTGTAAAGAAGAAAGATGGATCTCTACGGCTATGTATTGACTATCGGCAGCTCAACAAGGTAACAGTGAGGAATAAGTATCCCCTACTGCAGATCGATGATTTGTTTGACTAGATTAAGGGAGCAAAGGTATTCTCTAAAATTGACCTTAAGTCGGGATATCACCAGTTATGGATTTTTGAGGCAGATATTCACAAAACAACATTTTGCACCCGTTATGGACATTATGAGTTCACAGTGGTACCATTCGGGTTGACGAATGCACCTTCAGTTTTCATGAGCTTAATGAATGGTGTGTTTCGAACCTATCTTGACTGATTTGTTCTCATATTTCTTGATGATATATTGATCTATTCAAGGACTATGGAGGAACACGAGCAGCATTTGCGTCAGGTGTTGTAGTGTCTGAGAGAAAATCAACTTTATGCGAATTTGTCAAAATGTGCATTCTTCTAGATAGAGGTTAAGTATTTGGGTCATGTCAACTCTAGAGAGGGTAATGTGGTAGATCCCTCGAAGACCCAAGCTATTATGGACTGGCCTACACCCACCAATGTATCTGAGGTCCATAGTTTTATGGGGTTGGCAGGTTACTATCGTCACTTCGTCATGGGGTTTTCAAGAATTGCTCATCCCATTACTTCTCTTCAGAGGAAAGGGAAAAAGTTTGTTTGGTCAGAGAAGTGTTAGGAAGCCTTCCAGACCCTTAAGGAGTAGCTGACCAGTGCACCTATACTTGCAGTTCCTGATCCTGATAGGGACTTTGTTGTTTGTACCAATGCCTCCTTGGAGGGTTTGGGGGAAGTTCTAATGCAGGATGGTTGCGTGATTGCCTATGAGTCTCACAAGCTTAAGGATCATGAGTTGAACTATCCCACTCATGACCTGGAGTTGGCAGCAGTTGTGCATGCCTTGGTGAGATGGAGGCATTTTCTATTAGGGCATTGATTTGAGCGTCACAGTGATCATCGTAGTTTGCAATATATTTTCACGCAGCCAAACTTGAATGCTAGGCAAAGACGTTGGATGGAGTTCTTGTACGAGTATGACTTCGAGGTCAGATATATCTAGGGCAAGGAGAATGTGGTAGTAGATGCTCTTAGTCGTCGAAGGCATGAGATCTCAACAGTCTCGCTTACAGTTGATTTGAGAGGACAGATTCTTGCTGCTCTTCCTTCTAACAATTGGTGCCAGGAGGTGAGGACCAAGATTGAGTCAGGTAGACCTTTAGAAGGTAGATTCTCTAGTTACTCTTTTGAGTCAGATGGTCTTTTGCGATATTTGGGTCCCATATATGTTCCTAATTCTGAGGGTCTTTGCACCCTAGTTCTATCGGAAGCACATCGGGCACCCTATTCCGTTCATCCGGGTGTCAAGAAGATGCATGCAGATCTGCGTCCACTGTACTTTTGGAGTGGCTTGAAGCAGGATATTGCTGATTTTGTGTTGAGATGTCTTGAGTGTCAAAGGGTGAAGGCAGAGCACCAGCACCCTGCAGGTCTTTTGCAGCCTCATTTGATTCCAGAGTGGAAGTGGGATATCATTTCGATAGACTTCATTGTTGGTTTTCCGATGTCCTCTTGATGACATGATGCTATTATAGTCATTGTAGATAGGTTGACGAAGGTAGCTCACTTTTCTCCTATCCGTGCCTCTTACAATGCCTCTACGGTGGCTAGAGTGTTCATGGAGGACATTGTCAGACTTCACGGGATTCCTTGTAGGATCATTTTTGACAGGGATCTAGTATTCACTTCCACCCTATGGACTTCCTTATAGCATGCCTTGGGGACACAGTTGAACTTTAGTTCAACTTATCATCCTGAGACTGATGGTCAGACTGAGAAGGTTAATCAGGTTCTCGAGGATATGTTGAGGATGTATGTTATGGATCAGCAAAGCTGTTGGGAGGACTACCTCTATCTAGTGGAGTTTGCCTATAATAATGGTTATCATAGTTCTATTGGCATGTCTCTATTTTAGGCCTTGTATGGTCGTCCTTGTAGGACCCCCTTGAGTTGGGATCGTTTGGAGGATAGAGTTCTTCTGGGTCCGGATATGCTTAGAGATATGGAGCAACAAGTGGAGAGGATTAGAGAGCATTTGGTGGCAGCTCAGGATAGGCAAAAAAAGTATGCAGATGCTCATAGGATCGATCGTCAGTTTTCCATTGGAGATCGAGTGTTCTTGTGTGTGCGACCGTGAAAGAGTCCGATCCGCTATGGGAAAGGCTCTAAGCTAGCACCGTGCTTTTTCGGACCTTTTGAGGTGTTGGAGAGGATCGATCCAGTTACTTATCATCTTGCTTTGCTGCCTAGCCATTCACACATCCATGATGTGTTTCATGTTTCAGTACTTAGACCTTACTATCCAGATATTGCTCATATTCTTGATTGAACTGCTCTACAGGTAGAGGATGGGCAGTTGGCTTTGGAGCCCGTAGGCATTCTTTAGCACAGGAGACTCGCTCTTAGGGGCAAAGACGTGGAGTAGGTCAGGATCCAATGGGATCCTAATGATGAGACCTCCGCTACCTGGGAGGATGCTACCAGAATGAGGGAGTTATATCCTTACTTATTGCAAGCTTCCAGGAGTAAGCCTAGTTCTAGGGGGGAGGATGTAATGCCCTTCACTTTTTGCCTATGACAGATGTTATTTTCATGTTTCCTATGATAGTTCTGGTTTAGTTGATAGTCTTGTAGTGCATGTTTACAGTTTCGAGATGTTTTGACTTTTAAGTTATGGTTTATGACCTCCTTGAGCTTGATGGACTCTTTGATATTATGCTAGCTGATTATGGATCTATGTTAGGATGATGCTTGTTTGCTTGTACTTTATGCTTTCACAGTTGATGGACATGATTATGGATTGATGTTACTTTTAGTTTAATATGTTGTTCGATCATGATTATGATGTATGACTGGTATTAGTTATTTAATGATGTGTTACTTGAATGGAACAGTGCTGCATTACTCGTGTCTGAATACCCTGCCATGCTGCGACTTCCGTTCATTATGCTTGTGATTACATGGTTATAGATGTATATATGCACAACCTTGTTGTTCATTGCAGGATGCAGGTACTGGGCATCGACTCCACCTGAATTACCAGGTCTAAGCGTTCCCTAGCCAATGGAATTGTGGATTGGAGTTGACATGAGGTTCCCCTAATTAGTCAACATCCTCAAGGAGGATGAGCTTTCAGTGTTGTACCCTGTCGTCACCGTCAGTGGACCATTGTCGTCATTTGTCGTTATGTCCTGTGGCTTCACTTTGGTCAGGTATCACCTTGTAAATTAGGGTATATCCAATTTGAGTATCAATCCATGCATGATTAATATTTAATTTAAATAAAGTTAAATTTAAGCTTAAATTAAATAAACATTGCTAGGGGATTATGTGTGTGGTTTATTAATTATAAATAATGTAATTATTGATAATTGGTGATCAAATAAATTAAACTAGATAAATGATTTAATGAAATGTTAAATTACAAATTGTAGCAGATTAAAATTAAACAGAAAACAAATGCATATGTGAAAATGAATAAACATCTATAACGTTGATAAAATAAATCTAAACTAAAGTAATAGTGTGGTAAATTTGGATTACGAATATTTTAACGGTAAAACGGAATTGTTAAGGGTAAAATGATCATGTCTTGGAGGGAGAGATCCAACCAAATCCATCAAATTTATATCGGATCATGATGAGTTTATTTAGTTCCTTATTGAATAGATATTTATTATATAAAAAGAAATTATATTTAGTCAAGAATTAATAAAATTGCTTCTCTATGGATAAAAATAATTATTATCCAATGACCTATGGGTTTGTTATTTCCATCACTATGATTATTTAGGGTACATTATTAAATATAATCTCGCTAACATTTTTTTTGGTTTAAAAATTAGGGTTGTCATATTTAGGGATATGCAATTTACAGCAGGTGCCGTCATTGGTAAAATTGAGGAAATGGGGAGTCTTGGAGATAGTTAATTTTGCACCCCACGAGAGAGTGGGTTGTGGGGGAAAGGAAGGAATGTCTCTGCATTTACCCGAGGAGTCCATTCTAGGTTTTGAGATAGTGGGATGTCAGAATGCCCCTGGCATTTTTATCTGGGGAGCTGAGTCCTAGTTGTGGGGAGTTTCTGGAAGAGAAGGAAGGAGGGGCTTGCAGAGGGGAAGAGATTTTTGGGAAAAGCTTAACAAATTTCAGGCATGCACTGTATATGATAAATGCCTATTTCTTATGAAATTTTAACAGAATTAGGTTAATTGTGTTTTCTCCATTGAAGGGATTTACTCAGGGTTGGTGTAGATTTTTGTTAATGGCAGACTTGTGATCCTCGTGATCGCTAGCCTATATTCAGTCTGAAACTTGTCACAATTTCCTTTCTGCTTCAGATTCATTTTAGTGATTCCCCAGTCTCCACCACCGTGCAATTCTGCACAATTCCACCCAATTGACCATTTTGCACTTAAATCACAAAAATATTTTCTCTATTCTCCGTGATTTCAATCCACTGAGCCTCGGCCGACAATCACTAACCTACGCTTTTAGTGTGTTCCTTAATATCATGGTCATATCCTCTTGCTAGAGGGTCTCGCCTGGTGATCCTCTCAGTGAACGTTTTCCATCAGAGGGCTCCCACAACATTTAAACTGGTGCATGCCCCCCCAGTCAAACTATACCCGCATCTAAGAAGTCAGGTAGGGCTTACATTGCAGCTAAAACTGTGTTTCTATCTAGTGCTCCACTTATTAGGATATAACTCACCACACAACGCATAACGGATACATTACAATTTATTTGGTTTAAATCTTCACCACCCTATGTTGTGCAAACAGAATGTTGCATCGGCCCACTTGCTCCCCAAAATACCAAAATGAAACTCGATGGCTATTTGGGCACTACAAGTTGATTAAACTAAAGATAATTTAAAATATTTTCATATGCAAAGGTTATTTTCATTGTTATTGCATCGATTAAATAATAAATTTATCTTAGGCTTGGGCGTAAATGATGCCTGACATTTGGTTATCATATTGTTTCCTATTTTGTACATCTGTGTAACACATTTCTAAGTCATGGGCCTGTCCAAATGGAAGAGCTCTACATCTCTATGGAAATTGCTATATGGTGGAGATAGCTAGTTGGGAACTGACTTTGTAAAATATACACAGAAGCATGCATTTGTGTAAAAATTAGAAAGATATGCCGCTTAAGCAAGGATTCGAGCATATCTTTACCTATCATCTACATACTTTGAGCCATCCACAGTCCTAGATAACCCACACAGCCAGCATCAAATTTTAAGATTTTCTGCCAACACTCAACTATATATTCTGAACACAACGAGGTCTTGGATTGAGATCACCTCAGATGAAACATTATCATCTGAACATAGCTGAAGTGGAAGAAGAAACTCAATTGCTTGTATTTGACTCTCTGGTGCAGAAGCACCTTGGCTTTGATTAAATTGTAATGTTACAACATTGTAATAATGTTATTTTGAGTCATTATTATGTGTCTTGGAGACTAGGAGTCTTAAATGTGCAAAATATTGCAAGAATGTACAAGTTGCCAATGTAAAATTAGAAAAAATAGTCAAATTACAAAAAAAGACAGTTTTGGGATGGAAGATGAAGGGTCAGTTTAGTCTTAGGTGTTGGTAAGTGGTTTGGAATTAGTTAGAAGATGAAGAGTCTAGTATGAAATGACTTTAAAAGGCCTTATGTATGTTTGTAGAAGTGGAGGTGATTGAATGTGTGAATGGAAATAACAAAAAGCACTATTTTTATACATTTTCTTCAGAAAAATGTTGTCTTCTTGCATTGTATGGCTCTGTACGGACTAGAGTTCATTTCAAACTAATTTTTCATGAAAGGTCTATCAATCACCTTCCCTTTTCTTTTGGTTGCATGCATTTTTGTTTCGTTTTGCACAAGATATTGCATTTTTTGTATTGACAGTCCAAACCCTGCCTTAGGGTAAGCAGTGGCTAGTAAAAACTATATTTCTCTTGTTATATCCTTTGACAATGGCTAATCCTTGGTGGAAAGGGAGTGTAGCAGTAGGTACTTTCATATTCTAAGGGTCTCTGACCTAAGATCTAAGTTTGATGTGAAGAAAATCAAGTTTTGTGACTATTTTTTTGTGTTAACAGTCCTGAAAACAGAGTTTAGAAATAGTTGAGAGGTTTAGACCTAGGGTATGGTAAAATATTGATGGGAATGGACTTTTCATGGATCAATGAGCATGTGTAGACCTGGTATGAAGTGTGCCAAGAACATGCAAGGTGAGAGGAGTCTTGGAGTACCTACTTTGAATAAGACCCTATGCATGCAAAGCCAATTAGGCCTAAACTAGAATGGGACAGTCATGTTTTGAGTAGTCCTTTTCAAAACAACTTATAGTGGTTTCTTGATATGTTTTAGAACAACTTAATGGGTATTCAAAACACCCATCACAATCTTGGGGAAGGTTCTAGGTCAAAAGTTATGAGGGACTATCTTACTAAACAGGGCTACTAGCTTTTGGGGCAGTCAATGAAGGATTGGTAATGAGATGAAAGGACAGTCCTTGGTAATTGTTTGTTTTGGTTGAGATAGGGTTCCTAAATGATGGAAAGAAAGACAACTAAGGTATTGTTGAGTCAGAGTTGTGAGGAACTCAGTTTTGTGCCATTAACTCATGAAGGTTTCTTGTGAAGACTTATAAGGCTGTGGGATTGAAACCCTCTGTTTTGGAATATGATAGTAAGGAGTTGAGTTGTGTTCTTTTATCCTCTATGTCAAATTGGTATTAGAGCTTAGAAGATTCTTAGCGTGTAGATAGAGCACCGAAGGAGGCAACCTACACCAGGATTTTGGGGTAAGCATTGGCTTTTGCTACCTAATTCTTGTTGTGAAGTTTTATGGTTGCAGGTGCAAGTTCACTCACTACAGTAGGCAGACAGGAAGGTCTGTCAAGAGGGCTAGAGGAGATTGTCCATTGGTTGTCACCAAAAGTCTTGGGGAGAGAGGCAAGAGACGACTCCCAAGTGACGGACAGAAGTGTTGTTGTAGCAGGAAGGAGTGGACTTCTGATGATAGAGATACACCTTGGAGGCAGCCAGTCAAATTAATTAATAGGAGTCACAGTTGGAAAGTAAAGAGGAAGCAGAGGAGGCATCAAATCAGGGTTGAATACATAAAGAGGTAAAAGTCATTTGAAGCAGACCACACAACTCTTGGGACAAGAGTTTTCTCATGCTGAGGAATATGGTGCAGGAGCACCTTGGCTTTGATTAAATTGTAATGTTACAACATTGTAATAATGTTATTTTGAGTCACTATTATGTGTCTTGGAGACTAGGAGTCTTAAATGTGCAAAATATTGCAAGAATGTACAAGTTGCCAATGTAAAATTAGAAAAAACAGTCAAGTTACAAAAAAAGACAGTTTTGGGATGGAAGATGAAGGGTCAGTTTAGTCTTAGGCATTGGTAAGTGGTTTGGAATTAGTTAGAAGATGAAGAGTCTAGTATGAAATGCCTTTAAAAGGCCTTATGTATGCTTGTATAAGTGGAGGTGATTGAATGTGTGAATGGAAATAACAAAAAGCACTATTTTTATACATTTTCTTCAGAAAAATGCTGTCTTCTTGCATTGTATGGCTCTGTATGGACTAGAGTTCATTTCAAATTGATTTTGTATGAAAGGTCTATCAATCACCTTCCCTTTGCTTTTGGTTGCATGCATTTTTGTTTCGTTTTGCACAAGACATTGCATTTTTTGTATTGATAGTCCAAACCCTGCCTTAGGGTAAGCAGTGGCTAGTAAAAACTGTATTTCTCTTGCTACATCCTTTGACAATGGCTAATCCTTGGTGGAAAGGGAGTGTAGCAGTAGGTGCTTTCATATTCTAAGGGTCTCTGACCTAAGATCTAAGTTTGATGTGAAGAAAATCAAGTTTTGTGACTGTTTTTCTGTGTTAACAGTCCTAAAAACAGAGTTTAGAAACAGTTGAGAGGTTTAGACCTAGGGTATGGTAAAATATTGATGGGAATGGACTTTTCATGGATCAATGAGCATGTGCAAACCAGGTATGAAGTGTTCTAAGCACATGCAAGGTGAGAGGAGTCTTGGAGTGCCTACTTTGAATAAGACCCTATGCATGCAAAGCCAATTAGGCCTAAACTAGAACGGGACAGTCATGTTTTGAGCAGTCCTTTTCAAAACAACTTATAGTAGTTTCTTGATATGTTTTAGAACAAATTAATGGGTATTCAAAACACCCATCACAATCTTGAGGAAGGTTCTAGGTCAAAAGTTATGAGGGAGTGTCTTACTAAACAGGGCTACTAGCTTTTGGGGCAGTCAATGAAGGATTGATAATGAGATGAAGGGACAGTCCTTGGTAATTATTTGTTTTGGTTGAGATAGGGTTCCTAAATCATGGAAAGAAAGACAACTAAGGTATTGTTGAGTCAGAGTTTTGAGGAAGTTAGTTTTGTGCCATTAACTCATGAAGGTTTCTTGTGAAGACTTATAAGGTTGTGGGATTGAAACCCTCTATTTTGGAATATGACAGTAAGGAGTTGAGTTGTGTTCTTTTATCCTCTGCATCACTCTCCCAGTCTAGAATGGGTGTCGGTTGAGACTCTTCAAGCACTGGATCATCACCACAGAGAACATGTTGAAGAAAAATATCGATCCTTAGCAGCAAACTCTACATATTCTCCTTAGATTGGACCTTGGGAAAGATGGCCTTTTGTAGCCTTATCATGACATTTTGCTTCAAAGAATCCATCGAACTAAGGAAGGAAACAATTAGGTTCTTCATTTTCTATTACACAATAGTTGTATTTTAGCTCAAGCGCTGAAGTGGGAGCATGACCCTCTAATTATTGCGTTTCCTCAATAAAATTCGCATTATGTATGTAACTGGGACAACAACAATAATCATTATTGATCTCATCATAATCAAATGCTACGACAGTTGTAAATAGGCAACCCAATTGTGCCATGTCTTCACTTCTCCACCTTGCGCACATGTCAATCAGAGCATTTCCACTATGATATCTGACAGATGCTGAGCATCTGGTTATACACTTGCAATCTGCATCCTTACTGGGAAGTTCTTGAGCTGTCACCAATGCTATGTGTAGCTTGCACCTCCCCACACAATACGCTGTTGATTAGAGGACGCCAACGATACTTTAGGGTTAGGTTGTTTGCCACGGTATTTCCCACGCATAGGATTCACTCAGAGAGTTCTTACCTTTAGGGTTGCCTTTCATAAGTAAATTGCCATGTCTTGAGTAGTTTCTTCTATTATCTTTCCCCAGATTTAAATCAATGTTCTTTTCTCTACACAAACTTAATGCTTATATTCATTCTTACTTGAGTTTAATCACTATTTGATTAGTAGTTTAAATTAAATGTAGGTTGAAAAGTATATTTATTCGCATGATATAATTAGATTAATTTCGGAGATTACGGGATTAAATTATGAGATTTTTTTGATCTGTCAATATGGTTGATATAATCATAATGCAATGATACAATTTATTTAATGTTACAATGAGGTGGTTAATTATCTACAGTAAAATTGTAAATAAGATGTAACGTTAATTATTTAACGATCTGTGGAATTTTAATATAATTATTGTTGTCACTGTTATTATTAATATTACTATTATTATTATTATTATTATTGTTTTAATATCATTATTATTATTATTATTATTATTATTATTATTATTATTTGTATCATGTGATTTATTCAAATCAAGCCATCGAAAATGATATAATCTATTATCAGGATTATTAAATGATAAATTTAAATGTATATTAGATTTGGGATAAGTGAATATTCATTATGTTGATCTGTAGAATGGATAAATGTACCTAACGTAGTATTTAAATCTATCACCTTCTCTTTATTAATGACTTGATGAACTAGATTTCGTTCGTTGTAAACATACTTTGATATTCTCATGAAGCTTGTGATAGATAGACAATGGTATGTGATCTATAGGTAGTTGTAATCATTAATTACGTAGAAGTGATTTACATTGTTCCTCTCTTGGTTATAAATTAAATCGGAATACTCAAACTTATCCGTATGAAATGAATTTTAAACATCCCTTATAATCCTTTAACCAATTTGAGATTATAATACTGACAATAGAAGTTTATTGTAGTTACGTCAATGGTAATTGTATCATGTAGATTAATTAAATGATTATTTTAATACATATTTAAACATAATTCACTTTAATGTAAGTCATAGGTTTATTCCTTGTAAGAATACGATCAAACTACAAGCTTTATCTTGATGATTGTTATACCCATGTAACAACCTAGTCAATTACAAATTGCTATAGTGGAAGTAGTTGTAAGAAGGGATAATTGGATCATAAGTATAATTGATTCTCGTAATATGTTGATTCATACTGTGGGTCATAAAACCATCCTTATAGCCTTGATTGTGTATCTTCCCGTGTGGCTAGAGTTCCAGAGGCTTAGCTTGGGATGTCTTGAATTCATGTGTTGTGTTGTTAGATGTCTTGAGATCATGATGTTATAAGAAGCCTTGTTGTCTCTAGTTATGTATGGACTAAATGGCAAATGAATGATAAATGCACTCCTTGTGGTTGTATTGTTATCCAATTGATTGTACTAGTCCTGTATCCAGTGTTGTGGTAAGATGTGGAACAGGGTGACATGGAAATCTTAGAGATGTAATGAATATGTGTTATCATGGGCAATGGTCTAGGAGTCCTGCCCTTATAATTATGTTATGGAGGATTAATGCTTGTATGGTTATATATGGATAGTTTTTATGCAAGATGGTCAATGCCTTGCATGGTTCCGTACCCTCATTGTTGTGATGTCTTGCTATGCTTGTTGTGTAGGGTTTCCTAGTTGTAGTTAAGGGAGTGGCTTCCAATGTGGGGGCCGGTGCCAAGGGACTAGCTAGGGTAACCCACTGGGAGTTGGTAGTTCAGTGATAACATAATAAAATACCTAGGGGTTGGGTAGTTTTCACATTAACAAGATAATAAGATGTTTGGATTCCTCACTCATGCTTGTAGTGCTAGTTCAGACTAAGGATGAGGGGAGAAGGCCGAGATTGGCAGATCTACTTCCTTGTCATCACGAAAGGAAGCTTGATTCCGCATGCATCATCCTATGGGGCCGGTGTCTAGAGAGAGACTGCCAGGGTAACCATAGATGGGGGCCAGTGTCTAGAGAGAGACTACCTGGGTAATCCATGTTAGGACCATGTGATGACACTCTCCTTACTACAGTCTAGCACTCCCTAGTTGTACTCTCCCCATTTGCTAAGTGTTGCCTCTAGAAGTACTGTTGTGTTGTTTGTGATGGTGACTTGTGATAGTCATGTGTTGTCTCATAGCCTACTGTCTACCTGACTGTGTGTTGTAGTGGGGACCTCATGTTAACTCCTAGCTCGGGGGGTGGCCCTCAGGGTTCCACATGGTCAGGTGGAAGAGCTTTATCCATTGGCCTTTTTCCTTTGCCGTTACTTGTAAGAGAGAGGGGACACTCCTTGTGTATCTGACATCAGATCTTGTACTTGTTTTGAAGACACTTATTGTGCTCATGTTCTAGCCGGTGTATCAATGGATTCAGATTGTATGTATTCAAATGTCATTAGAATAGTAATGATGTAAATTACACAATGATGTACTCATTTGTATAGATTTGGAATATGTGCTCTTGATTAAAGTTGAGTATCTAATTGATGTCACAAAATGGAGATGTATTTGTGTAATCAATATTGTAATAGAGTTAGAAAGATTTGTCAATGTTAGTTAGTTATGCATGTGTATTATGTTGGTTATTTGTCAAGTAGTGCAACCATGGCACCTTGGGAGACAAGATGATAGTTAATGATGTGTATTGAACTGCTAAACCTTACTTGTTATCTTATTCAAAAAAAAAATTCCGCTTTGCTTGCTTAAATATGTTGTCTTCCAAGGTATTCGTGGCAGGGCACTACACTACCAAGGAACCAGACACTAGAGTGCAGATTGGATGGGGATCATCATGCATGCTCAAAGGGATGGCACCACATGGAATCAAGTGCACTACTCAATCAGATGAGGAGACTCAAACATGCCCAAATCAATGGCCCATAGGCGGATAACTCGATGCCCCGCAGATGGATAGGCCTTCTCGTGTGCATCCTTAGCCTTTACAAGAACTCAAGGCCATGTACAAGGACTCAATATCCTATACCTAAGCTCATCTCATTTAACCAAATGAGGTATACCAAATTGACCAAAACATTGAAGTATAAATTTGAAATAGCAAATATGCAAAATGTGATCTACAAGAGCAAAACTTTCGATGATAGTGAAATTTATTGAAAAATAGCCCCTTGTCAGTTAGATTAGTTGTGTAATAACTCCAGTGACCCCAATAAGTTAGGATTCACAAAGAACACAGAAATTCTAAGAAAAGTATGAGAAATGGAATTGTAAGTCTACTCACAGCCTGAGTTTTTACATATTATCTACCATATTTACCATAACAAAAGAAATCTTAAAAAAAGACTTATAAAAAGGAGATCTTAATTTTCCCTCTTCTAGTAGTTCCCTTAGATCCTTGTGTTGCATTTGACAAACAAGCATTATAGAAATAAAAATTAGACACTATAGAGTTATTGTCTCCATAACATCAGAAAATTCATTCCATTTTTTTCTTCAAAAAGGAGGTTGATAAGATGGTGAATCATCCATCCTTATGATCGTTGGAGTTCATGGTCTAGGGTGGAGAGTTTCAAGTAGTATTTTTGAAATAATGTCACAGCATCCTCCAAACGATTATACTATACTACAAATCTATGGTATGCGGAATATATACATTACACACAAGTACACATGTTTAGGTTCACTGCTCTGTACTATGTTGATAGAAAACTGCCATGTTAAGCTTGTGTGAGAAAAGAAGTTGTATAGGTTGGGAGAAAATAGATAGAAGACCTTGTGAACCAGATGTGAAGCTTTCCAAAGCAAAGTTTAGACTGAGAGATAACTGATGTTCATAATGCACAAGCCTTTCAACATAAATGACATCAAACATTCTAAAGTCTTGGTCTTTAAAGGAAAATCAAAACCTACCATTGTCTCTAACATCATTTGCAGACAATTTCCTTTTGAAAATATGAAATGAGAAGGGATCAGAACCAAGGAAAACAATCATTGTCTCTTTGTGTGATATCAAGAATAGAATAGAAAAAACATAATTTAGATTTTGTTAAGACAATAATGGGGTTTTAGTTTTTTTGTGCTTAATGAAATTTCAGCAAAGGTATTTAGCTTTTATGCTGGTAAAAAAAAGAAGTGATGCAAATACCTTTAATAGAAAGAAGATTTCCTCCACGGCCTTAGATCTATTGCTTAGAAGAGGATTCTTTTGTTTTCTATTCGTGCTTCCCTTCAGCTCACCTCAGATATTTCAATTTGATATGCTCACTTGAGTGATTTTCTTTCAACCATTTTCCTTTTCTTTCTCCAATGTTTTCTATTCTGCTTGATAGAATGCTTCAAAAAAAATTGTTCTCATGGACAAAATGAGGGCATTAGAATAGGGTGTGGACATTCGCCAAACAGAATGCAAGGGGTATTTTTGTCAGATGTTGTAGCTGCAAGTGCCCGTTATACATATATGCAAAAGTGGAAGCATAGACAAGTCATGAGCTATTCGACAAAAAGACTCAATGAAATGTGACCTCATGCAATGCAACGATTACAGAATGTACACAAAATGGATCTTTTGAAAAGGCTTTAGAAACTTTAAGAAAATGCAACTGGTGGATTGCAAGATGTACATAAAATGGATTTTTTGAAAAGGCTTTAGAAACTTTAAGCAAATGCAACTAGCGGCTGTGAAGCTAGACTCCACAACCTTTCTCTTCTTATCTTTGCTCTCTACCACCAAACTTGTTATTGCCTCCCTCAGTACATCACTCTAAAGCTTACCCATGGCTATTTCCATGCCCCACTTATGCTCTCTTCTCCTCCACCTTAATTACTCTTTTTCTTTCCCTTTTTTTTGGCAGAGCCCATTCTAGAAGACCACACAACATTGTATCCCCCCTCTAGAGCATCTAGTCAATCCTTAATATTTTGATGGATGTCCATACCCTATGGCATGTCCTCTCTGCTAGAGTCGTAGCAATTTGACTCCCTCCTTTTAGCCAGAGCACCCATACTAGGGCCATTAATTTGCCTAATCCATCTGTTCGCATTTAGTTGGATAGGGATGACAAAAATACGGCCCCCTATCAATCCCTAACGTACTCCAGCAAAGTCAACAAAAATAAAGAGAATCATTCTCATTGCTACCCCCATCTCAAGATATTTCTGCAGCATTTAACATGCACCAACCTCTCCCCCTTGAACCCCCAAAGATATTTTTTTCTATCATAAACCAACTCACCTACCAATAACAAGAGCCATCGAAAGGGAAGGTGAGAGTTGTTACAGGCATGAAATGTTTCCCTGCACCTTTTGGCTTCATGGATTATTGCCTTCTACAATTTCCATCTATTCCATTGATGTCTATTGTTATCTATGATTATTTCTATTGCATCAGGGAGATGCAATCTTTGATTTGCATTGGTAAAAGACATAACATATCCATTGGCATTGACACTTTTAGATATTGTGAACATAATCGACTATTATTTACAGGTTGCATTATGATATATTAGATGTATTATAATTGTCCCTAGCATGTATTAATACTTTCCAATTTCCTAGACCTCTATGCCGCTATTTTCTTTTAGCTAGTTTGGGCCTAATGTGAGATGCCCCTATTTTTTCTTACCATGCTTATGTAAACATACTTACAGGGCATCCTACTACATTGTCTTTGGAATGAAAATGGTCAGTTTTATGGAATTGAAAAACAATTAACCTCGTAATGTTATAATATTTAACAAATATTGTTGACTCCCACTGCCTTGGTTACCTAGACGTCTAGCAGTATTGTTGCAACTAGAAAAATATCTATATTATACACAAATACACCCATAAAAGATTCCTACATCTACATTCTTTTATCCTCGACACAAGAACATGCATCTCAAATGCAACCAAAAACCATTGAAGCCAAACCCACAAAAACAGAGACACCCATACACTTCTATGTCTAGCTCTATTGCAAACAAAGTAATGAATCAAAAAAATCCTTATCTTCCACTCACACCATGGCTATAAATCAATACAATGCCCACCCAACAAAGGCATGCATCTACAACATCCAACTCCAATACATCCAAACAAAGAACTTTCAATCATCAAACACATGCAAGTTTCTCTCTGTCATTTTTTGTTTGTTTGTGTAGAATGACTTTTAGTTACATGTAATTTGTAAATAATATACATGTCTCCCTGCTGACAACCATATTGTCAAACTTCCAACTGACCTTGCTACTAGGACTAAAGAGCATTTGTCAAACATTATAATTATATGAATATAATTATTTTTTAGTACCATAAGTTTATTGGGATAAAAAAGAATAGAGCATTTCAGAGTAACTAAAAATGTGATGGTTAGTGGACATGTTACTCCTTTGCCTTTGTAAATTAGGAACTAAATAAAGATGACCACAACATACTTTATGTACATGCACTAATGTTTATACCATTATGTTTTTGTCAACCGGCACATTCCTTGTAATTAGAATAATATATACAAATCTCAGTCATATATGCAAATTCTCCATTTCTATAGGCATAGATTTGACCAATGCTTTAGCATTTCCAAATTTGTCTATATATCAAATAAATTTCTTGGATTCACATTACACTTATCTATACAAATTCCATTCTTGTATATCCAAATTATCAAATACTTCACTTGTGTATACATTCCATGATGATAATATGCCTTCTCACAATAATGCATATATACTAAGCAAGAATGTATCATGTGATTCTCAAATTCATGACATTAGTATACCTAGTGATGGTATATAATTTTATAGATGTCATAGGTTAATGTGATTTAAATGAATTATCTCCTCAGATGATGACAAATATTCTAAGAAATTCCTACACCACGTGACAATAGCTTATGCCTTAATGATAGATTTCATTAGTGGTTTATTGCCCTATCCTTTATTGCATGAAGACATCAAGCCCTGGCAAAGATAAAATGATTATGGCTACAAATGGTTGCAAGCTATGTCTTGAAATGTAAAATACCTATTTTCTCAATTTTCTATTACAATTTTTTTTCAAATCACCACATTACTCAATGGGTCATGAAATCCTTCCTACTTGCTAATTATGGTCACTTAGCTAATGGCATGTTTTTGATTAGTTAGTTTTGTATTTATTCAAGTAATCGAAATGAATAATTAATGTGTAGATATACAATTATTCAAATGCAATTAAATTGTTTCTCAATTAATTCAAATGTCTAAAATATATTTATCCTTTAATTAACAAATAACTATAACAAAAATTATTAAGGAACTATACTTTGAATCATAAATGCACTTATCTTGACATCTACATCTTCACTTCGACCTTGCTCTTTCTTTAAATTAAATTTCAATTAGCTATTTATTTGTCCCTTATCTAATTTTCCCTGGAAAATTTAAATGTCACAATTTAGGTTTAGGGTTTTAGAATTACCATTTATGTTATCTTCAAAATCACACAATTTCTTGTACTTGAATTCTGTACCAATAACATAGGAAAGCCATATATGAAATATAAATATATAAATATATATCTTTAACCATTAGGGTTAGATAAGATTTTCCTTGTATTCAAATTCATAAACAATATCAATATAGAGAGATCATATATTCACTACTATGTAGCTAACTTAGTTTTAGAAGTGGATGGTGTTGGGAGGCATGGAAGGGTGTAGACTATCAACAATGCCTCCATACAGTCCCCTCAAGGAGGCCTAGCAGGGTGTTAATTGATTCTCCCTCCAAATAGTCCCTTAGGGAGGCTTGGCAGGGTATAGATTGTCAACAATGCCTCCATACAGTCCCCACAGGGAGGCATGCCAGGGTGTTAATCAATTCTCCCTCCAAAGAGTCCCTCAGGGAGGCATGACAGGGTTTCCTCTAAATAGTTTAGTTTAGACTTAGCAATGTATCATTTTTCTATCCTTGACAATCCATATGACTGAGTAAATAGATATACTTCTGTAGATCGAATGTCTACTGTAAAATTCAATGATCTATTGATTGATATTCCTTAATGATTGATACACTGATCTTTTTTTCTCTTTTACATTGCAATCTGAATTTATATCTTCTTGTTTCCATTAAGAAAGACATCTTTTCATAATGGATGCATCCTTCCCAATGGCGGTGTCCCTTTGATCCTCAATAATCACTATCCTTACTGAATTATTATCTTCCTTTGTTTAATAGTCTTATACCTTAAAATGGATCACTATCTCTTGATCATAAACTCGTTAACAACAAATCACACCCTTTTAAGAATGATTGTAGCCTTCAAACATTGATCATTGCCTTTATTAATTTGTATCATCTTGTCTTGTATCTCATAATGATTCTTGTCTTATCTAATAATATATGTAATGCCCCTTGCTTTTTGGCTTGTGATAGATGTTATTTTCATATTCCTTATGACAATTTTGTTATGGTTGATAGTATTTTATTGCACATTTCAGCTTCAAGACATCGGGTTTACATGTTTGGGTTTATGATCTCTTTGATTTGATGGACTATGTTTGATGGATATATTTAGACATTTGTTATGAGTTATGATGACATTATGAGTACTTCAGTTATGATGTGTTGAATGTGTTCAGTGATGGATTATTACTTGTTTTATTAGATTTGTAGATATTTGTTTTCAAATGTTATGATTATAATCTTATCCAAGAGCAGGGACGGTGTAGCATTACTCATCTCGAGTACCCTACTACGCCGTGATTCTCTGACTCTTTGTGTATTGACATATATGTACTTGATCGTATTTAATCAGTTGTTTGGATGTAGGCTGCAAGTATCGAACCTCGACTCCACCTGATATAGTAGGTTTGAGTGAGTTCTTTCACCAATGGATATTAGTGATGGGAGATAACACGAGGTCTAAATCCACTAAGTTAGTCCTTGTTTTCTATTGTGGTCTCAAGTTGTGTCGGGATACTTGGCCCTTGTCTTGCTATGATTGGTTATCTGGTGTCGTGATGTTTAGTCAAGTCATGTTTTATAAGGTTTAATTTATGCTCTTGTGTGGTAGAAGATTCCTTATTGAACTAGTGGTAATTAATAATGCTCCAATTTTGTTTATTAGATAATTATTAAATTATCTTAAAAGCTTTGGTTGACACCTTGGATAAATTTTATAATAAATGGGAATTATAATCTGCTATCCAAAAGAAATTATGTGGTAAAAAAAAATTGGATTTACGAGTTCTTAGTGATTATTTGGTAGGGAATATTTTTGGGATTGCAAATTCACTGCCATGTGTTATCATTTTCAAAAATGGAGGAATTGGGGACCTTTTGAGATAATTAATCTTTGCATCTCACAAGAGAGTGGGATGTTGGGAAGAGAAAAGCATGGCTTCTGCATTGTTCGAGAAGTTGAACCCTTGTTTTGAGAAAGTGGGTTGTTGGAAAGAGAGGCAGGCCTTCTGCATTTATTGGATGGTTTGAATCATTGTTTGAGGGGGAGAATAGAGAAAATTGAAAAGAGGAGAACTGATAAAATTGAAAAGAGGAGAATAGAGAAAATTGAAAAGAGGAAGAACAGAGAACTTTGGGGGCAGGAGTCCAAGAAAATTGAAGGAGGGACTGGAAATTCAGGTATGTGAAATACCTCTCGCTGGAAAAATTGCATTTGTTGTAGCTTGTAAGTTAAATTTTACTACAGCATGTGCTATGTGTGATCTAGTTTCTCCTGGTTGTGAAACTTGTGAATAATTTGGAAATTTATTTGCCCACGTACACCCTGTGTGTGGTTGAATGCTGCCCTACCCCTGTAGATTTCTCCAAGAAGCATTCTTCTGGTTGAACCTTATTTTAAACCCCTTGAAAATTGGTATCCTGCATCTGTAAGTCTGCATTGTGATCTTAATTCCGTGCAATGGATGGTTCTATGGTAAGCTTTCTTTGTATGCCCTTGATTCTTGCAATTTATCTCACATATACATGTCTCCCTGATAATAGTGGATTGGCAGTGAGAGTGTTTTGACCCTGGCATCTACCTCCCTTGCAACCTGCTAGTGTGTACAACCAATTATTTGGTCTTACTTTATTCATATTCTTTGGATCTTGGATGCCTTGCCTTTCTCTCTATAACCTTGATGAAAATCTGGTATCTGCTACACTAACCTGCAAACAAGAATGTGCCCTGCATCTTGACTGGGCTTTCAGTCAATCATGTGAAGTCTCCTTCATAAATCCTCTTACCTGCATTCTATGAGAAGATGTCTCCCTGAGTGACTCTATCATGCAGCTCGCATACCTTGACCTTGCCTCCACGTTCTGTCTTCTGGACCGTGCCTCATTTCTATACTGCCATGCACAGGAAGAACTCGATTGAAAGTTATGGAGTCTGAGAAACCTATACTTTGATGCAGCGATATATATTTTCTTTTGCCTATCCTATGATCTACTCACCTTGAGATGCACATTTGGAGGCCTCATTCCCATCACTTCGCATTTTTTTATTTATTTATTGATTTATTCTGCACTTCGTAAGAAATTGTGGTTATCTCAATCACCAATTTTTTTCCTTGTTTTGATGCGTCCATCCCACATCAGATGCACTCACCCCACCTTAGATGTGCCCATCCCACCTTGGCATATATCACGACCTTGCATTTTATGTAATCCATTCCCATGCAACCCCGCTGTGGTAAGATTTCAAACTGGGAAGTTGCCTGCATGTGAGAAGCAAATAAGGTTCATGTTAGGAATAATTCTAGATAAAATCCATTTTGCACCGATTCCTAAAGGTTGATTGCTTGCTGATAGTTGTTACGACCCTTGGTAGTGGTAGCATTTGTCATCCCTTCCCTAGATCTAGCTGTAGCTGTCAGTCAGGGTAGAAGGTTGGTCACCCTTGCTTATCCGCGCCATTACTTATGTGTCCAAGCCATTCTCCTATGGGAATTTCTGCCACCATGATTTTTTTTGCCATTAACCATTCATGCGAATTATTAGACTCCTGCCAATGTTTTATGCTTGTGCTTAAATTGCAATCAATACCTTTTGATACTGAATGCTTCCAGCTTTTGAAAGGTTCCTATGATAGTCGATTACTGGTCCTTACCTTTAGCTTGCCGCCATCTGCATGCATGATTGAAGAAATCCACTGTAATCATTACTTCAAAACTTAATGTCATTATCCTTTCTGCAGTAGACTCTTCAACGTTTCGCCATGCATCATTAGAATACATCGCTTGCTTAGCCATAATTATGGTCTACTTGATAATGGCTCGATATGCTCTCCTTTTTGGAAGTCTTAGTAGAAGGGCATGGAATAGGAAGTTTCCATCTTAAAACTATCCCACTTATTAGAATTAGCCTGGTGGCTGGGGTCGACTGGCAGAATTATATAGATTTCCTTATTTTTAATCCTTCATTTTTTCTTTTTTGTAAATTCTCAGTCAAACTCCAAGTTTAACCCTTAGATATATTCAGCCCTATGGAGTATATTTTGAAATTGCCGTAGTTTCATTCTGTTTATTGTTCTAATGCTGTCACTTGTAATTAGACTCTGTAGTCGTATATAGGGCATATGATATAGACATCGGTATGATGTACTGTGTAGGTTGGGTGGTGAAGCCATGAAATGGCTGACAACAGTACATCATTAGGAACTTGCTCATGTGTGTTCGTTCATGTGTTGGTCGACAATCCTTACCTTGCAAGAATTTAACGATTATAATGTTACTGACTCACATTGATAGTTGGTAAGTGTTAATGGAAAGTCTATGCATTCAGGATGGGTTGTGTTTATTGCTTGATAGGAGAAAATAGTGTACTCATTAATGATTCGTAGTTAAAATAATAGATATTGAATCATTCCGATATTTAAGTTAATGAATATTTTGTACAATAGGATTTATATTATTTTGGTGTGCGAGTTTGGATATTGGTTTTTTTAATTTAGATGTGTATATAAAGGAAATGTGTTGGGGAAATTTAGGTGTTAAATTATTGCCTTTCGTTGATTTTGATTGAGCTAAGATAACCGTAATTATGAATCTTCGTCTATTATTTCTTTATTCCTTGTGAATTAAAGTTACAATTAAAATGTATCGGTTATCTTATAGAGAACTATTAAGGTGTGATTTATATTGTAAGATGTTTGATAGTTAAAATTCATATGGAAAGTATTATTATCGTGTGTGAAGGTTGTTAGAAGTTGTAGATTGAAGTTGTCATCTTAGTGACTCATGTTGTAGTTTGAATCATAGGTGCTAAGTCTTTTTGTGTTGAAATTTTAATTGTTTATTGGAAGATGGTATTTTATGTCCTTAAGAAATATATATATATATATATATATATATATATATATATATATATATATATATATATATATAGTGTTTTTTTTAAATTGTTATCAGAATTTGAGTTAGTTAGATGATTAAGGAAGGAGTATATTTGTGTTCGAAGGTATTTCCTTTATGTCAATGGTAAATCTTTTTTTTGGATGTTGGCAGGAGGTAAAGGTAATAGTACTTATGCCCTTGGAGAGACTTATATATTTATAGTTGTTTGTTTAAAATTGTAGTTGGGGAGATGTTGATGGTTACCATGCTATTAGGAAAATGTATTTACTCATAGTGTGGCTTTTAAGAAATTGTAAATGGGTAGAATGTTATATGATGTGACAAGAAGCTTGCATACATTTGTTTACGTAGAACGATAAGGGGTAATGTGTTAAAAAAAATGTAGGATTCTTGTAATTTGTTGAAGTTGATAGTGTTTCAAGTGAAGTATGCTTATAGTTTAATCATAGAGGCATTAGGATTAACCTTATCTTTGTATTTGGAAATTGGTTCATATAGCTAGAAATAGAATGATTACATTAAGCTCACAAGGTTATTAAATATCTTATGTTCATTTATCCTTCTGATTTGAGTTAATTGCTCATAATGGATCTTGTGTTCACCCTGGGTGGAGTTTGTGACTATTGTTGGATTGTTGTGAAGAAGGATCTTGTGAGATGTCATGACCACTTGTTGTCAATGTGGAAGCATTGTTCTTGTCAGATAGTGGTTACCCTTTTATTGTTTTGTACCTTACTCCAAAGGTGTAGCCCTTGGTTTTGGTTCAAATTATGACATGTTAATGTATTGGCTTTACTAAATTCTCAGGTCTTGCAATGAATGGGAAATGGCCTCTTGGATATAGTACTTGGTTCTTGATGGTTTTGCTTCATTTTGAGAGATTATGGATTTCTTGTTGTGATGGCGAGTGAATGGCATATGTTATGGCTCAGATATGATTGGTGACTCTTACCTATTTGTTGTAGTATGTATGTTTGACCAAAGAACACTAAGGGAGTGGCTTTCATGGTGGGGCCGGTGCCTAGTGAGAGGCTGCCTGGGTAACCCCATGGAAGTTGTAAGTATGTGGAAAACTTAACTTAATCAAGAGGGTTGGGATATTAAAACACTTAACAAGATAAGTAAGATACCTCACCCATGCCTTGAGTGCTCTCACAGGCTAAGGATGGGATGAGAAGGCTTGGTTGGCAAGGTTGACCTCCTCGTCTCCATGAGAGGACCTGTTGGCTCCGCATGTGTCACCCTATGGGGCCGGTGCCTAGAGAGAGGTGGCCAGGGTAACCATAGATGGGGGCTGGCTGCTAGTGTTTGATAGCCTGGGTAACCCATGCTAGGACCATGCGATGACACTCTTCTTATGTAGTTCAGTTGTTCCTTTTGTTGTGCCTCTGGAGTGGTGCCTTGTCTTGTGTTGTTATGTTGACATGGTTAGTTGTGTCAAGTCAGTTGTTGTTCATTTATTTTTGGGGTGTTGTTTCTTGGCTTAGTGGAATCCTCGTCATTATCTCCTAGCTCAGAGGGGTGGACCTCAGGGTTCCACATGGTTGGGTGGAAAGAGCTATCCATTGGTCCATTTTGGAGATACAGTTCGAGTTGTACACAGAGGTGTTCCAAATCTAGTTCACTTTCTTCCTTCAGAGTTGTATGCTTTCTTATGTATTCTTTTGTAAACTGACATGATCGGTCTTATAATCTTATAATCATGTAATCTTGTACTGAGACTGTGATTAATCTATCCTGCTATAGTAAAAGTTATTTATATCTATTTTAGTAGTGTAATGGTATTTCTTCTGTAGTTTTATTTCTTGTTATTAATGCAGTTATGTTGCCCTAGAGTTGTTAGAAGAGTAATTTTGTTTATGCGGTGTAATATGATATGTTTGGTTACTACTTTGCACTATCTTGCTTTCAAAAAAAATATCCCTAAAATTTTGTTTTTGTCAACCTAACTCTCTAGGGTTACATGACGAGGCATTACACTTGGTATCAGAGCTAGTTTAAAACACTGGGTACCCTGGTTATATTTGAGCCCATTATGTAACCTAGTGCTTAAACCCTGAAGAATAAAATTAGCCCGGTTGTGACCCTTTTCTGAATATAATAAATTTGCCTTCTTGTGTGTAGGATAGATGCCTAGACGTAGGGGCCATGGTCGGGGCAGAGGTAGGGGCCGTGGGAGAGGTGGTGGCGGCACACCTCCTTCCAGTTCTACTCATGCGAGTGGCCATGAATGCGGGGGTCAGAACATGAATGGTCAGGGTCAGCCTGATGGAGCCCAGTTGAGACAGATTCTTGAGGAGGCCCTTGCCCGTTTAGGCCCTAGACAGGTGGGTGAACAGCCTAGAAGAGGTCAAGAAGTAGACCGGCCAGGTCCGAGAGAGAGAGAGAGGTCTCCTAGGCATAGGGAGTTGATAACTGAATAGGAGGCCACAATAGCCAGTCATATGAGGGATTTACTGAGAGCATGCCCACCCATCTTTGATGGAACTGGTAGAGGACTTGAGGCAAAGACCTGGTTATTGGACTTAGGTAGGTGTTTCGCCATGCATCCGTATGGCAGCAATATAAAAGCCAGATGTGCCATTTTGCATCTTTGAGGGTTTGCTTTGACTTGGTGGGGGCTAGAGGAGTAGAAGCTGCATTTGGACATTAGCACCGTGTCTTGGGAGTTGTTTGTAGAGAGATTTAGAGGCCATTTTCTTTTTGACCATTGGAGGTAGCGTCGAGTAGACGAGTTTCATGAGCTAAGGCAATTGGCCATGATAGTTGAGCAGTATGAGCGTAGGTTTTGTGAGCTAAAATAGTATGCAGGCATTGGGGATGATGAGTCTATGTTGGTGCAGCATTTCATCAGGGGTTTGAATTCTCAGATTAGTGGAGGGGTTCGTGTATTCAAACCTAAGACTATGGAGGTTGTCGTGGAGAAAGCTTGGCTAGTGGAGGAGAATTTGGCTATGGCCCTCGGTGGGCATACAGGTGTGCACATTGGTAGCGCACCTTCATTGGGATATGGTTCTCAAGGTGGGCACACTCAGGCATCAGGTTCTCATGCACCCTCAAAGGGTGGTCAGCAGCAGTAGTATTCGCAGTCCAAATCAAAGAATTCTCAGCATCAGCAAGGTAATAGGTTTCAAAATAAGAAAGACCGGTCTTGGCAGTGCAATAAGCACAATCATTTTGATTAGCCAGCTTAGAGTACGCAGCCTTCAGTGAGTAGGGGTAGTTTCCAGTAGTCTAGTGCCTTCCGGGGTGACAGAGGTTTTGGTAGAGGCACCGGGTGCTTCTCTTGTGGCCAGCAGGGCCATATTGCTAGGTAGTGCCCGCAGAAGGGTGCATCAGGATTTGGACATCGACCGGCGACATCTGAGCCAATGGTTGGTGATGCAGGTAGGTCACACTGAGTCTTTGTAGCGGTGGATGACCGACAAGCAGAGCATCAGGGCACCGTGGTGGAGACTTCTGGTTGTATGAGAGGTATTGATTTTTCTATTCTTTTTGATTCTGGTGCATCTGATTCATTTATATCTCCTTCTCTTGTGGAGCATTGTGGCTTAGTGGCAACAAAGCAAGATGATAGGTGGTAGGTTGAGTTAGCTTCCGGGGCTAAGATTGTAGTTGAGTCTCTAGTTTTAGGGTGTAACTTGATGATTGGCTCTCTATCTACTTCTGTGGACCTTCACATTTTACCCTGGGTTCATATGACATAGTTTTGGGGATGGATTGGTTGGAGGCCCATCAGGCAGTAATAGATTGCCAGCATAAGTCAGTAAGATGTGTGGATGATTCAGGAGCTATGGTTGAGGTTGTAGGAGTTCAGAGACCTATTTCCATATGTATGATCTCTGCTATGCAACTCAAGAGATGCATGCGTCAGGGATGTCAGCTTTATGCAGTGGCTATTAGTGATTTAGAGATGGAGGAGAGTCGAGAGGCATCTCTTGATGATCACCCACTATTAAGGGAGTATGTAGATGTTTTTCCTTCTGATATTCCAGGGATGCCACCTAAGCATGACATCGATTTCAGGATTGATCTAATTCCCAGTGCAGAGCCCATCTCATGAGCTCCATACAGGATGACCACTCAGGAGCTCAAGGAGCTCTGATTGTAGTTGGAGGAGCTATTAGCCAAGGGGTTCATTCAACCTAGTGTCTCCCCTTGGGGAGCACCTGTGATCTTTGTGAAGAAGAAGGATGGATCTCTACAGCTATGTATCGACTATAGGTAGCTCAATAAGGTAACAGTGAGAAATAGGTATCCCTTGCCTCGGATCGATGATTTGTTTGATCAGATCAAAGGAGCTAAGGTATTCTCTAAAATTGACCTTAAGTCAGGATATCACTAGTTGCAGATTTTTGAGGTAGATATTCACAAAATAGCATTTCATACCCGTTATGGACATTATGAGTTCACAGTGGTACCATTCAGGTTGAGGAATGCACCTTCGATTTTCATGAGCTTAATGAATGGTGTGTTTCATACTTATCTCGACCGATTTGTCCTCGTATTTCTTGATGATATATTGATCTATTCGAGGACTATGGAGGAACATGAGGAGCAATTGCGTCAGGCGTTGCAATGTCTGAGAGAAAATCAACTTTATGCTAATTTGTCAAAATGTGAGTTCTTCCAGATAGAAGTTAAGTATTTGGGTCATGTCATCTTTGGAGAGGGTATTGCAGTGGATCCCTCGAAGATCCAAGCTATTATGGACTGGCTTGCACCCACTAATGTTTTTGAGGTCCGTAGTTTTATGGGGTTGGCAGGTTACTATCGTCGCTTCGTCATGGGGTTTTCAAGAATTACTCACCCCATTACTTCTCTTCAGAGGAAAGGGAAGAAGTTTGTTTGGTCAGATTAGTGTCAGGTAGCCTTTCAGACTCTTAAGGAACAGCTGACCAGTGCACCTATATTAGTAGTTCCTGATCCTGATAGGGACTTTGTTGTTTGTACCGATGCTTCCTTGGAGGGTTTGGGAGCAGTTCTGATGTAGGATGGTTGCATGATTGCCTATGAGTCTCACAAACTCAAGGATCATGAATTGAACTATCTGACTCATGACCTAGAGTTAGTAGCATTTGTGCATGCCTTGGTGAGATGGAGGCATTTTCTATTAGGGCATCGGTTTGAGCTACACAGTGATCATCGTAGTTTACAGTATATTTTCACGCAGCCAAACTTGAATGCAAGACAAAGGCGTTGGATGGAGTTCTTGTGCAAGTATGACTTTGAGGTTAGATATATTCAAGGCAAGGAGAATGTGGTAGTAGATGCTCTTAGTCATCAGAGGCATTAGATCTTAGCAGTGTCTCTTACAGTGGATTTGAGAGGTCAGATTCTCGTTGCTCTTCCTACTGACAGTTGGTGCCAGGAGGTGAGGTCTGAGATTGAGTCTGGTAAACCTTTAGAAGGCAGGTTCTCCGGTTACTCCTTTGAGTTAGATGGTCTTTTATGACATTTGGGTCATATCTATGTTCCAAATTCTAAGGGTCTTCACACCCTAGTTTTGTCTTAGGCACATCGAGCACCCTATTTTGCTCATCCAGGTGTCAAGAAGATGTACGTAGATCTGCGTCAACTATACTTTTGGAATGGTATGAAGCAGGATATTGCTGATTTTGTGTCAAGATGTCTTGAGTGTCAGAGGGTGAAGGTGGAGCACCATCACCCTGCAGGCCTTTTGTAGCCTCATTTGATTCCTAAATGGAAGTGGGATATCATTTTGATAGACTTCATAGTTTGTTTTTCGATGTCCTCTCGACGACGCGATGCGATTATGGTCACTGTGGATAGGTTGACGAAGGTAGCTCACTTTTCTCCTGTCCGTGCTTCTTACAATGCCTCTACGGTGGCTAGAGTGTTTATAGAGGACATCGTCAGACTTCATGGGATTCCACGTAGGATCATCTTCGACAGGGATCCAGTGTTTACTTCTACCCTTTGGACTTCCTTACAGCAGGCCTTGGGGACACAGCTAAACTTTAGTTCAGCTTATCATCCTGAGACTAATGGTCAGACTGAGAGGGTTAATCAAGTTCTCGAGGATATGTTGAGGATGTATGTTATAGATCGGCAGAGCCGTTGGGAGGACTACCTTTACCTAGTGGAGTTTGCATATAATAATGGTTATCACAGTTCTATTGGCATGTCTCCGTTTTAGGCCTTGTATGGTTGTCCTTGTAGGACCCCTTTCAGTTGGGATCGTTTGGAGGATAGAATTCTTCTGGGTCTGGATATGCTTAGAGATATGGAGCAGCAAGTTGAGAGGATTAGAGAGCATTTGGTGGCAGCTCAGGATAGGCTGAAGAAGTATGCAGATGCTCATAGGATCGATTGTCAGTTTTCTGTTGGGGATACAGTGTTCTTGTGTGTGCGATCGCAAAAGAGTCCAATCCGCTATGGAAAGGGCTCTAAGCTAGCATCACGCTTTGTTGGACCTTTTGAGGTGTTGGAGAGGATCGGTCCAGTTGCTTACCATCTTGCTTTGCCACCTAGCCTCTCATGCATCCATGATGTGTTTCATGTTTCTGTACTTAGACCTTACTATCCAGATATTGCTCATATTCTTGATTGGACTGCTCTACAGGTAGAGGACGGGCAGGTGGCTTTGGAGCCTATAGGCATTCTTCAGCTCAGGAGACTCACTCTTAAGGGTAGAGACGTGGAGTAGGTCAGGGTCCAGTGGGATCCTAATGATGAGACCTCTGCTACCTGGGAGGATGCTTCCAGGATGAGGGAGTTATATCCTTACTTATTTGTGGGCTTCCAAGAGTAAACTTGGTTATAGGGGGGAGGATGTAATGCCCCTCACTTTTTGGCTTGTGATAGATGTTATTTTCATATTCCTTATGACAGTTCTATTATGGTTGATAGTCTTTTATTGCACATTTCAGCTTCGAGACATTGGGTTTACATGTTTGGGTTTATGATCTCTTTGATTTGATGGACTATGTTCGATGGATATATTTAGACATTTGTTATGAGTTATGATGACATTATGAGTACTTCCGTTATGATGTGTTGAATGTGTTCACTGATGGATTATTACTTACTTGTTTTATTAGATTCGTAGATATCTGTTTTCAAATGTTATGATTATAATCTTAGCCAAGAGCAGGGACGGTGTAGCATTACTCATCTCGAGTACCCTACTACACCACAATTCTCTGACTCTCTATGTGTTGACATATATGTACTTGATCGTATTTAATCAGTTGTTTGGATGCAGGCTGTAGGTACCGAACCTTGACTCCACCTGATATAGCAAGTTTGAGCAGGTTCTTTCACTAATGGATATTAGTGATGGGAGATAACATGAGGTCTAAATCCACTAAGTCAGTCCTTGTTTTCTATTGTGGTCTTGAGTTGTGTCAGGATACTTGGCCCTTGTCTTGCTATGATTGGTTATCTGGTGTCGTGATGTTTAGTCAAATCATGTTTTATAAGGTTTAATTTATGCTCCTGTGTGGTAGAAGATTCCTTATAGAACTAGTGGTAATTAATAATGCTCCTATTTTGTTTATTAGATAATTATTAAATTAGCTTAAAAGCTTTGGTTGACACCTTGGATAAATTTTATAATAAATGGGAATTATAATCTGCTGTCCAAAAAAAAATTATGTGGTAAAAAATAACTGGATTTACGAGTTCTTAGTGATTATTTGGTAAGGAATATTTTTGGGATTACAAATTCACTGCCGTGTGTTATCATTTTCAAAAATGGAGGAATTGGGGACCTTTTGAGATAATTAATCTTTGCATCTCACGAGAGAGTGGGATGTTGGGAAGAGAAAAGCATGGCTTCTGCATTGTTCGAGAAGTTGAACCCTTGTTTTGAGAAAGTGGGTTGTTGGAAAGAGAGGCAGGCCTTCTGCATTTATTGGAAGGTTTGAATCCTTGTTTGAGGGGGGAGAACAGAGAAAATTGAAAAGAGGAGAACTGAGAAAATTGAAAAGAGGAGAACAGAGAAAATTGAAAAGAGGAAGAATAGAGAACTTTGGTGGCAGGAGTCCAAGAAAATTGAAGGAGGGACTGGAAATTCAGGTATGTGAAATATCTCTCTCTGGAAAAATTGCATTCGTTGTAGCTTGTAAGTTAATTTTTACTACAGCATGTGCTATGTGTGATCTAGTTTCTCCTGGTTGTGAAACTTGTGAGTAATTTGGAAATTTATTTGCCCATGTATACCCTGTGTGTGGTTGAATGTTGCCCTGCCCCTGTAGATTTCTCCAAGAAAAATTCTTCTGGTTGAACCTTGTTTTAAACCCCTTGAAAATTGGTAGCCTGCATTTGTAAGTCTGCATTGTGATCTTAATTCCATGCAATGGATGGTTCTATGGTAAGATTTCTTCATATGCCCTTGATTCTTGCAATTTATCTCACATATACATGTCTCCCTGATAATAGTGGATTGGCAGTGAGAGTGTTTTGACCCTGGCATCTACCTCCCTTGCAACCTGCTAGTGTGTACAACCAATTATTTGGTCTTACTTTATTCATATTCTTTGGATCTTGGATGCCTTGCCTTTCTCTCTATAACCTTGATGAAAATCTGGTATCTGCTACACTAACCTACAAACAAGAATGTGCCCTGCGTCATGACTGGGCTTTCAGTCAATCATGTGAAGTCTCCTTCATAACTCCTCTTACCTGCATTCTATGAGAAGATGTCTCCCTGAGTGACTCTATCATGCAGCTCGCATACCTTGCCCTTGCCTCCATTTTTTGTCTTCTGGACCGTGCCTCATTTCTATACCACCATGCACAAGAAGAACTCCATTGAACATTATGGAGTCTGAGAAACCTATACTTTGATGCAACCATATATATTTTCTTTTGCCTATCCTGCAATCTACTCACCTTGAGATGCACATTCAGAGGCATGCTGCAAGGAAGTCCAAAGGGCGGAAGTAAACATCGGATCCTTGTCGGAGATGATCCTATGTGGAATCCCATGAAGTCTGACAATGTCCTCAATAAACACTCTAGCCACCGTAGAGGCATTGTAAGAAGCACGGATAGGAGAAAAGTGAGCTACCTTCGTCAACCTATCCACAGTGACCATAATCGCATCGTGTCGTCGAGAGGACATTGGCAAACCAACAATGACGTTTATCAAAATGATATCCCATTTCCATTCAAGAATCAAATGAGGCTGCAAAAGGCCTACAAGGTGATGGTGCTTCGCCTTCACCCTCTGACACTCAAGACATCTCAACACAAAATCAGCAATATCCCTCTTCATACCATTCCAAAAGTATAGTTGATGCAGATCTGCATACATCTTCTTGACACCTGGATGAGCAGAATAGGGTGCCCGATGTGCCTTAGACAAAACTAGGGTACGAAGACCCTCAGAATTTGGAACATAGATACGACCTGAATGTCGTAAAAGACCATCCGACTCAAACGAGTAATTGGAGAACCTGCCTTCTAAAGGTTTTTTTTCCTTGTTTTGATGCACCCATCCCACATCATATGCGTTCACCCCACCTTAGATGCACCCATCCCACCTTGGCGTATATTGCGACCTTGCATTTTATGTAATCCATTCCCATGGAACCCCGCTGTGGTAAGAATTCAAACTGGGAAGTTGCCTACATGTGAGAAGCAAATAAGGTTCATGTTAGGAATAATTCTAGTTAAAATCCATCCTACACCAATTCCTAAAGGTTGATTGCTTGCTGACAGCTATTACGACCCTTGGTAGTGGTAGCATTTGTTGTCCCTTCGCAAGATCTAGCTGTAGCTATTAGTCAGGGTAGAAGGTTGGTCACCCTTACTTATCCGCGCCATTGCTTATGTGTCTGAGCCATTCTCCTATGGGAATTTCTACCACCATGATTTTTTTGTCATTAACCATTCATGCGAATTATTAGACTCCTGCCAATGTTTTCTGCTTGTGCTTAAATTGCAATCGATACCTTTTGATGCTGAATGCTTCCGGCTTTTGAAATATTCCTATGACAGTCGATTACTAGTCCTTACCTTTAGCTTGCTGCCATCTGCATGCATGATTGAGGACATCTACTGTAATCATTACTTCAGAACTTATTATCATTATCCTTTCTGTGGTAGACTCTTCAATGTTTCACCATGCATCATTAGAATACATCGCTTGCTCAGCCAAACTTATGGTTTACTTGATAATGGCTCGATATGCTCTCCTTTTTAGAAGTCTTAGTAGAAGGGCATGGAATAGGAAGTTTCCATCTTAAAACTATCCCACTTATTAGAATTGGCCTAGTGGTTGGGGTCGACTGGCAGAATTATATAGCTTTCCTTATTTTTAATCCTTCATTTTTTATTTTTTGTAAATTCTCAGTCAAACTCCAAGTTTAACCCTTAGATGTATTCGGCCCTATGGAGTGCATTTCAAAATTGCCGTAGTTTCGTTCTGTTTATTGTTCTAATGCCGTCGCTTGTAATTAGACTCTGTAGTCATATATAGGGCATAGGATATAGACGTTGGTATGATGTACTATGTAGGTCGGGTGGCGAAGCCATGAAATGGCCGACAACAGTACATCATTAGGAAATTGCTCATGTGTGTTCATTCATGTGTTAGTCGACAATCCTTATCTTGCAAGAATTTAACGATTATAATGTTACTGACTTGCATTGATAGTTCGTAAATGTTAAGGGAAAGTCTATGCATTCAGGATGGGTTGTGTTTATTGCTTGATAGGAGAAAATAGTGTACTCATTAATGATTCGTAGTTAAAATAATAGCTATTGAATCATTCTGATATTTAAGTTAATGAATATTTTGTACAATAGGATTTATATTATTTTGGTATGTGAGTTTGGATATTGTTTTTTTTAATTTAGATGTGTATATAAAGGAAATGTGTTGGGGAAATTTTAGGTGTTAAATTATTGCCTTTCGTTGATTTCAATTGAGCTAAGATAACCGTAATTATGAATCTCCGTCTATTATTTCTTTATTCCTTGTGAATTAAAGTTACAATTAAAATGTATCGTTTATCTTATAAAGAACTATTAAGGTGTGATTTATATTGTAACATGTTAGATAGTTAAAATTCGTATGGAAAGTATTATTATCGTGTGTGAAGGTTGTTAGAAGTTGTAGATTGAAGTTGTCATCTTAGTGACTCATGTTGTAGTTTGAATCATAGGTGCTAAGTCTTTTTGTGTTGAAATTTTAATTGTTTATTGGAAGATGGTATTTTATGTCCTTAAGAAATATATATATATATATATATATATATATATACATATATATATTGTGTTTTTTTTTTAATTGTTATCAGAATTTGAGTTAGTTAGATGATTAAGGAAGGAGTATATTTGTGTTCGAAGGTATTTCCTTTATGTCAATGGTAAATCTTTTTTTTGGATGTTGGCAGGAGGTAAAGGTAATAGTATTTATGCCCTTGGAGAGACTTATATATTTATAGTTGTTTGTTTAAAATTGTAGTTGGGGAGATGTTGATGGTTACCATGCTATTAGCGAAAATATATTTACTCATAGTGTGGCTTTTAAGAAATTGTAAATGGGTAGAATGTTATATGATGTGACAAGAAGCTTGCATACATTTGTTTACGTAGAACGATAAGGGGTAATGTGTTAAAAAAATGTAGGATTCTTGTAATTTGTTGAAGTTGATAGTGTTTTAAGTGAAGTATGCTTATAGTTTAATCATAGAGGCATTAGGATTAACCTTATCTTTGTATTTAGAAATTGGTTCATATAGCTAGAAATAGAATGATTACATTAAGCTCATAGGGTTATTAAATATCTTATGTTCATTTATCCTTCTGATTTGAGTTAATTGCTTGTAATGGATCTTGTGTTCACCCTGGGTGGAGTTTGTGACTATTGTTGGATTGTTGTGAAGAAGGATCTTGTGAGATGTCATGACCACTTGTTGTCAATGTGGAAGCATTGTTCTTGTCAGATAGTGGTTACCCTTTTATTGTTTTGTACCTTACTCCAGAGGTGTAGCCCTTGGTTTTGGTTCAAATTATGGCATGTCAATGTATTGGCTTTACTGAATTCTTGGGTCTTGCAATGAATGGGATATGGCCTCTTAGATATAGTACTTGGTTCTTGATGGTTTTGCTTCATTTTGAGAGATTATGGATTTCTTGTTGTGATGGCGAGTGAATGGCATATGTTATGGCTCAGATTTGATTGATGACTCTTACCTATATGTTATAGTATGTATGTTTGACCCAAGAACGCTAAGGGAGTGGCTTTCATGGTGGGGCCGGTGCCTAGTGAGAGGCTGCCTGGGTAACCCCATGGAAGTTGTAAGTATGTGGAAAACTTAATAACTTAATCAAGAGGGTTGGGATATTAAAACACTTAACAAGATAAGTAAGATACCTCACCCATGCCTTGAGTGCTCTCACAGGCTAAGGATGGGATGAGAAGGCCTAGTTGGCAAGGTTGACCTCCTCGTCTCCATGAGAGGACCTGTCAGCTCCGCATGTGTCACCCTATGGGGCTGGTGCCTAGAGAGAGGCAGCCAGGGTAACCATAGATGGGGGCTGGCTACTGGTGTTTGATAGCCTGGGTAACCCATGCTAGGACCATGCGATGACACTCTCCTTATGCAGTTCAGTTGTTCCTTTTGTTGTGCCTCTGGAGTGGTGCCTTGTCTTGTGCTGTTATGTTGACATGGTTAGTTGTGTCAAGTCAGTTGTTGTTCATTTATTTTTGGGATGTTGTTTCTTGGCTTAGTGGAATCCTCGTCGTTATCTCCTAGCTCGGAGGGGTGGACCTTAGGGTTCCACATGGTTGGGTGGAAAGAGCTATCCATTGGTCCTTTTTGGAGATACAGTTTGAGTTGTCCATAGAGTTGTTCCAGATCCAGTTCGCTTTCCTCCTTCAGAGTTGTATGCTTTCTTATGTATTCTTTTGTAAACTGACATGATCGGTCTTATAATCTTATAATCATGTAATCTTGTACTGAGACTCTGTGATTAATCTATCCTGCTATAGTAAAAGTTATTTGTATCTATTTTAGTAGTGTAATGGTATTTCTTCTATAGTTTTATTTCCTGTTATTAATGCTGTTATGTTTCCCTAGAGTTGTTAGAAGAGTAATTTCATTTATGCGGTGTAATATGATATGTTTGGTTACTACTTTGCACTATCTTGCTTTCAAAAAAAATATCCCTGAAATTTTGCTTTTGTCAACCTAACTCTCTAGGGTTACATGACGGGGCATTACAATATATATTAGTTGCTCCATTTCACATTTAATTATTGTCTTAGAAGAAATTGCGCTTCCTCTTAAACAATTCACACTTCTTCACGAGGCTACATATATCCCTTGCATCACATGGTATATCATTAGCAAGTCATTTTTCTTTTTCCTAAAGCCTCTGGTCTTATTCAAACTCACTAATACTTTATATATGCTAACCACACTTTATCTTCCATATCATATCCTTTTCATTAGTATTCTGCACTTAGAACTAATCTTAGTCACTGTCTTTGACTATTTACTGATGAAGGGATTCAGGCATAGATATAGTCATTATCTTTAATATAAATCTCATTGCTATTTCTTTGTCTAATAAGGCCTTCTTTACTCATTTCAAACATTAGTATTTTTTTAATTAGAACCCCTCATATCACTTTATCACTTTCTTTAGGAATGGTATTTGTTTCTTATCATATCTTAGTCATCCCGCATTGTAAAAATATGGAACATTTCATGGGACATGACAATACAACTCAAGAAATAAATAACTTTCATCAATCTATATAATTAAAGAACATTACAACAACTAGTCAAATAGCTTACAAATAGGACTAATTCCTTTACAATAGCTAGCCATATAGGCTTATAACAAAAGAATATCACACCATACAATGTCCTCAATACCATACCATATCTTCGAAGCATATTCATACCATGAAAACATCGTAAAAAAATTGTGCTAAATACAAGTACAATATCAACTCTAAATGGGGTGGCCTTGATAAAGCTATTGATGAGGTCAATACCAAAAATCATTCCATTTACACCTAGTCTTTCATTCCAAATAAAACATTGAATGAAGAACAATATAGCATAGAATATGCTTTTGAAATAACAAATACTAGAAAATATAAAACCTTGATCTCTAGTTCCTTTGAGATTGAAAAGCACCCATAGATTATAGACAATGACAAGTACTACAAATTGAGATAAAAGTTAAATAAGGAGCAACAAGAAATTGTCAAAGACATAGTATTGAAAAAGTTATAAGATAAGAAAACTCCATTGCACTTATTCCTAATAGGTGGAATAGGAACTAGAAAAACATTCACAATAAAAGCCATATTCCAAGCACTCCTTCGCATATACAATAATACCATCAAACAATGACCTAGAAAAACCAAAAGAACTAATAGTTTCTTATACAGGGAATGAAGCATACAATATAGGTTGAGTAACATTACATTCAACTTTCCACATATGTTTTAACAAGTTAGGGTTCAGTCCATTGAGTACTAAAAAATTGGATAAAATATCAAAGCAATATCAACAATTACGCATAATTTTGATTGATGAAATTTCATTGGTAGGTGCAAGATTGTTGCGTTACATTGACAGATGGTTGAGAGATACAATGCAAATGCATACTATGTGGTTTGGAAACATTGATACAATATTTTTTGGTGATCTATACTAGACATAACCTATGCTTGATTCAGTTGTCTTTGAAAATGCACCAACATTAATTGAGTCAATGCCATACATCTTTTAGAAAGAGAGTAAAAAGTATTATGCATTACAAATGACTATGTGACAAAGAGATGAAAAAATTATTTGCATACTAAATAGAATACATGTAGTCTTAAATAAATAATGATTTGGAATACCTTAATCGAACTTGCTTGCATTTGCAACAAATGGATCTAACATTCCCTTTTCTATTTTATAAAAGAAAATATGTCAATGCACACAATCAAAAGATGCTATCAATAGTCCCTGGAGAATTAGTTCTGTATTTCAATACAGTTGATGGGCATGATGACAATTACAATGAAACATGACTCTATAACAACACAACAAGCCTACCATCTCAAATATTATTGAAACTAGAAATGGTAATAGAAATCTATGCCGGTAATTTTTACAAACAAGATGGTCTAGTCAATGGCTTAGATGGAACATTTAAGGCATACAGCAAGTCTATTGACCTTGATATTGTTTGGGTCAATTTCAATGACCAACAAGTTGGCCATTGACAAAGGGCAAGATTGGAACAATACTATAGCAATTGCATTGATAAACAATGGATACCTACTTTGCATTGCAAGATCCATCCAAAAATTTTCCAATCAAACTAGCTTGTGCTTTAACTATACATAAATCCCAAGGCCTTACAATGGAAGGTAAAGCATTCGATCCTACTAGAATTATACAACATGGATTAACATATATGACACTCTCATATACAAAAATAATTTCTACACTATTCTTATTGAATCCTTTGAAACAACAAAATTTTAAAATTAGAAAGAAAATAACCTTTGAAATTCTCACCTCAAGGAAGTTACAAATTGGCAATTTGAAAATAGACATTTGGAATGCAACATTAACACACAAATACTATTATGTACATTGAATACTTGCATCCTACATCTCCATATTGAAGACATTGTGCATAATAATGATAATAATGTTATCCAATATTTTGTGCCTACAAGAAACATATATGCATCATCTAGATTCTAGTAAACTATTTGAAAATTTTGCTTGTTGATCCATTATCATGTACATGGCAAATGAATTTAACCAGGAAAAACTTGGTTGTCTCTAGAACAACATGAAATATGAAACAAAAAATATAGAATCCATGATAATAACAATAACTTTAGTGGATAAATTAATAAATATATGCAATATATATGCAAGGCCAAATCCTCTAATAACATAAATCATAACAATTACTGGCCAAGTGTTTTCATCCCTAGATACACATGAAACTTTATATATTATAGGGGATTTCAACATTGACATGTCTACACAAAATAGTTATAGAAAAAAACTTATAGATCATATGCAAAGCCACATTATGCACTTTCTATTTAGTGAATCACAATCCCTCTTACAACCAATGATTGACCATGTATGGTCTAGTGAGCCTACACATACTTCTTGTGTTTATAAATCAAAAGTGTAGTGGAGTGATCATTTATCTACATTTATTAGATTTCATCTTGTTCACAATACTAAATCTTCTATAATATGTCATTAAGCGTATTTACATAACAAAATTCATCTACTCCACATTTGAATAATTAAAATTGAATTAGATCTTTAAAACAATTTATATTATTCAATATTGCATAGGAAAAAAGAGAATATATACAACCTTTATAAATAAAAGCTATTCAATTTCTATTGTTTAAAGTCTTAATATACTTTGAATTCATTATTTTCTTGCAAAAAGTTCTACTTCTTTTTACATTATTCTGGCAAAGCCCATTGTCAATACTCCTTGAATGGTAATTCATCTTATACTATGGTTTGCATCTACAACTTTGAACATTATAGCATTTCATGCTATCCATGCTATAAATATTGTTGCATATTTTGAAATAACTAATGGATTTTCAAAAACAAGGAAAAATAGATACTGGCAAAAGAGTAGAAAAACCAATGCAAACAAGCAACCAACAAACTTCAAAGAGGTTAATGATATTATTTATTTGCAATTGAAACATAACAAATCATATTTCAAGGCTCTAACTAATTCTATTTTAATTTATGCAAGTTTAAATTAAGAAATTCAAATAGAGTAACAATTGAAGACCTCAATGCTTGTATGGCTAGAAATATCTTCGAGGGATATATTGTAATGTAGAAAACTACATTGGAAAAAACCAACAAAACTTGTGAAGTAGTCTAGCTAGGGAGTCTTACAAGACAACTATTTGCTAGCAACATACAAACAACCACAAACTCCATTTAATCTTATGGAATTTCATAAAAGGAATTAACTATTTTGTCAACACATTCTCAGGAAGTGAAAGAAAATATTTTCAACTTATATTCAATTTATTATATAAAACACCTTGATTTGGAAATTCAAGATTGCACAAACTTCAGTTGTATCATGTAGTTTTCATAAGTTCTCTCAATTTACAATGTATCTCATTGTCATAAATTCATAATGTACTCACTCTATTTCCCCTATTTTCAACCATGAAATTACTCTCTTTGTGTCAACTCAATCAGCTATTCCAAGCTTCACTAATCAACTATTAGGTTCCAATATTTGCATACATCTTGTTCCAATGCTACTGTGTAAATTTATTGTCAAACTATCTTTTATACTTCTCATCCAATTCCCTACATTTTCATTCCCACCCTCACACCGTGATACTCTTCCTCTGTATCATTTTCCCTTTCCTTTTCTCTTTTTTCAACTGAACCCCTCAAGGGCTTGCCTTCTCCTTTTTTATACTTTTTTTTCCAAATCACTGGCAAATCTACCTTTGATTTTGATCAATGTATTTTTTACTTTTGGGCTCCTCCTACTATTCTTCATGTCATCTAATGATCTTCCCAGCTCCATGCATCGATGCCCCCTTCTAGTCTTTGGAATTCTAATAGACATATATAAGCAAAAAACTCCACGTAGTCAATGGTATAAGTTTTATTTGTCCATTTTATATGATGTTGCCCAAAAAGAATCATTAGTTTAAATGAATAAAATGTGATAACAATCCTTGGCACACATCTGGTCATGGGTCCTTCAATTGAAAAAGGTAAATGGCACAATGATATCAACAAACACTCTATCTCATGTTGTCATAGGAAACAATCCACCTCATCTAACTCACCAATTTGATGTGAACTCAATAGTTATAAAACTATTTAGAGTGTATGGAGATATTCTACATAATGCGTGTAACCACAACCCCAACAACATCAAACATTAACAATTTCACCAATATCCTATCAAGTACAACCTAACATCAACTCAAAATTGAGTCAAATCGAAGCAAGAATATATACACCATGATATCACCAGCAGTCGTAACTACACCAAAACATTGCAAAAAAACAAACGAACAAAAAAATTGTAAACCAAAATTGAGATTATTACAAATTATATATATATTTTGTTGACACAGCATAGCCAGTAAGCCCGAGTGCTCCTACATTACACACACTGGGTAAGAAAAATGCTTCATGAGTGCAGAACTCATGAGTATTTTGACAAATCTGGGATTGAAATCCCAAACTTCACCAAATCTACAACACTGACCCATGAACCCTCATCTACTGATCGGTTCTTCCAATGAACCAAATGTAGGAGTCAAGGACAACACTGAGAGGGGGGATGAATCAGTGTTGTGTGAATTTTCAAATCTTTTTACAACTTCTTGCTAACTTTCTCTTACAGAACAAATAGAGGGGAATACATTAATTATTTGTGCACAAGATTAATAATGAAGGATGTGAATAAAACTTAATAAGCAAAGAACTAATATACACACATATAGATGAAAAACAACATTAAACATGACACATGCTTTTCACGAGTGGAAAACCATTCTTGGGTAAAAAAACCACTCAAAACTGCCTCACTAGTTACAATGTTTGGAAGCACCAACTTCCAAGAGCACCAATCCCTAATTCTTTTTGAAGCACCAACTTCAAGGAGCACCAACCCCTAACATAGAACAAATTAAAACTTAGAGGGTTTCTCTGTTTCAATACAAAACACTTCTTCTCTCACATGTGTCTATCAAATGGCCATTCTATTCATCAACCCAAATCATATTCAAAACTCAGATATTCAAAATTAATCTTGTATCCTGATCCACTCAACAACACTGCATTAATGCACCTGTAATGCCATTAAATATGAAAAAATAACCTTTCACATTTAACTCTTCTCTACTTTTTCAATTTTACTTTTCATTTTCTTCTTTTCAAAAAAAATCTTCTGCCTGTTCAATTTCATCTTCTGCAAATCTTCATCTTTTTCTTTGAATGTCTTCAACAATAATATTTTCAATCTTCCCTTGTAAAAAAAATAAAATCTCTTTGATCATATTCAAAATGTCTCTTCATATTCCTTTGAAGAAAATACATTTCCATTCACATCACAAGATATTCTTCAACCTGTAAGAATAAAAACATATGCAAATATATTTTCTTCTGCAAGATCATCTATAATCACTATTTTTGAAATTCTTTTCTCTGTAAAATTCATCTCAAAAATATTTTCAAAAAAAATCATAATGCACTTGAAAAATTTCACTCTTCACTGTTCTTCATATTTTTTATTTAAAAAAAAATCATCTTCTTCAAACCATTCATCTTCTCTGCAAAAAAAATTTCTTTGTCTTCTTCAAAATATTCTTCAATCTGCAACAAATGACTTTTCAAAATCCCATTTGCCAAAAATCTTCAATAAAAAAAATCAATCTTATCATCTTCTCAAAAATATAATCTTCTCACAAAACTGTCTTCCAAAAATAATTCCAATATAATAGAATGTCTTAAAAAAAACATTCTAATATAAACCTCTTAAATCCACCACATGAAATTCCTTTCATATTCTTAAAAAAAAACTTTCCCCTTTATCTTTTACTTCAGCCACAACATGAAAAGATAGATTTTCTTCATAAAAAGAAACTCTCCTTTAAAGTCTCCCATCCGTTAGAAAGTCTTTTTTCTTTTTAAAATCAGCCTTTTAAAAAAAATCCAACTCCTTATTTTAAGGTTTTTTAAAAAGAACTTATAAACTCTACTTTATAAGGAAAGCTTATAGAAAGCTTATAAAGTTAAAATAATTTCTAAAAGACCGTCCACTTATAAGCTTATAAAAGAATTTATAAAAGAGTTTATAAAGCTTATAATGTTAAAAGAATTTCTAAAAGAAGTTAAACCTTGGGACCTTAAACAAAGTTTAATTTTGGCAGAGATGTGTGAGACTGTCACCAAACTCAACATGTAGCCTTTATCATGATTACCCAACTAATATAGAGAACACCATGACATATCTCCAAGACTATCATCAACTCAATAATCAATCCACAGTTTTAGTGATGCGGAAAACAACAATGGATTGAACTCAACTCCTTAGTATATCAACACCAAGCAACATGAACTCTATAGATATCACCATAGCATAACAACATATGAGTGTCCTGATTCTCTCATTGCAAATCCCATTCCCTTCCAACTATGATAAAGTGACATCAATGTACTTGTGATCCTGTAAGCACTTGAAACACTAATATAGTGAGCATGATTGGTACATGAATGTTATCAAACACTTGTAAAATTATCATCCATTTATCAAATCAATCCCAACTGACAACATCCTTCAACACTATGTGAACAACTATGAAATGCATGACCATGAACAACCTTTGTCAATAGTACAAGTGATCCTCAAATATCATCTAGTCTTGATGATACCTTGTGAAGATGCACAACAACTCAACTCTCTCAATACCTTTTGACATGAATGACAAACTATCACCATCAATCTCCCCCTTTGTCATTGATGGCAAAACCACCTGATGCAATTTATCTTTCTCCCCCTTTTTGACTTCTGATGACAAAGCCTGAATTAACTCTCCCTGAGAACAACTTCATTGAAAGATGTTATAGCATGATCATAACCATTACAAACACATTGCATTATGAAGAATTTTAAGACATAAACTCTTGTTATCTTGTTATCTTCAACTAAAAATTTAGAACCACTTACCAAAGTCTTTGAAACCACTTGTCTTTCCTGAACATCAACATTTAAAATTTGAGAGCAAAAAGATACCATGAAACTTACATCTGATGACAATACCACTTCTAATTACAATACCACTGTGAAGATGAAGACTGACATACTCCTGATGACATTACATGTGATTGAAAGATAAACTTTCAAAACAAACAATTCTTCAACACTTTTTGACCCAAATGACAAATCTTCAAGGAATCTATTTGCTTCCCCTATGATAAAGGTCACAAACAAATCACTGCTCATAAATACCACTGGTGAACACTGACAAGAATAAACAACATAACTCAACTCAACTCAGCACTGATCCACTTCCTGAATTAGTCTTGAAGCAACATATCAACCTCTGATTTGAAGAAATACAAGATTCACCATCAATGTCATAGGAAACTCTTGATTGTCATAACTTGAAGCTCATACCTGAAACTTCCTCTGAAGAAATACAAGATATCACCATCAATGTCATAGCTTGAAGAACACTGTCTAAAACAAATTAGAGAGGAATATCATCAATGAAACATCTCCATATGATCATGACTATCTAGTCCACAATCATCTTTTGACACCATCTCTAATCCACCTGAATGCTCCAATTCTCATACAAGACATATAGATCAAACAACATGATCAAAATACATGAAGATTAATATCAAGAACATTCCTTAAACAAGCATATAATAGGCCATGTAGATAATACTTTGAACCACTCTTTAATTTGATCTGAACCACATACATTATCATGATCTTGACTCATGATGATATGATGACTATTCCAGAGCTAATTTTGCCAAGACTTCCAATATAGACAAACATCCTGCACATGACACTTTTTGCAACACAATGTCAAATCTGATATATATTGCAAACAACAAGGACTGATGTCTCTTGACTTTATAATTCAAATCAGATCAGCTAAACAAGATCTTCTTGCAATAACATTTTGTAAAACCAAATGCAGAGACAAATATTTGACTTCTTCTATTTTCAAGCTCCTCAACCAACATATGCAAACATTTGATAAGAGCACCTTGAGAACACCTTAACTAATTTTGAACTTCACAATCTCACTAACAAGAACACTCGACTTTTGTAAGTATCAAAATGATATGAAGAGAATATAGGATCATTTATCATTATCAAACTTTTTTTTTATATATTGAACCCCTGAACATCCTTTTAACATCTTGTATGCATACTGAACCAAAGATCACCTGAATCACATCAACATTATTAGCAATATCATCATCAACTTCAAGAAACTTTATTTCATAAGATTGACAAGATCACCATATCAAATGATATCCTTTTGAAACTTATTGGGGATAATTGATATATCAAGAACAACTCCCCCTAACTTCATGCTATCTATTATGCAATTGATGAAGTTACTTGTGCAAGATGCACAAGTTTAGAATCTGTACTCTTTTGCCTTTGTTTCAATCTCCAAACTTTCACGGGTTCTTTCTTCCTCCAAACTTTTTCAGCTTCTGTCCTTTTTGACATCCCTTGATCATTTATTTTATGCTTCCAAGTAGGATCATACCTTCCATGTATTTTACAATTTCTTTGTATGTGACCAAGAGAGTTGCACTTGAAACATACAAGATTAGTATTTCTTATTGAAGCAAATTGACTTCTTCTGCAATTAACTACTTTGTGCCCAAAATGATTACAGATATAACAATAACCAAAAAATGTGTAACTGTACCTGTACATGTATGCTTGCCTTACTGGAGTAGTTCTTCTGAGATTTCTTCTTTGATTGTGCATTTTGACAAAATCTTCTTTGGTTCTCACCTCAGTTTCAATCTTCTTTTTGCCTTTAGTCTCAGGAGTAGCAACATGATGACTTAGATCAATTGAATGTGAGAATTGTCCTTCTTCAAATCCTAGACTCTTTTCAAACTGCTTCTTAATATCTTCAAGTTCTTTTCTTAAATAGACTTGTTCTCCTTCAAGCTTATGACATTTAGCTTCTTTAGTTTCCAACTCAAACTTTGTTACATTGGCTATTCTTTTAGCTTCCTCAACTTCAACCTTCAAATTGATAATTAATTTGTCTGATTCACTAACTTGACTTCTCAAGTTCATAACCAGATTTCTTGCCTCTTCAAGATCTAAAACAACTTTCTCCTTCGATTCTTTCTCTTGTTTAAGCTGATCTTTTAATCTCCTGTTTTCTTTACTAAGTTGCTTAATTGTATCTAGGGCACATAGAAGCTCTCCTTCAAAATCAACCTCACAAATATCTTCATTAAACTCTTGTTCATCTGTATCATTAGTCTCAATAGCAAAGACATCTTTTGTTTCATTAAATTTATCAAAATTCTCAACTACGTGACCATTCTTTGTATCAATTATCAAGGGTGACATATGCAACAAATCATTGCTAGGCACAACTGAGGCTTTTTTTACCATCTTTTGATCAACATCTTTATTTGAGATCTTAATTCTATTCTTCTTACCCATTTTACTCCACTACCAGGACCTACCCGAGCCTATTAAACTTAAAAAAAGGGAACTTGGCTTTGATACCAATTGTAGGAGTCAAGGACAACACTAAGAGGGGGGGTGAATCAGTGTTGTGTGAATTTTCAAATCTTTTTACAACTTCTTGCAAACTTTCTCTTATAGAACAAATAGAGAGGAATACATTAATTATTTGTGCACAAGATTAATAATGAAGGATGTGAATAAAACTTAATAAAAAAGAACTAATATACACACATACAGATGAAAAACAACATTAAACATGACACATGCTTTTCATGAGTGGAAAACCCTTCTTGGGTAAAAAAACAACTCAAAACTATCTCACTGGCTTAAGTGAAAACCTCACTGGTTACAATGTTTGGAAGCACCAACTTCCAGGAGCACCAACCCCTAATTCTTTTTGAAGCACCAACTTCAAGGAGCACCAACCCCTAACACAGAACAAATTAAAACTTAGAGGGTTTCTTTGTTTCAATACAAAACACTTCTTCTCTCACATGTGTCTGTCAAATGGCCATTCTATTCATCAACCCAAATCATATTCAAAACATAGATATTCAAAATTAATCCTGTATCTTGATCCACTCAACAACACTACATTAATGAACCTGTAATGCCATTAAATATGAAAAAATAACCTTTCACATTTAACTCTTCTCTACTTTTCCAATTTTACTTCCCATTTTCTTCTTTTCAAAAAAAATGTTCTACTTGTTCAATTTCATCTTCTGCAAATCTTCATCTTTTTCTTTGAATGTCTTCAACAATAATATTTTCAATCTTCCCTTGTAAAAAAAATAAAATCTCTTTGATCATCTTCAAAATGTCTCTTCATATTCCTTTGAAGAAAATACATTTCCATTCCCATCATAAGATATTCTTCAACCTGTAAGAATAAAAACATATGCAAATATATTTTCTTCTGCAAGATCATCTATAATCATTATTTTTGAAATTCTTTTCTCTGCAAAATTCATCTCAAAAATATCTTCAAAAAAAATCATAATGCACTTGAAAAAATTCACTCTTCACTGTTCTTCATATTTTTTATTTAAAAAAAAATCATCTTCTTCAAACCCTTCATCTTCTCTGCAAAAAAAATTTCTTTGTCTTCTTCAAAATATTTTTCAATCTGCAACAAAAGACTTTTCAAAATCCCATTTGCCAAAAATCTTCAATAAAAAAAATCAATCTTATCATCTTCTCAAAAATATAATCTTCTCACAAAAATGTGTTCCAAAAATAATTCCAATATAATAGAATGCCTTAAAAAAAACATTCTAATATAAACCCCTTAAATCCACCACATGAAATTCCTTTCATATTCTTCAAAAAAAAACTTTCGCCTTTATCTTTTACTTCAGCCACAACATGAAAAAATAGATTTTCTTCATAAAAAGAAACTCTCCTTTAAAGTCTCCCATCCGTTAGAAAGTCTTTTTTTTTTTAAAATCAGCCTTTTAAAAAAAAATCCAACTCCTTATTTTAAGGCTTTTTAAAAAGAACTTATAAACTCCACTTTATAAGGAAAGCTTATAGAAAGCTTATAAAGTTAAAATAATTTCTAAAAGACCATCCACTTATAAGCTTATAAAAGAATTTATAAAAGAGTTTATAAAGCTTATAGTGTTAAAAGAATTTCTAAAAGAAGTTAAACCTTGGGACCTTCAACAAAGTTTAATTTTGGCAGAGATGTATGAGACTGTCACCAAACTCAACATGTAAAATTTATCATGATTACCCAACTAATATAGAGAACACCATGACATATCTCCAAGACTATCATCAACTCAATAATCAATCCACAGTTTTAGTGATGGGGAAAACAACAATGGATTGAACTCAACTCCTTAGTATATCAACACCAAGAAACATGAACTCTATAGATATCACCATAGCATAACAACATATGAGTGTCCTGATTCTCTCATTGCAAATCCCATTCCCTTCCAACTGTGATAAAGTGACATCAATGTACTTGTGATCCTGTAAGCACTTGAAACACCAATATAGTGAGCATGATTGGTACATGAATGTTATCAAACACTTGTAAAATTATCATCCATTTATCAAATCAATCCCAACTGACAACATCCTTCAACACTATGTGAACAACTATGAAATGCATGACCATGAACAACCTTTGTCAATAGTACAAGTGATCCTCAAATATCCTGTAGTCTTGATGATACCTTGTGAAGATGCACAATAACTCAACTCTCTCAATACCTTTTGACATCAATGATAAACTATCACCATCACCAAATACTCCCAATATTCTTTACTTCTTGTCTGTTTGGATACATGGGTGTCAATAATCTTATCTACCCTTTCAACTTCCTTTGTTGGAAATTGATGAACCCATTCACATGCATTTGGCAAGTCTGAATGTTCACTCCCATGTCCACCTATTTCTCCTTCATAATACTTGTACAAATCAGCAACATTAAATATTGGGGAAATGTCAATACCTGTTGGAAATTCTAGCTCATATGCATTTGATGAGAATTTCCACAAAATCTCACATGGGCCTATCTTTTTCCACTTCAACTTGTTTGATGTTCCTTGTAGGAACCTTTCCTTCCTCAAAAGTTCCATCACTAACTCTCCAACCTAAAATGCTTGCTCCCTTCAATTCATATCAACATACTCCTTATACTTGTTGACACTCCTCTCCAATTTTTTCTTCACTTCTTTATGCAAATCATGAATATACTCCACAAAGTCTTCCACTACAACACTTTTTCTACCCAAATCTGTACTATCCCTCAATTCATCCACTCATCTAGGGATGTACCCATATACAATCTGAAATAGACTCTTACCTACATTTTGATTGACTAAGTTATTGTAGGTAAATTTAGCTTGTGCTAATGTTAAATCCCATTGAGTTGGTTTGTCACCCTCCAAGCATCTTAAAAATTTTCCCAAGCTCCTATTCACAACTTTAGTTTGACCATTGGTTTGTGGATGGTAGGCTAAACTAAACTCCAATTGTGTTCCCATTTTCTTCCACAAAGTGTACCAAAAATGACCAACAAATTTTGTATCCCAGTCTAAAATAATACTCTTTGGCAAGCCATGCAGTCTAACTACTTTAAAAAACAAAGTAGCTATGTGGGAAGCATCATTGCACTTTTGACATGAAATAAAGTGAGCCATTTTAGAGAATCTATCCACAACAACAAAAATGGAATCATTACCTCTTTGTGTTCATGGTAGCCCCAAAACAAATTCCATGCTTATGTGTTCCCATGGTCTTTCTGGTATGGGTAATGGCTGATACAAATGTCTATTTTGCCTCACTCCCTTTGCATATTGACACACTCTACAACTTTGCACCATCTTCATTACATCAGCACTCATACCCGACCAATAATAAATTTCATTCAGTTGTGCTAGAGTTTTGTCCACTCCAAAATGACCACTCAAACCACCACTATGTTTCTCCCTTATCAAATTTTCCCTCATTGAAACATGAAGTATACGTGCAATCTCTTCCCCTTGAACAACAAACCTTCTTGCACAAAATACTCTAGCCACGGAGTTCTCTCCCTCTCTAAAGGATTATTACATGCTATCCAAGCCTCTTCAAAATTAGTATCATCTCCATATAAATCCCACATAGAGTCAAATCCAACAACATTTACTATCATTTCATTCAACAATAGGTATCTCTGACTTAATGCATCAACCACTCTATTTGATATCCCACTTCTTGTTTCAATACAAATGAATAACTTTGAAGAAATTCTACTCACTTTACATGATTTTAACCAAGCTTACCTTGGTTGTTTATAAATTGCAATGTATGATGATCGGTGTAGAAAACAAACTCCTTCGGTAGCAAGTATTGTCACCACTTCTTAAGAGCTTGCACAATGGCATAGAACTCTTGATCATACACGGAGTACTTCCTCTTTGCTTCATTCAATTTCTCATTGAAATATGCTATATGTCTACCTGCTTCACTCAAGACTCCTTTAATCACTATCCCACTTGCATCACAATCAACTTGGAACACTTTACCAAAATCGAGGAGTGCTAACACAGGCTGTTCCATCACTTTATCCTTCAAAATTTTGAAACTTCTCTTAGCTCCATTTGTCTACACAAATTCCCTCCTATTACCCTTCATAGTTTCCATAATAGGAGCACATATCCCACTAAAGTTCCTTATGAATTTCCTATAGAAGCTCGCTAGTCCATGGAAGCTTCTTCTTCAAATATACTCCTTGGAAAAGGCCAATCTACAATCACTTTTACCTTTTCTAGATCCATTTTCAGACCACTTTTAGAAACAACAAAACCCAAATTCACTAACTCTTCATTTATGAAGCTACACTTTTTCACATTCACTAACAACTTCTCCTCTTTGAATCTTTGCAAAACTGCCCGAATATGTTCCAAATGCTCTTCTTTTGTTTTATTAAAAACCAAAATATCATCCAAATACATGATTACAAACTTACCAAGGAATGGTTTTAACACTTTGGTCATTAGCCTCATGAAGGTACTTGGTGCATTTGTTAAGCCAAATGGCATCACCATCCACTCATACAATCCATCCTTTGTTTTGAAAGTGGTATTCCACTCATGTCCCTCTCTTATGCAGATTTGATGGTACCCGCTCTTCAAGTCCATCTTAGTGAAGTATTTAGCCCAACTCAAACAATCCATCATATCATCTATCCTTGGCAAGGGAATCTGGTACTTGATAGTTATCTTGTTTATGGGTCTTGAGTCCGTACACATCCTCCATCCACCATCCTTCTTTAGTGTCAACACCGCAGGAACAACACATGTGGACTCAAACTCTCTCTAATCAACCCCTTATCTAACAACTCTTGCACTTGCCTATTTATTTGTGCATTCTCCATAGGCATCATTTTATATCGTGCTTTGTTGAGCAAGATTGCATCGGGAATCAAATCCATACAATGACTTATGCTCCTCATTGGTGGCAATCCATCAGGTAGTTCCTTCATCATTATGTCATCATACTCCTTCAAAATTTTCTGAATTTCGTTTGATATTTCATCATTTTCTTTTGTTGTCCCAACTATTGAAATCTTTGGTACTATGGAAAAACATGTTCCTCCTTCCTTCCAATCTTTCAAAAATTGTTTACTAAAAACTAAACAAACCTTGGAGCTAATTCCCACTTCTTTTTCTCTTTCTGGAATTGGATTTAGTGTATATTCTTTGCCATCTTTTATAATTTGGTATGTATTTGGCCAACCATCATGGACAGTTCTTCAATCAAATTGTCAAGGTCTTCCCAAAAGTAGATGACATGCATCCATTAGCATTACATCACACATTATTTCATCCATATATCTTCCAATCTGAAAACTCACAAACCATTGCTCACGTACTGTCAAACTATGATCTTTTTACAACCATGAAACTTGGTACATGAGCTAGGATGTTTTAATCTTTTCAACTTCACATTTTCCACCATCTCTTCAGATACAATATTATCTATGCTACCTCTATCTACTATGACTTTGCAACACTTTCCACCCACTTTTCATCTTGTTCTAAACAAACCTCTTCTTTTTATTGGCTCCAACTTATCCTTTTCATGATTGATCAAAATCCTTTTGAGCATGAGAGACTCTCCATCTTCAGGCCCTCCTCCATGATTTGGTGAATCCATTCTTTCATTTTCAGCCTGTGCTACATGAACCCTTGCTTCCTTTCCTTTGCCATTATTTTGTTGTATTTGTGAGCACTCAAATGCTCTATTTCCTTGCTCACCACATTGGAAGCATGTATCTCCTCTTCCTTTGTTTTCTTGCACTCCCACATGTGATGAGCTTGCATCATCTTGTTTATTTTGGAAGCCTCTACCACTATTGTTTTAGCCTCTTCCTCTTGAAAATCTGCCTCTACCACATGAATTATGTTGTTGAACATTTCTTGCAAGTTTCTCTTCCACTTTCAAGGCATATTGATATGCCTCTTCAACACTATTCACCCACAACATACTCATTTCATCTTTAATAGAATTATGGAGACCATTGATATATCTTTAAATGTTTTCTAAGTCATCATCCACATGTCTAGCCTGGATGCTCAACCAATAAAACTCCTTAGTATACTCTTGCACATTCTTCTCTTTTTTCTTAAAATTTTGCAGCCTCTTGAACAAATTCAGCTAGTAATCTTCTAGAAAAAGAAATTCTATTAGCTTCGTGACCATTCTTTCACGTGTCTTGATCTTCTCCTTGCAATTTCTTCTTCTTTCAAGTTGTACATGATCCCACCACATGCAAGCATGTCCCTTCAATTTTGAACAAACATATTGTTGAAAAGCACAATACAACTAAGAGGGGGAGGTGAATCAGTTATAACCAATATTTCAAAACAATTTACACATCAACCAATTAACACTGAATTTGTATCTTAACCATGAAAGTATGAAAACAAAAACTTAAACATATTCTCACATTCAACACATGAGATGTCCACCAATTTTTTTACGTGGAAAACCCCATAGAGGAAAAACCACAGTGAGTGTTAGTTCACAATATAATATGTTATAACAATATTAAAAATCAGAGGCTCACTACCTTAGGGCTCACTACCCAAAATGTTCACTGCAAATGAAGAGGCTCATTACCAATGGGGTGGCTCACTACTAGTGGGTGGCTCACTGCCAAATTGGTGAACTGATATAGTAGCATCTACACTATGCCAAGGTTCAGTTCCATTGAAGCACAATAGGTATCCTCTGCTCTGCTCTTCTTTAATACTTCACACTTATCTCTTCATTTTTGTATCCTAATACAAATTCATTACTTCATTACAAGTATTTATACAATTCATCAACCTTGGGATGATCATCAAGGTCGGCATTACAATCATCAACCATTGGAACAATATCCACACTAGAATAGGTCTAAACCTAAATAGATTTACGGAGGAAAAGAACAAATGTGGATTACATAACTTCTTATTTGGGACTCAAATGTAATCTTCTACACCCACATCACGCTTCCACAATCTCTAAAGCATAACCACAAGCAGTGAGAACAACTGAGTCGGCTAGAACTGGTGTTAACACTAAGATGTTTGAGAACACGCTTCATGTATGATCCAGATTACACTTTACGGACCAATCAAAAGGTAGGAACACAATCTAGATACTTCCATAAGCACGTTACAATCACCAAGGACATCTGCACAACCTTTTAACACTTTATCCATAAGATTCTTCAAACTCGAGCACTTGAACATTACTATCGGCCACTGTCATATATGAAAGATTGCTTGCGGATCACCAAATCACGAACCATTTGAACTAAAGGCACATATCGTCATCAAAAACTTTATTCCAAAACCATAGACTATAATACTTCAATGCGGAGGAATGCGAAGCAAAATACATTCTCACTATCACCACTAAATACACATTAAATAGTTTATACTATGGTGAATAGAACTCATTCAAATATTCACACCGCAGGCTGACACTTGAAACATAGCATCTTTAGACATCCCTTAACATTACTTGTAATCCACAAACAAAGATATTCAATCTACAGAAAATGTGGAGCAAAACATGATAGTTCTACTATTCTACAATAGTACTTACTTCTCAACCAATTCCTTTGATTCTTACCTTATGTGTTGACATAAATGAATACACTTACTACTCATACTTGCAACAATCTCACCCTTTTTCATTGATGGAAAGATATGATGTGAAAAAACATCAAGACATATCATCTTGGTTTTCTTCTTTGCTCCCCCTCACTTGATACTTTCTCTATCTGCAACTTTCTTCTTATGTTCTTCACATGAACTTCTCTCCCCTTTGACATCAATGGAAAAGGGTGTTGTCAATTAGGATTGCACCCTAGCTAAGATTTGGCTAGACTATCCTGCTGAAACAAGGAAATACTCTCAGGTTGTGGGTGACCTATGGTGATAATGAATCTCCAGAGCAGGCTGGTTCCCCTCGCAAATCACCTAAACTACAAAACTTTCTGAGTAAAAGGGTTTAGAAAGATTACTTGAAATGAAATCCTAAAACCTAATGGGTGATGCACTAGAACATTATGGATCTATTCACTAATTTGACTCACAATCAGCATCACAAAGTCTTTTGTCCTCACAATTTCACTGAAATGATGCGATACATAAGTAATTTGCATGAAAGTTTGAAAGAAAGAGGTTTGCATGAAGGACAAACAGAAGTTTTATCACAACTTCAAGCCACTAACCAGGTTAAACATAACACACAACCTGCATTACATGAAACTTCCCCATTCAAGCTTGCAACAACGAGACATAGAAAAGGATTCAAAAGTTGAATCAAAATTAAACATCAAATCATTAATTTCAAAATGAGGCAGAAACATGAAAGAGGAGAACACTGTTGTTTTTAATGATCTAAAAGGAGCTGCATAATACTTTTTTAAAATTTGAGTTACAAATCAAGGCTTATAAAACTCTTTGCAAGTAGTCAATTGAGAAAGAAGCAAATATGAACTGAGAAAAACTAAGTCTTTCTCCAACTTATATCTCCAAAATGTTTCTAATAGTGAGAATGGAAAAAATTGAGAAAAAAATCACCCCCAAAATAGCAATCTCAATCCATTTTCGAGCTCAAAAGAAAAGCCTCAAAATTAGTGCTCAAACTGCCTCCAAACTGAGTGAAAAAGATGGCAAGATCCCCTCCAAAGCAAATCCACCCCAAAAGACCTAAAAATCAGGCTTTAACTGGTTGGAAATTGAAATTGAAATTCCAATTTGCCCATCTTTTCTCTATTTCACCCAAAAGACTTGGAAAAAATAGGAAAGCATATCTAACTACCTTTTTTAAAAAAAAAAAGCAAATACTAAGGCAATTTATAAAATATTACCTTAATATTGTTTTACAATATCTTGCAATTTTAACTTATAGAATAGAAAGACTCGAAAAAGCTTGAGTCATGGTCCCACCTCATTTTGCTTTATTTTCCTATTTTTTGCAATAATGCAAGGCAAAAATATGCTTTTGATTTAAATCTTGCCAAGTATTGTATATTTTCCTTCTCAGGCTTTTTGATTTTCTATAAGGATCATGAAATATCCTAAAGCACAATAAGTTTGATTTTTTCCCGAAAGGTTGTAAAATAAATCTAAGGCATAAAGCTTAGGTATATATGCAAAGTGAAAGATAATACCTTGAATGTATTAATAGAGGCATTTGATTTTTTTTTAAATGTCATAAAAAACCCCATTTGAATTAGGGCAACTCTGAGCCCTAAAATAAACACAAGCCCTAATTTTTTGGCCTCATTTCACACTTCATCTTTTGGGAAAAACTTGCTCTACTAGGCTGCCACCATTAGGGTTTGATCTTGAAGCTTCAAAGAGATTCTCTTGAAGATTCTTGAAGGAAAATATAGAGGTAAGTCATTTGGCACAAATTTGGACAATGTTCTGCATTTTGAAGCATTCTTGGGCTCTATTGGCTATGGCCATGACTTTTTTCTGATGCATTTTGTATTTTCAATTTTTGTTGATGCTCTTTTCTTGTTTTGAGGATGCCTTTGAAGTATTTCCAAAGCTTGATAGCAAGGGTATGAATGTATCTTCCTACAACTAGCAATGGGTAATCTCTTCATTATTCGAATCTATGCACTATCTTTCTTCTTCCATTGATAGAAGCTCCAATCGAGCATGATAATGAATGTATTCTATGAAAGAATCATGGAAACTTCTATGCATTTTCCCCATTCAAGTTCATGACTGAACCATCTTGTTCACACTCAGAAATTAGAAAACGATGAAGGGTAAATATTATTTCTGTGTACATGTGTTGAGCTAGGGTTTTAGAAGCCCATGACTTCTTGCCCTCATGAAATAGCCGCCATTATCACCTTTCTATTTTACTGTGTCTTCTTTCCTTCAAGTTCAACCATATTCTCACCATCAACCAACTTAATCTCTGTATTTTCCTTTAGATCATCCTTCTCATTGTTAGCTCTTGAGGCTCCATCATTTTTGAACTCCAAAAAAATTTATTGCCTTCATATGCTTCCTTTCTGAATTTTCTCGAATTTGTTGAGATTTTATGTCTCTTGGATGGCATGCCTACTCCTCTCATCTATTGTTATTCTTTTATTTTATAAGTGGCTGAAGCAATAGGTACACTTACCTTAAAACATGGGATTTGAATGATTGTAGTTCTAGTACTAAAACTACCCATATAGTTGGATCATTTTGGTTTCTAAGCATCTCTTGTATCCTGAAGACTAGTTGCAAATCAGTGTATGACTTGTTCTCACCTTTTGATATATGGCATTCTCTTCCTATATATGACTATCCCAACTTTATCAATGCCTACTCCTTATGGACTGCACTTCACACCTCTTTCATCTTCATTTGCATTGATGACTATCACCCATCCTCTTCATTAGCTGTGTAAGGTGTTGCCAACATCTTGTATATGATTGTCCCTCCTTCCTTGCTATGGCTTTATCTTTTATAGTCTATCTGGAGTGATGATACTATCATGATAGTGGCTTGGTATAAAATATATTTGAGACTTCATAAAACCTCTTTTCTCTAAAATGTGGAATAGTCATATATAGGATGCAAGTAACAATAGTTTAAAAATAATGAAGTATATGAAAAATGGAGTCAACACAAAATACCATGACCGTGGGCTCCCGTTGATTCCTATAGTTGCACCTATAGCTTATGATTTTCTCTTCATATTGTAGAAGTATATAGTAATCATATGATGAATGTATTGTTCGTCTTTTGACTATTCCATTATGTAGATGTACTGATGGCATTGTAAGCTCTTCTTTGGTAGTCATATTCACTCTACTTATGATCTCTCTTGCATACAAGACAACTGACATGGCATGACACATAGATATTAGACTATTTCTCATTATATGACTGTCCTATAGCTGATAATATGCTTCTTGGTTGAGGGGACAGTCACCTTAATGACTGATTTTTGTCCTTTAGGGCTGTTTAATGTATTCAATAGAAATCTTACACCTCATTCACAACAAAAAAAGTGGTAAATACCTATTCTATTGTTGCTCCATGATGCTTCTTTGGATGTAATGCTCTTGATGGGGCTGTTTTTTAGTTGATATTTCTGTGATCGTGACTGTCCTGCCTTGGAGACTATCTCATAATGTATTAGTGTTATATTGACTTTCAATTAGAATATGTTTTTTATTTATTGATCTAAAAGTTCCTTTCCTTGTCTTATATTCCCCTTAAGGTCAACGGGTAGCATGCTAGGCTCAACCCTTGTGGGAGCCCATTTTTTACCACATGCTGAAATGTATTGCATAATGAATCAACAACATGATTTCACCTATACTTACATAGTGAACAAACATGTTAGATAAAAAGAGTGAAGCTCAATGCTCCTGTGATATTTCATTTTTTAGGCTTTCCTGCATACATATGTTTGTTGATCTAATGCATCATAGGTAATGTACTATATTTCTGTTGATAGAGCACATAGGAAGACTCGTATCCAGAGCTCTAACAACTCTTTTCATCAAGATGCAGGTTCTGTCAAGGATCAGGAGCGAGGAGGAGCAGGCTGCAATGAAGGCCAATACTAAACACCAACAGGCAATGATGGATATGTCTCCTCTTATTTTCTTCATTTCCTTTATTTAATCTTCAAATGCATAGTACATTCTTTATGATGTGTTGATTCATCTATTCCCATGGCTTGTGTGGGACATTTGATCTCTTTTTTCTTTCCAATGAATGCAATACTTGTAGAATTATGTGTATACTTCATTTACAACATGAATGAATCATTATAAAGTGAATAAATCATTGCTAAATGAATGAAGCAACTTCTTATAACTTATGTAGCCTCTTTTGTGCTGCAAAGTATTGAATGGAAAACTGAATGCTTTCTTTTGAAACACATTGCATAATAACTGGTGATTAAATTTTTCACACCGTTTCAAAACTTTCAATGGGTGTCATTCTTGTGGCTATTTGGTTCCATTTAGTGGGATATAAATCTACCACTAAGGATCTAAGCGCGGTCTTTATCAACTGGTGCCCTCCCATATGACTTCAAGTATAGCCTACCGAGGGGCTCAACCTTTCCAAAAGGGTGCATAGCTTCGTAGGAGCAGCCAATTGATTATGAGACACACTATAAGGAAAGACAACTAACATAGCCGCTATGGAGATCATTAAATGGTGACTATTTGAAGCTTGGTCATTCATCAAATGAAAAGGCATTCTGTAAGATAAATGTTGTGCATTTATAGGGAAAAGATTTCTTCTTGTATACTCATAGCTATTGTGAGGGATTATATACACGCACTTAGAACTCTTTGTGCATCAAGAAGGATGGGCCACCACTATAACATGAGGCATATCATATCAAAATGAAGCTCAGCCAACTCATACAGAGGAAGTCATCGCTTCCAGAATCAAAGATCAAGGCACAACCAATTAAGAGGCACGCTCCCTGAAGAGTAACATGGATCATTCAAGTCAGAGATAGTCCTAGGAAATATAAGACAAAGGCTCGGTCATTTCAAATTCAGGCATAAACCTAGACCCGAAGGCGCAGCCAGTAAGAGATATGGTGCTTAGCTATGATCTATAAAGTTTAATGCAAGAACAGGATTGAGAGACGACGCAGTCTGATGAGGCATATAAGATGAATCAAGTGGCACTGGTTTATGATTGAATGTCATAGCTTTTAAATATGAAATGAGGGTGTCTAGAGTGAAGTGGCATAACATTCCATGTAATGGCACTCGGGCAACATACTCGAGGATCATGTTTGAAAGAGGTGCATATTTAATAGGGAGACCTAGCCATTCAAGAGCCTAGGATCAGCCTTACAACAATCAAAGATACATTTAGTATAACTCCATGCAGCCATATGATGGCACAGGCCATTGTGAAGGTGCATAGCTACCAATGAGGTTCAGCCTTTCAAGTTTATGACACCAGCAGTTAGAGGAAAGATGGAACGATTCACCAAATGAAGCTCAACCAGCATTCACAAGAGGATGCCATCTTAAATGAGGTGCAACATTTCAAGCTCAGTGTTATCACTCAGACACAAGGATCCGTAGCTAAGAAAGGGCAATAAAGTCAAAGCTTGAGCCAATTACAACAAAAGGATTCTAAGTCATAAGCATGGCGTAGCATACAATCTACATTGTAGCATCTTTCATGGTGCACGGGGATTCAAAAGAAAGTCACTATTAGAATGAAGCTCTAGTGAAGAATGGCATTGTCATTGATAAGGTGCTACCATTGAGAAATGGCACACAAGTCCCGCAACATTATGAACTCAGACACATGAACAATCTCATGTTGCCAAAGTTTTAAGGATGCCAATCTATGGGCATAGAATGATGGCATTTCAAAGACACAGAGTAGATAGAAATGGTACATCACACATAATGTGAAAAATACAGAGTTAGGGTTTTGGAGAAACAAATGACAGCGGAGGCAACCACGTGTCAGCACCTGAGGAGTAAAGAGGGAAGTTCAAATGATGCGGAAGAGACCACGTGGGGGTAGCGCTGTAGAGAAAGCAAAAGGAGAAAGCAGACTTTACCACGTGGATAAGCCCAAGAAGAGAGAATAAAATGTTTCATTTCATTTTATTAAATTGCATAAATTGTGTCACGGGAAGTCATTTAAGAATCTTTTATTAATAAAAGTTTCTTATTAGATATATGGTAGGCTTCTCCTTTAATAAGTTGAAAACTTATTAAAATATAAGAGTCTCTTAGTTTCAAATGCTCACGGGAGTAATGAATAAAATAAGAGTTCTTTCCTTATTAAAAGATGTAGCATATGGTGGGACCCAAAGCATAAGGAAGCTTCATTAAAATAAATATTTTTGCCTCTCCATTTTACCTCACAAAAAATAATAGAAGATGAAACCCTAGAATATATGTGTAGCCATTTTCAGGGCAAGCTATAGGAGGGTGAAGGGAGATTTATTTTCTTCATGCCACAGATATATTTCCAGCCATGAAGGGGAAAAGGAACAACTAGTTTAGTTACTATTCTCAGTTTCAGATTAAGTTAGTGCCAGATTTTATGTTGGATTTCATGGAGATAGTTGCCATTTTATGGAGGCCGTTGAGATATTTTGTTAGATTTTTTAGGCTATAAAGGTGGATTTGAGTCAGTTTCAGATATATACATACAGGGACTTCTTCAGAGTTCCACACATTCATAGACATAGAGACTTTTAGCAGCAATGGACATATTTCTTCTTGCCTCAAGAGCTACCTCATATGAGGATTGTAACATTTTATTCTGTGCAAATATTTGCCTTTGTAATTGGTTTTGGTTCAAATAATGAATATTGTTGATGTTTTTGTGCATATTCGAATATGTTTCTATTTCTAGTTTTTTGTTTCTCTTCTTCTGTTAAGCATGTTCCTTAAAATTGTGTAATCAACCATGCATTTGCTCTTTGATTCCAATTAATCTTTTGAAGTTTGACACTGTGCAACTAAGTTTTAAATCTAGCATATCACCTTAGATTTAGGCATTTATTCTTGCAATCTAGTTTTCCTTCTAACCTTTTCTCCAAACTCCCACTGAAAGAACGAAAGAGCCAACTTCCTTAAAACCTGGAGGTTGTTTCTGGGGTCAATCCCACATTTCAAAAAATTTCCATGTTGTTGCTAGATTAAACCCACAGATTTATGCATCAACAGTTTTTGGCATGCCCGGTGGAACTGGATTCAAAGACTTGGGTCTTTGTTTTCATTAAATCTTTGCCCTATATTTTGTGATTTTGATGGAAAATCACAAAACTATCTACTCATAGGAGCATGAATCTTCCATTCGGTGACTCTACTGAAGGTTCTTTCTCAGATCTTTGCTCGTGTAGACTATGACATCCCCTAGTATATATGTGTATCTACATATTGAAAGAGATCTACCTTTTGTGACTCGGGATTCAAGTCCTCTTGTTCTTCAGTAGTAGGATCAAGTTCCTGACACAGCTTGGAAGGCATTACCTCACTTTCTTGGAGATGGCTCAGTTTGTCCTATAGATCACATTCAAGATGTAGCCAGTTTATGCTCCATTCACAATGTCACAACTGAGAATCATGCTCTCTTGTTGCTGGCATCTTCCCTCCAAGGAAAAGCAAAAGAATGGTACAGAAGTTTGCAGCCAGGTTCAATCACTGGATGGGATCATCTAGGAGGACTCATCTATAATCAGTTCAAAGATAGGATGGATGTCAGCACCCTCACCCAGAATCTTATCACCATCAAAAGGCATCATGCGGAACCCATACATGATTTTAATTCAAGATTTGACAAGGTATGGAAAAGATTCTCTGTTGATATTAGGCCTCCTCCAGCCTTTGCATTCTTGTATTATTTAAAGGCTTTAGACCTTGAGATTTATGTCATGATATAATCTTTAGGAGGTGAAACCCTTCCTCAGTCATATGATCTTGCTGTTAGAGCTGAAAGTAGCCTCATAGTGGCTGGAAAGTTGTCTCCTCTACCTTTAACACCTCTGATGCCTCATACAAATAACCTATGTCAAGTTCTTTCTTGTAGCCAGATGCATACAAATTTTAGTCCACTCACCCTCCCTCCTGATTTGCCAAATCATGAGGAGATGAGTGTAGTAAAATAACTTATAAAAACTCTCTCCCATGAGATCAATCAGTTAAAAGATCAAGCCCTGTATAATGCTAACCCAAATTTCATGCCTCCAAGTCTGTGTGAACAACAACATGAATATAGTTAGAGAATGCCCAATTATCTTGAGAAACATATTTTACAAACCCCTATAGCTGCAAATTAGCCTATAGAAATCGTAGATCATGTTCTTTGTCATTTTGATATTGAAGAAAATATGAGTCTCAAAGATCAAGTTACAAACAAGGTGGTGGCTCCTGTTTATTCAGTGTGTTCTTATGATCTTCAACATCAAGTACCTGTGGTAAGATGTGTTTCAAAATTTCTGTCAAGTCACATGGAGAGCATTCAGAAGTTGAAAAGTACTTTATGAGGGGCTTTGAAGCTGAAAAATACTAGGTCTACAATGATGCACAGTCTGTGCCTAATCTTGAGGAGAAAGTTGCAAAGGAGGTTTCTGCATCTATAAACCCAGAGTGTTCTTATTTCAATAATGAGGTTTCACATTTTGAAGAAAATGTCATAGATATGCATCAGGGGCAACATGATGAGGATCTATTCTCAATTTTGCAACAAGGCTACCAGCTTCTGGATGAGAAAGATCCTACACTTGAGGATGTGCAAGGTTGATTCAGAAAGCCTATTGAAGGTGATCATGGAGAAAATTTTGAAATAGAGGTAGATGCCTATGCTGATTTGTTTTTAATTTTTGAAAATGGATATTTTCTTCTTCTTGATGAAGATACACAAAAGCAAGGAAAGACTCATGATGATGAGATCTAGAGAAAGACTTGCCAAAGTGTAGAATCACATGCAATGTCACAAACTAAATTAGATTCTACACCTTTCTTCTTGCATCAAGGAATCTCAATCAGATTCAAGACTATTCTGGGCAGTTCTGTCACTGGTCAACTTGGTTTTTATGCTATCAGAGGTCATGGACTTGTTGAAGAGTCTACAAAAGAGGTCACTAATGAGGTTCTGTTAGTAGAAGTTTCCAAATGTAAATAGAGGAATGAGCTTCAATGCTTTATTCTCCCTTCCCACCCTTCCTTGAAGCAAGATTAGCATGTAGGTCAGCATGACTGGTGTTTTGAAGCAAAGAAAGACTCTCCAGAGTGCAGAGAAGTAAAAATGTATAAAATCCTGTTATATTTCTTCATATAGTTTGTCTGGTTCATTTTCAGTTTGATAAGGATTCATTGGAGCAATATTATCAGATGTGGTAGTTACTTTTTTGTCCTAGTGAATGGACATATTCCTATGCATACCATTAATCAGTAGTGTGATGTCAGATGCTCAATAAGCTACATCAGTAGCACTAGTTTTCAGTTTCAGTTAGTTTTCTTTCAATAAGTCTGAGCTACAATAAAAGATTTATGGTCAGTTTTAGTTATTTAGCTATGCCTCTAGTTTCAATTGGTTTCAGTTAAGAGGACATTTTCAGTGATCAGTTGTGTTTCAGTTTGGTTACACAGATTTTGGGTGTCACTCTATTTTTAGTTAATAGATGTTTCAGTTTCAAATTAATGTGACTCTATGCCCAATGTTAAGGCACTGATATGCCAAACCTAGAGATTCTAGAATTCGCAATGGGCATGCTTATTTGCCCATCAAGTCACCCAGAACTGGTGATTAAATTTTTCTCACTATTTCAAAACTGTCAATGGGTGTCATTCTTGTGGCTATTTGGTTCTATTTAGTGGTATATAAAGCTATCACTAAGGATCTAAGCACAACCTTTATCAATTGGTGCTCTCCCATATGACTTCAAGTATAGCCTACGAGGGGCTCAACCTTTCCAAAAGGGTGCATAGCTTCGTAGGAGTAGCTAGTTGATGATGAGACGCACTATAAGGAAAGAGAACTAACATAGCCCCTATGGAGATCATTAAATGGTGACTATTTGAGGCTTGATCATTCATCAAATGCAAAGGCATTCCGTAAGATAAATGTTGTGCATTTCTAGAGAAAAGACTTTTTCTTGTATACTCGCAGCTATTGTGAGGGATTATATACATGCACTTAGAACTCTTTGTGCATCAAGAAGGATGGTCCACCACTATAAGATGAGACATATCATATCAAAATGAAGATCAGCTAGCTCATACAGAGGAAGTCATCACTTCCAGAATCAAAGATCAAGGCACAACCAATCAAGAGGCGCACTACCTAAAGAGTAACATGGATCAATCAAGTCTCAGATAGCCCTAGGAAATATAAGAAAAAGGCTCAGTCATTTCAAATTCAACCATAAACCTAGACCCAAAGGCATATCCAGTAAGAGATATGGCGCTCAACTATGATCTATAAAGTTTAATGTAAGAAAAGTATTAAGAGAGGGCATAGTCTGATGAGGTATATAAGATGAATCAGGTGGCACTAGTTTATGATTGAATGTCATAGCTTTTAAATATGAAATGAGTGTCTCTAGAGTGAAGCAACATAGCAGTCCAAGTAATGGCACTGTCTAAAATGGCACTCGGGCAGCATACTAGAGGCTCATGTTTGAAAGAGGAGCAGATTTAAAATAGGGAGACCCAGCCATTCAAGAGCCTAGGCTCGGCCTTATGATAATCAAAGATATATTTAGTATAACTCCACGCAGGCATATGATGGTACAGGATGTCATGAAGGTGCATAGCTAAGAATGAGGTTCGGCCTTTCAAGTTTATGACACTAGCAGTTAGAGGAAAGATGGCACAATTCACCAAATGAAGCTTAACCAGCATTCACAAGAGGATGCCATTTTAAATGAGGCACAGGACTTCAAGCTCGGTGTTATCACTCAGACACAAGGAGTCACGGCTAAGAAAGGGCATATGCCAATAAAGTCAAAGCTCAAGCTAGTTACAGTAAAAGGATTCTAAGTCATAAGCATGGCATAGCATACAATCTACATTGTAGTATCTTTCATGGCACACGGGGATTCAAAAGCAAGTCACTATTAGAATGAAGGCGCAGTGAAGAATGGCATTGTCATTGATAAGATGCTACCATTGAGAAATGACACACAAGTCCCACAACACTATGAAATTAGACACAGGAACAATCTCACATTGCCAGAGTTCTAAGGACACCAATCTATGGGCGTAGAATGATGGCATTTGAAAGACATAGAGTAGACAAAAATGTTTGATCACACATAATGTGAAAAATGTAGAGTTAGGGTTTTGGAAAAACAAAATGCAACAGAGGCAACCATGTGTCGGCACCTGAGGAGTAAAGAGGGAAGTTTAAATGATGCAGAAGAGACCACGTGGGGGCTGCGCTACTGAGCAAGCAAAAGGAGAAAGTGTACTTCACCATGTGGATAAGCCCGAGAAGAGAGAATAAAATGTTTCATTTCATTTTATTAAATTGCATAAATTGTGTCATGGGAAGTCATTTAAGAGCCTTTTATTAATAAAAGTTTCTTATTAGATATATGGTGGGCCCCTCCTTTAATAAGTTGAAAACTTATTAAAACATAAGAGTCTCTCAGTTTCAAATGCTCACGGGAGTAATAAATAAAATAAGAGTTATTTCTTTATTAGAAGATGTAGCATATGGTGGGACCCAAAGCATAAGGAAGATTCATTAAAAAAAATATTTTTGCCTCTCCATTTTACCTCACAGGAAATAAGAGAAGATGAAACCCTAGAATATATGTGCAACCATTTTCAAGACAAGCTACAGGAGGGCAGTGGGAGATTTATTTTCTTCATGCCACAGATATATTTCCAGCCATGAAGGGGAAAAAGAATAACTAGTTAAGTTACCATTTTTAGTTGCAGCCACAGTTCAGTTTCAGATTTAGTTAGTGCTGGATTTTATGCTAGATTTCATGGAGATAGTTGCCATTTTTTGGAGGCCGTTGAGATATTTTGTTGGAGTTTTTAGGCTATAAAGGTAGATTTGAGTTAGTTTCAGATATATACATATAGGGACTTCTTCAGAGTTCCACACATTAATAGACACAGATATTTTTTAGCAGCAATGGACATATTTCTTCTTGCCTAAATAGCTACCTCATATGAGGATTGTAACATTTTATTCTGTACAAATCTTTGCCTTTGTAATTTGTTTCAGTTCAAATAATGAAGATTGGTGATGTTTTTGTGCATATTCGATTCTATTTTTGTTTCTAGTTTTCTATTTCTCTGCCTTTGTTAAGCATGTTCCTTAAAACTGTGTAATCAACCATGCATTTGCTCTTTGGTTCCAGTTAATCTTTCTAAGTTTGACACTGTGCAACTAAGTTTTAAATCCGATGTATCACCTTAGATTTGGGCATTTATTTCTGTAATCTAGTTTTCCTTCTAACCTTTTCTCCAAACTCTCACTGAAAGAATGAAAGAGCCAGCTTCCTTAAAACCTGGAGGTTGTTTCTGGGGTCAATCCCACATCTCAGAAATTTTCCATGTTGCTACTAGATTAAACCCATAGATTTATGCATCAACAATAACAACTGGACTTTTATTTTAAACTTTAATATATGCAATGGTTAAGCAAAGCAGAAATAAGTTGAAATCTTTTCACCTTAAAATGAACATAAACTATTTCAGCTTTGTCAATTTGAACTACGGGTGAAATTTGGTAACATTTCTAGCGATTTTTGCTAAATGCTTGTCTTCTAAGCATATAGACCAGTCACCTTAAACGATCCATTGGGTGTGGATTCAAATCCACCCCTTCTCAAACTCAGAAAACCTTGAAACTGGACTATAAACTTCTCCAAATAGCAGCAGAAAACCAAACAAAACCAAACCGAAGGAAAACTAAAAGGTCCTGGTGGCCAGAAAACATGTGCAACAACACTTATGGAAAGAAAACAACTGAAAGAAATGTGTGATTAGAACTCATTAACTAAAAATGCTAACTCTAACCTACTCTAACCAGCCAAAGTAGCTGGTCAAACAAACCCATTAACTGGCTTTGTAAAATAACCCCCCCTTCTAACTAACATACAATGTTTTGCAAGGTTATGGACAACTGATAAGAAGTGAGAAACAAGAAGATATCCTACAAACTGTTTCGATATTTCATGAGGAACATAACCTGAGTCACTCACCTCTTGAGCTTGATCAAGCATACAACTAATTTGGAATGAATAGGTGAGTTGGGTCTGTTATTGTAAGGCTACAATCTCTTCTTTGGGTACAATAGTAACATGTGTCCCCTTATTTAGCTCTATACTAGCTAAATCCCTGATTGGACACCCTCTTGCAAGGATGAACCTTTGGCTAATACTCCTGGTTTCCTGATTGAGATCTCCTATTACATCCTTTTTCACAATTTCAACCTGATCTGAAGGAGATGTTGATCTATCATTGAATAACGAAGAAAAGGCTACTTCTTTCACTTGAATACGCTAATCACATACTACCAGTTCACATTGCATCAAATCATTATCAATGTTAGAGAAAAAATCTTCTATGATGCCTAAAAACATGTTCTCATCAAACTCATAATCTTGCACTAAATCGAAATGAGTTTTATCATTCTGTTGTTCAAAACTAGACATTGATGTTAGAATGTATGTGTTATCTTTGTTCTCATCAACAAATTTAGGGAATTCATGAAACAAATTAGCTAAATTTCAAGACTCAACCTCTACTTGGAAAGTAGTACCCTACTTTTGGTCTTGATGCACTTGCACAAAATTTGCATTTATCTCGACATCTTGTTTACTCAAATCAAGGCTGTTGTCTATGATCCACTCATTAATTAGTATTTTGTCTAGATGATTTACATCATTCTCACAACCATTCTCATCCACAAAACTAGGGAGTGCATCAAAGATATTAACTAAAACCTCCTTGACATTATCTAAGTTTGCAACAAAATCATCAAGGTCATCCCAAAATGAAAGTTCATCACATTCCTCTTGAATTTCTAATAAAAGAGGACTATTTTTTTTACCTCATAATAGTTCTCAGCCAGTTGTGTAAGTTCCATGATAGGCTTACCTTCACACTCTTCTACTTGATCCAAGACCCCATTGTCTGATTACTTAGCTTCAATCAGCAACTCCTCATATTGTTGAGGATCTTCTTGCTATTCTAAAATTGTTGTCTTTGGTATGAGTATGCTTTCCTCATCTAGCTCAACAAAACTAGGTAACTAATTAAAAAAGGAAACTGATTCTTTCTCCTCATGTGGTGCTTTCTCCAATGAAACTTGGGCATTCTGTCTTTGCAACTGAAGACTTTCACCTTGAACTAGCATCCTCCTCATATGCATCATGCTCATATTTAGCTTCGAATGTAGCACAAACAACATCAACCTTTTGTTCCACATCTAGTTTTTTTGATTTGGTGGCACAAAAGGGACTACAAGAACCTCCACCTGCTGGATTGAAACTTGAAATTTTTATTGGTTTGGGCTCTAAAATCTTTTTCTCCTGTTCACCATACCAACTTGGAATCTTGATTGGTTCAGATTTTACTACCTTTTCCTCTTCTTGATTTTGGATTGGTATGGGAGGGGTAGCCTTAACAAGATTTGGCATTTTATAACCAGGATACTTAGTCCAAGAAGGCTGCCATGGTTGCTCAAAAGTTTGATGAGTTGGTTCAGGTTCTTGATATGACTAAAACTGGGGATTAAAGGACTAGTTTTGAATACAAGTAGGCCCCTGAGCAAAATTAGAACTTCTGAAACTTGGAATTTGGAGAATTTGGGAAGTTTCTTGAGTTTCCTGGAGGAAAAAAGGCTCTTCAAGTGGTTGGTTTTGAAGCATAACAAATTCAGACTGTGCCAACTTAGGCTCCTACAATGGTAAATGATCTCTAAAACTAGAAATCTTGATCTTATGAGGGTTAAGAGGCTCACTTTTCATAAAACTTAGAATTTCAGACCTACTAACCTCATCCTGAAAGGGCTGATCTAGAATGAAAGGAGTTGTTTAGGCTTCATGCCTTTGTGTTTCTACCCCTTGCTCATAGAGATAGGCCCTATAAGACATCTCTTCATGTTGTTGATTATACTCATGCTGCCTCTTAATCTCCTCTACATGCTTTGTGAAGTCATGCATGAAGTCAAACAACATACCCCTTATGCTTGTAATCTCCTCCTTTTCATACTCTTAGAGTTGGTGGGTGGTAATCATACTGGGCATGCTGGTTTCTTTGGAAAATGCAAGAATTAGATGCAAAATCAACCTCATGATTAGCTTGGTAAGGATGAAAAGAGGGTATTCTAACAATTGCTTCATGAAATGGAGCATAATGAATCTTTTCTCCATGAAATGGGTACATTTTCTAAAATTTATATAAGCTTGCAATTTATTGATAAGTCAGATCTTTTGCTAAAACTAGTGGATATTGATTCGCAGTCGCCATATGTGTTTGAAGAACTTGCCTCCAAAGGCTGATATTACTAGTGCACACACCAAGAACTAGCAATGAAATGATGAACTTTGAACTATTAGAGTTCAAACTATCCCACCAGGCGTGCCAAAAACTGTTGTCAATCAGGATTGTGCCCTAGCTAAGATTTGGCTTAACTATCCTACTGAAACAAGGAAACACTCTTAGGTTGTGGGTGATCTATGGCGATAATGAATCTCAAGAGCAGGCTGGTTCCCCTAGCAAATAGCCTAAACTACATAACTTTCTGAGGAAAATGGTTTAGAAAGATTACTTGAAATGAAATCCTAAAACCTAATGGGTGATGCACTAGAACATTATGGATCTATTCACTAATTTAACTCACAATCAACTTCACAAAGTCTTTTGTCCTCACAATTTCACTGAAATGATGCAATACATAAGTAATTTGCATGAAAGTTTGAAAGCTAGAGGTTTGCATGAAGGACAAATATAAGTTTTATCACAACTTCAAGCCACTAACTGGGTTAAACATAACACACAACCTGCATTACATGAAACTTCCACATTCAAGCTTGCAACAATGAGACATAGAAAAGAATTCAAAAGTTGAATCACAATTAAACATCAAATCATTAACTACAAAATGAGGCAGAAACATAAAAGAGGAGAACACTATTATTTTTAATGATTTGAAAGGAGCTGCATAATACTTTTTTGAAATCTAAGTTACAAATCAAGGCTAACAAAACTCTCTGCAAGTAGTCAAGAGAGAGAGAAGTAAGTCTGAACTAAGAAAAACTAAGTCTTTCTCCAATTTATATCTCCAAAATGTTTCCAATAGTGAGAATGGAAAAAATTGAGCAAAAAATCTCCCCCAAAATAGCAATCTCAATCTATTTTCGAGCTCAAAAGAAAAGCCTCAAAATTAGTGCTCAAACTGCCTCCAAACTAAGTGAAAAAGATGGTAAGATTCCCTCCAAAGAAAATCCACCCCAAAATACCTAAAAATTAGGCTTTAACTGGTTGGAAACTGAAATAGAAACTCTAGTTTGTCCAGCTTTTCTCTATTTCAGCCAAAAGACTTGAAAAAAATAGGAAAGTTTATCTAACTACCTTTTCTTTTAGAAAAATAGCAAATACTAAGGCAATTTATAAAATATTACCTTAATATTGCTTTACAATATCTTGCAGTTTTAACTTACAGAATTGAAAATGTAGACACTAAAATTTGTCCATGTCTTGACCATCCCCTAGTCGACAAGACCTTGAAATGTTTTGCCCTAGGTCCTTGGTCATCCCACTTACTCACATTCCCAATTAATTAAATAAATCCACTTTATTTAATTAATTCCCCCTTGTCACATGTCCCACATAATTCCAATTAAAAATTTGAATTATTCCCTCACCTTTCATCACATTCAAACAAGTGTCGCATGACTACAACACGTCGCATGTCAAAATAATTTAAATAATCTTTTATTTAAATTAGGTCTCACATATCCTCCATCGCACACTTGTCACATGACTACAATCCCTCTTGGAGTGGGAAACCCTAATCAACCTTAATCGATCTCAACTGTTCATATCATTCAACATAACTTGCAATCTCAACCATCCATTCAAATTTGCCTTTTCTATAAAGGTAGCCTCTCAAAAGTCATTTTCAAATGATCAAGTTTGGAAGTAGCCTCATGCTTCAAAAATCACTCTAGAATCATCTTTCATCCATCCCATACCATTGTTATGTTGCTACAACAATGAGCAACCAACAATCCCCCATTGATCAACCCTTCAAAATCCTGCATGCTCATGCAAGGTTGAGAAGAGCCATGGAGGTCAATCAACACTAGTTTGAGAATCAATTTGCATTTCATTTATGTTTTACATTTTCATTCTAGTTTGTGCTTCATGGTGCTAGTTAGGGTTTCATTTATGCAATTTTGATTTCTGCATTAGATTTTTCCCTAACGACATTTGGTAATTATTTGAATGATGATGTACCAAAATTCCTACATCATCCATCTCCTAAGCAATCATTGCCATTGCTTCCTACACCGCCATCCAATCAATAACTTCAATGTTTAACATGGTGTGTACAACCGTTGGTCAGGATTCTTTTCCATACCTCCATCACCCCATCATTCATTCATTACCCTACATATCTACCTTATCACCTCCCTATAGTCCATGCTTTTGCATAAACATTTCATCCATCCTCCTTGCATAAGTCCAACATAATCCACATCATAATCTAGTTTTATTCCCTACATAATCCACATCATAATTCACTATCCTCCCATTCATAATCCACTATCGTTCCTTTCATAATCCATCTCACTTTTACACAATCACCTTACCAATATTGATGAGCATAATGACTTGACACTATCACCTTTCATGGCACTAGACACTTGAGTCCCTTTTACATATCCACCTATCCCATTCAAAAAGTCAAAAAGTCAAAAAAAAAGAAATAAAAAGAAAAATAAAAAAAGTAAAGAGAAATCCCTTCGTCCAACGGTGAAAACCTAGTAAACAGGTGCCTTGGATAAGTACCATGGTGAAAACCTGGAAAACAAATATCATGTGTAGGTCAATATTCTATCCAACTTACACTTGGGGGCACATTGTCTCATTTACACTATCATTTCCTTCTTATCATGCCATTTCCATATAACCGCATACATATCCCTATGATATTGTGTCCATTCATTCTTCTTTCCTCCTTTTGATCTTGATAAAGATTGGGGGCACAATGTTCAAACATGCTTTGGGCAAAAACTCTTGACATACCTCATCCTATGCAAACAATCCTATCATTGTCTGATCATCATAAGCATTGTCATGAAAAATCCTAAGTCTTGCACCTAAAATGGGGCATGTTATTCCTATGCATGACACAACCTTAGGAGATCGCATCCTTGCCCTCTTACGCATCCATTCATCCCATTCCACTATCGCCTATACTTTTATCCATCCCATTCATCCTTGTGCCTAGACTTGTTCCTCCCTTGTCATTGGTATCTAGCATAAAGGCTACCTCAAATTGGCATCTAGTGCCATCCCCAAAACTTTTCAAAATCCAAAAAAATCACAATATTCCAAAAATCCAAAAAAAATTGAAACAATTCCAAAAATCCAAAAACATTCAAATATTCTCAAAAATCCCAAAAAAATCACAACATTTCAAAACCCCCAAAGAATCAAATATTCCCAAAAACAAAAAAAAAAAACATGTCAAAAATCTAAGCAATAAAATCACTTCTCCAATTCAATCAATCCATCAATTCATCTTCACATCTCATCACAACACATCATCTTCATCCTAATCCATCCTAATCATCATTCCAAATAATTACACATCCTCATTCATAATCCAATCAACTTCTTCCTAATCATTCTCCCAATCATCCTTGTCATAATCCCAATCCATCCAACTCATCTTCATCTCATCACTACACATCATCATCATCCTAATCCAATTGATCGTATTCTAATCATATCCTTACCATTCATTCTAATCCAACCAATTTCATCACAATCACAATATACCACAACCGTAGGGAAACCTTCGAGTATCTACTCTCCCTATCAAATCTGATTGCAGCTATGTCAAAGCATACTCCACTTCACCCACTACATAATCAATTTCATTCCACTACACATTCAATTTCATTTGGCCCTTGACATCTATAGAGGACCCTAAACATTAGTCTTCCTAAGCTTGAAACATAGGGAGAAACTGTTGAAGCTTGACTGTATCACAAGTACAAATCTATGGACCAAGAGACCTTGAAATCTTCTCCAAATCAATCACAACTTGGGCTTAATACTCCAAGGCTAGCTTAAGTCCATCCTTCCAAGTGAATTCTGAAACTCATGGGTTCACTTTCATCAATCATTTTAACCACACCTCAAGGTCTCGACAAAACCAATTTGTGCTTTGAAAGGTCATTAGTAGATGAGAATACCCTCTTGGAGCTAGACTTTTCAAAGACTAATATTCATTAGCCTCTATCGTAGTTTGGGTCTCATCACCTTCCATTGACATCCACATAGCATCCCACAATTCACAAGTCTTGTATGGTAAAGATAGGGTTACAAAAAGAAGAGAAAGGGAGTAGATCCTCCTAATCATCACTCATTCTAAACATTCTAAACATCCCATCCAACTCATCATCCTCATCAAATCACATCAATTCAATTCTTCAATTACTTAATTCATCCACTCATCATCCTTATCAAATCATCAATTCCTCCAATTCAAATCAATAACTTCTTCTAATCAATCATCCAATCACAACATTCAAATCAATTCTTCCACTCACTTAATATAATCAAATCTAATCATCAATTCAATTCTTCCAATCACTCAATGAAAATTACTTCTTCAAATCAATTCAACCAATCATCAATTCTTCAATTCAACCAATCAAATCACATCAAATCATCAAATCAAATCACTTCTTCTAATCGATCAAATCAATCATTCTAATCCATGTAATAATCCAAATGCAAGGCAATCCTCAATTCATACCAATCAAGTCAATCAATCAAGTCAAATTATCCAATCACATTCAATTGTCTTGATCTTAATCTTGACGTAAACCAAATCCATCAATAAATCAATCATCAATCAAATCCTGGTGTGGCTTGCATGGCCAACAACACTAGTGTCAATCAATCAATTGTCTTAGAAAGGATGTTGCATTGTCAAAACCAAACCAGGCATCTTATACGACATGTTTCATTCCTGAAACCAGACACTACCTTATATTATCAATCATCAATCAATCAACCAATCATTAGTTTATAGCTCGACAGGGGCAATACCTTGTTTGTTTTTGTATCATTTGTGCATGCTTTCTTGTTTTCTTGTGTGTGTCATCATTTCAGCTTGCATTTGTATCACCTCTGAATCCAACCTAGCTAATATTCATATATTGTATCTAGACAAGGTTGCATTACACTGGGGCATGAGACACATCATCACCTTGGTCCTTATACCTTTGTGCATAACGTCTAGTGCTATATCAAACACCATGGTTCCTCACCTTCACTGCATCATAACCCATCCTTTCATTTCTTCTATCCATTCCTTTATCTTTTTTCTATTGACCAATCCCTTTTCATTTTGAGAGCCTACATGTGTTTGTCCAACCCGCCTATCCTCTTGAGGGGGCATCATCATCCCATGTTTTCATCATCATCCCATCATCATCCTTTTCCTTAGCTTCTTTGAAATGATGTTAATTGACATGAATCACATGATCTCGAACATCATCTCAAAGAGGGGCAAAATGTAGACACTAAAATTTGTCCATGTCTTGGCTATCCCCTAGTCGACATGACCTTGTAATGTTGTGCCCTAGGTCCTAGGTCATCCCACTTAATCACATTCCCAATTAATTAAATAAATCTACTTTATTTAATTAATTCCCCCTTGTCACATGTCCCAAATATTTCAAATTAAAAATTTGAATTATTCCCTCACCTTTCATCACATTCAAAAGTGTCACATGACTACAACACTTGACATGTCAAAATAATTTAAATAATCTTTTTTTTAAAATTAGGTCTCATTTATCCTCCATTGCACACTTGTCACATGACTACAATCCCTCTTGGAGTGGGAAACCATAATTTTCCCTAATCGATCTCAACCATTCATATCATTTAACATAACTTGCAATCTCAACCATCCAATCAAATTTGCCTTTTCTATAAAGGTAGCCTTTCACAAGTCATTTTTAGATGATCAAGTTTGCAAGTAGCCTCATGCTTCCAAAATCACTCTAGAATCATCTTTCATCCATCACATGCCATTATCATGTTGCTGCAACATTGAGCAACCAACAATCCCCCATTGATCAACCCTTCGAAATCTTGCATGATCATGCGATGTTGAGAAGAGCCATGGAGGTCAATCAACACTAGTTTGAGAATTGGTTTGCATTTCATTTCTATTTTGATTTCTGCCCTAGATTTTTCCTTGACGACAAAAAGACTCAAAAAAGCTTGAGTCATGGCCCCACCTAATTTTACTTTATTTTCTTGATTTTTGCAATAATACAAGGAAAAAATATGCTTTTGATTTAAATCTTGCCAAGTATTGTATATTTTCCTTCTTAGGCTTTTTAATTTTCTATAAGGATTGTGAAATATCCTAAGGCACAATAAGTTTGATTTTTTCCCGAAAGGTTGTAAAATAAATCTAAGGCATAAAGCCTAGGTATATATGCAAAGTGAAAGCTAATACCTTGAAGGTATTAATAGAGGCATTTCATAAAAACCCCATTCAAATTAGGGCAACTATGAGCCCTAAAACAAAACACAAGCCCTAATTTTTTGGCTTCATTTCACACTTCATCTTTTGGGAAAAACTTGCTCTGCCAGGCCGCCACCATTAGGGTTTGATCTTGAAGATCAAACCTTCCATTTTCTTGCTGCTTCTAAGAGATTCTCTTGAAGATTCCTGAAGGAAAATATAGAGGTAAGGCATTTGGCACAAATCTAGACAATGTTCTGCATTTTGAAGTATTCTTGGGCTCTATTGGCTGTGGCCATGACTTTTTTCTCATGCATTTTGTGTCTTCAATTTCTGTTGATGCTCTTTTCTTGTTTTGAGGCTGCCATTGAAGTATTTCTGAAGCTTGATAGCAAGGGTATGAATTTATCTTCCTACAACAAGCAATGGGTAATCTCTTCATTATTCGAATATATACACTATCTTTCTTCTTCCATTGATAGAAGCTCTAATCGAGCATGATAATGAATGTATTCTATGAAAGAATTGTCAAAACTTTTGTACATTTTCCCCATTGAAGTTTTTGACTGAACCGTCTTGTTCACACTTAGAAATTATAAAATGATGAAGGGTAAATATTATTTCTATGTACATGTGTTGAGCTAGGGTTTTAGAAGCCCGTGACTTCTTGCCCTCATGAAATAGCTGCCATTATCACCTTTCTATTTTATTGTGTCTTCTTTCCTTCAGGTTCAACTGTATTCTCATTATCAACTGACTTAATCTCTGTATTTTCCTTTAGATCGTCCTTCTCATTGTTATCTCTTGAGGCTTCATCATTTTTGAACTCCAAAACAATGTATTGCCTTCATATGCTTTCTTTCTAAATTTTCTCAAATTTGTTGAGATTTTATGTTTCTTCGATGGCATGCCTGCTCCTCTCATCTGATGTTCCTCTTATATTTTATAAGTGGCTGAAGCAATAGGTACACTTACCTTTAAATAGGGGATTTGAATGATTGTAGGTCTAGTACTAAAACTACCCATATAGTTGGATCATTTTGGTTTATAAGCATCTCTTGTATCCTGAAGACTGGTTGCAAAATAGTGTATGACCTGTTCTCACCTTTTGATATATGGCATTCTCTTCCTGTATGCCATTGTCCCAACGTTATCAATGCCTACTCTTTATGGACTACACTTCACACCTCTTTCATCTTCATTTGCACTGATGACTGTCACCCATCCTCTTCATTATCCATGTAAGGTGTTGCTAACATCTTGTAAATGATTGTCCCTCCTTCCTTGCTATGGTTTTATCTTGTATATACTATCTAGAGTGATGATACTCTCATGACAGTGGCTTGGTATAAAATATATTTGAGACTTCGTAAAACCTCTTTTCTCTAAAATGTGGAATAGTCATATACATGATGCAAGTAACCATAGTTTAAAAATAATGAAGTATATGAAAAATGGAGTTAGCACAAAATACCATGACTATGGGCAACCCTTGATTCCTATAGCTGCATCTGCAGCTTATGATTTTCTCTTCATAATGTAGAAGTATATAGTGATCATATGTATGATGAATGTACTGTCCCTCTTTTGACTATTCCATTATGGAGATGTATTGATGGCATTGTAAGCTCTTCTCTAGTAGTTCTATTCACTCTACTTATGATCTCTCTTGCATAAAAGACAGCTGACATGGCATGACACACAGATATAGGACTTTTTCTCATTATATGACTGTCCTATAGCTGATAATATGCTTCTTAGTTGATGTGACAGTCACCTAAATGACTGATTTTTGTCCTTTATGGTTGTTTGATGTATTCAATAGCAATATTACACCTCATTCACAAAAAAAAGTGGTAAATACATGTTCTATTGTTGGTCCATGATGCTTCTTTGGCTGTAATGCTCTTGATGGGACTATTCTTTAGTTGATATTGCTCTGATGGTGATTGTCCTGCCTTGGAGACTGTCTCATGATGTATTAGTGTTATATTGACTTTCAATTAGAATATGTTTTTCATTTATTGATCGGAAAGTTTCTTTGCTTATCTTATATTCCCCTTAAGATCAAGGGGTGGCATGCTGAGCTCAACCCTTGTGGGAGCCCATTTTTTACCACATGCTGAAATGTCCTACATAACGAATCAACAACATGATTTTGCCTATACCCGCATAGTGAACAAACATGTTAGATAAGAATAGTGAAGCTCAGTGCTACTACGATATTTCATTTTTTAGGCTTCCTTGCATACAAATGTTTGTTGATCTAGTGCATCATAGGTAATGTATTATATTTATGTTGATAGAGCACATAGGAAGACTCGTATCCGAAGCTTTAACAACTATTTTCATCATGATGTAGGTTCTCTCAAGGATTGGGAGTGAGGAGGAGTAGGTTGCAATGAAGGCCAACACCGAACACCAACAGACAGTGATGGATATGTATCCTCTTATTTTCTTCATTTCCTTTATTTAATCTTCATATGCATAGTACATTCTTTATGATGTGTTCGTTCATCTATTCCCATGGCTTGTGTGGGACATTTGATCTCTTTTTTCTTTCCAATGAATGCAATACTTGTACAATTCTGTGTATACTTCATTTGTAACATGAATGAATCATTGTAAAGTGAATAAATCATTGCTAAATGAATGTAGCAACTTCTTATAATTTATGTAGCCTCTTTTGTGCTACAAAGTATTGAATGGAAAACTCAATGCTTTCTTTTGAAACACATTGCACAATAACAACTGAAATTTTCTTTTAAACTTCAATATATGCAATGGTTAAGCAAAGCAAAAATAAGTTGAAATCTTTTCTCCTTAAAATTAACATAAACTATTTTGGCTCTACCAATTGGAGCTGCGGGTGAAAATTGGTAACATGTGCAGACCTTTTCTTTCACTTTACTGCACAACTCCCCCTTTCAAAAACACTGCAACACTTACTATTGTTTATCAGGAACTCATATCAACAACTTCTAATTTCTCCCCCTAAGGGGTAGCTTTCAAAACATCAATCCAAATCAAAAGATGAAACTTTAGTCATCAATGGACTGATTCATTCCTTATGAATTTTAGGTTAGAACAAGACCAGTAATAACCCCTAACTTTTTCATGAGATACTCAAAAGTATCCTTAGGCAGAGGCTTAAAGTGAAAATATCTACAATCTGGTCCTTTGTAGTTACCTTGAACCCACAAACACACAAGGAAGAATATTCCTACCCTCATCTTATAACATGGGAGACTCTCTACCAAGGTTAGCACTCTAGTCCCATCGAGTAAGATAAGGCCAATGAGGCTATTTATTCCATGATCTCTAAGCATGGGGTCGTAACTTAACCCACTAATGCCATGCTAAGCCATGAAAGCAATAAAGACTATAAAAATAATATAACAAGCTCATGCCACACACACCAAACATAGCGAATCATAGAAGGCTCAAGTACGCTAGAGCTCCCAGTGTGTGAACATGGGCTCAAGATATTTTTTTTGACATAAATAGATACATACACAAGATGTAGTTGTTGATTCGATAGATTGACAATATTCATGGCCAAGTATGGCTGAATGTACAACCCAAAGGAGAGGACTAATTCACCCTCGAGAGAAAACATTATAAAACTACATTCATTTTAAACACCAACCCAAATGTTCCTATAACCCATTCCACATTATAAACATGAATCCAAAAGCATTATAGAACAAGTAGATCCAATACCCACATCAGAATCCGTAAACCAAATAGGAAACATCTCATTTCTTCTCATTAACTTGCATGATTACATCTTCTCTCTTAAGAGAGTACAATTACATAAAAAAATATACAGTACAATGGCATAGCCATGAGTATAATATACAAGTAAAATAACATAGCCCTGAATATGATACAATGACTGAAAATGTACAATAATGGATACAGTAATGGAGAGTGAGAACATCTCTAATTTGGTGCACCAATAACCTGTTCACTAGTCCCCAATGACAGTGGCAACACCTCCCAACCATGTGGACTCATAATAGACCACCCCACCATTTTTGGAGATAGTCACAAGGCCAAAACATAATTGACAAGGAAAGGGTATACAAGATGGCCAACACTCACATCAATCACAGAGTAGGCACGGAAAACAATGCATATGCCACAGTCATAGCAAAGAGATGCTCATCAAATGGAATTTTGGGTACTACTCATGACTACCAAGGTACTAGACACTAGAGTGCAGATTGGATGGGGAGTCATCATGTGTGCTCAAAGGGATGGCACCACACGAAATCAAGTACACTAGTCAATCAGATGAGGAGACTCAAACATGCCCAAATCAATGCCCCACAGATAGATAACTCAACACCCCACAAATAGATACGCCTTCTCATGTGAATCCTTAGCCTTTACAAGTGATCAGAGCCATGCACGAGGACTCAATATCCTAGACACTCATCTCATTTAATCAAACGAGGTATACTAAATTGACTGAAACACTGAAGTATAAATTTGAAATAGAAAATATGAAAAATGTGATCTATAAGAATAAAACTTTCGATGACAGTAAAATTTATTAAAAAATAGCCCCTAGTCAGTTAGATCAGTTGTGTAATAACTCCATTGACCCCAATCGGTCATGATTCACAAAGGATGCATAGAAATTCTAAGAAAAGTATGACAAATGGAATTGCAAGTCTACTCACAGCCTGAGTTTTTACATATTGTCTACCTTATTTACCAGAACAAAATAAATGTTAATAAAAAGACCTATAAAAAGGAGGTCTTAATTTTCCCTCTTCTAGTAGTTCCCTTAGATCCTTGTGTTACGTTTGACAAACAAGCATTATAGAAACTAAAACTAGAAAGTATAGTTATTGTCTCCATAACATCAGAAAACTCATTCCATTTTTTTTCTTCAAAAAGGAGATTGATAAGCTGGTGAATCATCCATCCTTATGATCATTGGAGTTCATGGTCTAGGGTAGAGAGTTTCAAGTAGTATTTTTGCAATAATGTCACAGTAGGCTCCAAACCATTATACCGTACTACAAATCTATGGTATGCAGAATATATACATTACTCACCAGTACACAGGTTGAGGTTCACTGCTCTGTATTGTGTTGATAGAAAACTACCATGTTAAGCTTGTGTGAGAAAAGAAGTTGTATAGGTTGGGAGAAAATAGATAGAAGACATTGTGAACTAGATGTCAAGCTCTTGGAAGAGAAGTTCAGACTAAGAGAAAACTGATGTTCACAAAGCACGAGCCTTTAAACATAAATGACATCAAAGATTCCAAAGTCTTGGTCTTTAAAGGAAAATCAAAATCTACCATTATCTCTAACATCATTTGTAGACAACTTCATTTTGAACACATGAAATGAGAAGGGAGCACAACCAAGGACAACAATCATTGTCTCTCTGTGTGATATCAAGAACAAAATAGAAAATAAAAAATTTAGTTTTTTTTAAGACAATAATGGGGTTTCGATTTTTCTGCTTAATGAAATTACAGAAAAGGTATTTAGCTTTTGTGCTAGAAAAACAAAGAAGTCATGCAAATACCTTTAATAGAAAGAAGATTTCCTCCACGACCTTGGATCTATTTCTCAGAAGATGATTCTTTTGTTTTCTATTCGTGCTCCCCTTCAGCTCACGTCAGATCTTTCAATTTGATATGCTCGCCTAAATGATTTGATTTCAATCATTTTCCTTTTCTTTCTCCTATGTTTTCTATTCTGTTTGATAGAATGCTTTAGAGAAATTTGGTCTCATGGAAAAAAATGAGGGCATTAGAACAGGGTGAGGATGTTCACCAAACAAAATGCAGGGGGTATTTTTGTCAGATGTTGTATCTGTAAGTGCCCATTATACATGTATACAAAATTGGAAGCATAGACAAGTCACAAGCTATTTGAAAAAAATACTAAACGAAATGTGACCTCATGCAATGGAATGATTGCAGGATGTACACAAAATGGATTTGTTGAAAAGGATTTAGAAACTTTAAGCAAATGCAACTAGCGACTATGAAGCCAGACTCCACAACCTTTCTCTTCTTGTCTTTTCTCTCTCCCACCAAACCTGTTATCGCCTCCCTTAGTACATCGCTCTGAAGCTTACTCATGGCTATTTCTTTCCTCCCCTTTAATTACTCTTTTTCTTTCCCTTTTTTTTTGGCAGAACCTATTCCAGAAGACCACACAACATCATATCCCCCCCTCTAGAGTGTCTAGTCAATCCTTAATGCTTTGATGGATGTCCATACCCTATGGCATGTCCTCTCTGCCAGAGTCACAGTAGTTGGACTCCCTCCTTTTAGCCAGAGTGCCCATACTAGGTCCATTAATTTTCTTGATCCATCCGATTGCATTTAGTTGGATAGGGATGGCAAAAAATAAATTTTCCAATACAGCCCCCTGTCAATCCCTAATGCGCTCTAGCAAAGTCAACAAAAACAAAGAGAATCATCCTCATCCCTACCCCCATCTAAAGATATTTCTGTAGCATTTAACATGTACGAACCTCTCCCCCTCAAACCCCCAAAGATATTTTCTTCTGTCATAAACCAACTCACCTACCAATAACAAGAGCCATCGAAAGGTAAGGTGAGAGTTGTTACAGGCATGAATCATTTCCCTACACCTTTTGGCTTCATAGATTATTGCCTTCTACAATTTCCATCTATTCCATTGATGTCTATTGTTATCTATGATTATTTCTATTGCATCAGACAGATGCAATCTTTGATTTGCATTGGTAAAAGACATAACATATCCACTAGCATTGACACTTTTAGATATTGTGAACATAATCGACTATTATTTACAGGTTGCATTATGATATCTTAGATGTATTATAATTGTCCCTAGCATGTATTAATACTTTCCAATTTCTTGGACCTCTATACCACTATTTTCTTTTAGCTGGTTAGGGCCTAATGTGAGATGCCCCTATATTTTCTTACCATGCTTATGTAAACATACATATAGGACATCCTACTACATTGTCTTTGGAATGAAAATGCTTGGTTTTATGGGTTTAACAAATGTTGTTTACTCCTATTGCCATGGTTACCTAGACGTCTGGCAGTATTGTTGCAACTAGAAAAATATCTATATTATACACAAATACACCCATAAAAGATTCCTACATCTACATTCTTTTATCCTCGACACAAGAACATGCATCTCAAATGCAACCAAAAACCATTGAAGCCAAACCCACAAAAATAGAGACACACAGACACTTCTATGTCTAGCTCTATTGCAAACAAAGTTATGAATCAAAAAAATCCTTATCTTCCACTCACACCATGGCTATAAATCAATACAATGCCCACCCAACAAAGGCATGCATCTACAACATCCAACTCCAATACATCCAAACAAAGAACTTTCAATCATCAAACACATATGCAAGTTTCTCTCTGTCATTTTTTGTTTGTTTGTGTAGAATGACTTTTGGTTACATGTAATTTGTAAATAATATACATGTCTCCTTGTTGACAACCATATTGTCAAACTTCCAACTGACCTTGCTACTAGGACTAAAGAGCATTTGTCAAACATTATAATTATATGAATATAATTGTTTTTTAGTGCCATAAGTTTATTGGGATAAAAAAGAATAGAGCATTTCAGAGTAACTAAAAATGTGATGCTTAGTGGACATGTTACTCCTTTGCCTATGTAAATTAGAAACTGAATAAAGATGACGACAACATACTTTATGTACATGCACTAATGTTTATACCATTATGTTTTTGTCAACCGGCACATTCCTTGTAATACTATGACTATGGGCTGCCCTTGATTCCTGTAGCTGCACCTGTAGCTTATGATTTTCTCTTCATAATGTAGAAGTATATAGTGATCATATGTATGATGAATGTACTATCCCTCTTTTGACTATTCCATTATGTAGATGTACTGATGGCATTGTAAGCTCTTCTCTGGCAGTCCTATTCACTCTACTTATGATCTCTCTTGCATACAAGACAGCTGACATGGCATTACACACAGATATAGGACTTTTTCTCATTATATGACTGTCCTATATCTGATAATATGCTTCTTAGTTGATGTGACAGTCACCTAAATGACTAATTTTTTTCCTTTATGGTTGTTTAATGTATTCAATAGCAATATTACAGCTCATTCACAAAAAAAAAGTGGTAAATACATGTTCTATTGTTGGTCCATGATGCTTCTTTGGCTGTAATGCTCTTGATGGGACTATTCTTTAGTTGATATTGCTCTGATGGTGATTGTCCTGCCTTGGAGACTGTCTCATGATGTATTAGTGTTATATTGACTTTCAATTAGAATATATTTTTCATTTATTGATCTGAAAGTTGCTTTGCTTATCTTATATTCCCCTTAAGATCAAGGGGTGGCATGCTGAGCTCAACCCTTGTGGGAGCCCATTTTTTACCACATGCTGAAATGTCCTGCATAATGAATCAACAACATGATTTTGCCTATACCCGCACAGTGAACAAACATGTTAGATAAGAATAGTGAAGCTCAGTGCTCCTACGATATTTCATTTTTTAGGCTTCCTTGAAACATTGATCTAGTGCATCATAGGCAATGTATTATATTTATGTTGATAGAGCACATAGGAAGACTCGTATCCGAAGCTTTAACAACTCTTTTCATCATGATGCAGGTTCTCTCAAGGATTGGGAGTGAGGAGGAGCAGGCTATAATGAAGGCCAACACCGAACACCAACAGACAATGATGGATATGTGTCCTCTTATTTTCTTCATTTCCTTTATTTAATCTTCATATGCATAGTACATTCTTTATGATGTGTTGGTTCATCTATTTGCATGGCTTGTGTGGGACATTTGATCTCTTTTTTCTTTCCAATGAATTCAATACTTGTACAATTCTGTGTATACTTCATTTGTAACATGAATGAATCACTGTAATGTGAATAAATCATTGCTAAATGAATGTAGCAACTTCTTATAATTTATGTAGCCTCTTTTGTGCTGCAAAGTATTGAATGGAAAACTCAATGCTTTCTTTTGAAACACATTGCACAATAACAACTAAAATTTTCTTTTAAACTTCAATATATGCAATGGTTAAGCAAAGCAAAAATAAGTTGAAATCTTTTCTCCTTAAAATTAACATAAACTATTTTGGCTCTACCAATTTGAGCTGTGGGTGAAAATTGGTAACATGTGCAGACCTTTTCTTTCACTTTACTACACAACTCCCCCTTTCAAGAACACTGCAACACTTACTGTTGTTTATTAGGAACTCATATCAACAACTTCTAATTTATCCCCCTAAGGGGTAGCTTTCAAAACATCAATCCAAATCAAAAGATGGAACTTTAGTCATCAATGGACTGATTCATTCCTTATGAATTTTAGGTTAGAACAAGACCAGTAATAACCCCTAACTTTTCCATGAGATACTCAAAAGTATCCTTAGGCAGAGGCTTAAAGTGAAAATATCTGCAATCTGGTCCTTTGTAGTTACCTTCAACCCACAAACACACAAGGAAGAATATTCCTACCCTCGTCTTATAACATGGGAGACTCTCTATCAAGGTTAGTACTCTAGTCCCATCGAGTAAGATAAGGCCAATAAGGCTATTTATTCCATGATCTCTAAGCATGGGGTCGTAACTTAACCCACTAATGCCATGCTAAGCCATGAAAGCAATAAAGACTATAAAAACAATATAACAAGCTCATGCCACACACACCAAACATAGCGAATCATAGAAGGCTCAAGTATGCTAGAGCTCCCAGTGTGTGAACATGGGCTCAAGATATTATTTTGACATAAATAGATACATACACAAGATGTAGTTGTCGATTCGATAGATTGACAACATTCATGGCCAAGTATGGATTAATGTACAACCCAAAGGAGAGGACTAATTCACCCTTGAGAGAAAACATTATAAAACTACATTCATTTTAAACACCAACCCAAATGTTCCTATAACCCATTCCATATTATAAACATGAATCCAGAAGCATTATAGAACAAGTGGATCCGATACCCACATCAGAATCTGTAAACCAAATAGGAAACATCTCATTTCTCCTCATTAACTTGCATGATTACATCTCCTCTCTTAAGAGAGTACAATTACATAAAAAAATATACAGTACAATGGCATAGCCATGAGTATAATATACAAGTATAATAACATAGCCCTGAATATGATACAATGACTGAAAAGGTACAATAATGGATACGGTAATGGAGAGTGAGAACATCTCTAATTTGGTGCACCAATAACCTGTTCGCCGGTCCCCAATGACAGTGGCAATGCCTCCCAACCATGTGGACTCATAAGAGACCACCCCACCATTTTTGGAGATAGTCACAAGGCCAAAACATAATTGACAAGGAAAGGGTATGCAAGATGGCCAACACTTACATCAATCACAGAGTAGGCATAGAAAACAATGCATACGCCACAGTCATAGCAAAGAGATGCTCATCAAATAGAATTTCAGGTACTACTCATGACTACCAAGGCACTAGACACTAGAGTGCAGATTGGATGGGGAGTCATCATGTGTGCTCAAAGGGATAGCACCACACGGAATCAAGTACACTACTCAATCAGATGAGGAGACTCAAACATGCCCAAATCAACGCCCCGCAGACAGATAACTCAACACCCCACAGAGGAATAGGCCTTCTCGTGTGCATCCTTAGCCTTTACAAGTGATCAAGGCCATGCACGAGGACTCAATATCCTAGACACTCATCTCATTTAACCAAATGAGGTATACTAAATTGACCGAAACACTGAAGTATAAATTTGAAATAGAAAATATGAAAAATGTGATCTACAAGAACAAAACTTTCGATGACAGTAAAATTTATTAAAAAATAGCCCCTAGTCAGTTAGATCAGTTGTGTAATAACTCCATTGACCCCAATCAGTCATGATTCATAAAGGATGCATAGAAATTCTAAGAAAAGTATGACAAATGGAATTGCAAGTCTACTCACAGCCTGAGTTTTTACATATTGTCTACCTTATTTACCAGAACAAAAGAAATGTTAATAAAAAGACCTATAAAAAGGAGATCTTAATTTTCCCTCTTCCAGTAGTTCCCTTAGATCCTTGTGTTACGTTTGACAAACAAGCATTACAGAAACTAAAACTAGAAAGTATAGTTATTGTCTCCATAACATCAGAAAACTCATTCCATTTTTTTTCTTCAAAAAGGAGATTGATAAGCTGGTGAATCATCCATCCTTATGATCATTGGAGTTCATGGTCTAGGGTAGAGAGTTTCAAGTAGTATTTTTGCAATAATGTCACAGCACGCTCCAAACCATTATACCGTACTACAAATCTATGGTATGTAGAATATATACATTACTCACCAGTACACAGGTTTAGGTTCACTGCTCTGTATTGTGTTGATAGAAAACTACCATGTTAAGCTTGTGTGAGAAAAGAAGTTGTATAGGTTGGGAGAAAATAGATAGAAGACATTGTGAACCAGACGTCAAGCTCTTGGAAGCGAAGTTCAGACTGAGAGAAAACTGATGTTCACAAAGCACGAGCCTTTAAACATAAATGACATCAAACATTCCAAAGTCTTGGTCTTTAAAGGAAAATCAAAACCTACCATTATCTCTAACATCATTTGTAGACAACTTCATTTTGAAAACATGAAATGAGAAGGGAGTACAACCAAGGACAACAATCATTGTCTCTCTATGTGATATCAAGAACAAAATAGAAAAAAAAAAAATTAGTTCTTTTTAAGACAATAATGGGGTTTTGGTTTTTCTGCTTAATGAAATTACAGAAAAGGTATTTAGCTTTTGTGCTAGAAAAACAAAGAAGTGATGCAAATACCTTTAATAGAAAGAAGATTTCCTCCACGACCTTGGATCTATTTCTTAGAAGATGATTCTTTTGTTTTTTAATCGTGCTCCCCTTCAGCTCACGTCAGATCTTTCAATTTGATATGCTCGCCTAAGTGAATTGATTTCAACCATTTTCCTTTTCTTTCTCCTATGTTTTCTATTCTGTTTGATAGAATGCTTCAGAGAAATTTGGTCTCATGAAAAAAATGAGGGCATTAGAACAGGGTGAGGATGTTCACCAAACAAAATGTAGGGGGTATTTTTGTCAGATGTTGTATCTATAAGTGCCCGTTATACATGTCTACAAAATTGGAAGCATAGACAAGTCACAAGCTATTTGAAAAAAATACTAAATGAAATGTGACCTCATGCAATGCAATGATTGCAGGATGTACACAAAATGGATTTGTTGAAAAGGATTTAGAAACTTTAAGCAAATGCAACTAGCGACTATGAAGCCAGACTCCACAACCTTTCTCTTCTTGTCTTTTCTCTCTCCCACCAAACATGTTATCGCCTCCCTTAGTACATCGCTCTGAAGCTTACTCATGGCTATTTCCATGCCCCCCTTTTGTTCTCCTCTCCTCCCCCTTAATTACTCTTTTTCTTTCCATTTTTTTTGGCAGAACCTATTCCAGAAGACCACACAACATCATATCCCCCCCTCTAGAGTGTCTAGTCAATCCTTAATATACATGTCTCCTTGCTGACAACCATATTGTCAAACTTCCAACTAACCTTGCTACTAGGACTAAAGAGCATTTGTCAAACATTATAATTATATGAATATAATTGTTTTTTAGTGCCATAAGTTTATTGGGATAAAAAAGAATAGAGCATTTTAGAGTAACTAAAAATGTGATGCTTAGTGGACATGTTACTCCTTTGCCTATGTAAATTAGAAACTGAATAAAGATGACCACAACATACTTTATGTACATGCACTAATGTTTATACCATTATGTTTTTGTCAACCTGCACATTTCTTGTAATTAGAATAATATATACAAATCTCAGTCATATATGCAAATTCTCCATTTCTATAGGCATAGATTTGACCAATGCTTTAGCATTTCCAAATTTGTCTATATATCAAATAAATTTCTTGGATTCACATTACACTTATTAAGCAAATTCCATTCCTGCATATCCAAATTATCAAATACTTCACTTGTGTATACATTCCATGATGATAATATGCCTTCTCACAATAATGCATATATACTAAGCAAGAATGTATCATGTGATTCTCAAATTCATTACATTAGTATACCTAGTGATGGTATATAATTTTATAGATGTCATAGGTTAATGTGATTTAAATGAATTATCTCCTCAGATGATGACAAATATTCTCAGCAATTCCTACACCACGTGACAATAGCTTATCCCTTAATGATAATTCATTAGCTTATAATGTAGACTTCATTAATGCTTTATTGCCCTATCCTTTGTTGCATGAAGACATCAAGCCCTGGCAAAGATAAAATGATTATGGCTACAAATAATATTAATGATATTTAAGAACAACTTGAAGAAAGCATTAGAAATCTATAGAAAACATTTCTATAGATAATTGCGGAACAGTAACGTGCAAAGAATTTATTATTAGTTGCTCCTGCAAAACCTAGTCAATAACTTGACTAGATCTGAAAGAATTTGATTATATAAATAAATATGACTATGGGACCTCGAATTCTAGCCTGGTTCACGGCATTACATTGCTTGTATTCCAAGCGACGGAGATAGGGCTTCTTACGCTGTATACAGGAGAGCTTGAAACCCACGTAATTGAGCCTTGAGAAACCGCTGATCCTTTAGCATTCGTTTTGTTCAGTACGAATGTTACGTTGTAACTCTTCTTCTCCATCACTGCCCCGAATGATAAGGAGGTTGGATTCACGCTCACCTCCACTCCTCTGGGAGGAACAATGTTGACGCTGTATGTGGATTTGGCTGCTCCAACATTAGTTACGCTTCTTCTCAAGGTAACAGAATTTAGCTTATTAAAAACCAGAGAGAAGGACGGATAATTGAGGTTGCCCGGGAGGGTGCTTTCATCATTGGTAGGGCATACAACATTTTTGTTTAGGATCATCCGAATCTGAGATGCTGTGTAGTTTAGCCCACACAGAAAAGGAACATAATCTTGGGCAGTAAGGTCATAGATAAGGCCTGGATCTGCTGCTCTTTCGGGATTTATCTGTCCAGCGCCTGTAGCGAAAATGTCTGCCGGTGCGTATTTCTTTCCAGCATCAAGAATTGGCCCGCCTTTCTTATCGAGGTGGTCTGCCGTGGTGATGATGGCAGACTTAATGGCCGCAGGGCTCCACTGCGGATGAGCGTTTTTAAGCAAAGCAGCCACCCCGCTCACATGTGGAGTGGCCATTGACGTGCCATACATAACGTTGAACATTACTGTTCTCTCATCATCAGGCAAAGTCGACGGACTAAGATCCAAAGGCCAAGCTGCCAGGATGCCAAATCCAGGAGCGATTACGTCGGGTTTCAGAATTTCTGGACTGATTTCGCTGGGGCCACGGGACGAAAATGAGGCCACCGCGGGCGCTGAAATATTGTTAGCAGCACCAAAGACAGTGCCCTGGAACTGAATGGCCGCCGTGGGAGTCATTGTAGAAGTCATATAGGCTTCCAGGGCAAGTCCTGCCTTATAACCAAGGGTTATTGACGGCAAAACCTGAGCATATACTAGGATTTCCTCCCCGGCAGAGTTATCGTTAATGAATATCACGCCCGCCCCTCCGGCCTCTAGAACAGCTTCTCCCCGCGCCACTGATTCTATAGGATCGCCTCTTATGCACACCACAAGCTTTCCTTTTATCCGCTTTAAATCGGTTGCCTTTAAATCCAGAGCGTTTATCCCACACAAGTTTCCCTGCACAAGGCTCAATTCTGAAGTCTGGTTGTTCATGCCGTCGAAGAGTGACTCACCATACAGAATTGTTCCGTCTCCCAGCCTGACATTTGCAACGAAGTGTCTGTCCATGGAGCTGGCGCCCACCGTCATCATCCAAGGCGCGCCGTTCTCAAGATAAGAAGGCTTCGCCCGGCCACCGTTTCCGGCCCCACAGCTCACGAAAATGCCTTTCTCCATCGCACGGAAGGCCCCAATGGCAATTTCGTCGTTATAATACGACTGCGGACCTGCTCCAAGAGAGAGCGAGAGCACGTCCACGCCGTCTGAAATGGCCGCGTCCATCCCCTTCAGAACATCAGATGTCATGCAGTCATTTTCATAGCAAACCTTGTAAACCGCAATATGAGCAGCCGGCGCCATCCCCTGCGCGGTTCCTTGTGCGTTGCCAAAAAGTCCGGCATTGGCAACGGGGTTTCCTGCGGCAGTCGATGCAATATGAGTGCCGTGTCCATCCGCGTCCCTTGCCGAGCTGATGTCTATGAAATTTCTTGCTCCGATGAGTTTGTTGTTGCAACTGGACGCATTGAAATCTTCTGAAGTCTGGCAGATTCCCTTCCACCGAGAAGGCACGGCACCGATTTGGGGGTCCGGCTTAAACGAAGGGCTCTCTGGCCACACACCGCCGTCCAGTATCCCAATTATGATGCCCTTGCCCGTGTTGGATCTTGGCCACAGTCCCTGGCGGGGATCCAGTCCCAGAAACTTTGCGGAATACGTTGTCTGCAAGTGCAGCGTCCTATCAGGATGTGCATCTATGAAACCTGGGATTTCTCTCATCGCCTCCATTTCAGACGTTGTTAATCGGGCGGCAAATCCAGTAATAACATTCTCATACGCGTGCACTAGATTTGCATGAGAAGCTCCTTCTCCTTCTGCATCTGCTGCTCCTGTTTTGGGCAGAAACGATAAATACCATTTCTTGCGCTCGTCAAAGCTACGTAGGCTCATATCTGGTTTCTCGACATGAACGATATAGATCTGCGATTCTTGGCTTTCCTCTGCAGAAACAACTGACTCGTTCATAATTAACATGGTCATTATCACTACAAACAGGATGAAGTTCTTCACATATTCACCGCATGATCTTCTTCTCAGAATGCCCATCGTTGCTGGTTGAGCAAAATTCACCCGACTGTATAGCATTCCAATCTTTGCCTCTGGTACTTATGGGTAAAAAAAACTTGTAATCTGTTCATAACACACCAACCTTCCCTAGTCCATCCCCTGGCTGTTAGGATTACGACATTGGCCGTCTCCTCAAAATTCCATTGATTCGCTGGCCATAAGGCATGCACGTCACGAGCTTTTTCTGTTTTTTTGTTTCAACTTGCAACTCTTATGGTACCTTGTCTTGCATCAATGCGGTTCATCTCAGTGATGTCTTTAGTGCTTTTGTTTTTAGAATATTATTGTTGGAATATCTTTTCTGTTTTACACATATATTTTTAGAGAAATAAAACACATTGGAATCAATGGTATCTCACTGAAATTACATTTTCATGTCTTTAGTGCTTTTGTTTTTACAATATTATTATTCTCCCATATCTTAGGATTCAAGAAATATATATTTTCTATTTTTCACATATATATTTTTAGAGAAATAAAATGCATTGAAATCAATAATATCTCACTGAAATTATATCAAACTATATTTGGGTATGTATGAAATAATGAGATATATTAGTTAAATTAGAAAATAGATATTACAATTAGGGTTTACTAGAAAATAGATATTATAGTTAGGGTTTACTTTAAAGTTGATGTAGTGTAGATTAATTGGTGTGATGCTAAAACAAAGACCTATAAGCTAAGAACTTTTATTGTGTTTTAGATTATAGAGTTGAAAAGGTTCAAGTTTAAGAATTTGAGATCATATAACACAATTATGTTTCCATGATCCAATCCAAGTGATGTAATGTTGTCATGATATTATAGTTGTGTCCTGGATGCAAATAAATAATTCATACTTGATGTATATATGAGTAAGGAAAATTGTTTGCGAACATATTGTGCTAGGATTCAAGTATGCAACCTCTTAAACCCTTTGTTAGGGCCCTTGGATTAAGTCAACAACAATAAAAAGAGATAAAGGTTGGTAGTCGATGCCCATGTGAGTGGTGGCAATGGATTTCACTAAGTTGATCATTGAATGTTGTTGAAGCCCAATGCAAGGATATGAATGGTTGTATTTGATAGTTGGCTTTGTAGAGTTCTTTGACAATGAATGTTGATTTCTCAATCTTTGATTGTTGTTGATGCTCAATACTAGCAAATGAGGACTAGTGATTTTTTCTTGTAAAAGGATAAATGATCTTTGTTCCTTCAATACTTTTGTAAACATGTATTATGATCATCTTAAAGTGTCCAAAGTTAAAGAATACATAACCCTAGGAAAACAATTCATTTTTCTTGCACATACAATGATGGTTAATGGTCAAATCATTGGATTGCTAGTCTTAGAAAGAGGGAATTTGAAATTTGGAGACAATAGACAAGATTGTGCCTACAATATAATCTAGGGGTTATAATCGAATGTGTGGTTCAATCTAAGATGGGAAAAATATTGAGAATTAGGTCAAATAGGTTTTGATTCAAGAGATGTTGCATATTAGAGTGTTAGGTTTAGGATTGGGGTGAATGAGCATACCAAAAGATCTAGAAATTATGTAGTAGAATCACACAGCAAAAACATCCATGCAAAGTGGTGTAAAATAAGAGGGGTAAAATATTTAAGGTTATGCATTTTCCCCCTCTACATTTTGTCCCCACTGTAGTTTGTGAGCAATACTAAGTATGCATACGTTCCAAAGAAAAACAAAGAAAATATGGTAAAAAGGGCATGAAGTTTCTAGATCCAAAAAATCTAAGCAACTAATTCAAGTGTGTGTCACCTACAAATATATATCAAATTTGAGTCTGGGTCCACTTACCTCATGTTATTATAAAAAGTATATGTGGGAAATGTCATTAATATAATGAATATTTATTTTTAATACAGGATGAAATTTTTGGGAGTGGGTTTGTTTACTCCTAGTTATTCTAAATTGTATAGGAAAATGTAGATGGTATATAAGGAAATAAAGTGCTCTCTACAACTAATTTATATGTGAAGACTATTTTAATTAATAATAACTAAAATTGGGCCTAGATAGATACATGTAAATGATAAGATTGAGAGGTTAGAATGACTCAACTATGTTTCAACTTCTTCTTGGTCAATGACAAATTTTTTTTTGTGTACCATGCTCAAAAATAAAGATATGAATTGTATGTCTGTAAATTTAAACCCTTGTATTTGTTCTCCCTTAGTTGTTTCTATACCTAAAAATACGGTAGTGGTGAAAAGCACCTTGGGGATCTATTGTGTTAACATTAAAGGTTTAGAAGTTCCTTGTTGATAGGTAAAACCTATTTTTTGATCTATAATGATTAAATATGTGTTAAGTAAATGATGCCAAAACCCAAGTTGTTGATGTGATGTAATTATTAATGTAATGACGACACAAATGCTATATGATGCTGTATGTTATGATCCAATAAGACTCTTTGATAATCTAATCATCAAATAATTGTTTGGGACTATCCTTAAAAGATGCATCAAACCAAAACAACACTTTTCACTTTGTTTGTTTGGTTGCAGGTTTTCATTTACTAGTTAGTTGTAGAAGAAGCTACCACATTTCATCACAACTTGATATTTAGCTTCATAATTTTGGGAGATTGTTTTACATTGATATATAGATTCCATGTCCATGTTTGAGTAGAATTGGATGAATAGAATGACATAATTTCCTCTCATTTCCTCTCATTTCATTCAACAACAGGTATCTCCAACTTAATGCATCAACCACTCTATTTGATTTCCCACTTCTATGTTTCAATACAAATAAATAACTTTGAAGAAATTCTACTCACTTTCCATGATTTTAACTAAGCTTACCTTGGTTGTTTATAAATTGTAATAGATGATGATTGATGTACAAAATAAACTCCTTTGGTAGCAAGTATTGTCACCACTTCTTAAGAGCTTGCACAATGGCATAGAAATCTTGATCATACATGGAGTACTTCCTCTTTGCTTCATTCAATTTCTCACTGAAATATGCTATATGTCTACCCTCTTAACTCAAGACTCCTCTAATCACTATCCCACTTACATCACAATCAACTTGGAACACTTTACCAAAATCGGGGAGTGCTAACACAAGCTGTTCCATCACTTTATCCTTCAAAATTTTGAAACTTCTTTCAGCTCCATCTGTCCACACAAATTCCCTCCTATTACCCTTCATAGTTTCCATAATAGGAGCACATATCCCATTAAAATTCCTTATGAATTTCCTATAGAAGCTCACTAGTCCATGGAAGCTTCTTGCTTCAAATATACTCCTTGGCGAAGGCCAATGTACAATCACTTTTACCTTTTCTGGATCCATTTTCATACCACTTTTAGAAATAACAAAACCCAAATACACTAACTCTTCTTTCATGAAGCTACACTTTTTCACATTCACTAACAACTTCTCCTCTTTGAGTCTTTGCAAAATTGCCCTAATATGTTCGAAATGCTCTTCTTTTGTTTTATTAAAAACCAAAATATCATCCAAATACACGATTACAAACTTACCAAGGAATGGTTTTAACACTTCATTCAATAGCCTCATGAAGGTACTTGGTGCATTTGTTAAGCCAAATGGCATCACCATCCACTCATACAATCCATCCTTTGTTTTGAAAGTGGTATTCCACTCATGTCCCTCTCTTATGCAGATTTGATGGTACCCGCTCTTCAAGTTAATCTTAGTGAAGTATTTAGCCCAACTCAAACAATCCATCATATCATCTATCCTTGGCAAGGGAAACTAGTACTTGATAGTTATCTTGTTTATGGCTCTTGAGTCCATACACATCCTCCATTCACCATCCTTCTTTGGTGTCAACACCGCAGGAACAACACATGTGGACTCAAACTCTCTCTAATCAGCCCCTTATCTAACAACTCTTGCACTTGCCTATTTATTTGTGCATTCTCCATAGGCGTCGTTCTATATGGTGCTTTGTTGAGCAAGATTGCATTGGGAAACAAATCCATACAATGACTTATGCTCCTCATTGGTGGCAATCCATCGGGTAGTTCCTTCATCATTATGTCATCATACTTCTTCAAAATTTTCTAAATTTTGTTTGATATTTCATCATTTTCTTTTGTTGTCCCAACCACTGAAATCTTTGGTACTATGGAAAAACATGTTCCTCATTCCTTCCAATCTTTCAAAAATTGCTTACCGAAAACTAAACAAACCTTGGAGCTAATTCCCACTTCTTTTTCTCTTTCTTGAATTGGATTTAGTGTATATTCTTTGCCATCTTTTGTAATTTGGTATGTATTTGTCCAACCATCATGGACAGATCTTCGATCAAATTGTCAAGACCTTCCCAAAAGTAGATGACATGCATCCATTAGCATTACATCACACATTATTTCATCCATATATCTTCCAATCTAAAAACTCACAAAGCATTGCTCACGTACCGTCAAACTATGATCTTTTTGCAACCATGAAACTTGGTACATGAGCTGGGATGTTTTAATCTTTTCAACTTCACATTTTCCACCATCTCTTCAGATACAATATTATCTATGCTACCTCTATCCACTATAACTTTGCAACACTTGCCACCCACTTTTCATCTTGTTCTAAACAAACTTCTTTTTTTTATTGGCTCCAACTTATTCTTTTCATGATTGATCAAAATCCTTTTGAGCATGAGAGACTCTCCATCTTCGGGCCCTCCTCCATGATTTGGTGCATCCATTCTTTCATTTTCAGCCTATGCTACATGAACCCTTGCTTCCTTTCCTTTGCCATTATTTTTTTGTATTTGTGGGCACTCAGATTCTCTATTTCCTTGCTCACCACATTGGAAGTATGTATCTCCTCTTCCCTAGAGGATTCTCCTCTTTGTTTTTTTTCACTCCCACATGTGATGAACTTGCATCATCTTGTTTATTTTGGAAGCCTCTACCACTGCTATTTTAGCCTCTTCCTCTTGAAAATCTGCCTCTACCACGGGAATGATGTTGTTGAACATTTCTTGCAAGTTTCTCTTCTGCTTTCAAGGCATATTAATATGCCTCTTCAACACTATTCACCCACAACATACTCATTTCATCTTTAATAGAATTATGGAGACCATTGATATACCTTTAAACTTTTTCTAAGTCATCATCCACATGTCCAGCCTGGATGCTCAACTGATAAAACTCCTCAGTATACTCTTGCACATTCTTCTCTTTTTGCTTCAAATTTTGCAGCCTCTTGAACAAATTCAGTTGGTAATCTGCTAGAAAAAAAATTGCTTTTAGCTTCATCACCATTGTTTCCTATGTCTTGATCTTCTCCTTGTAATTTCTTCTTCTTTCAAGTTGCACATGATCCCACCACATGAAAGCGTGTCCCTTCAATTTTGAACCAACATATTGTTGAAAAGCGCAATACAACTGAGAGGGGGAGGTGAATCAATTGTAACCAATATTTCAAAACAATTTACACATCCACCAATTAACACTAAATTTGTATCTTAACCATGAAAGCATGAAAACAAAAACTTAAATACATTCTCACATTCAACACATGAGACACCAAATATTTTACGTGGAAAACCCCATAGAGGAAAAACCACAGTGACTATTAGCTCACAATATAATATGTTATAACAATATTAAAAATCAGAGGCTCACTACCTTAGGGCTCAGTACCCAAAATGCTCACTACAAATGAAGAGGCTCACTACCAATGGGGTGGCTCACTGCTGGTGGGTGGTTCACTACCAAATTGGTGAACTGATATAGTAGCATCTACACTATGCCAAGGTTCAGTTCTATTGAAGCACAATAGGTATCCTCTACTCTGCTGTTCTTTTACACTTAACACTTATCTCTTCATTTTTGCATCCTGATACAAATTCATTACTTCATTACTTCATTACAAGTATTTATACAATTCATCAACCTTGGGATGATCATCAAGGTCGACATTACAATCATCAACCATTGGAACAATCTTCACACTAAAATAGGTCTAAACCTAAACAGATTTTCAGAGGAAAAGAATGAATGTAGATTACATAACTTCTTAGTTGGGACTCAAATGTAATCTTCTACACTACATCATGCTTCTACAATCTCCAATGCATAACCACAAGTAGTCAAAACAACCGAGTCAGCTAGAACTGGTGTTAACACTAAGATGTTTGAGAACACGCTTCATGCATGATCTAGATTACACTTTGCAGACCAATCAAAAGGTAGGAACACAATCTAGATACTCCCACAAGCATGTTACAATCACCAAGGACATCTGTGCAACCTCTTAACACTTTATCCATAAGATTCTTCAAACTGGAGAACTTGAACATTACTATCAACCACTGTCATAAATGAAAGATCACTTGCGGATCACCAAATTACGAACCATTTGAACTAAAGGCACGTATCATCAACACAAGATTAATTCCAGAACCACAGACTATAATACTTCAATGTGGAGGAATGCAGAGTAAAATACATTCTCACTATCACCACTAAATACACAGAAAATAGTTTATATTCTGGTGAATAGAACTCGCTCAAATCTTCACACTGGAGGCTGAAACTTGAAACATAGCATCTTTAGACATCCCTTAACATTACTTCTAATCCGCAGACAAAGATATTCAATCTACAGAAAAAGTGGAGAAAAACATTATACTGTTTTGGCAGATAGCTCTACTATTCTGCAATAGTACTTACTTCTCAACCAATTCCTTTAATGCTTACCTTATGTGTTGACATAAATGAATACACTTACTACTCATACTTGCAACAATCTCTCCCTTTTTCATTGATGGCAAGATATGATGTGAAAAACTATGAAGACATATAATCCTGCTTTGCTTCTTTGCTCCCCCTCACTTGATACTTTCTTTGTCTGCAACTTTCTTCTTATGTTCTTCACATGAACTTCTCTCCCCTTTAACATCAATGGAAAAGGGTGTTGTCAATCAGGATTGCACCCTAGGTAAGATTTGGCTTAACTATCCTATTGAAACAAGGAAATACTCTCAGGTTGTGGGTGACCTATGGTGATAATGAATCTCCAGAGCGAGCTGGTTCCCCTGGCAAATCACCTAAACTACAAAACTTTCTGAGGAAAAGGGTTTAGAAAGATTACTTGAAATGAAATCCTAAAACCTAATGGGTGATGCACTAGAACATTATGGATCTATTCACTAATTTAACTAAAATGATGCAATACATAAGTAATTTGCATGAAAGTTTGAAAGCTAGAGGTTTGCATGAAGGACAAATAGAATTTTTATCACAACTTCAAGCCACTAACCAGGTTAAACATAACACACAACCTGCATTACATGAAACTTCCCCATTCAAGCTTGCAACAACAAGACATAGAAAAGGATTCGAAAGTTGAATCAAAATTAAACATCAAATTATTAATTTCAAAATGAGGTAGAAAAATAAAAGAGGAGAACACTATTGTTTTTAATGATCTAAAAGGAGCTGCATAATACTTTTTTAAAATCCAAGTTACAAATCAAGGCTTATAAAACTCTTTGCAAGTAGTCAATAGAGAAAGAAGCAAATATGAACTGAGAAAAACTAAGTCTTTCTCCAACTTCTATCTCCAAAATGTTTCCAATAGAGAGAATGCAAAAAATTGAGCAAAAAATCTCCCCCAAAATAGCAATCTCAATCTATTTTCGAGCTCAAAAGAAAAGCCTCAAAATTAGTGCTCAAACTGCCTCCAAACTGAGTGAAAAAGATGGCAAGATTCCCTCCAAAGCAAATCCACCCCAAAAGACCTAAAAATGAGGCTTTCACTGGTTGTAAACTGAAATAGAAATTCCAGTTTGCCCATCTTTTCTCTATTTCACCCAAAAGACTTGGAAAAAATAGGAAAGCATATCTAACTACCTTTTAAAAAAAAAATTAGCAAATACTAAGGCAATTTATAAAATATTACCTTAATATTGTTTTACAATATCTTGCAATTTTAACTTATATAATAGAAAGACTCCAGAAAGCTTGAGTCATGGTCCCATCTCATTTTGCTTTATTTTCTTGATTTTTACAATAATGCTTGAGGGAAAAATATGCTTTTGATTTAAATCTTGCCAAGTATTGTATATTTTCCTTCTCAGGCTTTTTGATTTTCTATAAGGATCACGAAATATCCTAAGGCACAATAAGTTTGAATTTTTCCAGAAAGGTTGTAAAATAAATCTAAGGAATAAAGCCTAGGTATATATGCAAAGTGAAAGATAATATCTTGAAGGTATTAATAGATGTATTTGATTTTTTTTTTAAATGTCATAAAAAACCCCATTCAAATTAGGGCAAGTATGAGCCCTAAAACAAAACACAAGCCCTAATTTTTGGCCTCATTTCACACTTCATTTTTTGGGAAAAACTTGCTCTGCCAGGCCGCCACCATTAGGGTTTGATCTTGAAGCTCAAACCTTCCATTTTCTTGCCCCTTCTAAGAGATTCTCTTGAAGATTCCTGAAGGAAAATATAGAGGTAAGTCATTTGGCACAAATCTGGACAATGTTCTACATTTTGAAGCATTCTTGGGCTCTATTGGCCATGGCCATAACTTTTTTCTGATGCATTTTGTGTCTTCAATTTTTGTTGATGCTATTTTCTTGTTTTGAGGCTGCCATTGAAGTATTTATGAAGCTTGATAGCAAGGGTATGAATGTATCTTCCTACAACAAGCAATGGGTAATCTCTTCATTATTCAAATCTATGCACTATCTTTCTTCTTCTGTTGATAGAAGCTCCAATCGAGCATGATAATAAATGTATTCTATGAAAGAATCATGGAAACTTCTATGCATTTTCCCCATTGAAGTTCATGACTGAACTGTCTTGTTCACACTCATAAATTAGAAAATGATGAAGGGTAAATATTATTTCTATGTACATGTGTTGAGCTAGGGTTTTAGAAGCCCGTGACTTCTTGCCCTCATGAAATAGCCGCCATTATCACCTTTCTATTTTACTGTGTCTTCTTTCCTTCAAGTATAGCCATATTCTCACCATCAATCAACTTAATCTCTGCATTTTCCTTTAAATCATCCTTCTCATTGTTAGCTCTTGAGGCTCCATCATTTTTGAACTCCAAAAAAATGTATTGCCTTCATATGCTTTCTTTCTAAATTTTCTCGAATTTGTTGAGATTTTATGTCTCTTGGATGGCATGCTTGCTCCTCTCATCTATTGTTATTCTTTTATTTTATAAGTGGCTGAAGCAATAGGTACACTTACCTTAAAACATGGGATTTGAATGATTGTAGGTCTAGTACTGAAACTACCCATATAGTTGGATCATTTTGGTTTCTAAGCATCTCTTGTATCCTGAAGACCGGTTGCAAATCAGTGTATGACCTGTTCTCACCTTTTGATATATGGCATTCTCTTCCTGTATTGACTATCCCAACTTTATCAATGCCTACTCTTTATGGACTGCACTTCACACCTCTTTCATTTTCATTTGCATTGATGACTATCACCCATCCTCTTCATTAGCTGTGTAAGGTGTTGCCAACATCTTGTATATGATTGTCCCTCCTTCCTTTCTATGGCTTTATCTTTTATATTCTATCTAGAGTGATGATACTCTCATGATAGTGGCTGGGTATAAAATTTATTTGAGACTTCATAAAACCTCTTTTCTCTAAAATGTGGAATAGTCATAAATAGGATGCAAGTACCAATAGTTTAAAAATAATGAAGTATATGAAAAATGGAGCTAGCACAAAATACCATGATTGTGGGCTACCTTTGATTCCTATAGCTGCACCTGTAGCTTGTGATTTTCTCTTCATAATGTAGAAGTATATAGTATTCATATGATGAATGTACTATCCCTCTTTTGACTGTTCCATTATGTAGATGTACTAATGGCATTGTAAGCTCTTCTTTGGTAGTCCTATTCACTCTACTTATGATCTCTCTTGCATACAAGACAACTAACATGGCATGACACCATGACACACAAATATAAGATTATTTCTCATTATATGATTGTCCTATATCTGATAATATGCTTCTTGGTTGATGGGACAGTCACCTTAATGACTGATTTTTTTCCTTTATGGCTGTTTAATGTATTCAATAGCAATCTTACACCTCATTCACAACAAAAAATGTAGTAAATACTTGTTCTATTGTTGCTCCATGATGCTTCTTTGGATGTAATACTCTTGATGGGGCTGTGTTTTAGTTGATATTTCTCTGATGGTGATTGTCCTACCTTGGAGACTGTCTCATAATGTATTAGTGTTATATTGACTTTCAATTAGAATATGTTTTTTATTTATTGATCTAAAAGTTTCTTTCGTTGTCTTATATTTCCCTTAAGATAAAGGGGTAGCATGCTAGGCTCAACCCTTGTGGGAGCCCATTTTTTACCACATGCTGAAATGTCCTACATAATGAATCAACAACATGATTTTGCCTATATACCTGCACAGTAAACAAACATGTTAGATAAAAAGAGTGAAGCTCAATGCTCCTGTGATATTTCATTTTTTAGGCTTTCTTATATACATATGTTTGTTGATCTAATGCATCATAGGTAATGTACTATATTTATGTTGATAGAGCACATAGGAAGACTCGTATTTGGAGCTGTAACAACTCTTTTCCTCAAGATGCAGGTTCTGTCAAAGATCGGGAGCGAGGAAGAGCAGGCTGCAATGAAGGCCAACACTGAACACCAACAGGCAATGATGGATATGTCTCCTCTTATTTGCTTCATTTCCTTTATTTAATATTCAGATGCATAGTACATTCTTTATGATGTGTTGACTCATCTATTCCCATAGCTTGTGTAGGACATTTGATCTCTCTTTTCTTTCCAATGAATGCAATACTTGTACAATTATGTGTATACATCATTTGCAACATGAATGAATCATTGTAAAGTTAATAAATCATTACTAAATGAATGAAGAAAATTCTTATAATTTATGTAGCCTCTTTTGTGCTGCAAAGTATTGAATGGAAAACTGAATGCTTTCTTTTGAAACACATTGCATAATAACTGGTGACTAAATTTTTCACACCGTTTCAAAACTTTCAATGGGTGTCATTCTTGTGGCTATTTGTTTCTATTCAGTGGGATATAAAGCTACCACTAAGGATCTAAGCATAGCCTTTATCAACTGGTGCCCTCCCATATGACTTCAAGTATAGCCTACCGAGGGGCTCAGCCTTGCCAAAAGGGTGCATAGCTTCGTAGGAGCAGCCAATTGATGATGAGACACACTATAATGAAAAACAACTAACATAGCCCCTATGGAGATCATTAAATGGTGATTGTTTGAAGGTTGGTCATTCATCGAATGCAAAGGCATTTCGTACGATAAATGTTGTGCATTTATAGAGAAAAAATTTCTTCTTGTATACTTGTAGCTATTGTGAGGGATTATATACACGCACTTAGAACTCTTTGTGCATCAAGAAGGATGGGCCGCCACTATAACATGAGGCATATCATATCAAAATAAAGCTCAGCCAGCTCATACAGAGGAAGTCATCTTTTCTGGAATCAAAGATCAAGGCACAACCAATCAAGAGGCACATTGCCCGAAGAGTCACATGGATCAATCAAGTCACAGATAGTCTTAGGAAATATAAGACAAAGGCTCAGTCATTTCAAATATAGGCATAAACCTAGACTCGAAGGCACAACCAGTAAGAGATATGGTGCTCAGCTATGATCTATAAAGTTCCATGCAAGAATAGGATTGAGAGAGAGCGCAGTCTGATGAGGCATATAAGGTGAATCTAGTGGCACCGGTTTATGACTGAATGTCATAGCTTTTAAATATGAAATGAGGGTGTCTAGCATGAAGTGGCATAGCATTCCAAGTAATGGCACTGTCTAAAATGGCACTCAGGCAGCATACTAGAGGGTCATGTTTGAAAGAGGTGCATATTTAATAGGGAGACCTAGCGATTCAAGAGCCTAGGCTAAGCCTTATGGAAATCAAAGATACATTCAATATAACTCCACACAGCCATATGATGGCACAGGCCATCGTGAAGGTGCATAGCTACGAATGAGGTTCGGCCTTTCAAGTTTATGACACTAGAAGTTAGAGGAAAGATGGCACGATTCACCAAATGAAGCCCAGCCAGCGTTCACAAGAGGATGCCATCTTAAATGAGGTGCAACATTTCAAGCTCGGTGTTATCACTTAGACACAAGAATCCAAGGCTGAGAAAGGGCAATAAAGTTAAAGCTTGAGCCAGTTACAATGGTGATCAAATTTTCTCACCATTTTGTGACTTTCAAATATGTGTCAGTTTTGTGGCTCTTTGTTTCTTTTCTTGTTTCTGTTATTACAAGGACATCATAGAAACTTCAGTGCAGTGATATTTCAAAGGCATGGTCCCATACAAAATGATGGCAGATTGGAGAATTTGGAGTCCGGCAATGAAGATCCAAACAAGTCCCGCAACATTATGGACTCAGACATGAGGATATTGAGTATGTCACTTGATCAATCAAAGACACAATAAAGATAAATGAGGATCGGTCATTAAGTATGTAGAAGCATCAAAATCATGGCGGCTCTTCTTAAAAGGATAAAGGAAATAATAGAATGAATGTATGTTAGGGTTTTTTGAATGCAACAAATTGGACGCCATAGGATTATTTTCAATCCAATGGTGCGGAACTCACCAAATGTCACAACCCGCGGTAGTTAAAAGTAGCTCAAAATGATGCGGAAGGAGACACGTGGTGCAGTTCGCACATAGGAGATGCAAATTTTTCACTTCATTTAATTAAATGCAATGTGTTATGGGATTTTTAAGAGAGTCTTTTATTAATTCATATGGTGGGTCCCTCATGAAATGAAGTCACAGGAATAAAAGTTAAAGCCACAAAAATTAAATAAGCCACTGTATTTGTTTTATGAAAGAAACTCAAGAGCCAGCGGAAGGAACCACGTGGAGACACCTGCAGCAATGAGAAGAATAGAAAAAATGAAGCGGAGAAGGGCACGTGGCTGCAGCAGAAGGCAGAGAAGAGTTAAAAGAAAGTTCAGTGGAAGCAGCCACATGGTGCAACCCGCGCATAGGGAACTTAAATTCTTGTTTCATTTAATTAAATGCATCAAATGTGTCACGGGAAATTAAGAGGCTGAGGCTTTAATATAAAGTTCTTATTATATTAAATGGTGGGGCCCTTTTTCTTATGAAGCTGAATATTTTATTTAAGTTGCATTATGATTCACAGGAGTATTTAGGCAAACACTTGAGAAACTTTAAATGAAACAAAGAAACTTGCGGAAGCTGACACATGTCAACACCTGAGAGTTTCAGAAAGCAAGTTAAGAAGCAGCTCGGAGAAGGCCGCATGTAAGCTGTGGAAGGAAAATTGAAAGAGTTTCAAAATTCAGCGAAAGCAACCACGTGGTGGAGTTCACACACAGGAAGAATTACATGTTTCATTTTATTTCATTAAATGCAATGTTTCAGGATTTTTTAAGAGAGTTTGTTATGAATGAAATAAATGGTGGGCCCTCCTTTTAATAAGTGACACTTATTAAAATATATCTTTCTCATATTTTAAAATCACAGGAGAGCAAGCTACAGGATGCGACAGGAGTCCTCTTTCTCACACAGATATTTTTCCAGCCATGGAGAAAATAGAAAGACATAGTTCAGTTTCAAATGCTGGATTTGGTGCCAGATTTTGCAGATTCAGTTACGGATTTTCAGAGGCCGTTGAGAATTTGTTGAGATATTCAGGCTATAAATACAGATCCATCAGTGTCATTGAAGGAAGTGAAAAAAGAAGGTTCTTCTTCAAATATGTTCAGAGTTCTACATTCTACAGATTAGAGAGTCAGAACAGCAACAGAGTTTCTTCTTGCCTTTGCAGTGTCTTTTCATGATGAATGCAACAGTTATTTTTGTGTAGCAACTTTTGCCTTTGTAATTTCTAGTCATTCAAATAAATGAGATGTGTTCTGTGCATACTGGGATATCTCTGGTTCTTGTCTCTAATTTCTCTATTTCTCTACCTCTATTTAATATGTTTTAAAACTGAGTTTTAATCATGCATATTCTGCTCTTTAATTCTAGTTAATCCTTCAAAGTTAGACACTATGCAAATAATAGTTTCAAATCCGACGGATCGCCTTAGATTAGGCAGTTTATTTTCTGCAATCTAGTTTTCTTTCTAACTTTTTCCCAAACACCCCATTGAAGAACGGAAGAGCCAACTTCCTTAAAATCTGGAGGTCACACTGAGGAGCAATCCCACGTCTCAGAGTTTCCCATGTTGCTGCTGAATTAAACCCACAAATTTATGCATCAACAATTTTTGGCATGCCAGGTGGGACCCGATTCAAAGACTTGAGTCTTTATTTTCTAAGAATCTTTGCCCTACATTTTGTGGTTCTGATGGAAAATCACAAAAATATCTGCTCATAGGAGCATGAATCATCCATCTGGTGACTCTATTGGTGACTCTATTGAAGGTTCTTTCTCAGATCTTTGTTGTTGCAGATCATGGCAGCCCCTGGTATATATGTGCACCTGAATATTCAAAGGGATTTACCTTTTGTAGCCTGGGATTCAAGTCCCCTTGTTCTTCAACAATAGGGTCAAGTTGCTGATACAGTTTGGAAGGCATTACCTTACTTTCTAGGAGATGGATCAGTTTGCCGTGCAGATCATATTCAAGATGTTGCCAATCTATGCACTATTCACAATATTACAACTAAGAATCATGCTCTCTTGTTGCTTGCATCATCCCTTAAAGGCAAAGCAAAAGAATGGTACAGAAGCTTGTTGCCTGGTTCAATCACTGGATGGGATCAGCTTGGTGGGCTCATCTACAATCAATTCAAGGACAGGACAGATGTCAGCACTCTCACCCAGAACTTGATTACAATCAAGAGGTATACTATGGAGCCCATACATGATTTCAATTCAAGATTTGATAAGGTATGGAAGAAATTCTCTGTTGATATCAGGCCCCCTCTAGTCTTTGCTTTCTTGTATTATTTAAAGGCTTTAGACCTTGAGATCTCTGTCATGATACAATCTTTAGGGGGTGAAACTCTGCCTCAATCATATGATCTTGCCATTAAGGCTGAAAGTAGCCTTATATTATCTGGTAAACTGCCTCCCTTGCCCTTAGAACAGCTGATGCCTCATGCAAATAACCTATCTCAGGTTCTTTCTTGTAACCAGATGCATACAAATTTTAGTCCACCCACCCTCCTTGCTGATTTGACAAATCATGAGGAGATGAGTGCTATGAAAGAACTAATTAAAACCCTCTCCCATGAGATCAATGAGTTAAAAGGACAAAACCTATACCATGCTGATCTATGTTTAATGCCTCAAGATTCTTATGAACAACAGTATGAATATAGCCAAGGAATGCCCAATTGTCTTGAAAATTACCCTTTACAAGCCTCCATCATTGCCAATCAGCCCAATAAAGCCATAGACCAAGTCCTCGGTCACTTTGACATTCAAGAAAAATCATGTATCAAGAATCAAGTTACAAGAAAGAAAGTGGCCCCTGTGTGCCCTTCTGGAGATCCCGAGTTACTGTCAAATCTTAAATCAGATTTAGAAAATGGTTATGAGGTGAGGTTTCTAGAAGCTGAAAAGTACTGCAAGAAAGTCTTTGAAGCTAAAAAGTACTGGGTCCAGACTGACACTGCATCTATATCTCATTTTGAGGAAGAGGTTGCAACTGATATTATATCAAAGTCTACAAAGAATGAATGTCTTTATTTTAGTCATGAAGTTTCACACCTGTAGGAGGAAGACACAGAGATACATGAGCAACATTTGGGTCATGATGAGGATTTGTTCTCACTTTTGAAACAAGGCTATCAGCTACTAAATGAGGAAGATCTTGCAATTGAGAAAGTACAAGGTTCTTTTGTAAGACTTGTAGCAGATCATGGAGAAAATGTTGAAATAGAGGAAGATTCAAGAAATGATTTGTTCTCTATTTTTGCAAATGGTTATTGTCCTCTTCTTGATGAAGATTTGCCTCTACCAGATTATGAGATTTAGAGAGACATTTGCCACATTGCAGAGCCACATATGATATCACAAACAGAGTTATATTCTACACATTTTTTCTTGCATGAAGGAATCCCAATCAGATTCAAGACTGTTCTTGGCAGCTCTGTCACTTGCATGCCTAGTTTTGGTACTGTCACGGGTTATCACTCTGTGGAAGAACCTATAAAAGAGTCAACAAAAGAGGTCACTAATGAGTTTTTGGTAGTAGAAGTTTTCAATTGCAAACAGACAGAAGAGCTTCAGTGTTTTGTTTTCCCTCCCTGCCCTCCACTGAAACAAGAACAACATGATGATCAGCATGACAGGTGTTTTGAAGCAAAAAGAGAATCTCCTGAGTGTAGAGAGGTAAAAAGGTACAAAATATTGTTGTATTTCTTCATACAATTTATCTAGTTCCTTTTCAGTTTGATGTGGATAAATTGGAGCAACATAATTAGACATGGCAGCTATTTTCTGTTCCGGTGAATGGATATGTTCCTATATGTTTCAGTTGTCAGTAATTTGGTTTCAATGTTCATAATAAGCTACAACAGTAGCAATAGTTTCATTTTCAGTTAGTTTTGTTTTCAATAAGTCTCAACTACAAGGAATTGGGGATCTAGTTAGTCTCTATGTTTCGATCATGTCTTGAAATAAAAGATCTATGGTTCAGCTTGTCTCATCTCCTAGTGTCTGAGGTTCAGTTTTATGGTCAGTTGGTCTTAGCTACAAAGCAGAATGGTGGTTCAGAAGTTAGTTTCAGTGTTCAGTGTCATTTTCAGATTCAGATGTGTCTTCAGTTTCATGAATGTTTTAGTTTCAGAGAGTGTAACTCTTTATGCCCAATGATTAAGGCAATTAGTTTGTTTATGAAACTAGAGATGGTGGATTTTGAATGGGCAGGCCCATTTTCCCAGCCAGTCGCCAAGAACTGGTGATCAAATTTTCTCACCATTTTGAGACTTTCAAATATGTGTCAGTCTTGTGGCTCTTTGTTTCTTTTCTTGTTTCTGTTATTACAAGGACATCATAGAAACTTTAGTGCAGTGATATTTCAAAGGCATGGTCCCATACGAAATGATGGCAGATTGGAGAATTTGGAGTCCGGCAATGAAGATCCAAACAAGTCCCGCAGCATTATGGACTCAAACATGAGGATATTGAGTATGTCACTTGATCAATCAAAGACACAATAAAGATAAATGAGGATCGGTCATTAAGTATGCAGAAGCATCAAAATCATGGCGGCCCTTCTTAAAAGGATAAAGGAAATAACAGAATGAACGTATGTTAGCATTTTTTGAATGCAGCAAATTGGACGCCATAGGATTATTTTCAATCCAATGGTGCGGAACTCACCAAATGTCACAACCCACGGCAGTTAAAAGCAGCTCAAAATGATGTGGAAGGAGACACGTGGTGCAGTCCGCGCATAGGAGATGCAAATGTTTCAGTTCATTTAATTAAATGCAATGTGTTACGGGATTTTTAAGGGAGTCTTTTATTAAATCATATGGTGGGTCCCTCATGAAATGAAGTCACAGGAATAAAAGTTAAAGCCACAAAAATTAAATAAGCCATTGTATTTGTTTTATGAAAGAAACTCAAGAGCCAGCGGAAGGAACCACGTGGAGACACCCGCAGCAATGAGAAGAATAGAAAAAATGAAGCGGAGAAGGGCACGTGGCTGCAGCGGAAGGCAGAGAAGAGTTAAAAGAGAGTTTAGTAGAAGCAGCCACGTGGTGCAACCTACGCACAGGGAACTTAAATTCTTGTTTCATTTAATTAAATGCATCAAATGTGTCACAGGAAATTAAGAGGCTGAGGTTTTAATATAAAGTTCTTATTATATTAAATGGTGGGGCCCTTTTTCTTATGAAGCTGAATATTTTATTTAAGTTGCATTATGATTCACAGGAGTATTTAGGCAAACACTCGAACAACTTTAAAAGAAACAAATAAACTTGTGGAAGCTGACACATGTCAACACCTGAGAGTTTCAGAAAGCAAGTTAAGAAGCAGCGGAGAAGGCCACATGTAAGTTGCGGAAGGAAAATTGAAAGAGTTTCAAAATTCAGCGGAAGCAACCATGTGGTGGAGTCTGCACACAGGAAGAATTACATGTTTCATTTTATTTTATTAAATGCAATGTTTCAGGATCTTTTAAGAGAGAGTCTGTTATGAATGAAATAAATGGTGGGCCCTCCTTTTAATAAGTGACACTTATTAAAATATGTTTCTCATATTTTAAAATCACGGGAGAGCAAGCTACAGGAAGCAGCAGGAGTCCTCTCTCACACAGATATTTTTCTAGCCATGGGCAAAATAGAAAGACACAGTTCAGTTTCAAATGCCAGATTTGGTGCCGGATTTTGCAGATTCAGTTGCGGATTTTTAGAGGCCGTTGAGAATTTGTTGAGATATTCAGGCTATAAATACAGATCCATCAGTGTCATTGAAAGAAGTGAAAAAAGAAGGTTCTTTTTCAAATATGTTCAGAGTTCTACATTCTACAGTTCAGAGAGTCAGAGCAACAACAGAGTTTCTTCTTGCCTTTGCAGTGTCTTTTCATGATGAATGTAACAGTTATTTTTGTGCAGCAACTTTTGCCTTTATAATTTCTGGTCATTCAAATAAATGAGATGTGTTCTGTGCATACTGGGATATCTCTGGTTCTTGTCTCTAATTTCTCTATTTCTCTACCTCTGTTTAATATGTTTTAAAACTGAGTTTTAATCATGCATATTCTGCTCTTTAATTCCAGTTAATCCTTCAAAGTTAGACACTGTGCAAATAATAGTTTCAAATCCGGCGGATCGCCTTAGATTAGGCATTTGATTTTCTGCAATCTAGTTTTCTTTCTAACTTTTTCCCAAATGCCCCATTGAAGAACGGAAGAGCCAGCTTCCTTAAAATCTGGAGGTCACTCTGAGGAGCAATCCCACGTCTCAGAGTTTCCCATGTTGCTACTGAATTAAACCCACAGATTTATGCATCAACATACAACAAAAGGATTCTAAGTCATAAGCATGGTGTAGCATACAATCTACATTGTAGTATCTTTCATGGTGCATGGGGCTTCAAAAGCAAGTCACTGTTAGAATGAAGCTGTAGTCAAGAATGGCATTGTCATTGATAAGGCGCTACCATTGAGAAATGGCACACAAGTCCCACAACATTATAAACTTAGACATAGGAACAATCTCACATTGCTAGAGTTTTAAGGATGCCAATCTATGGGCATAGAATGATGGCATTTCAAAGACATAGAGTAGATAGAAATGGTACATCGCACCTAATGTGAAAAATGCAGAGTTAGGGTTTTGGAGAAACAAACTGCAACGGAGGCAACCACATGTTGGCACCTGAGGAGTAAAGAGGGAAGTTTAAATGATGCGGAAGAGACCACATGGGGGTAGTGCTATAGAGAAAACAAAAGGAGAAAGTAGACTTCACCACGTGAATAAGCCCAAGAAGAGAGAATAAAATGTTTCATTTCATTTTATTAAATTGCATAAATTGTGTCACGAGAAGTCATTTAAGAGTCTTTTATTAATAAAAGTTTCTTATTAGATATATGGTGGGCTCCTACTTTAATAAGTTAAAAACTTATTAAAATATAAGAGTCTCTTAGTTTATAAAATAAGAGTTCTTTCCTTATTAAAAGATGTAGCATATGGTGGGACCCAAAGCATAAGGAAGCTTCATTAAAATAAATATTTTTGCCTCTCCATTTTACCTCACAAGAAATAAGAGAAGATGAAACCCTAGAATATATGTGTAGCCATTTTCAGAGCAAGCTACAGGAGGGCAGTGGGAGATTTATTTTCTTCATGCCACAGATATATTTCCAGCCATGAAGGGGAAAAGGAACAACCAGTTTAGTTACCATTTTCAGTTGCAGCCACAGTTTAGTTTCAAATTTAGTTAGTGCCAGATTTTATGCTAGATTTCATGGAGACAGTTGCCATTTTTTGGAGGCCATTGAGATATTTTATTGGAGTTTTCAGGCTATAAAGGTGGATATGAGTCAATTTCTAATATATACATATAGGGACTTTTTCAGAGTTCCACACATTCATAGACACAGAGGTTTTTAGCAACAGCGGACATATTTCTTCTTGCCTCAACAACTACCTCATATGAGGATTGTAACATTTTATTCTGTACAAATATTTGCCTTTGTAATTTGTTTTGGTTCAAATAATGAATATTGGTGATGTTTTTGTGCATATTCGAATGTGTTTTTGTTTCTAGTTTTCTTTTTCTCTACCTCTGTTAAGCATGTTCCTTAAAACCGTGTAATCAACCATGCATTTGCTCTTTGATTCCAGTTAATCTTTTGAAGTTTGACACTATGCAACTGAGTTTTAAATCTAGCATATCACCTTAGATTTAGGCATTTATTTCTATAATCTAGTTTTCCTTCTAACCTTTTCTCCAAACCCCCACTGAAAGAACAGAAGAGCCAGCTTCCTTAAAACCTGGAGGTTGTTTCTGGGGTCAATCCCACATTAAAAAAATTTTCCATGTTGCTGCTGGATTAAACCCACAAATTTATGCATCAATAGTTTTTGGCATGCCCAGTGGGACTAGATTCAAATACTTGGGTCTTTGTTTTCATTAAATCTTTGCCCTATATTTTGTGATTTTGATGGAAAATCACAAAAATATCTACTCATAGGAGTATGAATCTTCCATCTGGTGATTCTACTGAAGGTTCTTTCTCAGATCTTTGCTCATGTAGACTATGGCATCCCATGGCATATATGTGCATCTATATATTCAAAGAGATCTACCTTTTGTGACTTGGGATTCAAGTCCTCTTGTTCTTCCATAGTAGGATCAAGTTCCTGACACAGCTTGGAAGGCATTACCTCACTTTCTTGGAGATGGCTCAGTTTGTCCTATAGATCATATTCAAGATGTAGCCAGTTTATCCTCCATTCACAATGTCACAACTAAGAATCATGCTCTCTGGTTCCTGGCATCTTCCCTCAAAGGAAAAGCAAAAAAATGATAGAGAAGTTTGCAGCCCGGTTCAATCACCAGATGGGATCAGCTAGGAGGACTCATCTATAATCAGTTCAAAGATAGGACAAATGTCAGCACCCTCACCTAGAATCTTATCATCATCAAAAGGCATCCTGCGGAACCCATACATGATTTCAATTCAAGATTTGACAAGCTATGGAAAAGATTCTCTGTTGATATCAGGCCTCCTCCAGCCTTTGCATTCTTGTATTATTTAAAGGCTTTAGACCCTAAAATTTCTGTCATGATACAATCTTTAGGAGGTGAAACCCTTCCTCAGTCATATGATCTTGCTGTTAGAGCTGAAAGTAGCCTCATAGTGGCTAGAAAGTTGTCTCCTTTGCCTTTAACACCTCTAACGCCTCATACAAATAACTTGTGTCAAGTTCTTTCTTGTAGCTAGATGCATACAAATTTTAGTCCACCCACCCTCCCTCCTGATTTGCCAAATCATGAGGAGATGAATGTAGTAAAAGAACTTATAAAAACTCTCTCCCGTGAGATCAATGAGTTAAAAGATCAAGCCCTATATAATGCTAACCCAAATTTCATGCCTCCAAGTCTATGTGAACAACAACATGAATATAGTTAGAGAATGCCCAATTATCTTGAGAAACATATTTTACAAACCCCTATAGCTGCAAATTAGCCTATAGAAATCACAGATCATGTTCTTTGTCATTTTGATATTGAAGAAACTCTGAGTCTCAAAGATCAAGATACAAACAAGGTGGTGGCTCCTATTTATTCAGTGTGTTCTTATGATCTTCAGCATCAAGTACCTATGGCAAGATGTGTTTCAAAATTTTTGTCAAGTCACATGGAGAGCATTCAGAAGTTGATTATGAGATGACACTTCTAGAAGTTGAAAAGTACTTTATGAGGGGCTTTGAAGCTAAAAAGTACTGGGTCTACAGTGATGCACAATCTGTACCTGATCTTGAGGAGAAAGTTGCAAAGGAGGTTTCTGCATCTGCAAACCTAGAGTGTTCTTATTTCAATCATGAGGTTTCACATTTTGAAGAAGATGTCATAGATATGCATCAAGGGCAACATGATGAGGATCTATTCTCAATTTTGCAACAAGGCTACCAGCTTCTAGATGAAAAGATCCTACACTTGAGGATGTGTAAGGTTCATTCGTAAGGCCTATTGAAGGTGATCATGGAGAAAATTTTGAAATAGAGGTAGATACCTATGCTGATTTGTTTTCAATTTTTGAAAATGGATATTTTCTTCTTCTCGATGAAGACACACAGAAGCAAGGAAAGACTCATGATGATGAGATCCGGAGAAAGACTTGCCAAAGTGCAGAATCACATGCAATGTCACAAACTGAATTAGATTCTACACCTTTCTTCTTGCATCAAGGAATCCCGGTTAGATTCAAGACTATTCTGGGCAGTTATGTCACCGGTCAACTTGGTTTTTATGCTATCATAGGTCATGGACCTATTGAACAGTCCACAAAAGAGGTCACTAATGAGGTTCTATTAGTAGAATTTTCCAAATGTATATAGAGGAATGAGCTTCAATGCTTTATTCTCCCTTCCCACCCTCCGCTGAAGCAAGATCAACATGCAGGTCAGCATGACTGGTGTTTTGAAGCAAAGAAAGACTCTCCAGAGTGCAGAGAAGTAAAAATGTACAAAATCTTGTTATATTTCTTCATACAGTTTATCTGGTTCATTTTCAGTTGATAAGGATTCAATGGAGCAACATTATCAGATGTGGTAGTTACTTTTTATCCTAGTGAATGGACATATTCCTATGCATACCATTAATTAGTAGTTTGATGTCAGATGCTCAATAAGGTACATCAGTAGCACTAGTTTTTAGTTTCAGTTAGTTTTCTTTCAATAAGTCTTGGCTGCAGTAAAAGATTTATGGTTAGTTTCAGTTATTCATCTATGCCTCCAGTTTCAATTGGTTTCAATTAAGAAGACATTTTCAGTGATCAGTTGTGTTTCAGTCTGGTTACATAGATTTTGGGTGTCACTCTGTTTTTAGTTAATGGATGTTTCAGTTTCAAATTAATGTGACTCTATGCCCAATGTTAAGGCACTGATATGCCAAACCTAGAGATTCTAGAATTCACAATGGGCATGCCTATTTGCCCAGCAAGTTGTCCAGAACTGGTGATTAAATTTTTCTCACCATTTCAAAACTTTCAATGGGTGTCATTCTTGTGGCTATTTGGTTCTATTCAGTGGTATATAAAGCTATCACTAAGGATCTAAGCATGACCTTTATCAACTGGTGCTCTCCCATATGACTTCAAGTATAGCCTACCGAGGGGCTCAGCCTTTCCAAAAGGGTGCATAACTTCGTAAGAGCAGCCAATTGATGATGAGACACACTATAAGGAAAGAGAACTAACATAGCCCCTATGGAGATCATTAAATAGTGACTGTTTGAAGCTTGGCCATTCATCGAATGCAAAGGCATTTCATAAGATAAATGATGTGCATTTATAGAGAAAAGATTTCTTCTTGTATAGTCACAGCTATTGTGAGGGATTATATACATGCACTTAGAACTCTTTGTGCATCAAGAAGGATGGTCCACCACTATAACATGAGGCATACCATATCAAAATGAAGATTAGCTAGTTCATACAGAGGAAGTCATCACTTCCAGAATCAAAGATCAAGGCATAACCAATCAAGAGGCACGCTACCTGAAGAGTAACATGGATCAATCAAGTCTCAGATAGCCCTAGTAAATATAAGACAAAGGTTCAGTCATTTCAAATTCAGGCATACAAATTCAGGCATAAACCTAGACCCGAAGGCATAGCCAGTAAGAGATATGGTGGTCAGCTATGATCTATAAAGTTCAATGCAAGAAAAGTATTGAGAGAGGGCACAGTCTGATGAGGTATATAAGATGAATCAAGTGGCACTAGTTTATGATTGAATGTCATAGCTTTTAAATATGAAATGAGGGTCTCTAGAGTGAAGAAACATAGCATTCCAAGTAATGGCACTATCTAAAATGGCACTCGGGCAGTATACTAGAGGCTCATGTTTGAAAGAGGCGCAAATTTAATAGGGAGACCCATCCATTCAAGAGCCTAGGTTCGACCTTATGACAATCAAAGATACATTCAGTATAACTCCACATATCCATATGATGGCATAGGCTATCATGAAGGTGCATATATAAGAATGAGGTTCAGCCTTTCAAGTTTATGACACCAGTAGTTAGAGGAAAGATGACATGATTCACCAAATCAAGCTTAGCTAATATTCACAAGAGGATGCCATTTTAAATGAGACACAGCACTTCAAGCTCGGTATTATCACTCAGACACAAGGAGCCACAGCTAAGAAAGGGCATATGCCAATAAAGTCAAAGCTCAAGCTTGTTACAGCAAAAGGATTCTAAGTCATAAGCATGGTGTAGAATACAATCTACATTGTAGTATCTTTCATGGCGCACGGGGATTCAAAAGCAAGTCACTATTAGAATGAAGGCGTAGTGAAGAATGGTATTGTCATTGATAAGATGCTACCATTGAGAAATGGCACACAAGTCCTGCAACATTATGAAATCAGACACAGGAACAATCTCACGTTGCCATAGTTCTAAGGACACCAATCTATGGGCATAGAATGATGACATTTAAAAGACACAGAGTAGACAAAAATGGTAGATCACACATAATGTGAAAAATGTAGAGTTAGCAATTTGGAGAAACAAAATGCAGTGGAGGCAACCATGTATCAGCACCCGAGGAATAAAGAGGGAAGTTTAAATGATGCAGAAGAGACCACATGGGGACTGCGCTGCTAAGCAACCAAAAGGAGAAAGCATACTTCACCACATGGATAAGCCTGAGAAGAGAGAATAAAATATTTCATTTCATTTTATTAAATTGTATAAATTGTGTCACAGGAAGTCATTTAAGAGTCTTTTATTAATAAAAGTTTCTTATTAGATATATGGTGGGCCCCTCCTTTAATAAGTTTAAGAGTCTCTCAGTTTCAAATGCTCATGGGAGTAATAAATAAAATAAGAGTTCTTTCCTTATTAAAAGATGTAGCATATGGTGGGACCCAAATCATAAGGAAGCTTCATTAAAAAAAATGTTTTTGCCTCTGTATTTTACCTCATGGGAAATAAGAGAAGATGAAACCCTAGAATATATGTGCAACCATTTTCAGGAAAAGCTACAGAAGGGCAGTGGGAGATTTTTTTCTTCATGCCACAGATATATTTCCAGCCATGAAGGGGAAAATGAACAACCAGTTAAGTTACCATTTTCAGTTGTAGCCACAGCTCAGTTTCAAATTTAGTTAGTGCTAGATTTTATGCCAGATTTCATGGAGATAGTTACCATTTTTTGGAGGCCGTTGAGATATTTTGTTGGAGTTTCAGGCTATAAAGGTAGATCCGAGTTAGTTTCAGATATATACATACAGGGACTTCTTCAGAGTTCTATACATTCACAGACACAAAGATTTTTAGTAGCAATGGACATATTTCTTCTTGCCTCAATAGCTACCTCATATGAGGATTGTAACATTTTATTCTGTGCAAATATTTTCCTTTGTAATTTGTTTCAGTTCAAATAATGAAGATTGGTGATGTTTTTGTGCATATTCGATTGTGCTTTTGTTTCTAGTTTTCTATTTATCTGCCTCTATTAAGCATGTTCCTTAAAACTATGTAATCAACCATGCATTTGCTCATTGATTCCAGTTAATCTTTTGAAGTTTGACATTGTGCAACTGAGTTTTAAATCCGGCATATCACCTTAGATTTAGGCATTTATTTCTACAATCTAGTTTTCCTAACCTTTTTTCCAAACTCCCACTGAAAGAACGGAAGAGCCAACTTCCTTAAAACCTGGAGGTTGTTTCTGGGGTCAATCCCACATCTTAGAAATTTCCCATGGTGCTGCTAGATTAAACCCACAGATTTATGCATCAACCATAACAACTAAACTTCTATTTTAAACTTCAATATATGTAATGGTTAAGAAAAGCAGAAATAAGTTGAAATCTTTTCACCTTAAAATGAACATAAACTATTTTGGCTTTGCCAATTTGAACTGTAGGTGAAAATTGGTAACATTTCTAGCGATTTCTGCTAAATGCTTGCTTGCTAAGCATATATACTAGTTGCCTCAAACAATCCATTGGGTGCAGATTTAAATCTACCCCTTCTCAAACTTAGAAAACCATGAAACTGGACTGCAAACTACTCCAAACAGCAGTAGAAAACCAAACAATACCAAACCGAAGGAAAACTAAAAGGCCCTGGTGGCTAGAAAACATGTGCAACAAGACTTAGGGAAAGAAAACAATGGAAAGAAATCTACGAATAACACTTATTAACTTAAAACACTAACTCTAACCTAGTCTAACCATCCAAAGAAGCTGGTCAAACAAACCCATTAACTGGCTTTGTAAAATAACCCCCCCTTCTAACCAACATAGGATGTTTTGCAAGGTTATGGACCACTGATAAGAAGTGGGAAACATGAAGATATCCCACAAACTGTTTTGATATTTCATGAGGAACATAACCTAAGTCACTCACCTCTTGAGCTTGATCAAGCATACAACTAATTTGGAATGAATAGGTGAGTTGGGGTCTATTGTTCTAAGGATGCAATCTCTTCTTTGGGTACAATAGTAACATGTGTCTCCTTATTTAGCTCTATACCAGCTAAATCCCTGATTGGACACCCTCTTGCAAGGATGAACCTTTGGCTAATACTCCTAGTTTCCTGATTGAGATTTGCTATTACATCCCTTTTCACAATTTCAACCTGATCTGAAGGAGATGTTGATCTATCATTGAATAACAAAGAAAAGGCTACTTCTTTCACTTGAATAGGCTAATCACATACTACCAGTTCACATTGCATCAAATCATAATCAATGTTAGAGAAAAAATCTTCTATGATGCCTAAAAACATGTTCTTATCAATGTCATAATCTTGCACTGAATCCAAATGAGTTTTATCATTCTACTATTCAAAACTAGACATTGATGTTAGAATGCATGTGTTATCTTTGTTCTCGTCAACAAATTCAGGAAATTCATGAAACAAATCAGCTAAATTTCAAGACTCAACCTCTACTTGGAAAGCAGTACCCTGCTTTTGGTCTTGATGCATTTGCACAAAATTTGCATTTATCTCGACATCTTGATTACTCAAATCAAGGCTATTGTCTATGATCCGCTCATTAATTAGTATTTTGTCCCGATGATTTACATGATTCTCACAACCATTCTCATCCACAAAACTAGGGAGTGCATCAAAGATATTAACTAAAACCTCCTTGACATTATCTAAGTTTGTAACAAAATCATCAAAGTCATCCCAAAATGAAAGTTCATCACATTCCTCTTGAATTTCTAATAAAAGAGGACTATTTTTTTACCTCTTAATAGTTCTCAACTAGCTATGTAAGTTCCATGATAGGCTTACCTTCACACTCTTCTACTTGATCCAAGACCCCATTATCTGATTGCTTAGCTTCAATCAGCAACTCCTCATATTGTTGAGGATCTTCTTACTATACTTAAACTATTGTCTTTGGTATGAGTATGCTTTCCTCATCCAGTTCAACAAAACCAGGTAACTGATTGAACAAAGAAACTGATTCTTGCTTCTCATGTGGTGCTTTCTCCAATGAAACTTGGGCATTCTATCTTTGCAACTGAAGACTTTCACCTTGTAACCTCTATAATCTGCTTTCATTCATCTTATAAATAACATTAGAATTTTTTTTAAATGAATCAGAATGTAAAGGATTTGGTGTCAAGTTTGAACCAGTATCGTCCTCATATGCATCATGCTCATATTCAGCTGGGAATGCAGCACAAACTACAGCAACCTTTTCCTCCACATCTAATTTTTTTGATTTGGTGGCGCAAAAGGGACTACAAGAACATCCACCTGCTGGATTGAAACTTGAAATTTTTATTGGTTTGGGATCTAAAATCTTTTTCTCCTGTTCATCACACCAACTTGGAATCTTGATTGGTTTAGATTTTACTACCTTTTCCTCTTCTTAATTTTGGATTGGTATGGGAGGGGTAGCCTTTACAAGATTTGGCATTTTATAACCAGGATACTTAGTCCAAGAAGGCTGCCATGGTTGTTCAAAAGTTTGATGAGTTGGTTCAGGTTCTTGATATGACTGAAACTGAGGATTAAAGGACCAGTTTTGAATACAAATAGGCCCCTGAGCAAAATTATAACTTCTAAAACTTGGAATTTGGAGACTTTGGGAGTTTCTTGAGTTTCTTGGAGAAAAAAGGCTCTTCAATTGGTTGGTTTTGAAGCATAACAAATTCAGACGGTGCCAACTTAGGCTCCTGCAATGGTAAAGGATCTCTAAAACTAGGAATCTTGATCTTATGAGGGTTAAGAGGCTCACTTTTCATAAAACTTGGTATTTCAGACCTACTAACCTCATCCTGAAAGGGCTGATCTAGAATGAAAGGAATTGTTTAGGCTTCATGCCTTTGTGTTTCTACCCCTTGCTCACAGAGATAGGCCCTATAAGCCATCTCTTCATGTTGCTGATTATACTCATGCTACCTCTTAATCTCATATACATGCTTTGTGAAGTCATGCATGAAGTCAAACAACATACCCCTTATGCTTGCAATCTTCTCCTTTTCATGCTCTTGGAGTTGGCTTTGAGTATATGAAGGCTGAAATGGAGGCTTAGTAGGGATGGGTGGGTGGTAATCATACTGGGTATGCTAATTTCTTTGGAAAATGCAAGAATTAGATGCAAAATCAACCTCATGATTAGTTTGGTAAGGATGAAAAGAGGGTATTCTAAAAATTGCTTCATGAAATGGAGCATAATGAAGCTTTTCTCCATGAAATGGGTACATTTTCCAACATTTATATAAGCTTGAAATTTATTGATAAGTTAGATCTTCTGCTAAAACTTTGAAACATACCATCACCTAGAATACTGAAACCAGTGGATATTGATTCAGAGTCACCATATGTGTTTGAAGAACTTGCCTCCAAAGGTTGATATTGCTGGTGCACACACCAAGAACCAGCAATGAAATGATGAGCTTTGAACTGTGAGAGTTCAAACTATCCTACCAGGCGTGCCAAAAACTGTTGTCAATCAGGATTGCACCCTAGCTAAGATTTGGCTTAACTATCCTGCTGAAACAAGGAAACACTCTCAGGTTGTTGGTGACCTATGGTGATAATGAATCTCTAGAGCGGGCTAGTTCTCCTAGCAAATCACCTAAACTAAAAAATTTTTTGAGGAAAATGGTTTAGAAAGATTACTTGAAACGAAATCCTAAAACCTAATGGGTGATGCACTAGAACATTATGGAGCTATTCACTAATTTGACTCACAATCAGCTTCACAAAGTCTTTTGTCCTCACAATTTCATTGAAATGATGCAATACATAAGTAATTTGCATCAAAGATTGAAAGCTAGAGGTTTGCATGAAGGACAAATAGAATTTTTATCACAACTTCAAGCTACTAACTAGGTTAAACATAACACACAACCTGCATTACATGAAACTTTCGCATTCAAGCTTGCAACAACGAGACAAAAAATAATTTGAAAGTTGAATCATAATTAAACATCAAATCATTAACCACAAAATGAGGCAGAAACATAAAAGAGGAGAACACTATTGTTTTTAATGATTAGAAAGGAGCTGCATAATAATTTTTTGAAATTTAACTTACAAATCAAGCCTTACAAAACTCTCTGCAAGTAGTCAAGAGAGAAAGAAGCAAATCTGGACTAAGAAAAACTAAGTCTTTCTTCAATTTATATCTCCAAAATGTTTCCAATAGTGAGAATGGAAAAAACTGAGCAAAAAATCTCCCCCAAAATAGCAATCTCAATCCATTTTCGAGCTCAAAATAAAAGCCTCAAAATTAGTGCTCAAACTACCTCCAAACTGAGTGAAAAAGATGGCAAGATTCCCTCCAAAGCAAATCCACCCCAAAAGGCCTCAGGCTTTAACTAGTTGGAAACTGAAATAGAAACTCTAGTTTTCCCAACTTTTCTCTGTTTCACCCAAAAGACTTGGAAAAAATAGGAAAGCTTATCTAACTACCTTTTCTTTTAGAAAAATAGAAAATACTAAGGCAATTTATAAAATATTACCTTAATATTGCTTTACAATATCTTGCAGTTTTAACTTATAGAATAGAAAATGTAGACACTAAATTTTGTCCATGTCTTGACCATCCCCTAGTCGACATGACCTTGAAATGTTTTTCCCTAGGTCCTTGGTCATCCCAGTTAATCACATTCCCAAATAATTAAATAAATCCACTTTATTTAATTAATTCCCCCTTGTCACATGTCCCACATAATTCAAATTAAAAATTTGAATTATTCCCTCACCTTTCATCACATTCAAACAAGTGTCACATGACTACAACACTTCACATGTCAAAATAATTTAAATAATCTTTTATTTAAATTAGGTCTTATTTATCCTCCATCACACACTTGTCACATGACTACAATCCCTCTTGGAGTGGGAAACCCTAATCAACCCTAATCGATCTCAATCATTCATATCATTCAACATAACTTGTAATCTCAACCATCCATTCAAATTTGCCTTTTCTATAAAGGTAGCCTCTCACAAGTCATTTTCAAATGATCAAGTTTTCAAGTAGCCTCATGTTGCCAAAATTAGTCTAGAATCATCTTTCATCCATCCCATGCCATTGTTATGTTGCTGCAACATTGAGCAACAAACAATCCCCCATTGATCAACCCTTCAAAATCCTGCATGGTCATGCCAGGTTGAGAAGAGCCATGAAGGTCAATCTACACTAGTTTGAGAATTAGTTTGCATTTCATTTCTGTTTTACATTTTCATTCTAGTTTGTGCTTCATGGTGCTAGTTAGAGTTTCATTTATGCAATTTTGATTTCTGCACTAGATTTTTCCCTAATGACATTTGGTAATTATTTGAATGATGATGTACCAAAATTCCTACATCGTCCATCTCCTAAGCAATCATCGCCATTGCTTCCTACACCGCCATCCAATCAACAACTTCAATGTTTAACATGGTGTGTGCAACAGTTGGTCAGGATTCTTTTTGATACCTCCATCACCCCATCATTCATTCATTACCCTACATATCTGCCTTATCACCTCCCTATGGTCCATGCTTTTGCATAAACATTTCATCCATCCTCCTTGCATAAGTCCAACATAATCCACATCATAATCTAGTTTTATTCCCTACATAATCCACATCATAATTCACTATCCTCCCATTCATAATCCACATCATAATCCACTATCGTTCCTTTCGTAATCCACTATCTACCTAATCCATCTCACTTTCACGCAATCACCTTACCAATATCGATGAGCATAATGACTTGACACTATCACCTTTCATGGCACTAGACACTTGAGTCCCTTTCTCATATCCACCTATCTCATTCAAAAAGTGAAAGTGAAAAAGTCAAAAAAAATAAAAATAAATAGAAAAATTAAAAAAGTAAAGAGAAATCCCTTCATCCAATGGTGAAAACCTAGTAAACAGGTACCTTGGATAAGTACCATGATGAAAACCTGGCACATAGACATCATGTGTAGGTCAATCGTCTATGTCACTTACACTTGGGGGAACATTGTCTCATTCACACTATCATTTCCTTCTTATCATGCCATTTCCATATAACCACATACATATCCCTATCATATTGCATCCATTTATTCTTCTTTCCTCCTTTTGATCTTGATAAAGATTGGGGGCACAATGTTGAAACATGCTTTGGGAAAATCTCTTGACATACCTCATCCTATCCAAACAATCATATCATCATCTGATCATCATAAGCATTGTCATGAAAAATCCTAAGTCTTTCACCTAAAATGGGGCATGTTATTCCTATGCATGAGATAACCTTTGGAGATTGCATCCTTGCCCTCTTACGCATACATTCATCCCATTCCACTATCACCTATACTTTTATTCATCCCATTCATCCTTGTGCCTAGACTTGGTCCTCCCTTGTCATTGGTATCTAGCATAAAGGCTACCTCAAATTGGCATCCAATGCCATCCCCAAAACTTTTCAAAATCCAAAAAAATCACAATATTCCAAAAATCCAAAAAAAATTGAAACAATTCCAAAAATCCCCAAAAAATCACAATATTTCAAAACCCCAAAAAAATCAAATATTCCCAAAAACACACAAAAAAAACATGTCAAAAATCTAAAAATATTAAAATAGTCTCAAAATCCCAAAAACATCAAAATATCATCAAAAAATACAAAAAAAATCAAATATTCAACAAAAATCTAAGCAATAAAATCACTTCTCCAATTCAATCAATCCATCAATTCATCTTCACATCTCATCACAACACATCATCTTCATCCTAATCCATCCTAATCATTACACATCCTTATTCATAATCCAATCAACTTCTTCCTAATCATTCTCCCAATCATCCTTGTCATCATCCCAATCCATCCAACTCATCTTCATCTCATCACTACACATCATCATCCTAATCTGATTGATCGCATTCTAATCATATCATAACCATTCATTCCTATCCAATCAATTTCATCGCAATCACAATATACCACAACCATAGGGAAACCTTCGGGTATCTACTCTCCCTATCAAATCTGATTGCAGCTGTGTCTTGATCCTAATCTTGACGTAAACCAAATCCATCAATAAATCAATCATCAATCAAATCCTGGTGTTGCTCGCATGGCCAACAACACTAGTGTCAATCAATCAATTGTCTTAGAAAGGATGTTGCATTGTTGAAACCAGACCAGGCATCTTATACCACACATTTCATTCCTGAAACCAAACACCACCATCTATTATTAATCATCAATCAATAAACCAATCATTGGTTTATAGCTTGACAAGGGCAATACCTTGTTTGTTTTTGTATCATTTGTGCATGCTTGCTTTCTTGCTTGTGTGTGTCATCATTTCAACTTGCATTTGTATCACCTTTGAATACAACCCAGCTAATATTCATATCTTGTATCTAGACAAGGTTGTATTACACTGGGGCATGAGACACATCGTCACCTTTGTCCTTATACCTTGGTGCATAACATCTAGTGCTATATCAAGCACCATGGTTTCTCACCTTCATTGCATCATAACCCATCCTTTCATTTCTTCTATCCATTCCTTTATCTTTTTTCCGTTGACCAATCCCTTTTCATTTCGAGAGCCTACATGTGTTTGTGCAACCCGCCTATCCTCTCGAGGGGGCATCATCATCCCATGTTTCCATCATCATCCCATCATCATCCTTTTCCTTAGCTTCTTTGAAATGATGTTACTCGACATGAATCACATCATCTTGAACATTATCTCAAAGAGGGGCAAAATGTAGACACTAAAATTTGTCCATGTCTTGACCATCCCCTAGTCGACATGACCTTGTAATGTTTTGCCCTAGGTCCTAGGTCATCCCACTTAATCACATTCCCAATTAATTAAATAAATCTACTTTATTTAATTAATTCCCCCTTCTCACATGTCCTAAATATTTCAAATTAAAAATTTGAATTATTCCCTCACCTTTCATCACATTCAAACAAGTGTCACATGACTACAACACTTCACATGTCAAAATAATTTAAATAATCTTTTATTTAAATTAGGTCTCATTTATCCTCCATCGTACACTTGTCACATGACTACAATCCCTCTTGGAGTGGGAAACCATAAACAACCCTAATCGATCTCAACTGTTCATTTCATTCAACATAACTTGCAATCTCAACCATCCATTCAAATTTGTCTTTTCTATAAAGGTAGCCTCTCACAAGTCATTTTCAGATGATCAAGTTTGCAAGTAGCCTCATGCTGCCAAAATCACTCTAGAATCATCTTTCATCCATCACATGCCATTGTCATGTTGCTGCAACATTAAGCAACCAACAATCCCCCATTGATCAACCCTTCAAAATCTTGCATGCTCATGCGATGTTGAGAAGAGGCATGGAGGTCAATCAACACTAGTTTGAGAATCGGTTTACATTTCATTTCTATTTTGCATTTTCATTCTAGTTTGTGCTTGATGGTGCTAGTTAGGGTTTCATTTCTACAATTTTGATTTCTGCCCTAGATTTTTCCCTACGACAAAAAGACTCAAAAAAGCTTGAGTCATGGCCCCACCTCATTTTGCTTTATTTTCTTGATTTTTGCAATAATGCAAGGCAAAAATATGCTTTTGATTTAAATCTTGCCAAGTATTGTATATTTTCCTTCTCAGGCTTTTTAATTTTCTATAAGGATCACGAAATATCCTAAGGCACAATAAGTTTGATTTTTTTCCCAAAAGGTTGTAAAATAAATATAAGGCATAAAGCCTACCTATATATGCAAAGTTAAAGATAATACCTTGAAGGTATTAATAGAGGCATTTGATTTTTTTTTTAAATGTCATAAAAAACCCCATTCAAATTAGGGCAACTATGAGCCCTAAAAAAAACACAAGCCCTAATTTTTTGGCCTCATTTCACACTTCATCTTTTGGGAAAAACTTGCTCTACCAGGCCGCAACTATTAGGGTTTGATCTTGAAGCTTGAACCTTCCATTTTCTTGCCGCTTCTAAGAGATTCTCTTGAAGATTCCTGAAGGAAAATATAGAGGTAAGTCATTTGGCACAAATCTGGACAATGTTCTACATTTTGAAGCATTCTTGGGCTTTATTGGCCGTGGCCATGACTTTTTTCTGATGCATTTTGTGTCTTAAATTTCTGTTGATGTTCTTTTCTTGTTTTGAGGCTGCCATTGAAGTATTTCTGAAGCTTGATAGCAAGGGTATGAATGTATCTTCCTACAACAAGAAATGGGTAATCTCTTCATTATTCGAATCTATGCACTATCTTTCTTCTTTCATTAATAGAAGCTCCAATCAAGCATGGTAATGAATGTATTCTATGAAAGAATCGTCAAAACGTTTGTGCATTTTCCCCATTGAAGTTCATGACTGAACCATCTTGTTCACACTTAGAAATTAGAAAATGATGAAGGTTAAATATTATTCTGTGTACATGTGTTGAGCTAGGGTTTTAGAAGCCCATGACTTCTTGCCCTCATGAAATAGCCATCATTATCACCTTTCTATTTTATTGTGTCTTCTTTCCTTCAGGTTGAACTGTATTCTCACCATCAACTGACTTAATCTCTACATTTTCCTTTAGATCGTCCCTCTCATTGTTAGCTCTTGAGGCTCCATCATTTTTGAACTCCAAAACAATGTATTGCCTTCATATGCTTTCTTTTTTAATTTTCTCAAATTTGTTGAGATTTTATGTTTCTTCGATAGCATACCTTCTCCTCTCATCTGATGTTCCTCTTTTATTTTATAAGTGGCTGAAGCAATATGTACACTTACCTTGAAATAGGGGATTTGAATGATTGTAGGTCTAGTACTGAAACTACCCATATAGTTGGATCATTTCAGTTTCTAAGCATCTCTTGTATCCTGAAGACTGTTTACAAATCAGTGTATGACCTGTTCTCACCTTTTGATATGTGGGATTCTCTTCCTATATATGATTGTCCCAACTTTATAAATGCCTACTCCTTATGGACTGCACTTCACACCTCTTTCATTTTCATTTGCAATGATGACTATCACCCATCCTCTTCATTAGCTGTGTAAGGTGTTGCCAACATCTTGTATATGATTTTCCCTCCTTCCTTGCTATGGTTTTATCTTGTATATTCTATCTAGAGTGATGATACTCTCATGGTAGCGGCTTGGTATAAAATATATTTGAGACTTCATAAAACCTCTTTTCTCTAAAATGTGGAATAGTCATATACAGGATGCAAGTAACCATAGTTTAAAAATAATGAAGTATATGAAAAATGGAGTTAGCACAAAATACTATGACTATGGGCTGCCCTTGATTCCTGTAGCTGCACCTGTAGCTTATGATTTTCTCTTCATAATGTAGAAGTATATAGTGATCATATGTATGATGAATGTACTATCCCTCTTTTGACTATTCCATTATGTAGATGTACTGATGGCATTGTAAGCTCTTCTCTGGCAGTCCTATTCACTCTACTTATGATCTCTCTTGCATACAAGACAGCTGACATGGCATTACACACAGATATAGGACTTTTTCTCATTATATGACTGTCCTATATCTGATAATATGCTTCTTAGTTGATGTGACAGTCACCTAAATGACTAATTTTTTTCCTTTATGGTTGTTTAATGTATTCAATAGCAATATTACAGCTCATTCACAAAAAAAAAGTGGTAAATACATGTTCTATTGTTGGTCCATGATGCTTCTTTGGCTGTAATGCTCTTGATGGGACTATTCTTTAGTTGATATTGCTCTGATGGTGATTGTCCTGCCTTGGAGACTGTCTCATGATGTATTAGTGTTATATTGACTTTCAATTAGAATATATTTTTCATTTATTGATCTGAAAGTTGCTTTGCTTATCTTATATTCCCCTTAAGATCAAGGGGTGGCATGCTGAGCTCAACCCTTGTGGGAGCCCATTTTTTACCACATGCTGAAATGTCCTGCATAATGAATCAACAACATGATTTTGCCTATACCCGCACAGTGAACAAACATGTTAGATAAGAATAGTGAAGCTCAGTGCTCCTACGATATTTCATTTTTTAGGCTTCCTTGAAACATTGATCTAGTGCATCATAGGCAATGTATTATATTTATGTTGATAGAGCACATAGGAAGACTCGTATCCGAAGCTTTAACAACTCTTTTCATCATGATGCAGGTTCTCTCAAGGATTGGGAGTGAGGAGGAGCAGGCTATAATGAAGGCCAACACCGAACACCAACAGACAATGATGGATATGTGTCCTCTTATTTTCTTCATTTCCTTTATTTAATCTTCATATGCATAGTACATTCTTTATGATGTGTTGGTTCATCTATTTGCATGGCTTGTGTGGGACATTTGATCTCTTTTTTCTTTCCAATGAATTCAATACTTGTACAATTCTGTGTATACTTCATTTGTAACATGAATGAATCACTGTAATGTGAATAAATCATTGCTAAATGAATGTAGCAACTTCTTATAATTTATGTAGCCTCTTTTGTGCTGCAAAGTATTGAATGGAAAACTCAATGCTTTCTTTTGAAACACATTGCACAATAACAACTAAAATTTTCTTTTAAACTTCAATATATGCAATGGTTAAGCAAAGCAAAAATAAGTTGAAATCTTTTCTCCTTAAAATTAACATAAACTATTTTGGCTCTACCAATTTGAGCTGTGGGTGAAAATTGGTAACATGTGCAGACCTTTTCTTTCACTTTACTACACAACTCCCCCTTTCAAGAACACTGCAACACTTACTGTTGTTTATTAGGAACTCATATCAACAACTTCTAATTTATCCCCCTAAGGGGTAGCTTTCAAAACATCAATCCAAATCAAAAGATGGAACTTTAGTCATCAATGGACTGATTCATTCCTTATGAATTTTAGGTTAGAACAAGACCAGTAATAACCCCTAACTTTTCCATGAGATACTCAAAAGTATCCTTAGGCAGAGGCTTAAAGTGAAAATATCTGCAATCTGGTCCTTTGTAGTTACCTTCAACCCACAAACACACAAGGAAGAATATTCCTACCCTCGTCTTATAACATGGGAGACTCTCTATCAAGGTTAGTACTCTAGTCCCATCGAGTAAGATAAGGCCAATAAGGCTATTTATTCCATGATCTCTAAGCATGGGGTCGTAACTTAACCCACTAATGCCATGCTAAGCCATGAAAGCAATAAAGACTATAAAAACAATATAACAAGCTCATGCCACACACACCAAACATAGCGAATCATAGAAGGCTCAAGTATGCTAGAGCTCCCAGTGTGTGAACATGGGCTCAAGATATTATTTTGACATAAATAGATACATACACAAGATGTAGTTGTCGATTCGATAGATTGACAACATTCATGGCCAAGTATGGATTAATGTACAACCCAAAGGAGAGGACTAATTCACCCTTGAGAGAAAACATTATAAAACTACATTCATTTTAAACACCAACCCAAATGTTCCTATAACCCATTCCATATTATAAACATGAATCCAAAAGCATTATAGAACAAGTGGATCCGATACCCACATCAGAATCTGTAAACCAAATAGGAAACATCTCATTTCTCCTCATTAACTTGCATGATTACATCTCCTCTCTTAAGAGAGTACAATTACATAAAAAAATATACAGTACAATGGCATAGCCATGAGTATAATATACAAGTATAATAACATAGCCCTGAATATGATACAATGACTGAAAAGGTACAATAATGGATACGGTAATGGAGAGTGAGAACATCTCTAATTTGGTGCACCAATAACCTGTTCGCCGGTCCCCAATGACAGTGGCAATGCCTCCCAACCATGCGGACTCATAAGAGACCACCCCACCATTTTTGGAGATAGTCACAAGGCCAAAACATAATTGACAAGGAAAGGGTATGCAAGATGGCCAACACTTACATCAATCACAGAGTAGGCATAGAAAACAATGCATACGCCACAGTCATAGCAAAGAGATGCTCATCAAATAGAATTTCAGGTACTACTCATGACTACCAAGGCACTAGACACTAGAGTGCAGATTGGATGGGGAGTCATCATGTGTGCTCAAAGGGATAGCACCACACGGAATCAAGTACACTACTCAATCAGATGAGGAGACTCAAACATGCCCAAATCAACGCCCCGCAGACAGATAACTCAACACCCCACAGAGGAATAGGCCTTCTCGTGTGCATCCTTAGCCTTTACAAGTGATCAAGGCCATGCACGAGGACTCAATATCCTAGACACTCATCTCATTTAACCAAATGAGGTATACTAAATTGACCGAAACACTGAAGTATAAATTTGAAATAGAAAATATGAAAAATGTGATCTACAAGAACAAAACTTTCGATGACAGTAAAATTTATTAAAAAATAGCCCCTAGTCAGTTAGATCAGTTGTGTAATAACTCCATTGACCCCAATCAGTCATGATTCATAAAGGATGCATAGAAATTCTAAGAAAAGTATGACAAATGGAATTGCAAGTCTACTCACAGCCTGAGTTTTTACATATTGTCTACCTTATTTACCAGAACAAAAGAAATGTTAATAAAAAGACCTATAAAAAGGAGATCTTAATTTTCCCTCTTCCAGTAGTTCCCTTAGATCCTTGTGTTACGTTTGACAAACAAGCATTACAGAAACTAAAACTAGAAAGTATAGTTATTGTCTCCATAACATCAGAAAACTCATTCCATTTTTTTTCTTCAAAAAGGAGATTGATAAGCTGGTGAATCATCCATCCTTATGATCATTGGAGTCCATGGTCTAGGGTAGAGAGTTTCAAGTAGTATTTTTGCAATAATGTCACAGCACGCTCCAAACCATTATACCGTACTACAAATCTATGGTATGTAGAATATATACATTACTCACCAGTACACAGGTTTAGGTTCACTGCTCTGTATTGTGTTGATAGAAAACTACCATGTTAAGCTTGTGTGAGAAAAGAAGTTGTATAGGTTGGGAGAAAATAGATAGAAGACATTGTGAACCAGACGTCAAGCTCTTGGAAGCGAAGTTCAGACTGAGAGAAAACTGATGTTCACAAAGCACGAGCCTTTAAACATAAATGACATCAAACATTCCAAAGTCTTGGTCTCTAAAGGAAAATCAAAACCTACCATTATCTCTAACATCATTTGTAGACAACTTCATTTTGAAAACATGAAATGAGAAGGGAGTACAACCAAGGACAACAATCATTGTCTCTCTATGTGATATCAAGAACAAAATAGAAAAAAAAAAAATTAGTTCTTTTTAAGACAATAATGGGGTTTTGGTTTTTCTGCTTAATGAAATTACAGAAAAGGTATTTAGCTTTTGTGCTAGAAAAACAAAGAAGTGATGCAAATACCTTTAATAGAAAGAAGATTTCCTCCACGACCTTGGATCTATTTCTTAGAAGATGATTCTTTTGTTTTTTAATCGTGCTCCCCTTCAGCTCACGTCAGATCTTTCAATTTGATATGCTCGCCTAAGTGAATTGATTTCAACCATTTTCCTTTTCTTTCTCCTATGTTTTCTATTCTGTTTGATAGAATGCTTCAGAGAAATTTGGTCTCATGAAAAAAATGAGGGCATTAGAACAGGGTGAGGATGTTCACCAAACAAAATGTAGGGGGTATTTTTGTCAGATGTTGTATCTATAAGTGCCCGTTATACATGTCTACAAAATTGGAAGCATAGACAAGTCACAAGCTATTTGAAAAAAATACTAAATGAAATGTGACCTCATGCAATGCAATGATTGCAGGATGTACACAAAATGGATTTGTTGAAAAGGATTTAGAAACTTTAAGCAAATGCAACTAGCGACTATGAAGCCAGACTCCACAACCTTTCTCTTCTTGTCTTTTCTCTCTCCCACCAAACATGTTATCGCCTCCCTTAGTACATCGCTCTGAAGCTTACTCATGGCTATTTCCATGCCCCCCTTTTGTTCTCCTCTCCTCCCCCTTAATTACTCTTTTTCTTTCCATTTTTTTTGGCAGAACCTATTCCAGAAGACCACACAACATCATATCCCCCCCTCTAGAGTGTCTAGTCAATCCTTAATATACATGTCTCCTTGCTGACAACCATATTGTCAAACTTCCAACTAACCTTGCTACTAGGACTAAAGAGCATTTGTCAAACATTATAATTATATGAATATAATTGTTTTTTAGTGCCATAAGTTTATTGGGATAAAAAAGAATAGAGCATTTTAGAGTAACTAAAAATGTGATGCTTAGTGGACATGTTACTCCTTTGCCTATGTAAATTAGAAACTGAATAAAGATGACCACAACATACTTTATGTACATGCACTAATGTTTATACCATTATGTTTTTGTCAACCTGCACATTTCTTGTAATTAGAATAATATATACAAATCTCAGTCATATATGCAAATTCTCCATTTCTATAGGCATAGATTTGACCAATGCTTTAGCATTTCCAAATTTGTCTATATATCAAATAAATTTCTTGGATTCACATTACACTTATTAAGCAAATTCCATTCCTGCATATCCAAATTATCAAATACTTCACTTGTGTATACATTCCATGATGATAATATGCCTTCTCACAATAATGCATATATACTAAGCAAGAATGTATCATGTGATTCTCAAATTCATTACATTAGTATACCTAGTGATGGTATATAATTTTATAGATGTCATAGGTTAATGTGATTTAAATGAATTATCTCCTCAGATGATGACAAATATTCTCAGCAATTCCTACACCACGTGACAATAGCTTATCCCTTAATGATAATTCATTAGCTTATAATGTAGACTTCATTAATGCTTTATTGCCCTATCCTTTGTTGCATGAAGACATCAAGCCCTGGCAAAGATAAAATGATTATGGCTACAAATAATATTAATGATATTTAAGAACAACTTGAAGAAAGCATTAGAAATCTATAGAAAACATTTCTATAGATAATTGCGGAACAGTAACGTGCAAAGAATTTATTATTAGTTGCTCCTGCAAAACCTAGTCAATAACTTGACTAGATCTGAAAGAATTTGATTATATAAATAAATATGACTATGGGACCTCGAATTCTAGCCTGGTTCACGGCATTACATTGCTTGTATTCCAAGCGACGGAGATAGGGCTTCTTACGCTGTATACAGGAGAGCTTGAAACCCACGTAATTGAGCCTTGAGAAACCGCTGATCCTTTAGCATTCGTTTTGTTCAGTACGAATGTTACGCTGTAACTCTTCTTCTCCATCACTGCCCCGAATGATAAGGAGGTTGGATTCACGCTCACCTCCACTCCTCTGGGAGGAACAATGTTGACGCTGTATGTGGATTTGGCTGCTCCAACATTAGTTACGCTTCTTCTCAAGGTAACAGAATTTAGCTTATTAAAAACCAGAGAGAAGGACGGATAATTGAGGTTGCCCGGGAGGGTGCTTTCATCATTGGTAGGGCATACAACATTTTTGTTTAGGATCATCCGAATCTGAGATGCTGTGTAGTTTAGCCCACACAGAAAAGGAACATAATCTTGGGCAGTAAGGTCATAGATAAGGCCTGGATCTGCTGCTCTTTCGGGATTTATCTGTCCAGCGCCTGTAGCGAAAATGTCTGCCGGTGCGTATTTCTTTCCAGCATCAAGAATTGGCCCGCCTTTCTTATCGAGGTGGTCTGCCGTGGTGATGATGGCAGACTTAATGGCCGCAGGGCTCCACTGCGGATGAGCGTTTTTAAGCAAAGCAGCCACCCCGCTCACATGTGGAGTGGCCATTGACGTGCCATACATAACGTTGAACATTACTGTTCTCTCATCATCAGGCAAAGTCGACGGACTAAGATCCAAAGGCCAAGCTGCCAGGATGCCAAATCCAGGAGCGATTACGTCGGGTTTCAGAATTTCTGGACTGATTTCGCTGGGGCCACGGGACGAAAATGAGGCCACCGCGGGCGCTGAAATATTGTTAGCAGCACCAAAGACAGTGCCCTGGAACTGAATGGCCGCCGTGGGAGTCATTGTAGAAGTCATATAGGCTTCCAGGGCAAGTCCTGCCTTATAACCAAGGGTTATTGACGGCAAAACCTGAGCATATACTAGGATTTCCTCCCCGGCAGAGTTATCGTTAATGAATATCACGCCCGCCCCTCCGGCCTCTAGAACAGCTTCTCCCCGCGCCACTGATTCTATAGGATCGCCTCTTATGCACACCACAAGCTTTCCTTTTATCCGCTTTAAATCGGTTGCCTTTAAATCCAGAGCGTTTATCCCACACAAGTTTCCCTGCACAAGGCTCAATTCTGAAGTCTGGTTGTTCATGCCGTCGAAGAGTGACTCACCATACAGAATTGTTCCGTCTCCCAGCCTGACATTTGCAACGAAGTGTCTGTCCATGGAGCTGGCGCCCACCGTCATCATCCAAGGCGCGCCGTTCTCAAGATAAGAAGGCTTCGCCCGGCCACCGTTTCCGGCCCCACAGCTCACGAAAATGCCTTTCTCCATCGCACGGAAGGCCCCAATGGCAATTTCGTCGTTATAATACGACTGCGGACCTGCTCCAAGAGAGAGCGAGAGCACGTCCACGCCGTCTGAAATGGCCGCGTCCATCCCCTTCAGAACATCAGATGTCATGCAGTCATTTTCATAGCAAACCTTGTAAACCGCAATATGAGCAGCCGGCGCCATCCCCTGCGCGGTTCCTTGTGCGTTGCCAAAAAGTCCGGCATTGGCAACGGGGTTTCCTGCGGCAGTCGATGCAATATGAGTGCCGTGTCCATCCGCGTCCCTTGCCGAGCTGATGTCTATGAAATTTCTTGCTCCGATGAGTTTGTTGTTGCAACTGGACGCATTGAAATCTTCTGAAGTCTGGCAGATTCCCTTCCACCGAGAAGGCACGGCACCGATTTGGGGGTCCGGCTTAAACGAAGGGCTCTCTGGCCACACACCGCCGTCCAGTATCCCAATTATGATGCCCTTGCCCGTGTTGGATCTTGGCCACAGTCCCTGGCGGGGATCCAGTCCCAGAAACTTTGCGGAATACGTTGTCTGCAAGTGCAGCGTCCTATCAGGATGTGCATCTATGAAACCTGGGATTTCTCTCATCGCCTCCATTTCAGACGTTGTTAATCGGGCGGCAAATCCAGTAATAACATTCTCATACGCGTGCACTAGATTTGCATGAGAAGCTCCTTCTCCTTCTGCATCTGCTGCTCCTGTTTTGGGCAGAAACGATAAATACCATTTCTTGCGCTCGTCAAAGCTACGTAGGCTCATATCTGGTTTCTCGACATGAACGATATAGATCTGCGATTCTTGGCTTTCCTCTGCAGAAACAACTGACTCGTTCATAATTAACATGGTCATTATCACTACAAACAGGATGAAGTTCTTCACATATTCACCGCATGATCTTCTTCTCAGAATGCCCATCGTTGCTGGTTGAGCAAAATTCACCCGACTGTATAGCATTCCAATCTTTGCCTCTGGTACTTATGGGTAAAAAAAACTTGTAATCTGTTCATAAAACACCAACCTTCCCTAGTCCATCCCCTGGCTGTTAGGATTACGACATTGGCCGTCTCCTCAAAATTCCATTGATTCGCTGGCCATAAGGCATGCACGTCACGAGCTTTTTCTGTTTTTTTGTTTCAACTTGCAACTCTTATGGTACCTTGTCTTGCATCAATGCGGTTCATCTCAGTGATGTCTTTAGTGCTTTTGTTTTTAGAATATTATTGTTGGAATATCTTTTCTGTTTTACACATATATTTTTAGAGAAATAAAACACATTGGAATCAATGGTATCTCACTGAAATTACATTTTCATGTCTTTAGTGCTTTTGTTTTTACAATATTATTATTCTCCCATATCTTAGGATTCAAGAAATATATATTTTCTATTTTTCACATATATATTTTTAGAGAAATAAAATGCATTGAAATCAATAATATCTCACTGAAATTATATCAAACTATATTTGGGTATGTATGAAATAATGAGATATATTAGTTAAATTAGAAAATAGATATTACAATTAGGGTTTACTAGAAAATAGATATTACAGTTAGGGTTTACTTTAAAGTTGATGTAGTGTAGATTAATTGGTGTGATGCTAAAACAAAGACCTATAAGCTAAGAACTTTTATTGTGTTTTAGATTATAGAGTTGAAAAGGTTCAAGTTTAAGAATTTGAGATCATATAACACAATTATGTTTCCATGATCCAATCCAAGTGATGTAATGTTGTCATGATATTATAGTTGTGTCCTGGATGCAAATAAATAATTCATACTTGATGTATATATGAGTAAGGAAAATTGTTTGCGAACATATTGTGCTAGGATTCAAGTATGCAACCTCTTAAACCCTTTGTTAGGGCCCTTGGATTAAGTCAACAACAATAAAAAGAGATAAAGGTTGGTAGTCGATGCCCATGTGAGTGGTGGCAATGGATTTCACTAAGTTGATCATTGAATGTTGTTGAAGCCCAATGCAAGGATATGAATGGTTGTATTTGATAGTTGGCTTTGTAGAGTTCTTTGACAATGAATGTTGATTTCTCAATCTTTGATTGTTGTTGATGCTCAATACTAGCAAATGAGGACTAGTGATTTTTTCTTGTAAAAGGATAAATGATCTTTGTTCCTTCAATACTTTTGTAAACATGTATTATGATCATCTTAAAGTGTCCAAAGTTAAAGAATACATAACCCTAGGAAAACAATTCATTTTTCTTGCACATACAATGATGGTTAATGGTCAAATCATTGGATTGCTAGTCTTAGAAAGAGGGAATTTGAAATTTGGAGACAATAGACAAGATTGTGCCTACAATATAATCTAGGGGTTATAATCGAATGTGTGGTTCAATCTAAGATGGGAAAAATATTGAGAATTAGGTCAAATAGGTTTTGATTCAAGAGATGTTGCATATTAGAGTGTTAGGTTTAGGATTGGGGTGAATGAGCATACCAAAAGATCTAGAAATTATGTAGTAGAATCACACAGCAAAAACATCCATGCAAAGTGGTGTAAAATAAGAGGGGTAAAATATTTAAGGTTATGCATTTTCCCCCTCTACATTTTGTCCCCACTGTAGTTTGTGAGCAATACTAAGTATGCATACGTTCCAAAGAAAAACAAAGAAAATATGGTAAAAAGGGCATGAAGTTTCTAGATCCAAAAAATCTAAGCAACTAATTCAAGTGTGTGTCACCTACAAATATATATCAAATTTGAGTCTAGGTCCACTTACCTCATGTTATTATAAAAAGTATATGTGGGAAATGTCATTAATATAATGAATATTTATTTTTAATACAGGATGAAATTTTTGGGAGTGGGTTTGTTTACTCCTAGTTATTCTAAATTGTATAGGAAAATGTAGATGGTATATAAGGAAATAAAGTGCTCTCTACAACTAATTTATATGTGAAGACTATTTTAATTAATAATAACTAAAATTGGGTCTAGATTGACTAAAGAGTGGAAATAGATATATGTAAATGATAAGATTGAGAGGTTAGAATGTCTCAACTATGTTTCAACTTCTTCTTGGTCAGTGACAAATATGTTGTTTTTGTACCATGCTTGAAAATAAAGATATGAATTCTATGCCTAGAAATTTAAACCCTTGTATTTATTCTCCCTTAGTTGTTTCTATACCTAAAAATAGGGTAGTGGTGAAAAGCAGCTTGGGGATCTATTGTGTAAACATTAAAGTTCCTTGTTGATAGGTCAAACCTATTTTTTGATATACAATGATTAAATATGTGTTGAAAGTAAATGATGCCAACGCCCAAGATGTTGATGTGATGTAATTATTAATGTAATGATGGGACAAATGCTATATGATGTTGTATGTTATGATCCAATAAGAATCTTTGATAATCTAATCATCAAATAATGATTTAGGACTGTAGAAAACACCACGATCATGAAGTAGACAAACAACCATGAGATTACAAATAAAATTGACCAATTGTATTCCCAAATGAGGTAGATATAAATAGGTGAGTGTGTGTACCTGATTCTCCACTAAACCAGGATATGACTCCTCTACATGAAGTGGTGGTGAGTAACCACCCATAAAGATAGCGTGAGGTGTCAATGCAAGTCGACACCTCTCAAAAATGGCTAACTACTTTGACAAGTTCAAAGTACATGTGGAAAATACACCTAACTATGGTTAAAAAAAGTGTATACGCCAACACCCCCTTAAGCATAGCTTAGGTGAGTTTATGAAAAATGGGTCTCAACTATAAGCCTGGTGAGGTACCCATGCACAATGTAAAAACAAAAATGAGTCTCGATCATGAAGTCTGATAAGGTACTTAATTACAATGCAAATCTCTCAGAAACAGATAAAGATAGAAAACCCAATGGGAAAAAACTATCCTCCAAAACAGAGAAAAAAGAAAGAAAGGAAGGCTTAGATAGCCCCCCCAATAGATGATGATGTTGATGTTGATTCTGATGTAGCTATGAAGAACTCCTGAATCATGAAACAGATGTAAATTCTTCCCTTCCCTTAATCCCAAGAGAATTCAGCAAACTAATTGAAGTTGGTAGTGTTCAAGGGATGAAGACTAGGATGTAGGTCCAAGAAATATATTGAAACCTAAAAACAAGGATGTGCATTGAGTGCACATATGAATGAGATGAGAATCTATGTGATTCATAGTTGTGATTGTTACAACCCCCCATTACACTTTATATATTAGTGTGAGTACAATTTTCAATTTCCCTTTATGTGTAACACACATTCAATTACATGACACTTCATGAGTGTATTTACAACAAATAAGCTAGTGGAGTTCAATCAACCTACTATATAGAACCAACTGAGCTAAGCCATGAATTAACACTAGGCTTTGAAGTCGCATCCTCTTCACCTAATGTAAAGTGTGAGAAAATGAAGCTACAGTCGAAGTGACAAACTTTCGCTGTTGCTACAAGTTTTCAACTTTGTGATTCTCTAATTAGAGCTATTGTGGCCATAAAACCAACTAGTTTATAGAAACAAGTGAGTTGATATATGGAGAGATGATTCCTTAAAAGTTTAGGAATGAAAAATACACTGTGTACAAATCCATTTCCTAACTTTACAGTTCCCTTGCCACAAACATTATAGTAGATATCATCCATCAGTATTATGAAGGTGTTGTATGGTTTGATTCTCACAAACACCTCTTGGTAATGTGACATGTGATCCATTGCAATTGAGTTGAGAATCCATTTGTTGACTTCTGATTTGGAAGTGGCCATGAAATTCTCTTTTTACCCTCAAGTTGTAAAGTTGTTTTGCAAATTAGACTCCTATTTGAATTGAATTTTTGTGGTGGCAATTTATAAGTTTGTGTGCTTGATTACTCTTACTTAATATCCCCCTTGAAGTGGAACTTTATAAAGTTAGTGTATTGACATCATTTTTACACCTTTTGATGATTTGATTCCCCATCTAATTTGGCATTTGAAGGAGTTAGTTAGTGATAAACAGTAAATGCTTGATTGATTTATTGGATGAATTGCAAAAGCATTTATACAAGGAGAAATGTGGTTAGGAAGTTGTAACCAGTCATAATTGCATAACCGGCCTGGTAAGCTGTCCTGCTATCTGAACTAAGCAAATATTAAATAATGTAATGCTAACATTCCCCCCTTATTACATTGTTCCTACAAAAGTACCAAGGGACCCCCCCTGAATGCTAATATACTCAACAAAGCTGATTACATAATATGAATACATATTTATAGAAGATCTTGTCCCAAAGAACAAATCCTAAACTAAGCGGGGCTCCATCATATTGTCTCATCTACCCTTGGAAAGGCGTAGCTTCGAGCTATGTTCTTGAGCTCTTTATTCCTGAACTCTCAAATCACAGTCTTGAATTATTCGACAATTAACCCTAAGAGATATGACAGATCTATGTCATTGTCTAGTGACCGCAAATGGGTATAATTCTTGATCATATACTCTTTGAAGCTCACTGGACAACAATCCATATTGAGGTCAGCACCAAATCCCAAATCTGTCTCCAAAACAAAATTGTCACAAAACATACATTCTTCAAATCCGTCAGCATCAACAAAGAAAAGAAAAACAACCAAAACCAAAAACACTTCTCATGCAAAGCATCATCTCAAAGTGAGAAGCTAACTTGAGATGATGGTAAATCCTCCATTCTCCAATGCTGCCTGCCTCCAATATGACCCTATTACACTTTAACCAACTAATGTCTTGGATGAGTCTTTGGAGGCCTCATCAGGAATAGAAAAGATGGCCCTGAAAGCATACGCTATCTTTGACATATGTACTTTCATGATGATAATGTCAAATTGATCCAATGATAGACCCATACACTAATCAACCTTATACCTTCTATGTAATTACTATGATGCAAAACAAATTTCAAACCATAGATGTCTTACAAAGAAACCAAACTATTTCTCCAATTATTAAACTCTAAACTCAAATCTGCATAATCCTTGACTGTCACTGCCTCTGTCACTATCCACTAATCCATTTGTGTTACTTATCAAATGGCTTAATCTGAAATGTCACTTCCTTCCACCAAACATGGTAGGCTTCCACCATAACTTCATCATTTGTGTTACTTCTCAAATGGCTTAATCTGAAATGTCACTTATTTCCACCAAACATGGTAGGCTTCCACCATAACTTCCACAATTGACATATAGGTAAATAAATTTATTACTGCTAAATGGGGAACATCAACGTTCTCTCTACATAGATAGTATTTCTAATTACTTAAAATATTATGTTGCGATTTGTATATAACCGCCAATGCCCCTTTGATGAATAAATGAAGATAATAAATGACAATGGCTTAAGCTGTATTCTTCTACATTTCATTATATAAGTATCATACCTGAAGTCCCACGCATCTTTCCCATCTTTGCTATATTGAGATCGCTTTAGACACTCATGATCCTAATTCTACAAAAATTGCATGTATAAGAGGGTGTACCAAACTAGTAGGCCACAGGCTGATTTGCTCTAGTGGAACTGCAACTATTTGTGCCAAGTAAAATGTATTACTTGTTGTAAACACTAGGGTGCCAAACTCCCATGCTTCACTGTCAGTTTGATATTCTCATAGCCTCCTACAAATCTTCTTCCAACTATGAATCTATGCTAAGTGGCAGAGTTGGAACATTTTTTAGATATTCTGGTGCCTTCAAAATATCCTCACATCACTCTCTTATCAGAGTAACTATCAATCAAATTTCAAAGACAGAAAATATCTTTGTTGCAATTGACCCCATAGTTTGGGCAAACAGAAGATCATTGAAATTGGTTGTGAACTACCAAATAATTGAAGTGGAGACTCATTAAAAACTTCTAATTTTGTATACCTCTCTATGTATTTTCTCAGGACTACTTTGAATGCCTTATTACTTCTGAAATGTGATAGATGAATGCGAATCAACACTTCGATCTCTAATCTGTTTGAACCCTTCACATCACACAACTTCTATATATGTCTATTATTCTCCTTCAAATGTAGGCATACTTCATTCAAAGGTGGCAGCGATCTTCAGATCCATAGAAGTGCGTGAGATGTTCTGTACATGCCTCAATAATCACAATATCCTCACACATGCCAAATCAATAATGCCATAGCTCTGATACCATATGATAAACAATAAATGCCTGATTGATTTATTGGGTGAATTACAAAAGCATTTATACAAGGAGAAATGCGGTTAAGAAGTTGTAACCAGTCATAAATAACCGGCCTAGTAACCGCTATCCCACTGTCTGAACTAAGCAAATATTAAACAATGTAATGCTAATAGTTAGGTCACCCTAAAAGAGCATAAATAGGCACTTTATAATTTTAGTGTGATATTAGGCTAGTTAGATTATTGATGAAAAAATATCCACTTTTGCAAAAAGAATCACTCAATTTCGAGTTGATTTGTAAAAGTTATAGGGCTTACAATATTTTTGCATTAAAAAAAAAATCCTTCAACAGCAAAAAATTCCAAGTTTTGAGAAATAAATTTTTCTTGTGAATTTGTTTGGGAAAAAAATTAAAAAGAAGAGGAAAATAAACCCCTTTAGGCTGTACACGACTAGGGGCTAAAACCCCATGTGACCAAGGGCTTAACTTTAACAAAAACTGCCCCCTCCCCTTTGTTGACATCACCCCCTGAGTTTCTTATGTCAATTGAATAGTAACACTATTCGCTACATAAAAATTGACACCCATCACTATGGATGAGTGGCTATTGACACTCGTCTCTATGGATGAGTTGCCATTGAGGGGGCATATGATGGGGCAAAATAGGGGCTGTGAGGGCACTTTTCCTGCCGCTCTAAGGTCGAATTGGGGGCATCCAAGTAGGGCGTGATGATCACGTTGCTCCTGTAGTCAATAGGCACCATAGAGGCATGAATGTAGTGCAAGTAGGTGTCACTTTGGGTGGTGCCTTTATTCACCCATGAGCTCTCCTTTGCAAGCCTGAATATGGGCTTTGATGACCTTGTAGAGCATGCCTTTATAATGGCATTTGGAGCCTTTTGAACATGCATGAACAGGGGCTTTAGAACTTGTCATTCGCAACATGAGCCCATATAAGGGCGTTTGGTGAAAGGGTGATGCAGGCCCTTGTGTGGCCATCCTCTACCAAAGCAAGACAATACCCTCTATGGGTAGTTTCACCTCTGCAATAAACACAACAAGAACACTATTAAAGAATAACAAAACCAAACCCAAAAAAATGAATCCTCAAAGTGTGAAGATCAGGGTGTAAAGGGACAAATCACATAGTAGAGAACAAATGGCTCGAAGATATCCACAATACTCTGATACCATGTAGAAAACACAAAGATCATGGAGTAGAAAAACAAGCATGAGATTACAAATGAAATCGAACAATTGTATTCACAAATGAGGTAGATATAAATAGGTGAGTTTGAGTACCCGATTCTCCACCAAATGAGGATAGGACTTCTCTACATAAAGTGGTGGTGAGTAAGCACCCACAAAGATAGCGTGAGGTGTCGATGCAAGTTGACACCTCTCCAAACCAGCTAACTAATTTGACAAGTTCAAAGTACATGTGGAAAATATGCCTAACTATGGTTAAAGCAAGTGTATACACCTAGGATTAAAGGCTATACACCCACAAGGACTATCTTTAAATGATTCATCAAACCAAAACAAAACTTTTCACTTTGTTTGTTTGGTTGTAGGTTTTCATTTACTAGTTAGTTGTAGAAGAAGCTACCACATTTCATTACAAGTTGATATTTAGTTTCATAGTTTTGGGAGATTGTTTTACATTCATATATAGATTCCATGTCTATGTTTGAGTAGAAATGGATCAATAGAATGACATAATTTGGTTTGTGAAGGTATAGCAAACTTACAGACTTGCATAGTTATAACTTTTCCACTTCTGTTAGATTATTTGGAGTTTATGCTAACAAAGGCGTAAATGAGAAGATTCATTGGACCTTGAAGGATTAACATTGAGGACTCTCATTCTATTTTTCATCAATTTGATCAAACTACTTATTTACACTAGTTGACTACATGTTTAATGAAGTATTAAACTTTGTACCCCTTGAAACTAATGAAAATCATTTTGTAGGTTCAAGATTTCTCTAAACATGTCATTCACAATCATTTGAAATCATCAAGGAGAGTTAGGAGGAATTGTAGAATCCTCTCTATTTAACTAGAATAAAATAATATTATTCGAATAAACTAATGTGGAAGAAGGGAATGAGTTAAAAAAATTCTCATTAAATACAACTCAAGAAATAAATAACTTTCATCAATCTATATAATTAGAGAACATTACAATAGCTAGTCAAATAGATTACAAATAGGACTAAGTCCTTTACAAGATCTAGCCATATATGCTTATAAGAAAATAGTGTCACACCATACAATGTCCTCGATACCATACCATATCTTAGACACATCTCCAAGAGTTTGTGAAATTGGTGGAGAGAGAGCATCATCAAGGTGAAGTACCACCTAGTCACAAGGCTCACACCTCCCCAATCTTACTCCTGAATGGAGAAGCCTGACCCTTCGTGAAGGGTCTAGCAAAATGAAGCTAACATGTGTGAAGGAATTTGGTGTAGCATGATATATCTAACATTTCTAGCATGAAAAAAATGCATATATACTTATATCATGATATGGCAAAGAGAGAGAAACAAATCAAATAGTAATGAATACTAATGATATACAAGATTTTACCAAACCATCTTTTTATGTCGTGTTTGATAGATAGGTTACTAATAGAAACCTACCCTTCTCTATAGCTCCATATTCGACACCCATCCATGCTCTTTCTCTAGCTCTACTTTCAGAAATAATAGTAGTGAACAACATACAATTACAAACAATCATACAATATCTAATAGATACATTGAAATTATTCATTCATTCATAACAAAAGACTAATCTGAATAGATAAAACATCAAGAATTCAATTAGAAAAATAAATCCAATTAGTTTCTTCTAAGATGGTAATAAAAAATTTAGACGGCATCCATTCATAGATTTAGACTCATGTTTTCACTCCAAACTATGGGAATATAGCTCATTTAAGGCCTAACTATCTCTAAACATTCAAGGTTTCACATAATAGGAGATCTATCTCACACTAGCCACTAGCCAAACATCATATAACAAAATTCCTCAATCTATTTATGCTATGATCTCAATGCAATCATAGTGTCATTATTTTGATCTACCTTCTAATGAATGCATGTATATATTTTCAATACCAAAGATGACCTTATTACAAACTCTAAAACAATGATGACACATAGCTCTATTGTACTAACTTCCTTCCTTGCACATGAATTAAGTGAATGGTAAGATATATCATTCAACACTAAATATATCCCACATTCATTGTCTATATACATACAATAATGAGAAAATATCATATATATCTAAGTGATGGAACTAACCAAGTCCATGCGGTTGCAAATTCGATAGAATAACAATAGCCAAAAATTGAAGAGATGGCGATGATAGGCGTGAGGGGACGGGCTAGGGCATCCAAGCCCTAGCCTGCAGATCTAGTCTCTTTAGCTCGCAGGGGTGTTTGCATGTTTGTGGGGGTCACTGGGGATGGGTTTTTGTTTCAGTGTTTCTTCTATTTTCTATTTTTTACAGGCTGCAAGGTGTTCGTTGGGGTTGTCACTTGGAGCAGGGGTTTGGGGGTTTTAAAAGCTATCATTCTTCTTCTTCTGTGTGGCCTTACTATTGTGTGGCCTTTAGTTTGTGTTGGCTACACATCTGGAGATGGATCTCTCTTCCTCTTTCATTTTTCTAAGCTTGTATTTGAGTGCTCATTTGGTGTAAGGGGTAGTTTGGATCCCCATTCTTCTAGAATTAATGGCACTCCATGTGCCCTTGGATATGGCAAGTAAAGATTCTTCTATGGCTGGGGTGGATGCCAGAGTTCCCATTCAACCTGGCTCTGGTTCGGGTGTGGCTCGCAATGGAGCCCTTAAATTGCAAAAGGTTAATGGATGCTTGGAGAGAGCCCAAGAGAGGCCGGTTCTAGTTATACAATCAGAATCGATAGATGAGGTTATTGATTACTACTACAATCATGTTTTGATTTGCAAGTTCATGGGGTTGAGGGTTTCTCCCCCATTTCTAGACTCTTGGATTCATAAGACATAATTTGAACCTAGAAGAGGATTTTGATATTTTTTGATGGCATCAAAAAATTTCTTTATGGTGGATTTCTCATGTGTATCTGATCGAAATAGGGCCTTCGAAGGGGGTCCATACTTCTATAATTAGGTGGGTCTTTTCATCAAACCATGGCATGCTAGCTTTAACTCAGCAGAGGAATTACCTTCCAGAATACCAGTTTGGGTTCATCTTCCGCAGCTACCTCTTGAATACTGGAGAAGTGACATATTGCAGTCAATTGCATTGTTACTGGGAAAACCTATTGGTCCTTCTCAACAAACTCTAAATAAGAGTATTTTTTCTTATGCAAGGGTTTGTGTCAAAATTGATTTGAGCTAGCTGCTACCAGATTCTATTGATATGACTGTTGGCTCTTGCTCCTAGAATCATCCATTAGATTATGAGACACTACCTTTCAGGTGTCGGTTATGCCATATTTATAGTCATCTTTAGTGGAAGTGTCCCTAAGCTCCTGGTGCTACTAGTACAAGCAATGCTCCTTCTCAACCTAATTTGAAAGCAAACAAAGGTAGAGCTCTCATCCAGGGAGGAGGGGCTGATAAGGAAGGATTTATTCTGGTTAAGTCTCGAAATCGTGGTCGAGGCCAAAAGAGATCTTTCAGGGATAGGAAAGAGGAGGAATCCTTCAACAAGTTTGAGGCATTGGAGGATTTGGTCTAGGCAGAGGGTTTTTAGGAGGCTCTGCAGAGACTAGTAGATTTTCTTGTTGAAGAGGAACTTGGGGTTCAGTCTATTGATTCCCCAAGCATGGCTTAGCTTGGTGTGCAGGGTTCTTAGATGGATACTGATGTGCCTTCTTCAAACTCTGCTTTGGTTGTGACTAGCTTAGCGATGGAGGCTCCTAGTGGGCCTTCTGATGATGGGGGTGTTCTACCTGTGGTGCAAAGCTCCTCAGACCCAGGTAAATATAAGTCTCATCCACCTGCTTTGGGTTTTCAACAAAAAACCTCCATGAAGGGGGTCACTGAGAAGCCTCTTAAGGTTGGAAGATAGAAGGATCAGGAAAAGGTCAAGCTAATTGGTGAGACGTTAGTGAAGTCGAGTTCAGTGAGGACTATTAATGTTCACTTCTCCCAGCCTCAATGATGATTGTGCTTTCTTGGAATGTGAGGGGTATGAATAGCATCCCTAGAAAAAAGTCTATTCGCGATCTAATTCGTCTTCATTCACCCGATGTGGTTTTTCTTCAGGAAATTAAGTTATCTGTTGATAGTATGATGGGGGTAGCTCCAAATATTTGGGGTTGAGGTCAATGCCAATGTGTAGGGGCTTCTGGTAGCTCTGGTGGGGTTGCTTGTTTGTGATATCCACGTAAAGTTAGACCAATTTGGTGGCTCTCTTGCAAAAGTTTGCTTTCTTGTGTGACAGCTCATCTTGAGTCTCGAGAGAGAGTGCTCTTCTTGAACATGTAAGCTCCAATGGACTTTTAGGGTAAGGTTTTGATGTGTGATCATGTGAGATAGGTGAGGTCTCTAGATCCTTATCTTCCTTGGATTCTTGTTGGAGATCTCAATGTTGTCTCCTCTATGGTGGAGAAGAGGGGTGGCAATACTCACCTTGATTCTTCTTCGAAGCAATTGCAGGATACTATTGTGCTCCTGAACCTGGTTGATATCAAGCCTGACAATGGGATTTTTACTTGGAGTAATAGGAGAAGTGGGGAAGCGTCTATTTCTAAAAGATTGGATAGATTCCTGGTATCTAATTTCTGGATAGGGGACAAGTGGGTCACTAGCTCTAAGAATTTAGATGGCCAAGGCTTTGATCATTGGCCAATCAAGCTTGTGGTTAAGTCACCTCGATGAGGTATAAAGTAGTCTTTTTTAAGTTTCACCTAATGTGGCTCAGGGATGACTCTCTGCATGATTTACTTCCTGGTTGGTGGTGTCTTGGAAAGCCGATGCATGGCATTGCTATGTATTCCTTCTCAAAACAACTTCAGTTTGTGAAATGTAAGATGAAGTGATGGAATAGACAACACTTTGGTAATGTTTTCCAAGCAAAGTAGAATGCTCAGACTCAGCTAAGTTTTATTACTAGGAAGATTCATGACCAAGGTTTCTCAAAGGAGCTTGGTTTACTAGAGGTTGTTGCGGTGAAGGAAGTGGAAGAATGGGAGTTAAGGGAAGAGATTTTTTGGGAGCAAAAGTCTAGAATTGAGTGGCTGCAAGCTAGTGACAGAAATACTTCCTTCTTTCATAATTCAGTAAAGGATTGAAGGCAAGGTAATGTCATTTCCTCTCTTGTGGCAAAGAATGGTGAGACTTTTTCTTCTTCTACTTCTATTTCCATTGAATCTATTCGTTTCTATTCTACCTTGTTAACTAAGAATTCCCCTCCTGTGGAGGAAGATGAAGGTTTGATTTTGAGTAGCATTCTGCCTTTGACCACTAGAGAAATGAAAGAAGCTTTCTTATTCCTATCTCTCTTTCAGAGCTGGAAGAAGTTGTGTTTCAGATGAAAAGAGTAAAAGCCCCAGGGCCTGATCGGTTTCCTATAGAATTTTTTTAGGAGTTTTGGGAAGTGATTAAGCTGGACCTTTTGGCAGTTGTTCAGAAGTCTCTTAGGAACAAACAAATGTTGAAATCCATGAATGCTACCTTTTTATCTCTCATACCAAAGAAGAATGGGGCTAATACTTTGGACAATTTTGGGTCGATTGCTTTGTGTAATGTGGTGTATAAAATTATTTCAAAGCTGATTGCATAATGGCTGAAACATTGGCTATATAGGTTCATTTTAGAGGAACAAGGGGGCTTCGTTGCTGGTAGACAGATTTTGGATGGAGTCATCATTGCTGCTAAGACCATTCATTCTATGGCATCCTCTAAAGAAAAATCTACGTTTATTAATTTAGACATGGTTAAAGCATATGATCGCGTTAAATGGGCCTTCTTATTTAAGATTTTGGGAAATTTTGGTTTTACTGGAGATTGGATAGAGTGGGTCAAGAGTTGTGTTACTTTGTCTTCCTTTTCGGTGCTGATTAATGGTGAGCCTTCAGACTTGTTCGGGGCTTCTAGGGGCTCAGACAAGGAGATCATTTGTCTCCCTACTTGTTTATTTTGCTTAATGAAGGGTTGGGAAGATTTATAAGATCTCAGATCTAGTGTGGCCTACTCTAGGGGTGGAACTAGTGAAATAATATCCTCGCTCAATCTCATTTGCAATTTGTGGACAATACTACTCTCATGGGCTGTGCTAAGGTTGAGGAGGCTATTAAATGGCATAATATCCTAGATTACTACTTGGCTGCCTCTGGCCAACACATTAATGAAGGGAAGTCTTTTATATTTTTCTTCAATACTCCTAAGATTATTCAAAGAAGGATTGCTAGTATTTTTCATTTTCGGATTGGTACTCTTCCTGTTGTCTATCGTGGCATTCCGCTTGCTGTACGTTTGCTTCATAACACATTTTGGCAAGGGATTATTGATAAATTTAGACTTTTGGTCAGCCACTGGACTTGTAGGTGGCTTTCTTCTGTGGCAGAGTTACCCTTCTAAATTCTGTGGTGCAGGCTCTTCCTATATACAGATGCTTTGTTCTTTCTGCACCCTCCAGTTTTATTAAAGAGTTTGAAAGATTGTCTAGGTGATTCCTTTCATCAGGAAATCTCCTTCATAGCAAGTGGAGCCTGATTAAGTGGGATGCCATTTGTCATCCAAAGTAGGAAGGTGGGTTGGGATTGCGTAGGAATGATTTGAATGGGAAAGCTTTAGCTACTAAATTGTATTGGAGGTGGTGTTCTCAACAACATCATATGTGGGCTAAAATTCTTACCTCCAAGTAGCTTTGTGAGGTTGCAAGCACTGATGTGGCTTGCTTTAGCCTGGAGGGGAAGGGCTCTATGATTCGGAGCACTCTTAAAAGGGGTGCCAAGCTGGTTAAGTAGGGGCTATTTTGGATTTACAATGATGGTCAAGATGCTCTTTTCTAGCATGACTCTTGGGATGGATATCCCCCCATTCTATCTACTCGTCCTCATTTGCAGAATTTGAGCCAAATTTTCTAATACTGGTTGGTACCATGTGGCTGATTTCAAAACCCATCAGACTCTGGGGTAGGCTGAAGTTTTTAGGTGGAAAGACCCGTCGGAATGGCCTCCTGATGGTGAGTTTGGGGATTGTTAGGAGTTTGCTAGGATTTCATCAGGTCATGCTTGCAGTTCCCTCTCTGGGTGAGATGTGCTGGCTTGAGGCTTTGATCCAAAGGGTCCATTCTCTGTTGCTTCTAGCTACCAAGTTCTTGATAAGTAGTTGTTTGGAAGTACCAAGGTCCCATGGTGGAAGAATTTTAGAATAAATTTACATGGCCTAAGTGTAACTTCTTCTCTTGGTTGGTGGTGTAAGGAAGATGTCTTACCTGGAAGAATCTCTAGAAGCATGGTTTTCAAGGTCCTTCTATGTGTGTTATGTGTGTTGGGCATGAAGAATGTATCTCTCATCTTTTCTTTCTGTGCTCCTTTATGAAATCCATTTGGCACTCTTGGTGGAATCTTTGGTGCATGTTGTGTAGACATGTTTCTTCTCTGCAGGATTTTTGGGACAATCAAGGGTCTCCTTCAGTTAAAACTTCTTTTCTTTTGATTACTTAGGTTATTGGCCCTAGTTTGATAATTTGGCACATATGGTTGGAACGTAACCGTAGAATTTTTCTTGATAGGAAGATGTTGATTGGCCAGCTTTGGTTGAGAATTTTGGGGGTTCTTCAGGAAACTCTGACGACTAAGTGTGACTTGTCTGTTCCTATGAATCCTGGTGATCTTGGAGTTGTTGATGCCTTAGGTCTTTCTTTGGGGGGAAATATAAACTCAAGGAATGTTCGTCATGGGTGAGGGAAGGAGCAGGTTGGTCACACTGGTCACTGGTGTCCTCCTACTCTGGGGGAGCTGAAAATTAAAACTGTTGGCTTCTCTAGAGGCAATCCTAGGCACGCGAGTGTAGGTGGCATTGGCAGAGATAGTTAAGGCATGGTGGTGTTTTTCTTCTCTATTTATAGAGGTCAGCATACTAATAACCTCATGGAGGCTTTAGCTATTCTTGAGGTGTTAGAATGGGCTTGTGCTCTAGGGTGGAGGCAGATTATTTGTGAATCTAATTATCAGATTATCATTGAACTTCTAAATAAGAGGCATCTGGAGGGGGTGAACTGGTAGTTGATGGTGGTGGTTAAGCAAATTTCTACTTTGAGCACTGCTTTTGATTCTTTCTTTTTGTCATGTTCCTCAGGAACGGAATAAGGTGGATGATAGCTTGGCAAGGTGGGCCTATGAGCAAAGGGGGACTTGGAGGGTGGATGATTGGAACAATCTTCCTGCTGATTTGGACCTTATCCTTGAAGATTTGATTATGGAAGATATGAGGTGCTTCTTGGGTGTAACTTAATCTTGTTTTGTTTTGGCGCCCTTGGTGGGTCTGCTTTGTTGCTTTGTACTTCTTTCTTGATTTAATAAAGTTTTTACCCCCTTTTTAATAAAAATGCATGTTGCAAATTCATGGAAGAAAAAAAAAATCCATGTAACCTTCTTCACATAAAATGACTTTGAACCTGAACACCGAATCACTCAACTCAGAACTATGTTCTTTACTTAATAAGGTCATTTTCATGAAAAGCTAAAATTTCGTCTTCAAGAAAGGTTTAAAAGCCTATAAATCTAGTCATGTCCATTTAACAATCTACAAAAAAGATGCTCTAAAACAATATATGGATGGATGCCAAAGTGTGACCAATAAGTGCATAGGTTTAAGAACAAGCCTATCTTTTCTGATACTTAATACAAAAATTATTCATTCATTTAACCCTCCACCTTCAATCTATGTTGTTGTAATACCACACATACTATACACTATGCATCTCTCATTCACAATATATTTTCTTATCTACTAATTTACATCACAACATTCAATCTCTCTAATATCACACACTAAATGTAATCATTATTCACCATTTAACACACCATTTATTTTTCTTATCATCCACTTTACTTACTACTCATCCCTCTCTTAAACAAACTATTACTTAATAACCTTTTATACAATCTGTTAATACAAATTTCTCATATACTCATTTTGTAATAATCTAGTAATCATAAATTATAACAACATTTCTAAAATAATTGAATTCTATACAAACAATTATTTAATCCTAATTGACTTAAAACAACACTATTCAAATTACTACAATCAAACACTACATAATAACATATTTCAAACGTTACATTCTCAATCATACACTCACACTTCCTACTCATTACATTAATATTATTCAAGACTAGTAACTAGGACACAAAGGTTTAGACCCTGAATAACTTATGTAACATACACCTTATGTGAAACATGGTTCCAACCCTTGGTATACAAAATATCCCATTTACTAATTTTAGTGCAAAGTGAGGACAAAAAAATGAACATATATGGAAATCTAATTTGAAACTGAACTACCATGGCTACAGAGATACATAATTTGATAAACTACAATACAAATTCACACACCATAGTGTTGGTATTATCACATCTAAAAAAAAGATAGACATAATTGCTAATTCCATTAATCATTAACTTTCATCATTACAAATAAATTGCAAGGGATTCAAAACAAAGGAAGTATTTAAAATGCATAAGAAAGATTAAGCAAGGAGCATTGCCAAGACACAACCAAGTTGCTCAAAAATTTGAGCAAAGGAGTAAGTAGGGGGGTGCTACATAAATATGGACACAGGAATATAAATACTAGGTGCCATAAAGTGCAAGAGTATTAACAGATTCAAGTCCTTTACCAAAAGATGAGGAAGAGGAGGGAAAAGAATTATTTCGCTACTACCATACTGAAACAAAATGATACAATCACTTTCCATAAGCAACTATTAAAGTTGTTGATAACCTTCGAGTATGTGATCATTACATCACTACAACGAAACTTATCTCCAAGGGTGGTGCAAAATAGTAAAATTAGAAAATAAATGCTTTTGCACACAAGGTCACATTAAAAGGGACTTGGAAACTTTCAAGCAAATTCAATATGGCAGGAGAAAAGATGATTTCCACAACCTCACTGGTTTAGGTAAAAGAAAGCACATGAACTAATTCCAGACGCCTTAAAGAGATGTCTCCTTGTGAAATGAAAAGATTAAAGGATCTACACAAAATGGCTAAGATGAAAAGATATTCGATATAATATGGAGGTGTAGCCAAAATGCCACAGATATTATCTCAAGGATTGCATGATTGTAGGATGCATAGAAAATTGATTTAAAAGGCACATGAGATGTTGACATATTACACTATGAGTAGTTTCATCACAGGAAAGAGATGACAACAAGTTATGCTCACAATAAATTGGACTTTTAGAACTCAGAGAATTCCTAAAGCATATGCTAGAGGCATATATACAGATTCTTGTACACTGATAAATAATTGGTAGTAACCTCATACTTGAAATTGACTCAGGTAGAGCATTGATTGCAAGATATGGACACAAAATGGATTCCTTTTAAAGGGTCGATAAAACTTAAAGTGAAAAGAGGAATAATAGACAAGGAATTTAAAGCTACTTCGCAAAATTCCCCACTAAGATGCTATCTCATGGAATTGATGAGTGCAGGATTTAAGTGATACTCCTATGCCTCTATCTAAATGTGTTATCTACAAGCACCAAGAAAAACATAACCATACATGCATAATGGAATAGGAAAATTTTGTTTGATGGAAGAGAAAATGCCTTCACAGAAATGCATACAAAAGTGGAATCCAAACTAAAATTAATGCAGGATAAAATGATTTTGTTGGAATTATTTAAAAGATCCTCTAGCAAAAGTTTCAAATCAAGATACCTGAACTTACTATGCCATGCATTCATGCCCTAATCTGCACTTGCACATAAGCTATATATGCAGATTTCAAAAACAAATAGAAAAAATTGAGAAGCATATTCAAGACCATACTGAAATTAATTGCCCATAAGTAGTTTACTTCTTGTATCCTGGTAAAACTAATATGCACACCAAGGAGATTGCTCAACTCTGCAGCCTTTACTTATTTTTACATGCATAAGCGCAAAGGTGGAGGGTTACAACTACGTCTTGAACACCATATCCTATCTAAACACACCATTCTCCCTACCCATAGAGTTCTTCCTTCCTTCATTTTTTTAAAACTCCATTTCTCATAGCATTCTATGAGAGCATACCTTCTTCCAATAAATAGAAAATGTAATCCATTTTCCAAAGAAAAGCTACTAGTCACAAAATAGTAAGACAATAAAAACCAATGATTCCCTCTTTAAGATGAGTAACTACCACTTCTTGCATGTGGCCTAAAATAGAAATTAGTTACTCAAACAATAATGCAAAAGCATAAAAGAATTTTTTCAAAAGATATGAATTAAAAATGCATAAATTTTTAATTTTGCAATTTGCACAAATAAATTTATTTGCGACGAATATTAACTTAAGTCCAACATTCAAAATATTTATTCTAAAATGTAATATATTTTTATGCAAAGAAACATTTGACTATGTGGTGTGTGCACAGATTTCCTTTGCCACAATTCTCCTTTAGTCAGCTAGACACTTGTTGATGGGTATTTTGACACACTCAACAACGATCAAGTAAAACACAAGATGCACTACCTCTCCTGAAAGGAAACCAACCTCAAGAAGTTGATAACCCAAGGTCCCTATTAGCCAAGTTTTAATCATGTTGGATATATCAATAATCTATGTAGTTGTACCTATACAATGGGTTGTTGGTAATCTAGTATAAATGTGGCTAATTGTAAAAGGAGATCAACAAATAAGATAAACAATGCATAAACAACCTACTCCAATCACCTATTGCCCAGGAATGAACATCTACAATGTTGTACCAGCAATAGGGCAATTTGAAAATATGATAAATTTGATTCATAACAACAAGCAATGAATGATAAGATCCAATTCTAACCCTAACCTACTCCTAAATTAATCAGATCTAAAAAAACAAAAGATAAGGGTTTTATAGAGTGAATAAAATGAGAAATGAAGCAGGTCAACTTTGTATTTGATTTATAGTCCTTCATCTTAGAAGATCCAATGAAACCATTAACCTACAATGCTATAACCCATACTTCACAAAATTATAAACACCATAGGTGCAAGATTCTAAGGAATTTCATGAAAATGAAAAAGTAATTTCATTAAACTCTCCATATTGCATGTGCAAGTATTTACACAATCTTTGTAAACATTTAGCACTAGTTTCACCAAATAATTCATGTTTGAGAATAGAAAATACAAACACATTGCCACCCAACATGGAGAATTAGCTTGCTTGTGACAACTTAGCAGGATTCCCACACCATGATTGGGTGAGTGCAAGAAGTTGGCTCCACTTTTTGGCTAAAAATTGGAAGTGTTTTCCTTGAAAATTAAAGTTTATCATAGTTGGAGTTAAAATTTGAATCACTTACACATAGAATCTTAGAAAAGTCCAGTAATATGGAATGTAGTATTTTGAATCTTGTTTTGAAATATGCAATTTATTCTAATTCCCAGATGATACAAATTAATTTTGCATACTCTTGTACAAAAACCACTCTTCAAAAGTCACTTTTTAGGACCATACCATGCATGTGTATGACCAACATAATTTGACCTAAATAAAAGTATTTTATAAATCTTTTTGGGGAAAGATGTGTAATATAGTGAAGTTTGATGAGGATATTTTTTATAATTTTTTTAAAAATACTTTTTAATTAATTTTTTATTGGCCCTAATTGTTGTTTTTTAAAACCCCTCATGTATGACCAACATAATTTGAGCTAAACTAATCATAAAATGATATTTTTTTTCATTTTGTAAAGAATGATGTGTAGATTGATGACATATGTATTTTTTTAAATTTAAATGTTAAAAGTTATTAGAAATGTAAACACCTATCATTTCAAGTTTATGGATTAGTTTGCTCATAAATTAATTAATAAATAGAAAAACTAATAGAATAAAAAAATTACATATTCAAAACTAGACATTGTCATCTGTAATGGGTTTTAATTTTGTAAAAAATTTAGAAAAAAAATTGTCAGCCATATTGGTAAAGTTGGTCTTTTCTCTTGCTCTAAACATGGATTTGTACTTGTACGTGCAATATTAGGGGTCAGCTTACCATGCATTCCCCAAGCCTAAAACCAAACCAAAACCATGGGTTTTGATTTATTGCTTTTAGGAATGGATACCCATTCTAAATGGGTACACATTCCTTTTATGTGGGAAAAATAAGCGTGCATGGATTTTTTAAAAATTTAAATACATTTTTAGAAATGGGTGCCTATTTCTAAATTTGCTAAATGGTTACCCATTGCTAAATAGGCACCCGTTTAGGCTCAGGTACCTATTCCTATTGGTATTTTTTCTTTACCCACAATTTCCCCCATATATGAACTTCTTGTGGGAACCGATTGCCTTTTTGTCCTTGTGTGCTTAGCGTTAGTCTCCTTAGTTCTCCAATAAATGAAAAAACACTCCTCTTTTTATAGAGGTTTCATTTGCATTACATTTTAAATTTGGTTCAAGTCAGCTGATGCCTCAGATTTAGAAACAACCAAATAGGGTAGGACCTAATTGACAAGTTACAAGTTACACCTTGAGTAGGATAGGTCCTATTTGGACATGCTATAAATGAATTATATCTCAAAATCAAAGTCATTTCTCATTTTCCTTTTTCATGCAGTTGTAGCTATCCATACATCAAGTGCTAATTTCCTTGAACAACTATAGGAGGTAGGTTCATCTTAGTTCAATATGTCTTCCTTATGTCCTAGCATACCTTCATAGCATTTTTAACCCCTTGGACCTTCAATCAAATAAAACAATGCATCAAAATCTTCATAAATAAATTGGAAAACATCAATAAACAACATGATACATCATTCTAATTTTTTATTCTATTCGTAAACTTTGACCAAATGTGTTTCCATTGGCAACTTCATAGGTTTGGAGCTACCTCTATTTTCCTTGTGATTCATTCTAGGCTTGTGAGTATAGGTGTTGACAAGGTTATGCAGGCTGCATGAAATCCATGATTTTCGACTCCTCATTACCAAGATATGTTTATTTGAGTATCTCTGCTACTACTGGGACAACACCTTCAAAACTACCTCCATATCACCTTGATCTACCCTTGACATAGCATGAATGTCATAATCAATGTGCAATCCCCTAGATAGAGTCTTAGAGTTTTGAATAAGGTTCTCAATGCTCTGGGAGGCACAAAGCTAATGACCACTACTCTACATCTTATGACAGTCACCTACCCATGATAGTTCATCATTTGTTCTGACCTATACTTGATAGACACCTTCACTATATCCCAACTGATGAATAATGGTTTACTTGACTACCCCATGCCATGGTTTATTTTAATGATAAGATTTGGGAAGGAAAATGACCATGGTGACAGCCCATCATTCAAGACATAATCCCACTATGTCACATCTCATTTTTGGACTTTATTATTAATTTAGATTATTGGACATTTACTATACTTGTTTTACTATTAGTGATTCCACGTATGTGTGAAAGTAAGTATAGTAATATTATAAATGCGTGAATTTGAAAGTTGATTTAATAATTGAATATTACTAGTATGATTATGGATGTACATTTTGTTTTGCTTTGTCTATGATTTTGGGGAACTAACCTATTAATGAAAATCTAAGTGCGATTGAGTGCAAGAGAAATGTCAAAGATGATAACATGGTTGAGGTAGAGATGTTCTAGCGTCCTGGCAAGAACTAATGGGATGGATAAATCTGATACACACACACACTCACATAGTTTCATGTCATACTACATCTTTGAGTGGCTTTATTTGTGCATTGTTATGTGGTTGCTAGTCTTGTTTGAGTACTTTATATAGCTAAAGTTGACATTGAAATGAACATTTTGAGAAAAAAATCTTCACTTTTGGACACCTATAGTTGCTAAACCATGAGGAATTTGAAGATGATGTAAACTAATGATTTGTCGCATTTTGTCTATAGATTCTAAATATATATTTTTAAATTTTTTTGGAATTAAATTATATTTCCTTTTCCATCTCCTTCAATAACTAGTTTCTAACAGTAACATCATTTTTAAAGAGTGATGTATTATGTAAAACATATATACTTAAATATATTTAAAATTATACTTTTTGGGAAGCTTATAATAAGGACTACATACTTACAAAACCTAAAATTTTAAATAAATTTATTTGATCCCCAAAAAGGTAAATCAAAAGTGGGTTTTTATCAGCATTTTGATACATGTAGAGGAGACTCCATGACAGGTATGGTTTAAAACTAGCAGGGTTCTGTCCAAGGGGGTTTGATCTAAGGGGGTTTGATCAAACCCTATTCAATTACAATCTTTTAAATAGAACCTTTCAAGGCTTAAATCATTATATTTTATAAAAATATGTGATTTCAGTAAAAATCAGGATGTCCCAGAAAGTGTAACCCATTATTGTGGCAACACCCAGATATATGATATTAATAAGTATATATATTATAAATAGAGATCTAAAAATATAAATAATCTATTGTCATGCAAAATTGGGAGCGGTAGTAAGGAAGAAGTTTATTTATTTCAATCAAATCATTAATATTGAATGCCAAGGGCATGCAAAATGGAGGTAACTGAAGTTAAAATAATAAAAAGCTTGTTCTAAATTTACAATGACATGATTAGAGGAGGTACGATGCATAAAAGAGAGGGGATGACAAAGGGATCTTGACCATTATTTTTAGTGACAGATGAAGGGAAAAGGAATTGAGATCAAGGCAGCAACAACATAAGGAAGAAAAATGAAGGGCGATTAGCAGCGGGAGGAGAACCATCATCTACGCTAGGAGAAAGAAATTTGAGGTGTTTCTAGGTATGTTTAGATCATAGATTGCAAGTATTTATGCCTGTTTAAAATAAAGAATCTATGGAATGGTTTTATACCAGTTTTAAATGTATTAAAAAGTTTCTTTCTAGAGGGTTCCATGCTCTTTTTATATCATTTTCCACCTGCCCATTCTTTACCTGTAAACCACTGAATGGTAGATTCCTATTGCCTAGTCTGACAAGTCTTTGTTCTGCGTTCTTCTTAATTTCCCTATCCTCTATGTCTGATAAATGACTGACCACCTCTATGCCTTATTTGATCTAAGTTTAATTGGCCCTTCATTTTGTTGTCGGCCTAAATCATTTTCCAATCAACTTGTTAATTGTTTTATCCTGATTAGTTTCCTTTGCGACCTACGTAATTTTTTTATCTTCATGCTCTACATATTTAAAAGGTCTATTATTGACCTATATGTTTTTTTATTCACCATGTTCATATGTTTTGGCTGGTGGTTATACTCCCAAACAACCTCAGGTTAACTTTTAGCCTTGTTGTGATGTATGTTGGCCAATTCTTTATTTTCTAACGACTGAGTTATTTCCTATTTTCACTATGAACTGTTATTCTAGTTTCTTTACCACAGAAGTTTTTGTTGGCCTAAACTATCTTTCCAACAACCTCCTAGACTATAGTCCACATGTTGACCTTTTTACGAGCTTCTAAGCTATTGAAATGGTCTGCATGATATCACCCTTGTTAATGGTAATGGCTTGTTTGAGCATCTAGTCGACCAACTATCATTCCTATCATTGAAGGTTTTTATTAGGTACTATAACTTGATTAAGCATTGAATCCTGTAGATGTTATTTCTTTTTCTATTAAACATCATTTATCGTATCATCGGTTATCTATTCCTATCGCAACAAGATAAATATTATTCTATTTTATTTTTACTATTGTAGAAGATATAATTAGTAACTCTAGCAGACTGGTAATAGTTCATGTACCAGTTAGTTTATTACTTTCTATAGTAGTTAGATGGTTTCTGTTGTAGATATATTGAATCCTGGTGGTAGATTAATTCCTTCTTGAAGTAGAAATAGGATATTTATAACCATCTAATTATACCCATGCCTTGTTTAAAATAATCTTTTATCGACAAATATTACACACCTTTTTGAATTCTTGTTACAAATTTAATCGCTTGAAATTGTAAACCAGCTTGTGGGTAGAAAGTTTTAACTCTAGTTTTCTACTAGATATTCAAAAGAATGAAATATGGGTTAGGGAATATAACAAGTTTATAGTTTCTATATATTTTTTCATTTTAAATGAATAAATAATGTTCCTTTTTATTTCTTGCTGGAAAGTGTGTTTCTGTGGATTATGCAAAGGAAAGGGATTAAAAATGGATTTTAGGGGAATATGGGTTGCTTTATGTTTGAAAATAAAGTATTTTATCTTGTATATGTGTTTGGGGTTACATTTTGGGTGAGGATGCCTAATGTGCAACAACACAGATGGCTTTTCCTCTTTTCAGGATTTGACCGTAACTATTTAAATGCTTGGGCCAAGCTAGGAATTCATTGAAATAGATGAATATTTGTCTAGAAAAACTTTATTTATAAATATCTCTACCACATCCTATTGTGAGACATTTGCACATAATCATTTAGATTTGTATTTAGACTTTAGGTTGCATCAGGTGTTCCCTCCTACCAGTTGTTTCCACGTTTCTAGACGTTTCATTTAGCACTAGGTTTCCTTCATGTTATGAAGGGATCTAGGGAAGTGTAATTGCTTCATGGTTGGGTAGAAAAGTACTTGAGCCATGTTCTTATTTCTTGGCTTGCGGAAGACCATGTGGGTTCATGGTGGCTGGAGAGATTGATTTGCTTATTATTCTTATATTGTACTTGATTATTGTACCTTGTTATTATTTAAGATGATTTATGGCATGAAAGCCAAAATGAACATTGTATATTCTTTTATAGTGCTAACACCTGGATTAAGCATGTGATTTGTAAGATTTATTGACTATTGATTAATGTTTATGAGATCTATCTTTTTACTTCAGTTAATGTAATTAAGTGTATTTTACTTTAGAAACTTTTATGATGGAATGAGTACTTTACACACTGTTATCAGCCTATTAATGCCTTACATTGAACCTTGACAATTTCCAATTCTTATAGTGAATGAAATAATTGCATTGGCTTCTTAGGCAGATCTCCTTTGGTCTTAGTAATGATGGATGCTTGTGACAAATTAACAAAAACCTTAAGGGAGTCTCAGAATAATAGTTGTATACATTTTATGACAACATTTTGATCAAAATGAATCATTGCTAGGATGACAACCATAGCTTAGAGTTCTTATAAGAAGTACCTTTTTATCTAATCCCAAAACAAAATCTATAATTTAATGATCTCACCATCCCTTTAGTTCGGATCAATTTGCCTATGCCTCTATTTGCAAGGATCAATCTAGAAGGACTATCTAGGCATGATAGTAGACTAATGTAGTAGAGGCAACACTATCTTTGCATGTGGATGATAACCCTTGACATAGTCTCTTTTCAAACATGATGCATGACTCCACATGGTAAAAGTCCCATGGTCCTAATTTACATGAAAGTCCCTACCATCTAAGACACATAACCCATAAGGATAACCTTACACCATATTCTGTAAACAACATGTATCTAATAATGAAAATGCTACTCAGGCTTGATGAATGATATTTACACTATCCTAAAACAATCACACTAGAAAACACCCAGTCAAACATGATAATAATGAATCCTTCAAAAACCCTTGTCATCTCATAAATTTTAGCACTTTCTTCTTGCACTACCAAAGTATCTCTCTAAATATTAGCCATGTTTCCATTGTTAACTAATTGTAGAATATAAGGTACAAATGAGATACCATTTGTATTAATACTGCATGGTTCAATTGAATCTTTAGATTTCAGCAACTTGGACTCTTTGTACCAATTTGAGGCCTAATTTTCTAATGCCAATGCTTCCCTATTCCATCTAGGCTCCGACACTTGCTAACAACTTTTTTCTCAATCTCCCCTTTTCTATAAACTCAATGGTGCTTTCAATAGGATGCATACTATGTAGCAATACATTCTAATTTTCTAAAGGAGAAACTGGTGTATTCTTCATCATGACTAATCTATTTGACAGAGCAATCTACTCATCCTTTTCCACAAGAGTTCTTTCTATGTCATTTACCTACAAACCTCACACCAAAGGTTGATAGTGATTTTATCATTCATTCCTTCACTCAACAATTCATGATTTTAAAACACTATGGACATGGTATAAGAAACCCTATATTGCCAACATAGTCTTAAGTTCAAAACCTCATTGTCCTCTACCTTTCAACTACACCTTGCTTATCCAGATGAGTATTAGTGTATTTTTACTAGTATTTCAATACTATAGAACTTGAAATAACTAGCATCACTTTCCCTTTGATCTCCATAAAAATGACCTATGAAGCTTGGATAAAAATAAGGAAACCAAAGGCTCTTATGAGTTGTAAATGTTGTCACGAAGGATTGCGCCTTGAATGCTAATCCTTGAAACTTGGTAATCATATGCAACATTGGAACATTCTTAGATTGTGGGTTGTCTATGATAATAATGAACCTCCGGAAGAGCTGGCTCCCTTTAAATGCCCCTTGGATCTGATATACTTCATGGGAAAAGAGATAGAATAATGATTAAATAAACTAAAACTTATCCTAAGGGGGTGATGCACCAATAATTATGTCCTATTTTGCAACTAATTCACAACTAGTTTTCAACATATCTGCTCTTACAACTCAATCTAAACAATCTTATCACAAAAGTGTTTCACAAAAAGGCATGTAAAAATTCCACTTTTTCCAAAGGAAAACCAAAGTTTTTCACAACTTTAAAAGTAAAAAATCACCTGCACAGTTTGTGACATGTGGTATAATATGCACTGTTGTATACTCGCTTTCAATAAATGAGACATAAAACCTAAAGGTTTTGATTTAAAACACAATAAATATTTATCAAATCATTCAAAAGAGAACAAGACACCTAAATCCAAGAAGAACATCGGATTTTATTAGAAAATAGAAGGAAAACTCTGCAATAACTATGAAACTACTGAAAATAAACTAATGCTACTGTATAAAACCTATAAAAAGGTGATTTACAATACTCAATATCTCTCTTTGCAATGTCCAAAGAAAAGAAGAAAACAAGAACTAAGAAAAAATCATAATCTTTTTCTCCTAAAATACAAAAATCTATCTCCAAAAGCTAAGGGGAACTCAACTCTAGTCTAACTAGACTCCAAATGATGCATGAACAGGCTAAAAATCAACTCCTAGTTGTTGGGCAAGAAAGAGGACAAAGTCCAAAAAAGGGGTGCACAACTGCTCCAAATTGAGCTATTTTAGCTTAGAACTCCTCCTCCCAAGGTGTTTGACCAAAAAGAATGCCAAAATTAGCTCAGTTTGACTCCAAGTCAAAAATAGAAAAAGAAACTCCCTCTTGCATGAGTCTTCAATCTTAGTTCAACTCCATCTCTCTCTTTGCATGATGGAAGGGCAATTTATAAGTCTAATTTAACAATTATTAATGGTAATATGATTCATTAATTACCTTTATAAGTGTTATCATAAACTATAAATTACTTAGGTTTATTTTAACAAGTATTAAGGTAACCTAGTGATTATTACCTTAATAAGTGTTAATTTACATTTATAAGTGTCTTTAGGTTATGCAAAGAGAGAACTAAGATGTTATGATTACAATACTTGATACACAATCTCTTTCTCAAAGCTCACAAGGTCATAAAGACACCCTCTCTTCTTTTGACTTGTGAAAATACTCTCAAAACTGTCCTCATTATGCAAAAAAAAACTAAGTCAAAGAGAAACACTCAAGGGTTATCTTTTCACTCTCATCCCCAATCACAATCAGATTTTCTTTGAAGTTTAAGGTTTTGAAGAACCTAAAGAAAAGTCAAAAACCATCAACTGCTTATATCTCCATGGGCCCATGCATCATTAGGCACTATCAATTGTTAAGTGTTGACCCACGGGTCTATTTTGTCATTCAAATGATTTTCTTAAAACCAAGTCAAAAAAGACTTCAAATCACCCATGGGCTAGGGCTTCCTTGTGAACAAAAGTACTTTTGCAACTCTAAATCCATATCATTTCATTCTTTTCATGCATCTCTTTGAAGCTTTGCATCCTGTGCCACCATAGGGTTCTTGAAGGGTTATTTGTAGCTTTTGACGGGTTTTACTATCTAGGAGTCTTCCTATTGTTTCACTTGGTAAGCAATGTCTTCATTTTTCTACTCTGTATGCTATCCTTGTTCTGCCATGAGACCTCTTCTTTATTTGTTCTAGGAAAACTATGAAAATCTATTTCATTTGTCTCTATTTGCTTTTAATGGTGAAAATTGTGAATACTCTGTGTTTCCTCTTTTCATACAATCATGAGAACTATGATTTTATGAAGACAATGGTGAGAAACAACTTCTTTTCACTATCTCCTGTGTTTATTATTCTCTTACCCTTGTTAGGTTTTACCCATGATTGTGATAAAACACTAGATAGTCATTTTTCTATTGCAAATCAGTGGGATAGTTTGCTATTTTCTTTTTTTTTCACTATTCTTATTCTATGAAAAATAGTGATTCTCATTCCTTCTTCTTTGAGGAAGCTGCAAACTTGAGTTTTCCTTCATGGCTACTCCTTATACATTGATGGATAAAATAATAAGAAGAAACTCGCTTATCTGTAATACCCTTGCTAGGTTTTCTTGCACTATGAAAAACATGTCATTTCTGCTATGGACTATTTCAATGTATGGTTTCATTATGCTGACAGAAGATGAGTTTCCAGATAGAAACAAAGAGTCATAAAAATACATTATTTTATTATTTGGCTGGGACAACTCCTGTGGGGTTATCTTCATTAAATGCATGAGAGGATACCATTGGAGCTTATATTAGTCATGAAGAACTACCTTTTATACTCTAACCTCATGCTTTGACTATTACAAATTGCACCTTCAAGCATGTTTTGTTGTTTATGAAATCCTTTTCTCTAAAGAAAACTGTGGAAAAAAATGCTCTCATTCTTGAAAAGGAAAGTTGTAAGCTTTTGTTGTTTTGGTGAAACCATGTACTCTTCTATTCAAGGTCATAGCATATTTAATTCTCTCTACTTTCATTGACTACCTTCATACCTAGAGGCTTTAGTGATACTTAAACCTTTCTCAAACCTAAATGGTGATGATTTGCACATGACTGTTTTCCTTATCATCTAGGTTAATATTTTTCAATGATGTTAAAGCTGACTCCTTTATATGATACTTCCAAAGGGATATCCATGGTATACCATGAATTGATGATCTCTACTTCTTTAGTATTCTCTTCACAAGACAATAATGACTGGAATGTCTTCCTCACTGTACCTGTGTAATGGTTCGCTGCTTCTTGACAGTATTGTATGACTATTCATCCTCTTTTTGGTTTGTTATCATGACTGAGAATAGCAATAAGAAACTCCATATGCAGATCAAGGGATTGCATTTTCTTACAGTTATAACTATTTCTCCTTCTTAATGGCTACAACTCCTTGTAGTGTATGCCTGTTTCTCATGCATGTTTATCTTGTTCGACTAACTTTGTGGGATAGTCATACAGGTTGACTATGTTCCTTTGATTCTGAGCCCTCCATGACTATCCTTTTGGAATACTATTCACTAAGTCTATGACTATTTTATCTGACATTCATTGTGGTATTTATTGTAGTTCTTTATTGCTCCTGTATGACTGTACACACCTACTGACTATATCTCCTATCTTGGATTGCAAACATAGGTCAGTCTTCACTATGTCATAATGTTGCTAGATCCTTGTAAAAGTTTATAGAGCTAAAGGTTACTTATGAACTCCTTCCTTGAAGTCCCTCTTATATCCTCCTTCCTATCATGATCATTGTTGATGCTCCTAGAAGTGGCTTCTTCTGGTGATTTATGTCTGTTGTCAGTCTCCTTTTACATGCCCTAACTATTCTTACAACTTTGTGGACTATTTTTCTTCTATAGATGATTATTGTGACTGCATTCAGTAACCACTTTAATGCATGTACCCAATCATTGCCTTATGAGCCTCAAGCCAGGAATGCATCTCTATTTTCATCCTCTAGACAGGACCATGGACTGGTTCTTATCACTTAATGCTAAAAGAAATGACTATCTTCATACCTTTATGTGACTGTCATCAAATGACATTGCTTCTTCTAGCTGCTCATGTAGCCTTTAGTGATGAGTACTTCTTGTATGTTTGTGTAGGCCTATTCTAGGGTATGTTAGGTATATTCTTTGGCTTTCTATCTTGCATATCTCCTTTTCTTTCAGTTAACTTACTCTTTGTCTTCTTGTACTGCCTTATCATATTTACCCTTGATTTTTGTCATGCTATACCTTGTGACTGCTATGATGCTAGGAGACTACACTTATGTTTCTATTATAGTATTCTTATGAATGTTCTCACTGTTGCTCTATGATTACTACTCCCTTCACTGTGCTTTGTTGTTGATGTGATTGCTTCTTGGTGCTCCTTCATGACTATACACTTATCTTCTTTCAACACTAATACAGTGTGCATGACTGTTATGATAGCCTTAGCTCATATCATCAGTGATTGATCTTTTAAGAATACTTGTACCTGCACAGTGAACAAACACATTAGGAAAAAAGTATAGAGGTAAGGAGCCTCTCTTGTGCTTGTATATTTCTATTCATTCCTAAATCCTTATGGTTGCATGCTTGTATCTGAGTGACTCTTTGTCTTTTTACTGTTTGTCCTTTGATGCTTATGGATGATGGTAAGTATGTCTTATGTTAATACATATAAATTTTGAAGGCATCCTGAGCTCTAACCCCCTTTCCTTCTTTCTCTTGCAGGAGCCTTTTAGGAGTGATGGAGAAGAACTTGAAGACAACCATCCATGGGGATTCATTGTTCAGGCAATGATGGATCGCCTTCCCTTTCTATACATTTCTCTTACCTCACATGTGTATGCTATTGTTCATTCCATTTGTATAGTTATTATCGCGGCTTGTGTGGGAAACTATTATCAATTAGATATGCACCCTATGCTAAGCTATTGGCTTAGCCTGTTGACACGTGGGAACACTCCTAGTCCTGTGGGTTGCCTAAACTTGGAGTGGACCTCCAGAGTAAGATGGATCTCCTAATGATTTTTCCTAATCTAAATGTTTTGCTGAGGAAAAAGGTGAAAGGATGAACTAAAATGAAACTCAAATTCTAACAGGTAATGCCTCTAAACTTTAATCTATCTAAACACTTTCACCCACAAACAACCCTTCAAACATAAATTTCACAACCTCACCTAGAACTTATAATTCAAAAATAATTTATATGAAGGTTCAATCTGAACACAACATATAACTAGGACCATATGAATTATCTGCATACAATATTACAGTAACGAGACATAACAAAGGACATAGTATTGGCCACAATGAAACATCAGATCAAAGATGCATATATGAAGCAAAGAGATGAAATAGGAAAGATCTACTATATTGAACTACAAGGAGTACAAGAAAAATCTAAAACTGAGTCAAAGTTTGTTTACAAACTCTCTACCTCTGGCCAAGAGAAAAGAAACAATGATATAAACTGACTTCCATTATAATGATAAAACTAAACCCTCCTCTTTTCAAGCACTCCAAACTATGCAAAATTATCATAGTAGACAAATGTTAAACTTTCCACCTTAAAATGAACTTAATGAATCAGCTCTGCCAATTTGAGCTGTAGGCAAAAAATTGGTAACATTTTTGGTGACCTCTGCTACATGCTTGCCTCTAAGCATCAAGACCAGTTGCCTTAACTATCCATTGGGCATGGAGTCATATTTTGCTCAACTCAAACTCAGAAAACTAAAACTCAGCACTTCAAACTACTCCAAATAGTAGCAGAAAACTAAACTAAACCAAACTGAAAGCAAACTAAAAGGCCCTGGTGGCTAGAAAACATGTGTAGCAGCACTTAGGGAAACAAAAATAACTGAAACAAAATGTGCCTTGATTACTTATTAACTAAAAATACTAACTCTAACCTACTCTAACCAACCAAAGAAGCTAGTCAAACAAAACCATTCATTGATTGGCTGAAATAACTCCCCATCCTAACCAATAGAGGATGCTTCTTATTCTTACAAACTAGCAATAAGGAGAGAAAAATAGGAACACACCTTATAAATTGTTGTACACTGACCCCAAGATTACAACCAAAGGTTTGAATCCCTTAATTCTATTCAAACATACCTCTGCTTTGCCATGAATGGGCAAGTTGGATCTGCTCCTCCTCAACTACAATCTCGTTCTTATGGGCACTGAAAATCATTTGAAACTTGTTGGTCACTCCATTGGCTAAATCTCTAATGGGACATCCTCTTTAAAGGATGAAACTTGAACTTTCACTACTGGTTTGCTTCTTAGGATTTGTTATCCCTTCACCCTGCCGATTTGGGTGCGCCAGGGAATCCTCTTCTATAGGCTGCTCCTATTGATCAACACTTTCCTCCTCCAAAGGTGTTGGTAGAACATCCAAGCATGAGTAGAAAAGCTCAATTTCATATTGAAACAGATCCTCATCAGTCATATCAGGGTTTCTTTCATATACATGTTCATGAATCGACACATTGTCTGAATATTCTGCAACACTTTGATGGTTAAAACTTGGCATATACATGCTATTTTCATCTCCAACATCAAAGATAGGAAGCTCATTAAATAGACTAACTGTAACATTTTTCTCATTGTCTAAATTTGCACCAAAATCATCAAGCTCATCCCAAAATGAATTTTTGTCACATTCCTCTTGAATTTCTGATCAAAGAGGGCTATGTTTTACCTCATAACAGTTCCCAGCTAGCTATGTACGTTCCACAATAGGCTCACCTTCACGCTCCTCCACTTGATCGAAGACCTCCTTGTCAGATTTCTTAGCTTCAATCACCAACTCACTAGATTGTCGAGGATCCTCATGCTGCTTTGAAACTATTGTCCTTGGTATGAGCATTCTTTCCTCTTCTGGCCCAACAAAACCAGGTAACTGATCAAACAAAGAAAATGATACTTCCTCTAATGAAACCTGAGCATTTTGTCTTTTCAACTGAAGACTTTCACCTTGGGACTTCTGTACCCTGCCCTCATTCATCTTATAAACAACATTAGAAAACTTTTCAAATGAATCAAAATCCAGAGGGTTCGGTGTCAGGTTTGAACCAACATCCTTTTCATATGCATCCTGGTCATATTCAGATGGGGATGCAGCACAAACATCAATAACCTCTTGCTCCATATCTAATCTTTCTAACTTGGTGGCATAAAAGGGACTGCAAGGACCTTCAGCAGCTAGATTAAAACTTGGAATTCTGAGTGGTTTAGTTTTTACTACTTTTTCCTCTTCTTGATCTTGGATTGGGATGGCAAAGGTAGCTTTAACAAGATTTGGCATTTTATAACCAGGATACTAAGTCCAAGAAGGCTGCCATGGTTATTCAAAGGTCTAATGATTTGGTGCAGACTCTTGATACGACTAAAACTAAGGATTAATGGAATGGTCTTGAATGCGAATAGGCTCCTGAGCAAAATTAGAACTTGTGAAACTTGGGATTTTGATTTTTTGGGGAGTTTGTTTGCATTCAAAACCAATCTCTTAGAGGGAAAAGGATTCTTCAAGTGGCTGGTTTTGAAGCATAACAAGTTTAGACTATACCAACATAGGTTCTTGCAATGGTAAAGGGTTTTTGAAACTAGGAATCTTGACCTTGGCAGGGATAAGAGGTTCACTTTGCTTAAAACTTGGAAGATTATATTTACTAACCTCTTCTTAGATAGACTGACTTGGAATGACATGAGGTACTTGAAGTTGATGCCCATGTGTTTGAGCGAGCAAAAGTTCCATCTGCTCCTCTTTTGTAGCTAGTTGCTGAGCAAGATTCTCCTCAAATTATCTCTTTTGATCCTCCAGCTCCTGTTCATGAAGATAGGCTTAAGAAGCCATCTCTTCCTGTTGTTGATTATACTCATGTAGCCTCTTGATCTCCTCTAATTGTTTCATGAAGTCAAGCAGCATATCCTTTATGCTTACAATCTCTACCTTATTACTATCTATGAGCTGGTTTTGAGCACATGAAGGCTGAGATGGATATTGGCCAAGAATGGGTATGTGGTAAGCATCCTGGGTATTTGGAATAAAGCTAGTGTTATGGATAGTAAGGAGGCTGAGTAGGGGTGAGTGGGTGGTAATAATGTTGTGCATGTTAGTTTTGAAAAGCCATGGAATTAGAAACAACAACATGATTGCTCTGATCTGGTTGATAAGGAGCCCTATGGACAACATTTTCATAGTACAGTGGTGGATATTCATATTGTCTATGAAAATCTGGCATTTTTACTCATATAAAAGATAGAAAATGGAGTGAATTGATGATTTTTTGTAACATACCAGCACTTGATCATACCGAAACCAGTAAATTTGAGCTTGGAGTCACCAAATGTGTTTGATTTCCTACCTCCAAAGGCTGAGATCACTGATACAAACAACAAATATTAGGATATATGAATGTACTATTGGATAGAAACAATCTAATCAGTCCCACAAGGCATGCTAAAAATTGTTATCAATCAAATATGCACCCTATGCTAAGCTATTGACACATGGGAATACTCCTAGGCCTATGGGTTGCCTAAACTTGGAGTGGACCTCCAAAGTGAGCTGGTAGATCCTAATAATTTTTCCTAATCTAAATATTTTACCGAGGAAAAAGGTGAGAGGATGAATTGAAATGAAACTCAAATTCTAATAGGTAATGCCTCTAAACTTTAATCTATCTGAACACTTTCACCCACAAACAACCCTTCAAACATAATCTTTCACAACCTCACCTAGAACATACAATTGAAAAATAATTTATATGAAGGTGCAATCTGAACACAACATATAACCAGGACCATATGAATTATCTACATACAGTTTTACAGTAATGAGACATAACAAAGGACATAGTATTGTTCACAATGAAACATCAGATCAAAGATGCAAATATGAATCAAAGTGATGAAATAGGAAAGATCTGCTATATTGAACTGCAAGGAGTACAAGAAAAATCTAAAACTGAGTCAAAGTCTATTTACAAACTCTCTGCCTTTAGCCAAGAGAGAAGAAACAATGATATCAACTGACTTCCATTCTAATGATAAAATTAAACCCTTCTCTTTTCAATCACTCCAAACTATGCAAAATTATCATAGCAAACAAATGTTAAACTTTCTACCTTAAAATCAACTTAATGAATCAGCTCTGCCAATTTCAGCTATAGGTAAAAAATTGGTAACAGAAACTATGAACATATCTTCTCTTATGAATATAAACAACCTTTTATGCAATGATTTGTACATTGTTCTTTTGTAAAACACTTAATTGCATAATGAAATACATCTGTATACTATTGCATGTTCTAAAATTTCTTATAATCATAGATAAGTTCAGTAAGTGTGTGTACCTTTCTCATTTAAACAAAATACATTCATGTCTTCTTGTCAACCGTAGGATGCTTCTTATTTAGGTGGGATGTCTTTCCCCTTCCTTTTCTTCCTCATCGAACAACTCTTGCTAAGTTGTTACATAATTCGGGTGATGGTGATGACTGGGAAGACACTCTAACTACATAGTAGGCCTTCTAGGTTTAGCTTTCCCCCTTTAACTCTGTGTTAACCCAGCCAGGCCTAATTGGGCAACAATGCACAACTAGGTAACAATCCATTAATCCATTTTATTAATTGCATCCTTATTGTGCAAATTATTCCTCTTTTCCTTTTTATCTTGTGGAAGGTAAATCTTAGGTTTTGAGTTAATCAAAAACTCTCACATGAGAGAAATGGAGAGTGGGAGGTCAGTAAGAGGGATGTCGGTGACAAGGAGATGTAGAGAGAGGTCAGCATTGAAGACAAAGGTAAGGATTGAGCGGAGATGGAGATTGGAGAATGAGATAACTTGGTGATGGGTGTTGGATGATTATAAGAGGGTAGTGTGAAGGGAATCAGGTGGCTCTGCAGAGCTAACAGGTGGATGCAACAGAGGGTAAAAACTAGATGGGGGGAGGGTGTGAAATAGGTTGTGGTGGTGATAGAGTGGTCAATAGGTGCCGACTGGGCAAACCAGAGGTGGATAGAATCACAGTGATAAGAGATGTCTATGGACTTTATGAAATATTTATATGGTACAGATTTGCATGGATCCGTACCGTATAGATTGCCAAATAAAAAAAATTTCAAAAAATTTCAAAAAAAATCTGTGAGCAAAACATAGCAAATTTTCTATTGATCTTCACCTGTGAGGCCTCCCAGACTCAATGGTGAGATTGGTTTTCGTGTAGGAGCTGACTTGCAAAACTTGATCACCAAAACATGAAATAAAATGATGTTAAATTTACAAAATCAAGCTCATAAACGTGCAAGGTGAGGGTTAGACCAGCAAGGCGTGCTAGAAATGTGGGTGGAAAATTGATCTAAGTGTAATAAGAAGATAATAACAAGATACCCAATACCTTCACCTTCGAGAATGTGGATAGAAAATTGGTACAATGGAAATGGAAGATAATTAAACACAACCCAATATATTCACCTTCGAACCAAGTACTCCACATGTGCTAGAATGGAGTAGATGCAACCAAATCTACTAGCTTTGTTTTCTTTGATGGATGATGAATATGATGAGATGTTGATTACTCAAATTTGCAACATAATAATAGTATGAGGATGAGAGATGAGAGTATCTAGAGTGATTTGGATAGTATGATGATGTATGAAGATGGATCCTTCCTTAAGAGCCCCCAAATGGCTTGGGTGAGGCTTGATTTATAGGAGATGAGTGATAGGAATGGATGACTAGGATTAGATTAGTGATGGATGGCTAGGATTAAGTGATACGAGTTGTAGTCGTGTGACAAGTATCTTATGTGGGTTGAATGGGAGGAATAAAGTCAAATGGCTTCCACCTTACAAGGATTAGAAGTTTCTAGCCATGTGAAGATTGAGACACATGTGGAATTAAATTATAAAATTATTTAAATTTGAGAGTACTTCTGGATTCAACTGTGTATGTTTTTGTATCAATGTTTCAGATCATGCTCAATGATCCATCTTTAGGAAGAGGAAATCTGTTCTTCTTGATGATGGATCATTGAGCATGATTTGAAACATTGATACAAAAACATACACAGTTGAATCCAAAAGTACTCTCAAATTTATTGTCATGGATTGTGGAAAAATCATGCCTTTCTCTCCCCTCTTCCTGATGATGAATCATTGAGCATGATCCAAAATGTTGATACAAAAACATACATAGTTTAATCCAGAAGCACTCTCAAATTTATTGTAATGGACTATTGAAAACACATGCCTTCTAAAATTATTTAATTTTTGGAAAGGGATGGTGTGGAATACATTAATTAAATAAATCTTTAATTTATTTAATTAGTTTGGATGAGGGAATGTGGGGATTAACTAAATAAATATAATTTATTTAATTAATTGTCTATGAGAGGATAAATGGGGTTGAAATGGGATTAGTTAAATAAATATGATTTATTTAACTAATTGGGTGATGGAAAGGATACTAGGGAAAAACATGTTACAAAGTGTCTCAAGTGATGTGGACACAAGACATGGTCAATTTGGATTGCTACATTTTGCCTCTTTGAGATGGTGTTGCGACTAAGAGAAGTAACATCATTTCAAATAAGATAAGGTATGGATGGAGGGGAAAGGATGCCCAAGCCAATTGAAAGAGTGACAAGGAGAAATGGATGATGATGCCCCTTCGAGAGGATAGGTGGCTTGGAGGAACATGGGTATGCTCTTGAAATGAAATGAAAGGGATTAGTCAAGGAGATGGAGGATGCAAGATAAGGGATGGATGAAAGAAAAGAATGATATGTTATGCTATAATAATGTGAGCAACAATATAGTTTGATATAGCACTAGACATTATGCACCAAGGTATAAAGACTAGGGTGATGATGTGTCTTGTACACCAGTGTTATACAACCTTGTCTAGTCATATGAGGAAGAAAACTTAGAGCATTAAAGTCCTAATGTACAAAAGGTATGATGTGACCTTAGATGCAAAGGATAATGCAGAAAGCTATTCCAACATACACAAGATATGAATATTAGCTGGAATGATATGGATTAGATACAAATGCAAGATAAAATGAGAACACACACAAGAAAGCAAGAAAGCATGCACAAATGATATAAAAACAAACAAGGTATTGCCCCTGTCAAGATTTAAACTGATGATCGATTTATTTATTTATTTGATTGATGTGATGATGATGATAATACTAGTGTTGTTGGCCATGTGAATCAACACCAGGATTTGGTTGATTTGGATAGTGTTGACATTGTGGGAAACGATATATCCCTAGATCAACAGAAGGATGTGGGAACGGTATATCCCATGAATGATTGATTGATTGATGATGTTGGATTGATTTGATGTGGTTTACAACAAGATTAGGATCAAGACCAAAGGATGTGTTTGGATGATTTGGCTAGGTTGATTGACTATATTGGTATGGATTTAAGGATGACTTGCATTTGAGTTTATTTCTTGGATTTTTGTTGGATATTTGATTTTTTTATATTTTGAAAACTGTTTTTTGTATTTTTTGAACCATTTTGGCATGACATTAGATGACAATTTGGATATCCTTTGTACTAGGCACCAATGACAAGGGAAAACCATGTCTAGATGGAAGGATGGAGGTAGGATGTATGGACAAAAGGATGGGTGATAGTAAATGAGATGGAAGGCTCAAGATAGATGGATGGATAATAGATAGGTGATAGTGGATGGAATGGAGGTATGCATCATAAGAGAGCTAGGATGTGATCTCTAAAGACTATGTCATATAGGAATAATGCTTAGGAGTTTACATTACAAAACTTATGAAATGATAATAGGATTGTTTGAAAAGGATGAAGTATATCAAAGATATCTAAAGCATTTTTCAACATTTTACTTCCATGTCTTTATCAAGATCAAAAGGAGGAAGGAAAGATGGATGGACTCAATATGATAGGTATGTGGGTATAATGGATATGTATGGTAAGATGAGATATGGTAGGATGAGGTATAATAGGTTGGATATGATAGTTTGGATGAGACAATGTGCCCCTAAGTGTAAGTGACATAGATAACCAACCTAGACATGATGCATGTTTGCCAAGTTTTCATCATGGTACTTATCCAAGGCGCCACCAAGGGTGGTTTTCACTATTGGACAAAGGAATTTCTCTTTACTATTTTGATTTTTTTTTTTTTAATTTGTTTTTCTATTTTTCTATTTTTTTTTTAATTTCTTTGGATATTTGGATAAGATAGGTGGATATGGATAAGAGGGACTCAAGCATCTAGTGCCATGAATGGTGATAGTCCCATTAGAGATGGATGTCACACATGGACCATGTCAAATGTCATCATGCTCATATATGTTGCTAGGGGATTGCATGAAAAGGGGGTGGAATAGGTAGATAGTGGATTATGAGGTGGATTATGAGAGGTTTATACAAGGTTCATGCAAGGATGGATGGGGGCTAGTGGATTAGGATATGGATTATGGAGGGAAGGATAATGGATTATGGATGGAAGGATTATGCAAAATAATGGACCATAAGGAGGTGATGGGGGAGATATGTAGGATAATGGATAGAAAATGGAAAGATGGAGGTATGTCAAAATGTTGCGGAATGGAAAGGAACCAAGACCAATGGTTGCACACACCATGATAAACATTGAAGATAATGATTTGGAGGAGGTGTAGGAAGTAATGGACATGTTTTCTTAGGGGATGGTTGATGTAGGTATTTAGGTACCCACATATAATTAGGATTTTTATGATTTTTACATTGGGTATGGGATGAAGGAATTTGAGATTTTTGGATGAAGTGGGATTGTTGGAATTTTTGAGATGTGAATGCTTCATTTGACTTGATGTCTTTTTGCTTAGGGACCCAGACCAATTTTGTTTTGGACTTTTCTTGTCAAGGTATGGGCTTATATATCCTTTTGGACAGATTTTGCTTTGACTCTTTGCATTGATGTGCTAAGGCATGAGGATTTTTAGGAATTTTTATTTTATGGGTAGAGGCATCCAAATTGTTATTTTTTTATTCCCATGTACATGGTGGAAGTTTCATGTTTGGTCAATGTGTGCATTTGTTGGTCATGATTGGGAATGTATGGGTATTTATGGATGTATGGATTAAAATTAGATTTATGGATAAATAGATGAGGGGATTTGAGGATAATAGGGATATTAGACATTGGAAGGAGTGTAGGTAGAGTAGATAGTGGAAGGTGTATGGTCACATGCTCTTGGGATTTGTAGGATAATGGAGGAGGGATGGAAACATATATTTTTGGGGTATGATGTGGCTTATGATGGAAAGTGGTGGATTTAGGAAGCATGTAGGTAGTACCAACATCTTGAGGTTGTTTTCCTTGGTGTATATGATGAGTGCAAGGTAGCACTTAGATAAACATACCTTTTTACTCTATTTTTTGATCTTTTCATTATGCTTGTCCTAGTGTTTTGCACTATAGGAACTATAAAGTCTTATTTTTGTGATGCTAATAAGAGATGAATTACTGAAGATTATTGTTTTGATGAAAAACTTATGTGTAGTAAAACTAATGGAATTATGTAGAAAAATCTCTTTTTGGGTTTCACAGGTGTTGCTACATAGGCGGAATGTAGTTTTGAAGAACTTCAGAGGTAGTCCTAATCATCCTCGGAGTTAGACATGGAGGACACTACACTGAACTCCAACATTTTATAATTGTTGGAGGACCTCTAAAGAATATAGTTATCTCCGAAGCTGTGCCTTAGTAGATTCATGGATGCATCTCCAAAGCTACTAGTAGCAATACAGAGTCTCTAGGACTACTGACAACCTACATTTCCATAGGTGATTGTAGTGCTATGAAGTCTACTCATCCAACCCAAAGTGTTCCAATGTGGACTCCAGTTGTCTATAGAGATCTGATCCCCTTTTTATTTTGATATTGCATGAATTTCAAAGACTTATTAAGACCATTATTTTAGGGCCTCCCTGCCCATTATTGTTGAAGTTAAACTTCAGATTTAGTGGAACTTCGGTGCCACTAAAGCCTTTTCAAGTTTTGCATGATTATATTTTTTAGTTGGATAGTTGTATGTCTTAGTTTAGAATAAGAGATTGGTTTATTTATCAAAGATGAACTGATCGATAAAATAGTGAGTTCCAAAGATATCTTGTTGCTTAGATTGATGTATAGTTAGATAGGAATAGAAGAAATATATTCAAATTTTTGCTATTAGTATTATTGTAATTTCATTGTTAGAACATATATATACTTTTGAATAGAATGTATGTTGATGAGACTGGATTAAAGGAAAAGTTGAGTTATTGCATTTCTATTCTAAATTCCTTATTTAGCCTTTGGTCCTGAAGGTATAGAACAAGGGTCCACTCTCGCCAACAGACAGGAGGCTAGTATCTTTGCTTCCTTGTCTCATTTATAGTTTTATTAGAAATATAATTTTCCTATTTCAATCAGATAGGTCAATTATTGTTTACATAGTTGTTTTTTGATAAATGCATATTTCTAGCTTTATGTGAATTAGAATATATTCTTTTTAGTAATCTCTTGCTTTAGCATTATTTTGGTGTTTTCATAATTTCATTTCACAGTAGATGTTTAGTAGCATTAATCCCTTAGGATAGTCGAATCAGTAGGATTAGATAAAGGATTGTTGGGTATGAAGTTTCTTATTACAGACAATCTAGGACATAGACCTAGACTTAACACATGAAAAACATGATTAAATGCCAAGGTACAATGACCCTTGTCATTTTTGGCATCATTGTCAGGGACATCTATGTTAATAAGAAACCCTAGTTAGTAGTCCCTTTTAGATTAAACTTAATCTATATGGTTAGGCCTAGGGATTCAAAAGGTAGATACATAAAACAAACACCCCAGTAGCAAACTATAGGTGAAAGCAGTTAGGTGGCACAAGATCTTGTTGAAGAGGAACACTTAGAACCTAGCTTGGAAATTACACCCCACTTTGACATTCCCACAAGTCCTCGAAATCATTCAATCTAAAAACATTGGGCAAATTTATTAAGAGAATCCATTTCTTCAGAATCCATTTGTTGCAAGAGCAGACTTGTAAAATTGGATTTTGTTAATCTTTTGTTGTTAGATGTTAAAATCCACCTCTCCACTAAACATTGAAGGATCTAGGGTCAAGTGGCGAGCACTATCATACCCTAGATCACTTACTAATGAAGGGAAACTTGGATTAGCGAATTAATTATCAATGTTTCCTTCTCTTATGTCCAATTGACCATTAAAACCCTAATTATGCAAATATGACAATAAATTAATGAATAATGGAAAATGCTCTTGCAAATGAGAGTAAAATACCAAATTACAGAATACCTATTTTTAGGGATCTGAAGTACAATAGTCGAGGACACTAGAGTGGGCGCCCAAGTCCAAGGTACCTACTTTTTTGGGAAATTTGGACCTCCTTCGGACACTGATCAGCCCTGTAACTTCTATTTTCTAAAATCTATCTATGGAGGACACTGGAGTGAGCACCCTAGTCCTATTAGTGCTCCTCTATGTTACTTTTTTTTGAAACTGAATCCCTAATGTCTTCCAAGCTTTCCTACAACTCCACTTTTCTGGACACGACACCTGTAACCTGCAATCACAACACTTGGTTTGGGGGTTGTGGTGTTTAGAGGCTTGCCTCAGTCAAACCTTAGAGGACACTTAAGTCTCCGAACACCATTTTTAGATAAAGAGGGTGTGCCCTTGTGAGGCAGAGGCCAAAAACCAAAGGAATCAATGATAAAAACACAATGATAAGTCACCTTGTAGTGAAGCTCTGATGGAGGAAGATTCTCTTCATGCCATGAGGAGATTGATGCTGAAATCTACAAATATCAACACACAAAACATACAAGTCTCCTCTTGCAACACAATAGAAGCCTTCAATCACAATTGCTATCTAATTGAAATCTTTTGATCCTCTCTCTCTAGTCTTCAAATGAATGCCTACACATGATTATATATGCATCTATAAGCACTCCCACCAAGATATTTGAAATTCAAACTTACCATGTCAGGAAAGGGACCTAATAACGGTCACTAACCGACACCCAGAAATTGGGGTTGTCCCAAAATAGGGCAGGACTAGGGTGTAGGCGCCCAAGTCCTCACCTCCTATTTTGGGTAGGGTACAGCTCAAGGGGTCCACTTAGGCCCTATTTGCGAAGGAACCTAGGTCTCATTCCATCGGGTGTTAAAATATGAACTAAAATGTCATAAATGCATGCTAAAGATCCAGGAGCTAAACCTTATGAGGGAAAAGCCCCCAAGGAGACATTTTTTGACATTACATTTAGCCCCCACTTTAATGTATGTATAAATGTGAGGCCCATACATGCATTAAAGTAAGGTCACAAACATAGCAAACACATCAAACATGGAGAAGACATGCCAATCACATAGAAGATAGTAACAGGCATGCAAAACATGGAGAAGATAGTTATAATCACGTAAAACACAGAGCAGACAATTAATGCATAGAAGACACATTAATTCATGGAAGACATAAATGATATATTTTATTTTCTTTTTATCATATATATGAAATGCAAATGCAAGTACTGAAAGTAAACAAACCTCCCAAAATCTAGGAAACACCACTCAAAGGCGCTAGTCTCTGCATATGGGGCAACACACATGCAATACATGCAAAATCTCCCAAAATGCATGAAGCACTACTTAAAGGCACTATTCTATGCATATGGGGCAACAAACACGCCATACAAAACAAGCACGCGAAAACACACACACTTGAAGACATGGAGAAAACACGGTAGACAAGCGATGGTGTGTTCCCTATTTCTAGGCTCATCACCATATTAGGCACATTACAGGCACACACTGATGATTGTGCTTTACCACAACAATCACCGAAGACATGCTTAAGGGTTGAGTTAGTCATAGAACCGCTCCCCACCTCCACAGAGGACTTTTGAAAATGACAGGATGATGCAATCTTCTTTGAGAAATACACCATCTCTGCCTCCGCAGAGGGATTAAGAAAAAAGGATATGCTTGATATCCCACCTCCGCAGAGGGCTTACATGATTGATTGATTGATTGAAAACAAACTCAGGATGCACGATGTACTACTCTGGGGTGCAAGTCTATGCATCTGAGGTCAAACACATTGCTAACATCTATAACAGATAGTGTACCTTATATGCCCCACCTTAATGTGGTTGATATCAGTTATCGATATCAAGCATGTTAAGGTAGGAAGAAAACACACAAGGGAACACCGACTTTCACAAAGTCGATGCCCCCTGGAGGTGACATGTACTTTACAATCACCAAATGTTCCCAAAAACACATTTCTGCAAGAAACATGTTAGTGTCTACAACATCAATGCATATGATTAATCACATAAAGAGCCAATGTTATACAACAAATTCAGAGTTCGAGGATAAACGTAGGGCTATATCTCGAAGCTCTCCGAATCGAGTATCACCAAGGCTAGATTCAAAGGCAAACAAAGGTGCATAGAGTAGTAGTATTGTTAAGGCTTCTAAATGTGACAAAAACATCATAAAATTCACTACGCGGAAAGAATGAGTGCTTCCACTAGCCAAGCATCAGATAAGATATACAACCCCATCATCATATTAGGAACTATAGTCCATTTTTTTATTGCTCTCGAAAGGGACACTAGGTCCGCATCAATATAAATGTTTGTCATCATCTGCCCGCTAGATGGAAACACTAGAAGAAGGGAAACAATAAATAAGAGAGGAGAAACAAGTGTCATAGGGATAGTCATGTAGGAGGGTGCCCCCAAGTTACCAACCACAATGCTATGTTTGCAAGACACAACACACAACAATTAAATTAGAGAGAGGCCATTTAGAAGAATGATGATACGAATAGAAGAAGGTCACAATAGAGGTGGTCTCCTAGTATCTCGAACCTTACGGGAGAATCTGAGGTAATCCTAGGAGACCTAAAAAACACATAACATATCACAAGGGAAACACATCATGAGACAAATGAACGGTTAGAGATACTTACCTGTAGGGCCCCTGTCTTGCTAGAAATTGTCTATAAGCAAATCATCATCGTGATCATCCCATTCCCTAATGACGGAGGATAATGGGACATATGGTACCGTAGCCTAATTCATATCTTTTTCATCATGTTTTTCATCATTAGGATTGTCTTTGTTTAGTTGAATGTTAGGATTAATGTTCTCTTGTTGAGAGGCAATGTTTATAGCATATTCTTGTCTTCTTTTTCTTCTTTTTCTTTCTTTTCTATTTCTCTTTGTTCGACCACTTATCTCTTGTAAGATAGGGCCTTGTTCTTTCATAGGTTTTTGCAAATTAGAAGATGAAGAATCAGGATCAAACCTCATTTGTCACAGTGGAAGGTTTTGTTGTTGACAATGATCTCTCGATCTCTGTAGGGATTTTAGGGGAGGAACCTCAGCATAGGGACCTTGTCCTTTCAATCTAAAGTGCTTTTCACATGAGGGTTGTTTATCTTTTGTCATTTCTTGTGTGGGAGGACTAGATGTTTCAGTTTTATTCCAAAAGTAATTCAACTTGTAATGTGTTTTATGACCCAAGGGTCTATATTTGTTGAGAGGGATAGTGATTATACAACCTTCCAGAGGGAATTTTAGACAATGGTGTATTGTTGAAGGGATAACTTTCATTTCTTTTAGCCAAGGATGTCCTAATTTTATGCAAAAAAGGTCAGAAATAGAAACAGCATCAAACCATTCTTGAACATGTTTTCTAGAAAGCATTACTAACAATAATATCTTTCCCAAAGGCTTAATAAAGGTTCCCATATACATGTGTCTTAATCATCTTGCTTGAGAGGTCATAAGAACCTTGCATTAGTTGATGTTAAAAGAGGAACTCCTCAGTGGCAACATTAGTCATGCAATTAGGATTGATAAGATTTCCATCCATAGGGTTTCCCATTATTTTCACAGTGATGTAAAGAGGTCCTTATTTGTCTCCAGTTGTTCTATCATGAGGTGTAAAGATAATTTCAGGTTTGGGTGATTTTCTTTTCATGTAAGGTCTAGGAGGGAACCTATTATAGTTATTATGATTATAGGGCATGTTTATATTCTCAAATAAATGCCAAATAATATTTTTAAATCTTTGCAAAATTGGTACAAAAATTGAGCAAAAATAGCCTAAAATCCTTGATTTTTTGTACTTTTTCAAATGCCAATGAATGAACTGAAGGGTGTTATGAGGATTTCAGTTAAGGGAAGCAAGTTATATGCCTGATATCAGTCCAAAACATAAATAAATTCACTCTCAACATACTCTTGATGCAAATTTAAGATAATGCCAAGTCGATTATAGTGAAAATATGTCAAAATAGGCACTTTTTTCACCAAAATTCAATACAAAATATCATAACCAAGGGTGTTTTGAGAAAATTATGATGGAAAGAAAATAATATCACTAATAACAGCCACTTTATGTAAAAATATCCAACACAACACACTTTTAGTGCAAACTAGGTAAAACCCTAGTGAAAATATAGCAAAAATAGGCTATTTTTCACAGTTTTTCAACTCCAAGACCTAGCAAAAGAGGTGTTTTAAGGAGATTTAGGGGTGATAGAAAATAATATCAATAATATCAGTCACATAAATGAACAAAACTGATCACAACACACTTGGAGTGCAAACTAGGTCAAACCCTAGGGCAAAAATAGCTAAAATGTGTAGTTTTTTGCCAATTTTTCACTACAAGAGCCCGTTAAAAGGGTGTTGTGAAGATTTTTATGAGGGGAAGAAAATTATTACCATGATAAAAGTAAATTAGTGCCAAAATATATTTCACAACACAAATATGGTGCAAATTTTATGAAGTAGATAAGGCCAAAATTAGTGAAAAACATTGTTTTCGGAGCCCTAAGTTTGAGATTTTGTAACAAATTGCTATGTGAATGATTTGAAGTCTGAATTTTGATGAAAATTACATACTCTAAGGACTGAAAATGATTTTCAAGCTTAATTATGCAAAATTCCCATGCAAGTTTAATGAAAATGCACCAAAATTGCTAGTTTTTGTTGAAATTTTCAATGAAAAAATTCAAATATTTTAAATTTAAATGCAAATTCACACTAAAATGAAAGTGTAGACACCCAAATTTGTCCATGTCTAGCGACACCTTGTTACATCCCTAATCCATTATCCAATTAATTAAATAAATTTTATTTATTTAATTAAAATCCCATTCTCATTCACTTAGCCAATTAATTAAATAAATTTTATTTATTTAATTAATTCCACATCAGGTCTTATCTCATTTTATGCATTTATCATATTTAATTAATATGATAAATGCATAAAATGAGATAAGACCTGATGTGGAATTAGCAACTCCATTATCATCTTGAGCCTTCGAGCATTTGAGCTTTTATCATCCATTAATGGCAGCTTTCAGCTTTGTGATTGTTCATTGTTGAAGAAGCAGTCCACATTTCCCTCTCAAACAAGGAATCGCATGGTCTAGGTGATGTTATGCTTGCATTGCATTGTTCTTTTGGCTTCATTTAGATTAGATTCCTTGATGATGGTAGGGTTAGGGTTTCATGACTATGTCTGATCTTCCACACCTGACTTTCACCTATCACATTTTGGCACGCCCGGTGGGACTCACGTCCCTGATTAACTTCGTTTTTTGGAGTTGTTTCCTTGAAGATCAGATTTTGCAGGTGCTCGCAGAAAATTCCAGTCGCTTTTAAAGGAAAATCCGCCGCTTCGAGATTTCTGTGTCGCTTCTGAGCTGGAGCAGGCCGCATATTCCTCTCTGGATCGCCTTTGACCTAACAGTCGTCACCTTAGGTAAAACGCATCACTTTTATCATTAAAATGATCGCCTGGGACTATATTTGCCACTTTTGATCTAACAGCCGCCGCTTTTGTGCATAATCAGATCGCTTTTAATCTAACAGGGGTCGCCTTTGCACAAATCCGCATCGCTTTTGACCTAATACTACACGCTTTTATTCTGATATGATACGCTTATGAGCTAATAATATTCGCCTGTGCAGGTTAGGGTTTTGATTTTTGTTTTGCAGAGACAGGTCGCTTCCGACTTCCAACAGGTCGCTTCCGGTATATTGCGATCGCATATGAGATGACAGACGCCGCTTTTGCATATATTTGTGTCACTTATGGACTAATATTATTCGCCTGTTAGGCTAGGGTTTTTGTTTATCGGCTGTGTTTTTGCAGAAACAGGTCGCATCCAGCCCTCAACCGATCGCTTATGGAAAATATGCATCGCTTATGAGCTAACAGGCGTCGCATACTGTGTTTTTGCACGTCGCATATGATCCGCAGTCTTTCGCCTCTGACATAATAGAGGTCGCTTTTGAGCAACAGTGGGTCGCATCTGGTAAAGCTCTGTTGTTTTCAAGCCTGTTTCAGTTCCAGTTTGAATTTTGGCTATTAACTAGGTATTTGCGCAGCATCTTATCGATCTGTCCAAGAAAGGAGGTTATCAAACTACTGACATATCTGTTGCAGGTTCGATCGGTCCAAGATTTGTGGTTTTTTTCACTAAATTAGGCATATTTGGGCTTGGTGCTTAAAATGAACTATTGTTTGCTCTGTGCTTGATTTATCTTTTTGATTGCTTGCATGTGCCTGATTGTAACCCAAATTTAATGACAAAAGTATCCTCTCCCCTTGCCTATCAAATGGATCTTGGGTGCATGAGAACTTGTCATTATCTTTAGAGGGCCTGCCTTCCCGGTGTGAGAAGGAATACGACCCAAGCGGTAACGGGCCAAAGCCAAGTCCTTCCGAACCGCTATATAAGAAAAGTGTTTGTGTCGAAAGCCACAAACAACGGGTGCAGTTGTGTTATACCGACAGCCAACCTCCCCCAAAACCCTCCAAGGCGCAACCCTTGGAGGCTGGGAGACTCCATAACGGAGAGTAGCGCTGCCGCACGTATAGCCACCCGAACGGATGCCCTTATTAGCAACTTTGTGTAGTAGCCAAAAACCTTCTATCTGTTGACGCAGAGGGCAAAACCCTTGAAGCGGCCCCGATTCATGCGGTTCTTAGCCGAGGTAGCAGGGACAATCTAAAGGTTTGGAGAGGGTCAAGCCTTATAAGAATCCCGGATCTTGGTATGCGTGAGAAGTGTGTGCAAATGTAAGGAGGAGCCGGTGCTATCAAGATCCTGGAGCTACCCGCTTTGAATAGGCGCAGCTAGGGGATTGAACAGATACTATCCTATCCTAGCCTAGGTTGTATCAGTTTGTGCTTGTTGTGAGTGTGAGTGACTGTTATCATTGTTTTCTTGCTGAAAAAACTGCAAAAATCAGACCACTGGTACACAAACACAGTCGCTTTTGAACCTAAACTGCTCGCACAGACCATCAACATCGCTTCTGAACTGTAGTGACTCGCATTCTGCCTGAACTGCATCGCTTTTAAACAACAACTGCCCGCATACTGCTTAAACAGAGTCGCTTTTAAACCGCAGTTGATCGCCTTTTTGCTTAAACAGAGTCGCTTTTAAACCACAGCTGATCGCCTACTTTCTGAACCAAGTCGCATCTGATTCATTACCAGTCGCATATTGTTTGAGCCAAGTCGCTTTTAATCCACAGTCATTCGCCTGATTCCTGAACAAGCTCACCTATGAACAACAGACTGTCGCCTTTAGGGATATCTGAGTCACCTCTGAACCAACAGTAATCGCCTTTGAACCAACAGTCATCGCCTCTGGCATAGCATTCGCTTCTGGTTAGCAGTGTCATTTTTCTGTCGAAACTAAACAAGGTCGCATTTGAGCTATCATTAATCGCCTTTAGCATCCTTTGAGTCGCCTTTGAGCTATCATCAGTCACCTGTAGCTAAAATTCTTGCAAATCTCAGTGCATCAGCTAAATCAGCCTCAGGCCCAGCTTGCTTGAACCTCAAACATCAGCTTTCAGACTTACCTTTGATCAACAGCAAACACCTGGACTTTGTCTCCTATTTTGAGCTTATCAATCAATCACAACTCATGAGCTTTTCCATCTTTTTGAGATCCCAACCAGCAAATCAGACATCAATCCAATCATTTCGATCAACAAACAACCTTCAGTTTTAGCTTCAGCCAACAAACAGCCTTCAGCTTTAGCTTCAGCAAACAATCTCTTTTTAGCTTTAGCTCCAACAAACATTAACAGCAAACAATCTTTCCCTTGAGTGATTAAGCTACCTCTAGGGACAACCAACAACAATTCAGCCAAACCAAATCAACCAAGCAACTTAACCAAACTAGCAAAACCAAAACAACAACCAATCAACCAACTATCATCTTTTGGGTCTTAAAACTTTGACAAGCTCAACTTCATCATCAACATCATGCCTCAAACTAGGAGTCAATATCGAGCTGAAATAGAAGCCAAATTGAAAGCTGAAATGGATGCCAAATTGCAAGCTGAGATGAAACAATTCACAACACCTCTTAAAGACGTAACTCAATTCACAACTGGTATGCCTTCTCATATGTTTATACCTCAAGGGTACACTAGGGGCGAATCATCTTCACAACAAATGCACCCTCCACCATCCTTGGAAACTTTCAAAGAACAATCTCAAGACGACTCATCAGAATTTCAAGATACCTATCTATGGGACCAAGTTGAGAAACTCATGATATCTGAGCCTGATCGCTGTTTTCTCCAACTTGCTCGCATGGGTGCTAAACTACCTAAAGACTTTGATATATCCACTATTAGAGAGCACGATCCCAACACTACTGCTGTTGTTGCGAATAAACCATCTACTATAGTCACATCATCTCCTATTACTTCGCAAACACCATCCTCATTGCCTCTTGTTGCTTCATTTGAGTTACCACGATCAGAGCATACCTTAGAACCATTGATAGTGCCCACCAATGTGCTTCCTCTCATGTCACAAAATCTCAACATCCCACCTTTTCATGTCCCTCAACATATCTCTCCTTCTACCATGACTGTTTCCATGCCTCACGTCACACAAGCTGTCCATGTAACGCAAGCACAAACACTTCGAGCATCACAAGCAATTCCCATATCTTACGGTGTGCATACCTCTCAAACCATTCCAACAACACATGTCCTCCATGCTTCACAACCATTGCAATCTACCACATCTCATACACCAACTGCTAATTCCTTCATGTTATCCTATAATCCCAATGTTAGCCTTATTGACATGAGTGATCCCCTCATTTCTCAAGCCAATCCAAACAATAAGATCGCTTATGTTGATCAACTTACATCCATGCTGTCCTCTTCTTCCAATCCTTCACACACTATCAATCCATCTTATGCTACCCAAGGCTTCTCTAATATCAACCAACACATGACATATACCAATCCTCATATTGTCCAAAATACCAATCCCAATGTTCACCCTTCTGTTGTATCTACCAATCCCTCCGTCAATTACCATGTCATGAATTCAATTCCAACTTCCCAACCATCTGCTACTATCAATCCCACATCCACTTCTCATGTAATGCACACCCACTTACCACTTGTGTCTCAAGGACAGCAATCCTCTAACACATACATGTCACATACCACTCCTTTGACATACATTGTGGGCACACAACCCCAACAAACCGTTACAGCTTCGTACATCCCACAACCACAACAAACTGTCACAACTCCACATATACCACAACCGCAACCACAATATGTTTCATATCACACTCCACCCCCTTTGCAACAACAGCAGTTATCCTCAGCCGATATCCAACAGATGATCGATGAAAGGGTAGGACAAGGCAAGAAACCCTTCTCTCTCGAAAACATATGTGCTTATCCATTTGACAAGTCTCTTAATATGATACCTTTTCCGCCACACTTTGAAATCCCACAATTTGATAAGTACAAAGGGAAAGGAAATCCGGATGACCATCTTCGAGCCTTTTTCGTGGCATGTCTCGATGTTGCCTATGATGATACATATCTTTTGAGACTATTTCCTCGAAGCTTAGCAGGACAAGCTCTCGAATGGTTTTCCCATTTACCTCCAGGAATTAAGACTTTTCCCGAATTGGCAACCAAGTTTCGATCACATTTTGCCTTCAATATTGAACATGAGGTAAACATGAATGACCTTGTCAACAACAAACAACGCAATGGTGAAACCTTTTCCTCATTTACCCAACGATGGCGTAATATGGCTAGCAAATTATCATGGGAAATCCCTGAGAAACAACAGCTTGACATCTTTGTTCAAAATCTTCATCCTGAGCTGTCATTCCAATTACAATTGCAAAGTGCTAGCACCTTTGACGAACTAGTTTACAAAGGAGTTATTATTGAACGAGCCTTAATTGCCAAAGGAACTATCAAGATCTTTCGTGATAACAAAGATTCTCCCCAAAATTCTAATGATAAGTCTCGCTTTTGGAACAAGAACAAGAATGTTGTCAATGACGGTATTGTTGATACAAAGAATATCTAAACTATGAGAGCTCCTATCAACATTCAAGAAGCCTCTCCACCAAGACAGTCTTTTCCACAACGAAGAAACCAACGCCAAACTTCTAATCCACGCCGACAATTTACACCATTAGTGGAACCCATGGAAGTTATTCTTCGAAAGCTGCTTCAAGCCGGAGATGTTATTCTACCCGATGCACCACCAAATGGCGAACCACTCTTTCGAGCTCCTTGGTACAAAGAGAATGAGTATTGTGATTATCATCGAGTTAAAGGACACAAAACAAATGGTTGTATGCGCTTAAAACATGTTATCCAAGACTGCATTGATCAAGGTCTAATCAACGTCACACCTTCAACACCTCAACCTGCTCAACAATCCACATCAAACTATGATCTAGAGACTTTCAAGAATCCACTTCCATCTCATGATCAGACAAATAACCTTCAAGCTGGAAATGCTATTCCCTATAGCTATGCATCATCTACCATTGGCCGCATTGACCATGCTCGCATTTCTACCATTACCATCCAAGGAGCACCTGATTGTGCCGTAACCACGCGAAGAGGTCGAGTTACCGTTCAAGGAGCACCTCCTCATCCTCCTCGACCTCTCTCTGACTATAACCTCTTGGATCACCTTGGCAAAACACCCGCACACATATCTATCCTTGAACTGCTCCGCATATCCCCCGCACATAAAGCTATCCTTGATAAGGCCTTACAAGAATCTTCGGTGCCTAATAATATTAATATTACACAATTTCAATCCATGGTCGCTAGCATTGCAGCCCCTTGTCATTTAACCTTTTCTGACAAAGATCTTCAACCCTCCATGCATCCGTCACACAATGAGGCCCTCCATATTGAAGTATTTGTTAACCAACGCCGTATCAAACGAGTCTTGATAGATGGGGGAGCTGGTCTAAATATATGTTCTTTGAAACTTATCAAACAATTGGGATATTCTGAGAAAAATGTTGACACCTCCAAGGTTATAACTATCAGAGCATATGATGACGCTGAAAGAGATACTGAAGGGATCATCTTATTGCCTATTCAAGTTGGACCGGTCATTACAGAAACTCGCTGTCAAGTCCTTGATATTGATCTGCCTTACAACATCATCCTCGGTCGCCCTTGGATCCATACCCTTAAAGCAGTTCCATCTACATATCACCAATGCCTTAAATTTCCGCATAAGGGTGTTGAAGTTACCATTCAAGCTGATCCTAATCCATTTGAGTTTTGCCGTGCTTTTCAAGCTAAATATCAGAGTCCAAACCGTATCCCTCTCAACACCGAGGCATATCCATCATCCTCCTATGTCGACCCATCCGATCTCCTCAAGCCCTCATCTAGCAAAGCCGCTTCCAACCTCCATATCAAATATACCGAACATGGCCCTGGTGAGTACAAATTACAGGAATCCTGTTGCGTTGGCACCCTTCCGTTATCTCCTAAATCCCACGGTAAGCTTTCTATATCTAAGCCCACTTCATCCTCCGCTGTTATCAAAGCTCCCCCTACCGTATTCATTAAAGGTGGTTTCTTGGATGACGAAGACATTGAGGACATAAACTCTTGGATATTCTTTGATGAAAATGACCAAGTCCAACTTGAAGTAGAGCGATACAACAACGGGTTTCGTATCATCAAGAACATGGGCTATAAAGGACATGGCGGCTTGGGATCACAGGAACAAGGACCTATTGAGCCCCTTATTGTGTCTAAGAAGTTTAATAAGCAAGGCCTTGGTTACCAACCGGAGGTACCGCGATCCAAAGACATTAAGTGTATTTCCGATATTGACGTTGGACCTTCTTCGGTAGGAGAGACTTCTAACTCGGATACCATCAATGACTCCTCCCTTCATATCACTGACCTCTTTCAAGAACATTCCATCTTCATGTTTTCCGCAATCTCTTCTAGCCATCACGATCCCTCCATTAGCCTCTCACTCATATATCCTGACCTCATCGATTGGGACCAACAGGGGGCACCGATATTAGATACATTTGAAAATGACGAAGCCATTGCAGAATTCATGGGTTTGAGACAAGGTATCCCATTGGGTGATCACAAAGCAGGTTTCATGATGGAATTACCTAAACTAGCATATTTTGGCGGAAGTATCAAATCCTTCAGTCGCAAAAGTGAAATAAACAAAATTCAACAAAATAGGTCACTAGGTGAAAACCGCAAGGCGCCTCTTGACCGTGAAAAAGTAAAAATAAAGGACGTATCCGAAGGTGAAAACCTCTCTGAGGCGCCTGAGGATGAGGGATTTGATCTTCCTGTCACCGTTGATTACCATGAGAAATCAACTGTGCTAGTTGAAAAATCACAAGACATGAACTTGGGAACAGAACAAAATCCGAAGATCACCTTTTTGGCAGCATCACTATCAGAGCAAGAACGAAAGAACTTCACAGCATTTTTCCTGAGACGAGCTATAAATTTTGCATGGACTTATGCAGACATGCCAGGACTAGATCCTTCACTTGTGGTACATCATTTAGCAGTATTCCCTGATGCAAAGCCTGTCAAACAAAAATTGCGCAAAATGCATCCACAAGTTGCCTTATTGGTTAAAGCAGAAATTCAGAAACTATTAGAAGCAAAGTTCATAAAGCCTATTGATTATCCAGAATGGGTTTCAAACTTGGTACCTGTAGCAAAACCAGATGGACGAGTTCGCTGCTGTACGGACTTTAGAGATCTTAACAAAGCATGTCCTAAAGACGATTTTCCATTACCAAGCATAGACAACATTGTTGATCTTACAGCAGGACATGAAATGCTATCTTTGATGGATGGATTTTCTGGTTATAATCAAATCAGAATAGCAGAGGAAGATCAAGATAAAACGTCTTTTATTTGTCCATGGGGCACATATTACTGGGTTGTAATGCCTTTTGGTCTCAAAAATGCTGGAGCTACCTATCAACGAGCCATGACAGTTATTTTTCATGACCTTTTTCATACTATCATGGAAGACTATGTTGATGACATCCTGGGAAAATCTAAGACAAGGGAAGGACATCTACAAGTATTGGCACAAATTTTTGATCGATTAGAGAAATACCAAGTCAGACTAAATCCAAAGAAGTGTGTATTTGGTGTAACATCAGGAAAACTATTGGGATATATTGTGTCTCGACGAGGCATAGAAGTGGACCCAGCTAAGGTAAAAGCTATCATAGAAATGCCTCCACCAACGAATCTCAAACAGCTCCGTAGTTTACAGGGTAGGCTACAATCTATCCGCAGATTTATCTCACAACTCGCAGATAAATGTCATCCTTTTCAGCATCTTCTTCGCAAGGGTGAACCTTTTAAGTGGGATGAAAAGTGTCAACAGGCTTTTGATAAGATAAAGGAATACTTGGCAACACCTCCTGTGTTAATACCTCCTATACTTGATCGTCCATTACTGCTTTATATATCATCAACAACCGCAGCATTAGGTGCACTTCTAGCTCAACATGATGATTCAGGAAAAGAACAAGCCATCTATTACATTAGCAGAACTCTTGTGGGATATGAACTTAATTACTCATTCATGGAAAAAGCTTGTTTAGCATTAGTGTTTGCTTCCCAAAAGTTGCGACATTATATGTTGAACCAAACAACAAAGCTCATCTCTAATGTGGATCCCCTCAAGTATCTCCTTTCAAAAGCACTTCTCACAGGGAGATTAGCAAAATGGGTTATGATCTTGAGTGAATTTGACATACAATATGTGAACCGTAAAGCTATCAAAGGACAAGTCATTGCTGATCAATTAGCTGCAGCACCTATCACAGACATTCAGCCAATATATCCCGAATTCCCTGATGAAGGATTGTTTACTTTCAGCTCTCCAGCACGATGGCAGCTATATTTTGATGGATCATACACTCAACACGGATCTGGAGCAGGTATCTTGTTTGTCACTCCCCAAGGAGACTGCATACCTAAATCATACAGAATAGCATTCCCATGTACCAATAACATAGCAGAGTATGAAGCTTTAATCACAGGTTTGCGCATGGCAGTACAATGGGCTATCAAACAGTTACGAGTCTTTGGTGATTCTCAGCTAGTTATCAAACAGGTCTTAGATGAATATCAAACAAAAGACGAGAAGCTTCTTCCATACAAACTAATGGTGGATGATTTCAAGCAATATTTCGAGGACATTACCTTTGAGCAAATTCCAAGACTCCAAAACAGGGCAGCTGATGCCATGGCTATGATTGGATCTCTTTTAGACATGCCATCTAACACCCATAAATGTGAATTCTTGGTCGAACAGCTTTTGATCCCCGCATTTGAAGTTCCACAGTCTGAGCTCATATGTGAGATTGTTGGTCCCAACTCGTTGTGGTACAAAGATATATACGAGTATCTCCATAATCACACCTTGCCTCTTCAACTATCCAACACCCAACGTAAAACTTTTATCCGTCGAACCTCTCGTTACACTATCTTAGGAGACACCCTTTATCGCCGGAGTCTTGATGGTATCCTTCTTAGATGTCTTGATTCTGAGGAAGCAAAAATGGCCTTACGGGAAGTACATGAAGGTGTCTGCGGTTCGCACTCCGCTGGCCCTGGCCTTGTTAAGAAACTTCTGCAAGCAGGATACTATTGGCCAACTATGGAAAAAGATGCCCAACAATTTGCAAAGCGATGTCTACAATGTCAGAAACATGGAGATCTAATACATGCACCAGCACATGAGCTTCAGCCTATTGTCACTCCATGGCCTTTTTCGCAATGGGGACTTGATCTTGTGGGTAAAATCCATCCTACTTCATCAAATGGTCATAAGTTTATTATCACTGCCACTGAGTATTTCACAAAGTGGGTAGAAGCCATACCAATGACCTACATCACAGGTAAACAAATAGCTAAATTCATCCTACATTACATCATCTGCCGTTATGGAGTTCCTCAAGCTATTGTCACAGATAATGGCCGGCCTTTCAAGAACCAAGAGGTTAGAGATCTTTGCAATAAGTTTCATATTCAACATAGGTTCTCTACGCCTTATTATCCTCAGAGCAATGGTCAAGCTGAAGCCTCTAATAAGACAATCATCAAGATCCTTAAAAAGACTGTTAACGAAACTGGTCGAGATTGGCATCTACAACTGCATCCTGCTTTATGGGCATATAGAACAAGTGTCAGAACTCCTACTGGCGCCACACCCTATGCTCTAGTCTATGGCACTGAAGCTATTTTGCCTATCGAGGTTGAGATCCCCTCTTTGCGCATATCCTTGCAACATACTATCTCAGATGAAGAATATCGAGTCTCCCGACTCCATGATCTTGAGCTCTTAGATGAACGCCGCCTTACAGCATTGAACCATCTTCAAGTCTATCAAAATCGGCTACGTCGCAGCTACAACAAAAAGATCAGAGAATGCAGATTTCAGGTTGGCGACCTTGTCCTTAAAGAAAACCAAAGGAATCAACAACATCGAGAGAAACAGGGCAAGTTTGAACCAAATTGGCTTGGTCCTTTCATTATCACAGCAGTTTATGGATCTGGTGCATACACTTTGTCAACACCTGAAGGCATTCCCTTGGATGAACCCGTCAACAGCGTTCATCTCAAGAAGTTTTATCCATGAATCTCAGCTATCCCACAAAAACACCAAAAAACACAAAAAAAATCAAAATATGTCAAAAAAAAAAAAAAAAAAAAAAAAAAAAACATAAGATAAATAATCCGTCCTTTGGTGAAAACCTGGTAAACAGGCGCCTTGGATAAGTACCATAGTGAAAACCTGGCAAACAGGCGCTATGTGTAGTGACCAGCTTCCCTCATTTGTTTGGTTCGTTTGATCATTTTCCTCACTGCATCTTGTATAAGCTATTTTCATAAGCCCTATCGCAATCTCACACATAGCTTTTCCTCTTCATCCTTTGCCAATGCTAGCTATCATATGTGAGACATTGTCGTGATATCTATATCTTTTGGCGCCTTAGCATCTTGGCCACATCTTTTCTGCATTGTCGCTTCTGCATAATAAACCTCATCCCACACTGGGGGCATTTGTTGAGTCTTATTTGGAAGTGGATCCTGTTATCTCTAGCTCATAACACATCAACCAACTCAGCTTTCAACACAGCACACCTTATCAACTTCAGCCATGGCACATGTCCACCGACAACTATGACCTAACGACTTGCAACCAGGACTCATACCTTCACAATTCATCCACACTCATCCAACAATCGCAACAAACATCGCTTGATCAAACATCCAATCGATTAGCCACATCAATAAGAACTACATCCAGCTCTATCGTTGACGCCTTGATCCCGTGGATACAGGGTATGTAGGCAATCTGAGATGCGAAGGAAGCACTCTGATTCAGGCTAAGACGATAGCCCCTTTCATCAGTCATCTGTCATCTTTCCTTCTAAACGTTCTTCAATCTTTCAGCTCATATTCTTCTATCTTTCATCACTTACATCATCAATAAAACCCAGAACTACATATTCATCATGTCTCATCTTCATCGTAAGTGTGCTTTGATCCCGTGGATACAGGGTATGTAGGCAGTCTGGGATACGAAGGAAGTTTCCAGTACTCAAGCACCGATGATCCCCCATCTTCTTCATCTTCATTCATCATCCATCTTCTCCTCTTTGATCAGCTCAAACAGGACGCAATCCATGTGTATATTACAAGCTCAAGCACTTTAACCAATCATAGGTAAGCCAGAAGCTATTTGTCCGCATGCCTTAAGCCAACATTTGCTATAGCTATTTATCAACAACTTTAGCCTTCAACAGGATGTAGCTTTCCTCTTAACAAGGCGTCAGCTTAATCTATCCACGAGCACCCCAATTTGGCAAGAGAACGTGTTGACAGTATCTTTTGTTTTATCTTTTGATTTATCTTTTGTCCCTTTTCTGTACCTAGTCAAGACTGCCTTGATCTATTTATATCTTGGTATGTTGCGATGAAGTAAGGACTGGGGCATGGTCATATAGCTTTCGTATGCCGTGTTTGCGGGATGATCTTATTCTCTTCCTATGCGTCTTGGTATCTTGTACGTGTTGGGATTAGCATCTTACATATCAATATCTCTAGCATCTGAGAAGCTAAACAGTCTCTTATGCATTAGAGACTATTCTATGTTAAGACTAACTCCATACATATAACCAGCAAGCTATCATTATGTGTAGTGGAGATAAGCTCAAACCATTGTTTGTAGCGTCAAAGTCCAACACTAGCTGTTATTCATATCTTGTGCATGATGGCTCAACATCTTGACCACATGCGTTCAGACAAGATTGTAACACGTTAGTTACGCATTGGATACCTCGACACCTTGGTCTCTTATACCCTGGTGCATAACATCCATATGCTATATCAAACATAAGGACTGCATTTCTTTTCATTTTGAACAATTACTTGAAAGCTGCCCATCATCATTTTATCTTATCCATTTTATCTATCCATTCGTTCCGTCCTCCTCAGCCAAGATCAATCATCTCCATCATCCTTTGTCCATATTCCCGCTCCTGCAAAACAAGTGTTAGCCATACATAAGTCCATTACATATCTTTTTCTTTACCATCTACCTATATGCATACATCTATTCATGTCATTACCCTTTACATTTTCAAATATTTTCTATCCATTACCATGTGCATAAATATCCATCCATAATCCATATATAATCCATACACATAACATGCATAGCCATCATAATATCAACATCACAACCATTATAACATCATATAGATCGCCAAAACTGCTATATATATATATATACATGTGTGTCAAAATACAAGTGTCTACAATACAAGCTGAGCCCTGAAAAGAATGAATGTACAACAAGGGCTCTAGGCCTCATCCTGATACAATGTCAACAAGGTATGCCCTAGCGACTACTGCCAGCTCCCTCACCCTGACCACCACCACCAACAGGTCCTGTACCTGGTCCTCCATCTCTCGGTGGCCCCATCACTGAAGCTACTGATCGAGATCCACCTGACCTCCGTGAGCTCGAAGCCCCTGACCTGCTCCTGAAGCTAGGCTGTCTCTGCTCTGCCGGCACAGCTCCATAATATAAGCCTCTATAATACTCCGCCTCACCCTGCACTCTCCGAAGCTCGGCCTGTACCGCTGTCAACTGTGTGGCTAAGTACATAGTAGCTCCATCAGTCCCCAAGGCAGTCACTGCTCTATCCCGCTCACTAGTCATAACCTGCAGCTGCTGTACTGCCCTATCTCTCTCAGCTCGCAGACTATCTCTCTCAGCTCGCAGACCATCTCTCTCTGCTCTCATAGCCTGCTCCTGCTGTACTGCAGTATCTCGCTCAAGCCTCATCATCTGCTCATGCTGCCTAGCTGTATCCCTCTCTCCTGTAACTCTCGCGAGTGCACCATCATCCTGTCCATCTCCTCTCTGAGCTCCCAACTGTAGCTGCGTCTGATAAGCCTGTGCCTGTGCTCTAGCATGCCTCAGACTGATCACGGCCTGATGCCTATCCATCTCCACCCTCCTCAGCCTCATCTGTGCTCGCTGCCTCCATCTCCTCTCCTCTCTGATCCGTCTCCGCAGCTGCTGAATGCCCACATCATCCCCTGCTCCGATCTGTGCCTGTGGCTGTGCTAATATAGCTGGCTGACCTGGCACCTGCCCTGGCATCTGTATCCCTGGTGCAGCTGGCACTACTGCCTGTGCTGGTGGAGCCCGTCGTCGTTGCCTCCTAACTGGTCTCTCCATCCCAATCTCCCCAATCTCTCCATCTCGTGTCAACCGAGTCGGCCTAGCTGTCGCCCAGTATGCATCATACTCTGGCAATGTACCTGGCTCTGCCGGACCCTGTCTCCACTGCCATGCTACTGGCTGCAATCCATCTCTCTCTGCCAAGGCTGTGTCCACCACAACCTCTGGACCCCAATCGAACACCTCCTGCCTCGTCCTCCCAAAAATGGCATCCCCTACAGGTACTGCCTGTGCCTCTCCAAACTGTCTCAGGGCTCTCTCTGGCAAATAGCGCTCTATAATGTACAAGCCGCGTCCAAAAATGTACCTCGCCTGTCTCGCATAAGCAAGCTCGGCATCCTCCTCCTCCCACTGCTCACATCCTAGCCATGGCCTCCATACAAACCTGTCTATCTCATCCAACCTCCGTCGCCAGTATACCACCCCTCGGCGCTGTCGATACGTCAAGGCTCCTCTATACATCCGTGCAAATGGCTCTCCTGCTGCTCTAGCCACCCATCCCTCTGGTCTCGTCACTAGAATGTGCTCATAAGCCCATACGTGCAACACTGTCACTCCTGCTGACATACTGGCTCCGAACATATATGCACAATCATGTAGGTAATGATAGAGCTGTCCCAACACGCACTCTGCCCATGCATATCTCGTGCCATAGGAGAACATGCCCTCCATCACTGTCCCCCATCCTACAGGAAACCCTCTCGCTCTCCTATCACCCACTAGCCATCTAATGATAGCCACTACCACTCGCTGCAACCTGTCATAGAGCTCCTCCATCCTCCCCATCGGTATCTCCGAACCCTCTGCTCCGATGTCTGGTGTCCCAAACAATCTCCTGAATGCAGCTGGGCCCATCTCTGGATCATAATCTACCCGATCCCCATCTATCAGAATCCTCAAAATCCGGAACACATCCTCTAAGGTGATGGTCGCCTCTCCTGTCGGTAACAAGAATGAACTGTGCTCGCTCATCCATCGCTCCACCATCGCAGTCATCAGCCCTCGATGTGCCTGCACTGGCTCTAATCGTGACACATGCTCCAAACCCAGGATCTCTAACACCAGTAGCTCCTCTGCATCCAACCGTCTCACTAGCCGCAAATCTCTCGGATGGGGCTCCCGTGATAGTAATGGCGGTAGTACATCCTGCATCATCCATTTACTCTTGTCAGTCCATTCCGTTAATCATTCATATCCAAATCTGCCTATCTATCTGCTATTTTCTCTTACACCTACCATATGCGGTTCACTTTACCACAAGCGACCTCTTTCTGCTCATTAGCGACCCCTTTCCCCATATGCGCCTCTATTTTGCCTACATGCGAGCTCTTTTGCACATGCGCTCACTGTTTTCCTAAAAGCGACCACTATTACCATATGCGTTCATCCTTACTCTATCTGCGAACCATATCCCACATGCGCGTCTTTTTACTCCAAACGCGAGCTCTTTTCCTATATGCACCTATTTTCTCCTCATAAGCGAGCCAACTCACACTAAGCGACCATTTTCGCCCTATATGCGTGCTATCTACCATATGCGATCTATTTCTAGTCCTATGCGCGCTAAACTACCCTATGCGACTACTATCTGCTCATAAGCGACTAGTTTTTATCTACTCGCGCATTTCCGCTGCTCTTTTCCCACCGCCAGGATGCGACCACTTTTTTCCTAAGCAACCTACCCGCGCCTATAAGCGACCTGCAATGCTCTAAGCGACCTCTACTCCTACATACGCGAACTATATGAGCCATGTCCTAAACTAGTCGCTTTTGGTGACGTGTGTGAATTAATTACGCTTCTAGGCTATTAAATGCACGCTTTTGGGAAAAGTTTTGAGACATACCGGTGCGCCTGCTCCCTCTGGTCGTCCATGTGTCCTCACTCGCTCCGCACGATGATCTCTGCGTGGAATCACCATCCTGCTAGCTCTGCCACTCTCACTCTCAGGAGCTCTGGATTTCTCTAGGTTTCTAAGCACAAATGAGCACAAATGAGCCTATTTGCCCTTGCAGCCCCTACTTATAGCCCTTCTCCAAACCCTAATTCTTCTATACCACAGCCTATTTTCTTCGCCTCTGCCCTCTTTTCTGCCTTTTCTTCTATCGAGCGCCAACCCAGTCTTTCCTGGTTCGCCTGGCTTACCTCTCGAGGGGGCATCACCTACCAGTTACACTGGGGCATAACTTGTTTATCGAACATATCTCACATCTTCTTTGACACAACGTTCTATCGAACATTGTATCAAAGAGGGGCAAAATGTAGACACCCAAATTTGTCCATGTCTAGCGACACCTTGTTACATCCCTAATCCATTATCCAATTAATTAAATAAATTTTATTTATTTAATTAAAATCCCATTCTCATTCACTTAGCAAATTAATTAAATAAATTGTATTTATTTAATTAATTCCACATCAGGTCTTATCTCATTTTATGCATTTATCATATTAATTAAATAAATTTTATTTATTTAATTAATTTCCAACTCATATCCCACTAATTCAAATACTTTATTTGAATTAAGCCTTTATCATTTATCACATTTCAACACTTGTCCATTTCCCATTTATCATGTGTTGTAAGACAACTTTCATTTAAAATCCTTCACATGCACAACTAATTGGACCTAAATTTAGTAACTTTCAATCTTAGCCATTCACATAGCCTTTGAATCTCCACCGTTGATTGATCTTGGTTGAGTCCTATATAAACAGCCTCTCATTCCATATGAGACATCCAGAAATCCAGAAATCCAGAAATCCAGCAATCCAGCAATCATATAGCAACTCCATTATCATCTTGAGCCTTCGAGCATTTGAGCTTTTATCATCCATTAATGGCAGCTTTCATCTTTGTGATTGTTCATTGTTGAAGAAGCAGTCCACATTTCCCTCTCAAACAAGGAATCGCACGGTCTAGGTGATGTTATGCTTGCATTGCATTGTTCTTTTGGCTTCATTTAGATTAGATTCCTTGATGATGGTAGGGTTAGGGTTTCATGACTATGTCTGATCTTCCACACCTGACTTTCACCTATCACAGAAAGACTACAGCCAAATTAAAATTTGAATGAGCCTCTAAAATTAGTAGAAAAATATGATAAAAGATTTTTTCCTACAAACCCTAGATTTTTGAATTACTAGGTTATATAAAATTTGACAAAATTTCCACAAAACCCTCACAATTAAATGATGAAAATGGAAAGAAAGATTTTGAATTTTTGAATTTTTCTGTATTTTATATCACATGTGATGTAGAAATCATTAATTAGGAAAATTTAGGAAGAATTGACACAATTTAGTAAGCCAAACCATGCAATTTTTTTGTATTTTTCTAATTTTTCAATTTTTTTAAAATTTTCTCAATGCAATAAAGTAAATGCCTATATGAATGAATGAAATCACACCAAATCTGTAGACAAAAACTCATCAAGTTTCAATTTAAGTTCAAAAACATAGGTTCACCAAAATGTTTATGGTAAAATTAGATTTTGTTAGTCTTTTGTTATTAGATGTTAAAATCCGCCTCTCCACTAAACATTGAAGGATCTAGGGTCAAGTGACAAGCACTATCATACCCTAGATCACTTACTAATGAAGGAAAACTTGGGTTAGGGAATTAATTATCAATTTTTCCTTCTCTTATGTCTAATTGACCATTAAAACCCTAATTATGCAAATACAAAAACAAATTAATGAATTATAGAAAAGTTCTTGCAGACGGGAGTAAAATACCAAATTACAGAATACTTGTTTTTGAGGTTCTGAAGTGGAATAGTTGGGGACACTAGAGTGGGCGCCCAAGTCTAAGGTACCTACATTTTTGGGAAATCTAAACCTCCTTCGGACACTGATCAACCCTGTAACTTCTAATTTCTAAAATCTATCTGTAGAGGAGATTGGAGTGAGTTCCCTAGTCCTAGTAGTGCTTCTCTGTCTAACTTTTCTTTAGATCCTAAATCCTTGATGTCTTCCAACCTTTCTTGGAACTCCACTTTTCTTGGATGCGACACCTATAACCTGTAATCACAAGACTTGGTTTGGGGGTTGTGGTGTTTAGAGGCTTTCCTCAGTCAAACCCCAGAGGACACTTAAATCTCCGAACACCATTGTCAGATAAAGAGGGCATGCCCTTGTGAGGCAGAGGCCAAAAACTAAAGGAATCAATGATAAAAACACAATGATAAGTCACCTTGTAGTGAATCTCTCATGGAGAAAGATGCTCTTCATGCCATGAGGAGATTGATGCTCAAATCTACAAATATCGACACACAAAACATACAAATCTGCTCTTGCAACACAATAGAAGCCTTCAATCACAATTGCTATCTAATTGAAACCTCTTGATCCTCTCTCTCTAGTCTACAAATGAATCCTACACATGCTTATATATGCATCTACAAGCACTCCTGACAAGATATTTAAAGTTTAAACTTATCATGTTGGCAAAGGGACCTAATAATGGTCACTAACTGACACCTTGAAATTGGGTCTGCCCCAAAATAGGGCAAGACTAGGGCACGGGTGCTGAAGTCCTTCTCCCTATTTTGGGTAGGGAATAGCTCAAGGGGTCAACCTAGGCCCTATTTTCCAAGGAACCTAGGTCTCATTCCATCGGGGTGTTAAAATATGAACTAAAATGTCCTAAATGCATGCTAAAGACCTGGGAGCTAAACCTTATGAGGGAAAAGCCCCCAAGGGGACATTTTCTGACATTACAACACCGAGTCTCAAGAAGAAGAAGCATCAGACATGGGGGATAATCACAATGATGAGGTGGATCCTCTGCATCAGAATGTCATAGCCTTCTCATACCGCATTGTTCTTGCTCCTGGAGACAATGCCCCTATGAAGAACATTTCACCTTCAAACCTACCAACATTTAGGGGTCTTGATTCTGACGATCTAGATCAATTTTTGTTTGAGTTTAAGGTTTTATGACAGACATATGAAGTTATGGATTAGATAATCAAAAACTTAAACTTTTCTCTTCTACCCTAAAATATTCTTCCATGAGGTGGTTCATGGGCTTAGTCCTAGACTCCATTCACTCATGGGATCAATTGAAATTGAGTTCCTAGACAAGTACCTAGACTACTGCAGGGTCAGTGATAAAAAGGAGGAGCTATTCAAAACTAAACATAAGGAGGATAAAAGTTTAGAAGACTATATAGATAGGTTCAACTTTGCCTTGAGGAGATATGGCAATCATGTGGATCACACCTTGGCCAAAACTCTATTTGTAAAAGGATTGGATATAGAATTAAAATAGGCACTGGATCTAATGGGGAGAGGAAACATCAACAAAATGGATTTACCTAATATAGAGGAAATCTACAGGAACTACTCTAGAACCCAGAATGGAGTGAGAACACCAAGGTCTTTAAAAGGGAAGAATGACATAGGACAATTAATGGAGGAATTTGTAATCCTCAAGACAAATATTTTAGTCCAGCTGAATACCATGTTATACTAGAACAACTGAACAAAACAAAAAAATTGAACCTCTTTCCATATAGTGTCCTAGTTGTAGGAACAAACACCTTTTGAGAGAATGCCCATTGGACAAGTTAGAAATCTACTAGATCTATGACAAAGAACAACCTACCAATCATTATGATCAGCTTCCAACCCTAAAAAGGATGACCAAAAAGAATGCCATAATAGAAGAGGAATTGAATTGCGTGGGGCAAAAACAAACTGGCCATTTCCCATATAACTAGTACCCAAATCAAGTTTCCTATAGGGGTCCTTCAAATTGGAGAACAATTGATGGAATCCAACTTGGGAGGGACCTCAAAACATTCCTTCATAGGTACCCCAAGACTAGTCAAACCAGCAATGGCAAAACTAGTAGTGGAAAAATCAACGTTGGGTAAACTAACAATGGCCATAGTAATTTCCATCACAATATGGGTCACAAAACATGCAACCTCAGTGGGGTCATCAACAAGGTTACAATCAAAATTACCATGGACAACCAAGATGTTTCCAACCTCAGCAACAAGCACTACTAATTGGACCCCCCAACACACAGGGATAGTCACAAAATGAGCCAGTTAGTCAGCCACCCTTACCAACTCAACCTATACCAAATCCATGAAATAAATAGGGAGTAGCTATTTACATGACAAAGAAAGAAAACATAGCTAGTGTAAACTCTATTGATCTAAACAAACTCTAGCTACATTTTGGGAAAGCACTACCAAGACCATCTCCTCCACTCATAGTTGAAGTAACTAATGATATAGAACCTAAAAACCAATCCACTCAACCTCAGGAGAAGACTACTATCAAAACTATTCTAGAAGAACAGCCCTTAGATAACTCTGGAGCTCCTCCTAAGGGAGCAGCTCTAGAGATCACCTCTAGGGTTACTTCTGAGATGAACTCCAGATCTGCTTCAGAGACTAAAAATCAAGCATCTTACCTAGAATGGCTCAAACAACATGTCCCTTAGAAAACCATCCAAAAAAAACAAGCCCAACCCCATTGAATCAAAATTTTTGTAGGAAATCAGACAGCAAAATATTGAAATTCCACTCTCGCAAGAAATCAGGGATGTTTCGAAACTCAACCAATTTATCAAGCAACATTGTGTTAAAACCCAGGGCAAAAAGAAAAACTTTCCTACCACCATTCAAGTGGAAGGAAAAGTAGTAGACCTTCTTGTGGGGGAGATGCTCCTCCCAAAATATGGAGATCATGGGAACCCTGTACTAACTATCCACATTTTAGGGGTAGAAATATCTAATGTTTTGGTTGATCTAGGGGCAACAATAAACATGATGACAGTTCACACCCTGGACATATTGTCCCTAGCTGGTGTCCAGACTCCAATTATTTGATCAGTTAGTGGCTATTCTGAAAGGGGTATTAATTGATGTTCTAGGTGTTGTAGAATCATGGGAATTTCCAATAGACTTTATGATATTAGAGCCTAGAAACCAAATAAATTCTTATCCCTTGGTCCTAGGAAGGCCATGGCTGGCTACAACAACAACATCTATTATTACAAAGCTGGGGACATGGTCATTTCAAATGGGTTAGACCTAAAGAAAATCTCCTTGTATCCTCTAGCTAAGCCATCCATACACTATTTTGGAAAAGTGTGGGTAGATGAGCCTAATAACATGGAAAACAATGCCTCAATAGCTATGGCTATTGTTACTAATTTTTCACCTATAGCTCAAATTAGTAGAGATGGAGCAAATTTTTTTCATTTTAAGATGAAAGATTCTTAACATTTTCTGCTGTGTGGGTTTTGCATAGTTTAAGGTGCTTGAAAAAGAAAAGGTTTAGCTTATAATACCATTGTTATAACAGAAGAGTGAAATTCAGTTTATCATTCATTGCCTTGTAGCATTTTCATGGATAAATAAGAAGTTATTTCATTTCATATTACAATGATTATTCATTTTACAAATGAGATATACACAAGCTGAACAATATTGCATTGAATAGAAGCAAGAAAGATCAAATGTCCCACATAAGCCATGGGAGTAGCTGAACCAATACATCAGAAGGAATACACTATGCATCCAAGGAAAACTAAAGTAATGAAGCAAATAAGATAAGGCATATCTATCATTTCCTATTGCAGTCTTGAGTTGACCCTCGTCGCAGCTAATTCCTCTTTGCTTCTAACCTTTGAATGAACCTACAGTGATGGAGAGAGATATATTAGAGCTCAAGATATGATTTATCCTATATATTTCATCAAACAAAGACATAATACATTCCTTATGGTGCACTAAATCAGATGATCAAATCAGTCATATGCAAAATAGCCTAAAAAATGAAAAATCAATGAGCTTCACTATTTTAATCTAATATGTTTTTTTCCTGTACAGGTATAGAAGAAGTTATGCTATTGGTTTGAAGACATTTCAGCATGTGGTGTAAAGTTGGCTCCCACAAGGGTTGATCCCAACATGCTGCCCCTTAATCTTCAAGAGGGGATTGAAACAAGAATTCATGTTCTTAATGCAAATAGAAACATTTCAATTAAAGGAGTAATTCATAAAGTGTTTATAGGAGCCTCAAGATGAGTGTTTATTCATGACTATGAGCTCAAACATGATGAGATGAGAGTCACAAATGAGTAGTGAGCTCATCCAAGGTTGTCCAATGAGGTGTGAAACTGAGTAAAAGGCATTGCCAACATCAGAATATCTATTTATCTATTATTATATCTATTTGATGTCACAATATCATATATTGTCATTTGTATGCATTCAAACAACTATATTGGAATAGCAAAATCCATTGAACACATAGAGTAGCCATAAAGAATTAAAATCAGTCACCAGATGCCTCTCCAGTATACAAGATGGAGCCATCGAGTACAAGTACAAATGATAGACAATCATCCTCAAGATATGAGGTAACACCATGAATCAAATGAAAGGGCAGCTCCTGCCACATCAAGCATACTCCTGAATCTTGAAAAGATACAATGTAATTGAATAGAGAAATAAAGGTGCAGCTATCAAGAAGGCAGTTTAACAATAATGAAATAGATGCAACTATAGGAGGTAACACATGAAGATTTTCTCAGGAAACATATTGCCTCATCCAGTGAAATGAAAGAGCCATTATCATTAAATACAGTATGTATGTGAATACATTTGATCTAATATAGTGAACTAGACTACAAGTAAATTTGCCATGTCATAGATTGAAAGTGATCATACCAAGTATATACAAAATAGATAAGCAAAAGTACCACAGTCATCAAATGGAGCATACACAAATGTATAACTCTATGAGCTTAAAACATCAAGATGCACCTTATCATGGCAAAAGGAGTGAAATCTTAATATTCATGCTCATCTACAGAAGATGCAAAAAGAAATAACATGTGTGCTATCATTACAGAGTTCAAATGGAGCCACAAAGAAAATGAGCCCATAATCTTTTTCTCATGTTGTTATATCTCATCGAGTACTATTTTTGCAAACTAGAAAGATAAATGAAATGTTGAGAACAGTGATGTCTTGTTTCTATAGTGAAAAGCAAAATGGAGGTTATTGTTCATTATGTGTTCTTATTCCTGTAATAATCCTTATGATGTTACAAAGATAGAGATTTAAGTACCAAGAGCCCGTGGCCCTATATAATGTCAAAGAAATGTTTGTATTTCGCATTTTCAGAAATGGAAGAATAGTGTAATTTCATTATCTTTTACATATAGGAAATGAATAAAAAAACCCAGTTCATGCTGTCAAAATTTGTTGCCTGAGAGTCATTTTTTTTACAAACCCTTATCATAATATATGGAGAAACTTCAGATACAAAAGAAGATGGAGGGTTCAAGCCTGTGGAGCTTTATTTACAAACTCAAAAAAATTTAGCATGACAAATATGGCTGCAGCCCATGACAAAAGTACTATGCAGATGTTCCATCTTAAAATGATGAAACCCCATGTTCTATTCATGGTGAACTTGTATGTAGAAAACCCTTATTTTATTACAGATCCAATTTGAAATATGGTCATAGATTAAAGCCTGTAAGAAGGTTTTTACAGAGTAAAAGAGAACAGTGCATTTATTTCTGGATTTTGGGCTTGTGATAAGCATATGTTATGGAGAAACAAACAATCATAAAGAGTTCTAAGGTAGAGCTTACCTTATTTTTACTATGGAGAAAAGACATGTGCACAGGGCTATGGGTTTTCACCCATTTTTGCTTCTATATTGCCTTTGAATAAGCTCAAATCAATCATGCATGACAGACCCAAAACACAGGAAAGAAATAACAAAGAAACCAAAGATCAAAAAATGCATAAGGAGCAGCCACAGTCGCAGCCATGGAAGCAAAGAATGCTTCAAAAAATAGAGAAGTGATATAACATATGTGACTGAGAGTAACTTACCTTCCCTTTTTCTATAGAAAAATGCATGAAAATCCTTCAAGAACAGCAGAGAGATGCAAGATTTTGACCCAAACCCTAGTTCTTCATGGCGGCCAAGTAGAGCCATCTCTTCAAAAAAAAAATGCAAAGTGCAAAATGAGCCCGAAAAGGGGCATATAATGGTTTTGTGTTAGGGTTCCACTTTTACCTTGGTTTGATGGTAATTTTTATCACATCAAATTATTTTATCAAAGCCTCAACTAATACCCTCAAGGGTATTACATTCCATGGTGTATGCAATGCCTAGGATTTATGCCTAAGAGGGCTTTAGTCACATTTGAAAGATAAGCTTATATCCCATATGCCTTAGATTTTTTTTGCAAACCAAATGGAGGGTAGACCCTAGGGGTCTTTTATTTATTTTTAACCTTTCAATATGCCTGGGATTTTTTTATGATTTTTATAGAAAATCAAATGCCCAAATGATGTATTGTACTTGTCAAAATGAAACATATAAGCCTTGTATTATTTTTGTAAAGAATCAGATCAAGCCAAATCAAGAAAACAAAACTACAAATATTTATAAAATATTATTAAAGCAATGCTTTTACAAATTGCTTTAATAATTTTTATTTTTGTGTAGTTAAAGCAAAGTAAATCTAGACTAAATCATATCTTTTTAGATTTGCTTTCTTCTTGGCAAGATTGAGGAAAACCAAGCAAAATAGAGCTTTTATTGATCAGGTAAAGCCTAATTTTGAGAAGATTTTGGTGGGACCACTTGGGATATAATTTTGGCAGCTTTTCTTTTCAGTTTGGAGGCATTTCAATGTTCTTTTTGGTATCTTTTTAGTGGATCTTGAAAATGACTTGGAGGCTGGCTTTCGGTGAGATTTTTGCAGTTTTTTTTCTATTTTTCCTGCTTGGAAAAATTAGAGAATATATTGGAGGAAAACTTAGTTTTTCTCAATTCTGATTATTGTTTCTTTCTCTCTTGTTCACCTACAGAGAGTATTGTAGACATTTTGTACTCAGATTCTCAGTTTTGATATACTCCTTCAGTTTTAATAAACAACAGAGCTTTCCTTTCTCATTTCTTGTCTCATGCTTGCAATATCAATTTTATGTTTATTGTGATTTGAAACAAAGATTCCTTTTCATGTCTTGTTATTGTTGGTTTGCATGCAAGAGTCTCATAGAATTCAGGTTGTATCTTGTGTTTAGTCTTATAAACCTTTATACAAATTATTTTTGGATGGTATGAGTGAGATTGTGAGAGTTGGAGTTTTGAGAAGGCGTTGTGACTAAAGTCATCAAAGTCTTTTAAAAATTCTAGTAAAATATCCTTAGATTTTAGAATTTCATTGTTAGTTACCTTTTATCCTTTTTCTCAGCAAATCATTTAGATTAGGTGAAGTTACCAAGAGAACCAACTCACTTTGGAGGTTCACTCCAAGTTTTAGGCAACCCACAAACCTAGGAGTGTTCCCATGTGTCAACGGGTAGCTAAGTTGATAGCTTAGCATTTGGGTGCATGCTTTATTGATAACAATTTTTGGCACGCCCGGTGGGACTCTAAAATTGCTTTTAGAGAAGTTTTCAAGTTTTATAGTTGTTGTTCTAGTATATGCAATGGTGTTTCCAGCGTTTGGAGGCTTCAAGATATACCTAGTGACTCCATTTTTTGGATTTTGCATGTAGATCTAGTGCAACTAGATTATGAAAAGAATATGAACTAGATCTAGTCTTGCTCTATTTGATTATTTGGAATTATCTCTACCAAGAAGGAGGGGTAGGGCAATAAGTAGAATTTTGGATTCATCAAGGAGGTCAAGATCTACACCTCTGAGACTCAGTCCTCTAACTCCAATACAGAGAAGTAGGAGTCATGTGCTAATAGTACAAATACCAATGATTCCTAGAAATTTTGCATTTGCACCTTTTAATGGGGGTAGCCCATTAAATATTGCTCAACATGATGACATTCCAGTTGTAGCCTTTAAAAGTCTATCATTTTTCACTAGAGACGATCGTACCACTCCTATCGAGCATATCAAAGACATGGAAACATTCTGCTCTATGCATAATATCACCCATGAAAATGTAGCACTAAGGCTTTTGGTTGCATCACTGAAAGGGAAAGCCTTGTAGTGGTTTAGAGGACTCACAATAGGCTCAATTACATCATGGGATGATCTGGAAGATGGTTTGCATCAACATTTTCAGGACAAGTCTGATCATTTTCCATTGTTGGAGTAGTTGAGTACCATCAAGAGGGCTCCTCATGAGCACATGACGGATTTTAACTACCACTTCTAGAGGACTTGGGATAGGATTCCCGCAACGGTAAAGCCTACTCCACAACATGCAATTTTATTCTTCCTTAAGGCTTTAAATAGTGAAATCTCTATTATGTTTTAGTCTAGGAAGGGTTTACTCTTCCTAATGCTTTTGAGATAGCTATTAGAGTAGAAAACTACCTTATTCAAGAAGGAAAAATAGCCCCAAGGCCACCTATACCTATGGTTGTACCTCCTTTAGCTATTATCTCGCTAGTATCAACAGTAGGATATCAAGCTGTAGCCCAAGAAACTGTTGTTCTAGCCCAATCCCAAGAGTTTCAAGAGCTCAAGAACATATTGAAAAACTTTGGAAATGAATTAGTAAATATTAAGAAATAGGTTGGGCAAGAGCATAAGCCCTATCAAGCCCTGTATCAGCCTCACCAGCAAAATAGGCTAACTTTTCAAGCTGATTCTCAATGCCAAAGGAGAAATTTCAATCCTAGACCTTTCTAGTCCTATAATCCTAATGCTATCAGCTCTTTAAAAGAATTTGTGCCTACTCAAAACAATATGTCATAGGACTGTGATGGATGTTATCTATGTCACCAGCCTCATAACCAAGTTGCATGTACAAATGGTATGAGGAATCGGGCTCTTATGGTGGAAAACAACTACAGTGGTTCAGAAGGTGTCGTGAATGAGAATTCAGTTTAGCAAGATAACCCTGATGTGGCCTTAATGAATTGGCAAGGCACTAAATTTTGTGGTGTAAGTTAACCCCAAGGCCAAAATCAGTTAAATGTACCTGTTTCAGCCAACACAAGATCTAAGAAGAGGGTTGTTGATTTAGATCAACAAGCTGGAAATGTAGAACAATAGCCTGCTAAAGATAAATCCCAAGCTTCTTCATCACAAGTTGTCCCCACAGCACATCAAAAGATGTAGATTCTGCAAAGAGGTCAAGCTGTACTAGGGAAAGATTAGTCCAAAGTGCAAACACAGGCTTTACAAAGGCAAAATGATGATGTTGTTGTTAAAGGACGGCAAAAGGTGAGTCTTGTTTCATTCAATGTTGTAGAACTCCTTAGGAAGGCTACAATTAACATGTCAGTAATGGATGCATTGTATATTCCTAGTCAAAAGAATCTGCTACAAGATGCTTTGGCTAAGTTTTCTATTTCTGATGGTACTAACCAAGAGAAAAGCCAAAGTTGTACTTGCCAACAACCCAGAAATTAAAAATGAGCAACAGCAAACTCAAGATGTAAGGCCTCCTTCCTTTTATCTGAGTTTAATCATTGGGGATAAGCTTGTTCATAATTGCATGATAGATTCTAGGGTGAGTAGTTCTGTAATGCCCAAGAGTCTAGCTTATACATTGGGATTAGTTTATGATCCCCTTTCAAAGGGAGTGGTTCAGTTGGATAGATCTACTGTTAATACTACCTGAATAATAAAAAATCTACCTCTTACCTTGCATGCATGTCCCAATTTTACAATCCATCAAGATATTCATGTTATTGACCTACCACCTCATTTTACCATATGCCTTTCTAGTGAGTTTTACTACCAGGTTGGGTGGGTTTTTATCTTCTGATTGGTCCCATCTATTTTTCAAAACAAGATATGGTACAAAAGTAACCATAAAATCCAAGTCTCTAGCCAAGGATCATATTGAGCCATATGTCCCTAGCCCTATAAATGCTAACCTCTACATCACCCATGGGAAGGAGGATCAATCCATGACCCTAGACTGCGACACACCTATAGAGGATGCAAATATAGATGAGTGGGCAGTTGAGGATCATGAAGATGGCCCTTTCCATCACACTGATGAGTTAGGATTAGGTGTATATATGATTCATGAGCATGATGCAGTGATTCCAAATATGGTTAAAGACCAAAGTTAGCCTGAACAACAAGAGAGTTAGCTTTGGAAGCTGTACTTTGATGGCTTGAGAAGCAAAATGGGTGTTGGTGGAGGAGCCATATTGGTTTCACCTGATGGAGATAAGTACTGTTCAACATTGAGATTTTCTTTTAGCTACACAAATAATGTGGCTGAATATAAGGCACTTATCCACGCCTTAGAATGGGCCAAAAAGAAAGGTATCAAGTGCTTACAACTTTATGGTGATTCTGAGTTAATTGTAAATCAAGTTAGAAATTTGAATGTTACCAAAAATGATTTTCTCAAGTATAAGCATTGGGTTTGGGATCTATTAGAGGATTTTGATCCTTTAAATCTGTTTGCTATTCCTAGAAATCAAAATAAACATGTAGATAAGCTTGTTGTAATAGGATCTCAGTTTGACATTCTTACTTATATTCATAATATAGAGGTACAATAGTATGTAGAAGTGGTTGTAAGACCATCTGTACTAGATAATACTGTAAGATGGCGAGTTTTTGATAGTGATGAGTAGATTGTGAGTTTAGTAATTGTAGAAGCTGAGTTCGCAGCTGAAAACTAGCAAAAGTGGTAGCAACAATATGGTAATTAGATGGTCTAGGTGAAGTCTAACAAGTTGCTCAAGGGATTAGTGACATTGGAATCTATGTTTAATTCAGATGACCAAGTTAGAAAGGACAAGTACATCATGACTATTAAACAAGAACATTATGAATCAATTGAGATATTCAAAGGTAAGCTTCTCAAGCTCAGAAAGGTATGCAGTGAAGTACAAGAATCTTTCATTCAGTTATCTCAAGAGTTTAGTGATGTTTTTGCCTAGGAATATAAAGGTTTGAGAGAGTTTGATCCTGGTATAGCCCAACATACCATTAAGTTAGAGCCCAACGCCAAGCCTATTAGGTAGAAACAAAGGCATCTTAACCCAAAGCTTAAGCATATGATGAAAGCTGAGTTAAATAAGTTAATTGAAACTAGTATAATATTCCCTATTAAGCATACATCTTGGGTTTCTAACTTGGTACCAGTTAGAAAGAAGAATAAAGAGATTTGGCTTTGTGTTGATTTTCATGATTTGAATAAAGCCCCTTTAAAGGACCACTATCCTCTCCCTTTAATGGTACAAATTTTGCAAACTGTTTCTAGTTTTGACAGATTTTATTTGTTGGATGGATATTTGGGCTATAACCAAATTTTAGTGAAGGAAGAGGACCAATATAAAACTGCATTTACAACCAAGTGGGGTGCCATGGCATACAGGAAAATGCCCTTCAGTTTGTCTAATGTATGGGTAACATTTCAGAGGGCAATGGACATGGCCTTTCATGGCCTCATAAATAAGATTGTTTTGGTATATTTAGATGATAGAACAATTTTTTCAAAAGATACTAACGAACATTTTGACCATTTGAAGCAGATTTTTTAGATATGCAGAGAGTTTGGGGTTTCTCTCAACCCAAAGAAGTGCATATTTTATGTTCATGAAGGTAAACTTTTGGGACACATTGTCTCAAAACATGATATTTCCATTGACTAGGAAAGAGTTTCCGCAATTCTTGATTTACCACGCTGCCTGCACACAAGAAAGGCTTACAAAGATTTCTTGGAAGAATTAACTTCGTGAATAGGTTTATTCCCAATATTGCAACTTTAAATTACATCCTCTCAAAGGCATGCTTAAGAAGAATGTGCCTTTTAGTTGGACTAATGAAGGTAAGAGAAGCTTCAAGCTTATTAAAGAAGCTCTTGCAGCTGCCCCAAGCCTCATTAATCCTAACTATGAAAAAGATTTCATTTTATATGCTTTTGGAGGTGTTGATACTGTTTCAGCTATGTTGTGCCAGCAGAATGATGAAGGTTTAGAATAGCCTGTGGCATTTTTCAGGCAAGTATTGCATGAATATGAGGTAAAGTACTCCTTTGTTGAGAAAAAATGTATTTGTTGTTGTTAGAAGTCTCAAAAAGTTTAGACATATGCTATCTAACAATAGAATTCAGTTGTTGGTTGCCCACCCAACTGTTAAGGACTTCTTACTTAACAGGGAGATAACTGACAAAAGGGTTGGTTGGGTGACAAAAGTGATGGAATTTGATATCAATATTAAGGTTACTAAGATGATTAGGGGCAAGGGTTTATGCAAACTGCTTGTAGGAAATGGAGAACATAGCCAAGAATAGGAAGAAAATGATGAAACAGTGCTTAATAATGCAGAACCAGTTGGTATTCCAACTCCTACTGTTAGCTAGGTGCAACAAATGATTCACTATTTTTAGACTGGTGAATGTACTGAAGGTTTAGAAGGGCAAAAAGAAGGTGCTATAGGCTACAAGCTATTCCCTATGCTATTGTTGATGGTGTTTTGTATAGGAAGGATTTCCATGGTGTTCTACTAAGATGCATTGAGCCTGATCGAGTTGACAAACCGCTAGAGGAGTTCCATAATGGGCCTTCAGAAGGCCATTTTATAGCAAGGACAATAGCCCTAAAAGCTATGAGAGCTAGTTATTACTGGCCAAATTTGTTCAAGGATGCATTTGCTCGGGTTAATAGATGTGAAAAGTGCTCATTGTTTGCAGCTAAACAAAGACTTGCACCCTTGCCTCTACACCCTATTCAAGCAGAACTACCATTTGCTAAATGGGGTCTTGACTTTATTAGACTCATCAACTCAGCTTCAAGTGCAAGCAATAAATTGTGTCTAACTGCTACAAACTATTTCACTAAGTGGACTGAGGCTATTGCTTTGAAAGAAGAAAATGAATCTATTGTTTTGAACTTTTATCAAGATTTGGTGTCTAAATTTGGTACTCTAGATTCAATTATTTCTGACAATGGTTTAGCTTTTATTTGTTTGAGGATTTCAAATTGCTCCATAAAGAATAATATCTTTTTGAATACATCATCTAACTATTACCCATAGGGTAATGTGCAAGCGGAATCCACCAATAAGAACTTGATTAAGATCATCAAGAAGACCATTGAAGACAACTAGAGGACATGGCACAAAAAGCTAAAGTTAACCCTTTAGGCTGACATGATAACTCCTAAGAGAGCCACTGGTTACTCTCCCTATGTGCTCACTTACAATAATGAGGCTAAGTTGTCCATTTCAATCGAGTTACCAACTCTGACTTTCATCAAAGAACTTGAGATGTTAGAGGAGCAGCCTTTAGAAGTAAGGCTAGCACAGCTAATGGAATTAGAAGAAACTAGAAAGGAATCCTTAAGAAAGCTTTAAATCCATCAAGGTCAGATGAAGAGCACTTTTGATAAGAGGACTAGGCCAAGAGATTTCATGGTTGACCTGATTTAGTGTTCAAGTGGAATGAACTAAGAAGTAGACCTAGAAAACATTCCAAGTTTGATGCAATTTGGGATGGACCTTATGTAATTATAGAGTGCAAGGAATATAATGTATTTCATCTTTCAAAGTTAAATGGAGAGGTCTTGCCTATCCCAGTTAATGGGATCCACCTCAAACATTGCCTTTGAAGATAAGTTCTACTTTTGTTGCATAGTAGATTAGTGTTGTTGTTAATAAGTTCTTTATGCACATTTCCTTTCAGTCAGTTTCTTTCCCTAAGTGTTGTCGCAAATGTTTTTTTGCCACCAGGGCCTTTTAGTTTGCTTTCAGTTTGGTTCTCTTCAGTTTTCTATTGTTGTTTGGAGTACTTGGTAGCTAAGTTTCATTGTTTTCTGAGTTTGAGATAAGCCAAGTTCAACTCCATGCCCAATGGACAATTAAGGAAACTGGTCTTAATGCTTAGCAAGCAAGCATTTAGCAGAAATTGCCAGAAATGTTACCAATTTTTCACATACAGCTCAAATTGGCAAAGCTGGAGCACATTTATTTCATTTTAAGATGAAAGATTCTTAACATTTTCGACTATGTGGGTTTTCCATAGTTTAAGGTGCTTGAAAAAGAAAAGGTTTAGTTTATGATACCATTGTTATAACATAAGAGTGAAATTTAGTTTATCATTCATTACCTCACAGAGTTTTCATGGATAAATAAGAAGTCATTTCATTTCATATTGCAATGATTATTCATTTTACAAATGAGATATAGACAAGCTGAACAAGTATTGTATTGAATGAAAGCAAGAAAGATCAAATGTCCCACACAACCCATGGGAGTACTTGAACCAATACATCAGGAGGACTATACTATGCATCTGAGGAAAACTAAAGTAATGGAGCAGATAAGATAAGGCATATCTATCATTGCCTGTTGAAGTCTTAAGTTGACCCTCATTGTAGCTAATTCCTCTTTGTTCCTGACCTTTGAATGAACTTGCAGTGATGGAGAGAGATATATTAGAGCTCAAGATATGATTTATCTTATACACTTCATCAAACACTAACATAATAGATTATTTATGATGCACTGAATCAGATGATCAAATCATTCATATGGAAAAGAGCTAGAAAAATGAAACATCAATGAGCTTCATTGTTTTAATCTAATATGTTTGTTTCCTGTGCAGGTATAGAAGAAGTTATGTTGCTGGTTTGAAGACATTTTAGCATGTGGTGTAAAGTGGGCTCCCACAAGGGTTGTACCCAACATGCTGCCCTTGAATCTTCAAGAGGGGATTGAAATAGGAATTCATGTTCTTAATGCAAATAGAAACATTTGAACTGAAGGAGTAATTCATAGAGTGTTTACAATAGCCTCAAGATTAGTGTTCATTCATGACTATCAGTGCAAACATGATGAGATGAGAGTCACAAATGAGCAGTGAGCTCATCCAAGGCTGTCCAATGAGGTTTGAAACTGCGTAAAAGGCATTTCCCACATTAGAATATCTATTGCTTTGTTAATATATCTATTTGATGTCAAAATATCATATATTGTCATTTGTATGCATTCAAATCACTATATTGGAACAACAAAAGACATTGAACACATAGAGCAGCCATAAAGAATAAAAATCAGTCAATAGATGCTTCTACAGAATACAAGATGGAGCAATAGAGTACAAGTAGAAATGATAGACAATCATCCTCGAGATATGATGTACCACTATGAATCAAATGAAAGGGTATCTCATGCCACATCAAGTATACTCCTGAATCTTGAAAAGATACAATGTAATTGAACAGAGAAATAAAGGTGAAGCTATCAAGAAAGTAGTTTAACAACAATGAAATAGATACAGCTGCAGGAGGTAGCACATGAAGATTTGCTCAGGAAACATATTGCCTCAACCAGTGAATTCAAAGAGACATTATCATTAAATACTGTATGTATGTGAATACATTCAATATAATATAGTGAACTAGACTACAAGTAAATTTTCCATGTCACAGATTGAATGTGATCATACCAAGTATATACAGAATAGATAAGCAAAAGTACCACAGTCATCAAGTGGAGAATACACAAATGTATAACTGTATGATTTTAAAACATCAAGATGCACCTTATCATGGAAAAATGAGTGAAATCTCAATATTCATGTTCATCTATAGGAGGTGCAAAAAGAAATAACATGTGTGTTATCATTACAGAGTTCAAATGGAGCAGCAAAGAAAATGAGCCCAAAATCTTTTTCTCATGTTGTTAGATCTCATCGAGTACTATTTTTGCAAACTAGAAAGATAAATGAAATCTTGAGAACAGTGATGTCTTATTTCTACAGTGGAAAGTAAAATGGAGGTTATAGTTCATTGTGTGTTCTTATTCCTATAATAATCCTCATGCTGCTACAATGACAAAGATTTAAGCACCAAGAGCATGTGGTCCTATATAATATCAGAGAAAGGTTTGTATTTTACATTTTCAGAAATAGAAGAATAGTGTAATTTCATTATCTTTTAGATATAGAAAATGAATAAAATAATCCAGTTCGTGCTCTCAAAATTTGCTTCTTGAGAGTCATTTTCTTTACAAACCCTTATCATAACATTGATGGAGAAACTTTAGATACAGAAGAAGATGGAGGGTTTGAGCCTATGGAGCTTTGTTTACAAACTCAGAAATTTTGAGCATGACAAATATGGACGTGGCCCATGACAAAAGTATTATGTAGATGTTCCATGTTAAAATGATGAAACCCCAAGTTCTATTCATGGTGAACTTGTATGCAGCAAACCCTTGTTTTATTTTAGATCTAGAATGAAATATGGTCGTAGATTAAAACCTGTAGGAAGGTTTTTTGCAAAGTAAAAGAGAACAGTGCATTTATTTCTAGATTTTGGGCTTGTGATAAGCATATATCAAGGAGAAACAAACAATCATAAAGAGTTCGAAGGCAGAGCTTACCTTCTTTTTTCTTTGGAGAAGAGACATGTGCATAGGGCCGTGGGTTTTCACCCATTTTTGCTTTTATATTGCCTTTGAATAAGCTCAAATCAATCATCCATGGTGGCTCCAAAACATAGGAAAGAAATAACAAAGAAACCAGAGATCAAAAATGCATAAGGAGTAGCCATAGTCATGGCCATGGAAGCAAAGAATGCTTCAAAAAATGGAGAAATGATCACATATGTGACTGAGAGTAACTTACCTTCCATTTTTTTGTAGAAAAATGCATGAAAATCCTTCAGGAACAATAGAGAGATGGAAGATTTCAACTCAAACCCTAGTTCTTCATGGTGGCCAAGTAGAGCCATCTCTTCAAAAAAAATGCAAAGTGCAAAATGAGCCCGAAAAGATAGGGCATAGAATGGTTTTGTGTTAGGGTTCCACTTTTGACCTAGTTCAATGGTGATTTTTATCACATTGAATTATTTTTTCAAAGCCTCAACTAATACCCTTGAGGGTATTATATTCCACATGTGGTGTATGCAATGCCTAGTCTTTATGCCTAAGAGGCCTTTAGTCACATTTGAAAGATAAGCTTATATCCCATATGCCTTAGATTTTTTTGCAAACCAAATGGAGGGCAGACTCTAGGGGTCTTTTATTTTTTTTAAACCTTTGAATATGCCTTGGAATTTTTTATGTTTTTTGTAGAAAATCAAATGCTGAAATGATGTATTATACTTGGCAAAATGAAATATATAAGCCTTGTATTGTTTTTGCAAAGAATCAGATCAAGCCAAAGTGAAATAAAACTGCAAATCTTTGTAAAGCATTATTAAAGAAATGCTTTTATAAATTTCTTTAATAATTTTTATTTTTATGTAGTTAAAGCAAAGTGAATCTAGACTAAATCATATCTTTTTAGATTTTCTTTCTCCTGCGTGAGATTGAGGAAAATTGGACAAATTGGAGCTTTTATTAATCAGGTAAAGCCTGATTTTGAAAAGATTTTGGTGGGACCACTTGGGATATCATTTTGTCAGCATTTCTTTTCAGTTTGGAGGGATTTCAATGTTCTTTTTGGTAGCTTTTTAGTGAATCTCTAAAATGACTTGGAGGCTAGCTTTCGGTGAAATTTTTGTAGATTTTTTCTATTTTTCCATCTTGGAAAAATTAGAGGATATATTGGAGGAAAACTTAGTTTTTCTCAGTTCTAGTTATTGTTTCTTTCTCTCTTGTCCACATGCAGAGAGTATTGTAGACATTTTGTACTCAGATTCTTAGTTTTGATACACTCCTTCAGTTTTAATAAATAGCAGAGCTTTCCTTTCTCATTTCTTGTCTCATACTTGCAATATCAATTTGATATTTATTGTGATTCAAAACAAAGAATCATTTTCATGTCTTGTTATTGTTGGTTTGCATGCAAGAGTCTCATACAATTCAGGTTGTATCTTGTGTTTAGTCTTATAAACCTTTATACAAATTATTTTTTGATGGTATGAGTGAGATTGTGAGAGTTGGGGTTTTGAGAAGTTGTGAGTAAATTCATCAAAGTCTTAAAAATTCTAGTAAAATATCCTTAGATTTTAGAATTTCATTATTAGTTACCTTCTATCCTTTTTCTCAGCAAATCATTTAGATTAGGTGAAGTTACAGTTGTTGATTAGGATTGCACCCTTATGCAAAGTTGTGAAACTCTGCAATCCTTTGAAACATGGGATCAAACTCAGGTTGTGGGTGACCTATGGTGACCTTAAACCTCCAGATGGGCTAGTTCCCTTGATAAAATGATAAATTTGTAGGAAAAGGGTAAAAGGATCTAATGGAATCACTAAAAATTGAAACTACAAATGTGGTGATGCACCTCATTTTTAAGGAAAACTTGCAAATCTAACTCACAATAGATCTCAAAAATCTATCCACACAATCCACTTTTAGCAATGTAATCACAAAAATGTTTCTAAGGAAGGCTAGAAATTATCTTCTTTATGAAGGAAAAAGGGTTTTTGACAACATGAAGGAAAAAGACTTTAGTAGCACAACCTAAGACCTGTGATATCACTACACTTATCACTAGCAAGTAAGAATGAGACAATAATTTTAAAGGTTTTGATATTTAAACACAATAAAATTTTATCAAATCACTCATACAAGTAGCATTAATGGAGAGGCAAACACTTGATTCCAATGAAAAATAAAGGAAAGTATTGCATAAAAAAAGTATAGAACCTGTAACCTGTTGTAATCTCTATAAATCTATAAAATTGAGTTACAAAACCTCTTTCTCTCTCAATGTGTAAAGAGCAAAAAAAGGAAAGAACTAGTTACAAACAACTCTGTCTCTCAATGTGTAAAAGAGAAAAGAATGCAAGAACTAGCAAAAACCTAAGTTTTGCTTTACAATATATAGTCTACTCTCTCCAAGATGGACGAAAAAATAACTATAGCTAATTGCCTCTAAAAATAAGTTCTCCAAGTTGATTCCCAAGAAAATAAGAAATCCCCTAAAAATAAGGGCCAAAACTACCCCAAATTAAGCAAAAATAGGTCCAATCTACTAGTCTCCATGTGTTTGACCTAAGAGTTGACCAATTTTGTCTATTTTGGCACCCAAGTCATGCAAAAAGTCTTCAAAAGACCTTAGTTAACTTAGCTCCTCCATTTTGCATGATTTTGCATGATGATCATGTGGAAAAATTAATAAAGTAATCATTTGCATGACTTACTTTATTATGAATCTCAATTTGTATAATTTTCTCCAATTTTACAACTTGTGACAAAAGAATAAAGTAATTTATAAAATATTACTTTATGAATTTGTTTACACGATAACTAGTTGTAAAATTATGCAAGTGGAAGAAAAAGAAAAACTCCTAATCTCCCCAATTACATTTGCCTAATCTGCACAATTTTGCATGATTTTGATGCCAAAATTAGTTATTTAATACATGAGAGAAAAATATTACCCCCTTATCACTCCATGTAAAGTAATGAGTCATTTACATGCAAAAATTGATAATGATGCATCTTTGACCACCTTATAACTCCATTACATTTGCAAAAAAGAGCATATTTGCATTACATATCCATCAAGGTATAAAAATAACCCTTGTTACTCCATGCAAAAATAACAACTCTATAATTGCATGTCATATGCCCTCAAAGCAAAAAAAAATCCTTGTCTCACCAATAAGGCACCATGCAAAATTTACCATGTAAAATCTCCTTACCTTACCTCTGTCTTTGACCATATCTTCATGCAAAAAAAACTTTACCTTATCCTTATTCCTGTCACCTTACTTTTAGTCTTCATGATTTGCCATCTTTGACTTTTGATGCATTTAAAATGCATAAGGCACAAAAGACTTCGACCATATCTTCATGCAAATGATAAAAGGAATCTTGGACTTTTCTTTTGACTTTGGTAAAAATGAAAGTAAACAGAAATAAAGTTGTCAGCCCCTCCTTGGCATGATCACCAGGAAACACCAAGAACTAGTCTTAACCATGGTGGATAAGGTAAATGTTTTTTTTAAGTCAAAAATAGATGGGAAAAAGAAAACCATCAAACAAAACCAAGATTGAACCCTAAAAATGTCATTCATTTATGTTTTCTATCCTTCACTTTTGCTCTGCAACTCACAGTTGGTCGCAGCTAGGGTTTGACAAAGAATAATATTTTCTCTTTGGTTTTTAACTTCATCCTCAATCAAAACTTTAATCATTTTCATGGAATTAAAACACAGGAAGAAGGTGAGTATATATCTTGAGCATCTACTAACATTTTTTTTAATTTTTTGTTCATCCCTTCACTCTAGCTACGGCTTTGTGCTGAGTTATACATTTCAACTCTTTTGACAAGTTTTTCTTGATCTTCTATGTCTTCCTCTGCAACTGTAAACTTGTACCTTGAGAACTTTAAATAAAAGGAGGCTGTGGCCTAATATATCTCTGCATTAAAACAATGAGGTGAGTCTCCTTGGTTTGGCCTTCTTGTATACCACTTTACTTTCACCATGTCTTCAAAAATTGATAAGGGTTTTGAAAAATTATATGGGTATCTTTGCTTTTGAGAAAATATCTTCTCTTTGGTATTGTTGTGGAATTTTCTTGTTTCTGTATCATTTATTGACCCTGCAGATGTAAAATAGCACTAGGGTTTCAAAATTTACAACAAGGGTTTTATATATTTTTGCATACAAGGCTTCTCTTGTAAAAACCATAACAATATCTTCATTCTGTAGCCCAACTCAATTTTTGTATCTTTCTTTGACTGTAACAAGAGAAATGAAACAAGGGTTTTTCAAAATTTGGAAGTGGGTATTATATTTTTTGCACATAAATGCTCTTTCCTGGCACGACCATACTTTTATCACATTTTCCCTTTGACTAAAACAAGAAAAGAAACAAGGGTTTCAAAATGCTAAAAGAGGTTTTTAACATTTCTTGCCTAAAACATATCTTCTTGGTCATGGCCATGGCATTTCATGCTTTCTGATAATGTTTACTCAAAAATTGATCTTATGTACCTCCTATCACTTCATGATGTTCAATATGGCATAAGTATGGAATAATTATATTATAGTCCAATCTGTGTCATGGCTGTATTTCATTTCATGATGTAAACCTAATAACATGCCTACTCAAATCACCATCTGCAACTTGCTATTCTAATCTCTTGTAGCTGTTATGAACACAACCTCATGTATTGCACATAGAACCTTGTTAATACATACCTATATATCATTGTTTGATGCTCTCTAAACAATTTGATGCTACTTCTTTTATGGTCATAAAGTGACATTCAGTTCCTTATATTGAAATGTCCTTGACTTTGAGGGTCTGAACATTAGCATCGTATAAAAGATGTTTCAACTCTCTACCATAGAATGACTGTTACTTGCTCCTTTGAGCTATCTCCTTAATGCTATTATGAATCATAACTTACAAAAAGAATAAAGATGAATTATGATTTGATTGTAACATGACATGCTTCATCATTTATGCTCTTTTATAACAAGGACACTATACCTTTTGCATACTAAAATATACATGATAGTCTATCATTTTACAATGGCTCTCATAGCCTTTGCCTCATGTAAATATGCACTTAATGGGACTACTATTTGTTTCCATAATGACAGTCATGGAAAAACTTCATTCATTTGATTATTGCAAGTCTCTCCTTCATTGAACTTATGCAATTTTATGACATCTAAAGTCTTATTTCAGTCATGTATAAAAAGATATGATATCTATATGTTGAAACAATGCATGATTTTTTTGAAAAAGAAAAATCACTTCAATTTAAATTAGAAATAAAAGGAAAATACCTTTTTATGACTAAAATCACTTCTCTGATCAATGCACTTCTACTTGCATGGCACTTAGTAAGGATCACTGCTTCTCTTGTAACATGTAATGAAGCAATTTACACATGCATGATCTAATTTTAATAGTCTGGTTTGTCAAGTGGGCATAGTTTATAGGAGTAACTACTCCTTTTCACTTTATCATGATGACTTCACTCTTTTTTACAAGTTTACTATTCTAATGCATAATATTGTCTTGAATGATGCATCCTGTCTTTTACAATCTGATATCCTTTTCAAATGAATAAAAAGGAAAACATGCTAGGATCAACCCTTGTGGGAGCCACATTTTCTCCACATGTTTTAATGTCTTCAAATCAGCAACATTACTTTTCCTATACCTGGACAGTTAACTGTAAACAAGTTAGCATAAAAATATTCCTCTTGAAGTTTATAGATCTTTCTCATGATGATCTAATTTATTGCACATGTCTGATTCGATCCATTCATATGTAATGCATAATGTTTGCAAGTTGATATGCCTGTTGATAAAAGCATATGATAATATTTAGCTTCTAACAAGACTTTTGGCCCATTTTTGCAGCTACACTTGGTATGATCTAGATCTTGAAGATATGAGATCAAGACCAGCCACCAACAAAGGGCATCAACCTTCTGATAAAAGGCAATGATGGATATTTAATATTCTCATATGTTCTTTTCATTTCCTTTTATCATCAGATCTATATCTTGCATATGTCTTCATTGCTTAGTTTAGTCACTCTCATGGCTTGTGTGGGACACATTTAAACATTTCTTTAAACATGATTAGTTAGTTTACCTTATGTAATTGATTTATGTATGCTTCTTTTTGAATCAAATGCATAGGATAGAATAACTAAAATTGATATGAAACACATGTTCAAAACATGATATGAAATGACAGTTTTATAAATACCTTTCTTTCACACTGAATGCGATCACTTGAATAACTAAATTTTCTCATAACTGAAAGATAAAACTAGTTAGATTATCTGTCTTTCATTGACTGTCTGATATCTTGCCATTAGATTTTCACTTGTGATGATGGTTTGATAGTCTTGATTGGACTGTCAGATTATCCTATCAACTGATCCTTATTTTCTCTTGTCAAGACATCATGCATTCACTGATTGCATAACTTAAAAGTTTTCTTTTACTCCTTTTGAAATAACTTGCAAATCAGGTCTAACTAAATTAGGTGTGAACATAATTTAGTAACATTTCTGGTGACCTCTCAGGGGTGTTTGCCTACTAAACAAATGAGAACCAGTAGCCTTGCAATTCTATTGGGCATATGAGTCATTTTCTGCCTTAAACTTTGAAAAAACCTTCTACAACTCAAACTGATAGAAAACTACAGTAGCAAAACAAAATTGAAACTGAAACTATTCTGACATGTTTAAGACATGGCCAGCAAAATGTTAGTGTGCACTTCTTGGAAAATAAAAAAATTGAACTGAAATCTACTCTACTCTACACTAAATAGCCATGGTTACTAGTTAAATGAATCCATTAATTGGCTTTGTAAAATAACTTCCCTTTCTGATTAAGGAAGGATGCTCTTCTAGCTAATTTGCTACTGATAAGATATTATTCATAAGGACATACCTTATAGAATGTTGCAAAACTCTCTGAAGAGTGAAAACAAAATCACTCACCATCTGAGTATGATCATTGACACTATTGTTATAGGGTGAATAGATGGTCTCATTATGTTGTTCTAATTCTAAAATTTCATCTTTGGGTGCAACAGAAATCTGTACCTCCTTATTTAGCTCTCTGCTAGCTAAATCCCTAATGGGACACCCTCTTGCAATAATGAACCTTTTGTTAATACTCCTGATGTCCTAATTTAGATCTGCTAAAAACATGCTCTCATCTAGCTGATAATCTTGCACTGCATCCATATGAATTTCATTCCTCTACTGCTCAAATCTAGACACTGATGTTAGTTCAACCAACCACTGTCCATCCTCCAAAAGCTCCACCTTGTTGCACTCATCATTTATTGGTTTGGGCTTTTGATCACTACAAGAATCCAACAGATGGGAAATCTCCTTACAAGATGAACAATCAGGATCTTGACAATCATATATAAAATTATCTTGTAAAGATTGAATATCTTCAATTAGTTCATCTAGGTGCTTTGAAAATAAATCAAATGGCTTATTTTCATGGAGAATGTCTTTGATTTAGTTTCATATCCAGCCTGGTAATCAATCCTATGATCATGCAAAACAAGATTGTTAGTCTCTAAAATGGGACTGCCCTTTTCCTCTTCTAGCTAAGCTAATATCTCAACCTCATTCTTATCCTTATGGACCTGCAGTACATCATGTTCTACAATATCATTTGGTTGTCTCAAAATAGATGGCATTTTGGGTACTTGTATGATATCTTCATCTTGGTCAACAAAAGAAGGTAGTTGATCAAACAAAGAAACTGAATCCTCTTCTTTGTCTAGTTTATTATCACTTGGAACTTGTGCAATCTATTTTTGTGATTGAAGACTTTTTTCCTCAAATTTCTGCATCCTGCTTTGATTCATCTTATAGAAAGCATTAGAAATTTTTTCAAATGATTCAAAATGCATAGGGTTCAGGACCAAGTTTGAATCAACTTCCTTCACACATTCATTATGTTCATAATCAATCAAGGTTATAGGACAAACAAAAGCAACTTCTTGTTCTCTATTTGATTTCTTAGCTACTAGCCTGGCATTCATGATTTCAATTGGTTTGGGTTCCTGATATGGTTGAAACTGAGGACAAGTGGACTGGTCTTGAATGCAGATAGGCTCTTGAGCAAAGTCAGAACTTCTAAAACTCAGGGTTTTGATCTCCTAAGGAGTCTATTTGCATTCAAAACCCATCTCTCGACCTTGGTGATAATTCATACCACAAAAATTAGGGCTTTGCCAATTCATAAAAACCACCTTAGGGTTACAATTTCTTCTTGGGTCCTATGGATCAGTTTGGAAGGGTGGCCTATTTGGTTGATTAGACTGATACTGGACCTGATATGGCTTATGTTATTGATTGATTTTCCTCTTGAAACTAACAAACTCATTTGCCATGCTCTCAATTGTGCTTTTAAGCTCCTGTAATTCTTGAGTTTGGACTGGAACATCAGTCTCTTAAGCAGTAGCCTGGTGTTCTATGGCTGGAATAGCTAGGACAACAGTCAAAAATGGAACTGCCATGAGATCAAGTGGCCAGACTTGTGGAAAAAAGGGTAAGGGAGGCCTTGGAGCTATCTTCCCCACTAGAATAAGGTAGATTTATGCTCTAACATTAATCTAAAAAGCATCGGGAAGGGTAGACCCACCCAGAGCCTCAATCATAACAGATAATTTGCTATCTAAAGCTTAAGATAGAATAAAAAAGGCATGTAGTGGTGTAGGCCTTATCATCATGGGGATTCTATTCGAAGTCCTCTATAAGTGGTAATTAAAATTAGACATATGTTTGTGTGAAGCCCTCTTGATGGTACTCAGCTACTGTAGTAGAGACAAAAGATCAGATTTGTCCTCAAAATGTTTATGTAATCCATCTCCTAGCTCATCCCATGGCATGATTGAGCCTATTGTGAGTCCTCAAAACCACTGTAAAGCTTTCCCTTTCAGTGATGCAACCAAGAGTCTGATTGCTATGTTTTCTTCGGTAACATTATGTATTGAACACAGCATTGCCACATCCTAAATGTGCTCAATAGTTGTAGTCTTATCTTCTTGTGTGAAATATGATAGTCCTCCAAGTACTACAACTAGAATGTTATCTTATTGGGCAAGTTGTAATGGGCTGCCCCCTTTAAATGCAACAAAAAGATATGGTTTGTCCATTTACTTAGAGTTGCCAGGGTGTTTGACAATTTTTTACCTCTAAAGGCTATTGATACTAAAGAAAACACTTGATCCTTCAGTATGTGACCTTCTTCATGTGTCATTCACTAGATCTGAATGTGAAAATTAGAGATTTGAGTCACCAACTATGCTATTTTTACCTCTAGAAGGTTGAAAACCCTAATGCGCATACCAAATAGTAGAGGAAAAATGTGGTTTTGTCCCATCAGGCATGCCAAAACTATTATATATTAGGATTGGACCCTTATGCAAAGTTGTGAAACTCTGCAATCCTTCAAAACATGGGATCAAACTCAGGCTATGGGTGACCTATGGTGAGCTTGAACCTCCAGATGGGCTGGTTCCCTTGATAAAATGATAAATTTGTAGGAAAAAGGGAAAAAGATCTAATGGAATCACTAAAAACTAAAACTGTAAATGTGGTGATGCACCTGATTTTGATGGAAAACTTGCAAATTTGACTCACAATAGATCTCCGAAATCTATCCACACAATCCACTTTTGGTAATGTAATCACAAAAATGTTTCTAAGGAAGGTTGGAAATTATCTTCTTTATGAAAGAAAAAGGGTTTTTCACAACATGAAGGAAAAAGAATTAAATAGCACAACCTAAGACCTGTGATATCACTACACTTAACACTAGCAAGTAAGAATGAGACAATAATTTTAAGGGTTTTGATGTTTAAACACAATAAAATTTCATCAAATCACTCATACAAGTAGCATTAATGGAAAGACAAACACTTGATTCCAATGAAAAATAAAGGAAAGTATTGCATAAAAACAAAGTATAGAAACTGTAACCTGTTGTAATCTTTATAAATCTATAAAATTGAGTTAAAAACCCTCTTTCTCTCTCAATGTGTAAAGAGCAAAAAAAGGCAAGAACTTGAAAATGAGTTACAAACAAACTCTGTCTCTCAATGTCTAAAAGAGAAAAGAATGCAAGAACTAGCAAAAACCTAAGTTTTTCTTTACAATATATAGTCTACTCTCTCCAAGATGGATGAAAAAATAACTATAGCTAATTGCCTCTAAAACTAAGTTGTCCAAGTTGATTCCCAAGAAACTAAGAAATCCCCTAAAAATAAGGGCCAAAACTACCCCAAATTGAGCAAAAATAGCTCCAATCCACTAGTCTCCATGTGTTTGACCTAAGAGTTGACCAATTTTGTCTATTTTGGCACCCAAGTCATGCAAAAAGTCTTCAAAAGACCTCAGTTAACTTAGCTCCTCCATTTTGCATGATTTTACATGATGATCATGTGGAAAAATTAATAAAGTAATCATTTGCATGACTTACTTTATTATGAATCTCAATTTGTATAATTTTCTCCAATTTTACAACTTGTGACAAAAGAATAAAGTAATTTATAAAATATTACTTTATGAATTTGTTTACATGATAACTAGTTGTAAAATTATGCAAGTGGAAGAAAAATAAAAACTCCTGATCTCCCCAATTACATTTGCCTAATTTGCACAATTTTGCATGATTTTGATGCCAAAATTAGGTCTTTAATACATGAGAGAAAAATATTACCCCCTTATCACTCCATGCAAAGTAATAAGTCATTTACATGCAAAAATTGATAATGATGCATCTTTGACCACCTTATAACTCCATTACATTTGCAAAAAAGAGCATATTTGCATTACATATCCATCAAGGTATAAAAATAACCCTTATTACTCCCTGCAAAAATAAGAACTCTATAATTGCATCTCATATGCACTGAAAGCAAAAAAAAATCCTTGTCTCACCAATAAGACACCATGTAAAATCTCCTTACCTTACCTCTATCTTTTACCATATCTTCATGCAAAAAAAACTTTACCCTATCCTTATTCCTGTGACCTCACTTTTAGTCTTCATGATTTGCCATCTTTGACATTTGATGCATTTAAAATGCATAAGGCACAAAAGATTTCAACCATATATTCATGCAAATGATAAAAGGAATATTTGACTTCTCTTTTGACTTTGGCAAAAACAAAAGTAAACATAAATAAAGTGGTCGGCCCCTCCTTGGCATGATCACTAGGTGACATCAAGAATTAGTCTTGACCACAGTGGATAAGGTAAATGATTTGTTTTAAGTCAAAAATAGATGGAAAAAAAATGATCAAACAAAACCAAGATTGAACCCTAAAAATGTCATTCATTTCTCTTTTCTATCCTTCACTTTTGCTCTGCAACTCATAGTTGGCCTTGGCTAGGGTTTGACAGAGGATATTTTCTCTCTAGTTTTTAACTTCATCCTCAGTCAAAACTTTAAGTATTTTCATGGAATTAAAACATAGAAAGAAGGTTAATATATATCTCAAGCATCTACTAACATTTTTTGTTTATTTTCTATTCATCCCTTCACTCTAGCTGTGGCTATGTGCTAAGTTATACATTTCAACTCTTTTGACAAGTTTTGCTTGCTCTTCTATGTCTTCCTCTACAACTGTAAACTTGTATCCTGAGAACTTTAAACAAAGGGAGGCCGTGGCCTAATATAGATCTACATCAAAACAATGAGGTGAGTCTCCTTGGTTTGGCCCTCTTGTATCTCCCTTTACTTTCACTGTGTCTTCAAAAATTGATAAGGGTTTTGAAAAATTATATGGGTATCTTTGCTTTTGAGAAAATATCTTCTCTCTGGTATGGTCATGGCATTTTCTTCTTTATGTATCATTTATTGACCCTGTAAATGTAAAATAGCACTAGGGTTTCAAAATTTACAAGAGTTATATATTTTTGCATACAAGGCTTCTCTTGTAACGGCCATGACAATATCTTCATTCTGTAGCTCAGCTCGACTTTGGTATATTTCTTTAACTATAAAAAGAGAAATGAAACAAGGGTTTCAAAATACTAAAAGGGATTTTTAACATTTCTTTCTTGAAACATATATTCTTGGTCACGGCCATGGCATTTCATGCTTTCTGATAATGTTTACTTAGAAATTGATCTTCTGTACCTCCTGTCACTTCATGATGTTCAATATGGAATAAGTATGTGTTTAGGGTAAAATTGGATTTGTTGATCTTTTGTTTTTTAGATGTTTGAATGATCCTTTCACCCTAACATTGAAGGATCTAGGGTCAAATGGAAAGCACTATCATACCCTATAGTCACTTTTAGATGTAGGGAAACTTGGATTAGGGAATTAATTATCAAATTTTCCTTCTCCTATGCTCAATTGACCATTAAAACCCTAATTATGCAAATACGATAGTAAATTAACGAATTACAGAAAAACTTCTCGTAGATGGGAGTAAAATATCAAATTACAGAATACCTGTTTTCAGGTTTCTAAAGTGGAATAGTTGGGGACACTGGAGTGGGCACCCAAATCCAAGGTACCTACTTTTTTAGGGAATCTGGACCTCCTTTGGACACTGATCAGCCCTGTAACTTCTATTTTCTGGAATCTATCTGCGGAAGACACTGGAGCGAGCACCCTAATCCTGAAAGTGCTCCTTTGTCCATCTTTTCTTCATATCCTGAATCCTTGATGTCTTTGTAGCCTTCCTGCAACTCCACTTTTCCTAAATGTGACACCTGTAACCTGTAATCACAAGACTTGATTTGGGGGTTGTGGTGTTTAAAGGTTTGCCTCAGTCAAACCCCGGAGGACACTTAAGTCTCTAAACACCGTTGTTAGATGAAGAGGGTGTGCCCTTGTGAGGTAGAGGCCAAAAACCAAAGGAATCAATGATAAAAACACAATGATTACTCACCTTGTAGTGAAGCTTTCATGGAGGAAGATGTTATTCATGCCATGAAGGAATTGATGCTCAAATATTAAAATATCAATACACAAAACACACAAGTCTACTCTTGTAACACAATAGAAAGTTGAGAATCACCTTGAGAATGCTTGAAGTTCACAATGATCATCTAGTTTACAAATGAATGCCTACACATGCTTATATATGCATCTACAAGCACTCCTGCCAAGATATTTGAAATTCAAACTTGCCATGTTGGCAAAGGGATCTAATAACAGTCACTAACTGACACCTTGAAATTGGGGCTGCCTTAAAATAGGGTAGGACTAGGGCACGGGTGCCCAAGTCCTCCCCCTTATTTTAGGTAGGGTACAGCTCAAGAGGTCCACCTAGGCCCTATTTGCCAAGAAACCTAGGTCTTATTCTATCGAGGTGTTAAAATATGAACTAAAATGTCCTAAATGCATGCTAAAGAGTTGAGAGCTAAACCTTATGAGGGAAAAGCCCCCAAGGGGACATTTAATGACGTTAGATTTAGCCCCCACTTTAATGTATGTATAAATGCGAGGCCCATACATGCATTAAAGAAAGGTCACAAACACAGCAAACACATCAAACACAGAGAAGACATGCCAATCACATAGAAAATAGTAACAGGCATGTAAATACAGAGAAGACAGTTACAATCACGCAGGACACAGAGCAGATAGTTAATGTATAGAAGACACATTAATGCATGGAAGACAGAAATGATATATTTTCTTTTCTTTTTCTCGTATATATGAAATGCAAATGCAAGTACTGGAAAGTAAACAAACCTCCCAAAATGTAGGAAGCACTACTCAAAGGTATTGGTCTCTGCATATGGGGCAACACACATGCAATACATGCAAAACCTCCCAAAATGCATACTGCATATGGGGCAATAGACACATCAAACAAAACAAACATGCCAAAACACACACAGTTGAAGACACGAAGACAACATGGCAAACAAGCAATGGTGTGTTCCCTATTTCTAGGCTCATCACCATCTCAAGCACATTACAGGCACACACTGACAATTGGGCTTTGCAACAATTGCCGAAGAAATGCTTAAGGGTTGAGTTAGTCACAGAACTACTCCCCGCCTCCATAAAGGACTTTTGAAAATGCAACCCGACCCACATCAAGGAGACTCCTTATAGTGAAAAGGAAGCATGGCATACCACCCCACCCGCATCACGGAGACGCCTTACAGTGAAAAGGAGGTATAAGCTCAAAAGTATACAACCCCACCCGCATCACGGAGACGCCTTACGGTGAAAAGGAGGTATACGCAATAGATAGATTGATTGATTGTAAACAAACTTAGGATGCAGGAAGTACTCATCGTACTAGTTTGCACCTGAGGACAAGCACATTGCTAACATCTATAATAGATAGCTTACCTTATATATGCCCTCACCTTAAGGTTGTTGATATCAGTTGTCGATATCAAGCATGTTAAGGTAGGAAGAAAACACATAAGGGAACACCAACTTTCACAAAGCCCATGCCCCCTAGAGGTGACATGTACTTTACGATCACCAAATGTTCCCACAAACACATCCCTGCAAGAAACATGTTAGTGTCTACAACATCATGTTAAACAACAATATCAAAGCATATGATTAACCATACAAAGAGCCAAGGTTATTCAATGAATTCAAAGTTTGAGGATAACCATAGGGCTATATCACGAAGCTCTCTGAATCGAGTACCACCAAGGCTAGATTTAAAGTCAAACAAAGGTGCATAGAGCAACAGTATTGTTAAGGTTTGTAAATGCTACAAAAACATCATGAAATTCACTACACAGAAAGCAAGAGTGCTTCCACTAGCCAAGTGTTGGATAAGATATACAACCCCATCGTCATATTAGGAACTAAGTCTAATTTTTTATTGCTCTCAAAAGGGACGCTAGGTTAGCATCAGTATAAATGTTTTTCATCATCCGCCCACTAGATGGAAACACGAGAGGAAGGGAAATAATAAATAAGAGAGGAAAAACAAGTGTCTTAGGGACAGTCACATAGGAGGGTGCCCCCAGGTCACCAACCACGACACTATGTCCACAAGACACAACACACAACAATGATATCAAAGAGAGAGGTGATATAAAATAATTATGATACAAATAGAAGAAGGTCACACCAGAGGCGGTCTCTTGGTATCCCAAACCTTACGGGAGAATCCAAGGTCATCCCAGGAGGCCTAAACAACACATCACACATCACGGGAGAAGCACATCACAAGAGAGATAAAGGGTTAGAGATACTTACCTGTAGGGTCTTCATGCTAAGTCTTATCATCAAGTAAATCATCATCTTCCCACTCCCTAATGTTAGAGGAAGGTTGGATATAAGGTATCATAACCCAATTCTTGTCTTGATCATCATGTTGTTTATTTTTAGGATCATGTATATTTGGTTGAATGTTGGGATCATTTTTTTCTTGTTGAGATGCTAGGTAAGCTCGTCACCTTCTCTTTCTCCCTTTTGCAAGTTTACGTTGGTATATTTTATGACTTAGTTTTTGTAACATAGGGCTTTGATTTGTTATGGATTTTTGTGTTGTAGAGGAAGAAGCACCAAGATCAAAGGTCCTTTGTCTAGGTGGAATGTTTTCTTGTTGAAGCTTACTATTGTACTTATTCTCTATCCTCTTAGTGATGTCTAAATGATGTGAATATTCAAACAAAGGAGGGACATTAAAGGTCTTCTCTTCCTTAGTGAAATCCAAGGTGTGTGAACAATCCACTAAAGGAAGAAGATTGGTGGGAGGATCCACAGAGGTAGGAATTTGATTATTGTTAAATGAATGCTTATTTTCTACCCATGGAATGTTCTTTTTTAAAGGGAGCTCTTCATTCACTAATGCTTCATCTTGGCTAGGGATAGCAATGGAATTACTAAAGCTATCCCTAGTCTTCTCATTTGAGTATTAACTTATAGGGGAAGTAGGATAACTTGTGTGATCATCATCAGTGTTTTCCTTGCTACTCATAGAGAAGAACTCAGTTAAGCTTTCTAAAATCGTAGGATGTTCACTCATGAGGGTTAAAAATTGGTCAAAATCAAGGTTTTTGATAAATGCATGCAAAGATACCATTGCAAAATGACATGAAGTTTCCATTTCAATTTAAGATAAGATTTTGAAAATCCTTTTCAACTTTATACAAAGGATAAGTGCAAAACTATATGCAAAAATGATCTTAAAATGCTTTATTTTTTGTACTTTTTTCAATGCAAATGAATGACCAAACGGTCTTGTAAGGATTTCAGTAAAGGTCAGAAAGTTATATGTCTGATATCAGTCCAAAATAGAAAAAAGTATCCTTCTCAACATGCTTTTGATGCAATTCCAAGATAATGCCAAGTCAAAATATAGTGAAAATATGTCAAAATAGACACTTTTTTCAACAAAATTCAATGCAAAAGGGCATGACAAACGGTGTTCTGAGGAAAATGATGATGAAAAAAAAATAATATCAGTAATAACAGCCACTTGGTGTCAAAATACCCAGCACAACATGGTTTTAGTGCCACTTAAGGTAAAACCCTAGTGAAAATATAGCGAAAATAGGCTATTTTTCATGGTTTTTCAATTCCAAGACCTAGAAAAGGAGATGTTGTAAATAATTTTAGGAGGTAAAGTAAATAATATCAATAGTATCAGTCACCTCAATCCATAAAATTGATCACAACATGTTTGGAGTGCAAACTAGGTCAAACCCTAGGGTCAAAATAGCCAAAATGTATGGTTTTTTGCCAATTTTTCACTACAAGAGCCGGTTAAAAGGGTGTTGTGAATATTTTTATGAGGGGAAGAAAATTATTACCCTAATAAAATCAAAATAATGCCAAAATATCTTTCACAACAGACCTATGGTGCAAGTTTATGAAGTCGATAAGGTCGAAATTAGTGAAAATCGTTGTTTTCGAAGCCCTAGGTTTCAGATCTTGGGATAAAATTCTATGTGAATGCTTTAAAGTCTGATTTATGATGAAATTGAATTAATCTCAGATCTTAAAACAATTTTAAAGCCTTAACATGCAAAATACCCATGCAAATTCAATGAAGATGCACCAAAATTGCTAGTTTTTTAATTAAAATTTTCTATGCAAAATTGCAAATAATTTACATATAAATGCAAATTCACACCAAAATAAAAGACTAAAGCCAAATGAAAATTTTAATGAGCCTCTAAACTTAGTAGAAAAATATAATAAAATATTTTGCATACAAACCCTAGATTTTGCCTACAAACCCTAGATTTTAGACTTACTAGGTTATATAAAATTGTCAAAATTTCCACAAAACCCTAGCAATTAAATGATGAAAATGTAATATAAATTTATGATTTTTTTGTATTTTTATCTAGTTTATATCAGATCTGATGCAAAAATCATGAATTAGGAAAATTTAGGAAGAATTGAGGCAATTTAGTAAGCCAAACAATGCAATTTTTTTGTATTTTTCTAAATTTTCAATATTTTTGAAATTTTCTCAGTGCAATAAAGTTAATGACAAAATAAATGAATGAAATCACACCAAACCTAAAGACAAACACTTAGAAAGTTTCAATTTAAGTCCAAAAACATGGGTTCACCAAAATGTTTAGGGTAAAATTGGATTTGTTGATCTTTTGTTCTTTAGATGTTTGAATCATCCTTTCACCCTAACATTGAAGGATCTAGGGTCGAATGGAAAGAACTATCATACCCTAGAGTCTCTTTTAGATGTAGGGAAACTTGGATTAGGGAATTAATTATCAATTTTTCCTTCTCCTATGCTCAATTAACCATTAAAACCCTAATTATGCAAATACGACAGTAAATTAACGAATTACAGAAAAAGCTCATGCAGACAGGATTAAAATACCAAGTTACAGAATATCTATTTTCAGGGTTCCAAAGCAGAATAGTCGGGGACACTGGAGTGGGTGCCCAAGTCCAAGGTACCTACTTTTTCAGGGAATCTGGACCTCGTTCGGACACTGATAAGCCCTATAACTTCTATTTTCTGGAATCTGTCTGAAGAGGACATTGGAGCGAACGCCCTAGTGCCAGAAGTGCTCCTTTGTCTATCTTTTCTTCAGATCCTGAATCCTTGATGTCTTCCCAGCCTTCCTACAACTCCAATTTTTCCAAATGCGACACCTATAACCTACAATCAGAAGACTTGGTTTGGGGGTTGTGATATTTAGAGGTTTTCCTCAGTCAAACCCTAGAGGACACCTAAGTCTCAAACATCATTTTCAGATGAAGAGGGCATGCCCTTGTGAGGCAGAGGCCAAAAACCAAAGGAATCAATGATAAAAACACAACGATATATCACCTTGTAGTGAATCTTTCATGGAGGAAGATGTTCTTCATGCCATGAAGGAATTGATGCTCAAATATGCAAATATCAATACACAAAACACACAAGTCTACTCCTGCAACACAATAGAAAGCCTTGAATCACCTTGAGAATGCTTAAAGTTCACAATGATCATCTAGTTTACAAATGAATGCCTACACATGCTTATATATGCGTCTACAAGCACTCTCGCCAAGATATTTGAAATTCAAACTTACCGTGTTGACAAAGGGACCTAATAACGGTCACTAATTGACACCTAGAAATTGGGGCTGCCTTAAAATAGGGTAGGACTAGGGCATGGGAGCCCAAGTCCTCCCCCCTATTTTAGGTAGGGTACAGCTCAAGGGGTCCACCTATGCCCTATTTTCCAAGGAACCTACATGTCATTCCATTGGGGTGTTAAAATATAAACTAAAATGTCCTAAATGCATGCTAAAGACTCAGGAGCTAAACCTTATGAGGGAAATGCCCCCAAGGGGACATTTTCTAACATTACAGTATGAAATAATTATATGATACTCTAGTCTATGTTATGGCTATATTTCATTTCATGATGTAAACCTGATAACTTGCCTACTCAAATCACCATCTGTAACTTGCTATTCTGATCTCCCGTAGCTGTTATGAACACAACCTCATATATTGCACATAGAACCTTGTTAATACATACCTGTATATAATTGTTTGATGCTCTCTAAACAATTTGATGCTACTTTTTTTATGGTCAAAAATTGACATTCAATTCCTTATATTGAAATGTCCTTGACTTTGAGGGCCTGAACATTGGTATGGTATAAAACATGTTTCAACTCTGTAACATAGAATGACTGTTACTTGCTCCTTTGAGCTATCTCCTATATGCTACTATGAATCATAACTTACACAAAGAATAAAAATGAGTTATGACTTGACTGTAACATGACATGCTTCATCATTTATGCTCTTTTACAACAAGGACACTGTATCTTTTGTATATTGAAATATAAATGACAAACTATCATTTTACAATGGCTCTTGTAGCCTTTCCCTCACGTAAATCTACACTTAATGGGACTGCTATTTATTTCCATAATGACAGTCATGGAAAAACTTCATTCATTTGATTATTGCAAGTCTCTCCTTCATTGAACTTATGCAATTTTATGACATCTAAAGTCTGATTTCAGTCATGTATAAAAAGATACGATATCTATATGTTCAAACAACACATGATTTTTCTAAAAAAGCAAAATCACTTCAATTTAAATTAGAAATAAAATTAAAATACCTTTTTATGACTGAAATCACTTCTCTGATCAATGCACTTGTACTTACATGGCACTTAATAAGGATCACTGCTTCTCTTGTAACATGCAATGAAGCAATTTATACATGCATGATCTGATTTTAACAATTTGGTTTGTCAAGTGGGCATAGTTTATAGGAGTAACTACTCCTTTTCACTTTATCATGATGACTTCACTCTTTTTTACAAGTTGACTATTCTGATGCATAATATTGTCTTGAATGATGCATCCTGTCTTTTACAATATGATATCCTTTTCAAATGAATAAAAATGAAAACATGTTGGGCTCAACCCTTTTGGGAGCCACATTTTCTCGACATATTTTAATGTCTTCAAATCAGCAACATTACTTTTCCTATACCTGCACAGTGAACAAACAAGTTAGCATAAAAATATTCCTCTTAAAGTTTATTGATCTTTCTCATGATGATCTAATTTATTGCACATGTCTGATTTGATCCATTCATATGAAATGCATCATGTTTGCAAGTTGATATATTTGTTGATAAAAGCATATGATAATCTTAAATATCCGGAGCTTCGAACAAGACTTTTCCCCCATTTTTGTAGGTACACTTGGTATGATCTAGATCTTGAAGATATGACATGAAGACCAGCCACCAACAAAGGGCATCAACCTTCTGATAAAAGGCAATGATCATGGATATTTAATATTCTCATATGTTCTTTTCATTTCCTTTTATAATCAGATCTATAGCTTGCATATGTCTACATTGCTCAGTTTATTCACTCCCATGATTTTTGTGGGACACATTTAAACATTTCTTTAAACATGATTAGTTACTTTACCTTATGCAATTGATTAATGTATGTTTCTTTTTGAATCAAATGCATAGGATAGAATAACTGAAACTGATATGAAACACATGTTAAAAACATGATATGAAATGACAGTTTTATAAATACCTTTCTTTCACACTGAATGTGATCACTTGAATAACTTAATTGTCTCATAACTGAAAGATAAAACCAGTTAGATTGTTTATCTTTCATTGATTGTCTGATATCTTGCCATTAGATATTCACTTGTCATGATGGTTCGACAGTCCTAATTTGACTATTAGATTATCCTGTCAACTGATCCTTATTTTCTCTTGTAAAGTCATCATGCATTCACTAATTGCATAGCTTAAAAGTTTTCTTTTACTCCTTTTGAAATAACCTGCAAATCAAGTCTAACTAAATTAGGTGTGAACATAATTTAGTAATAGTTACCAAGAGAACTAGCTCACTCTAGAGGTTCACTCCAAGTTTTAGGCAACCCATGGGCCTAGGAGTGTTGCCATGTGTCAACAAGTAGCTAGGTTGATAGCTTAGCATTTGGGTGCATACTTTATTGATAATAGTATTTGGCATGCCCGGTGGGACTCTGAAATTGCTTTCAGAGATTTTTTTCAAGTTTTAAAGCTATTGTTATGGTATATGCAGTAGTGTTTCTAGCCTTTGGAGGCTTCAAGATATACCTAGTGACTCCATTTTTCTACTTTTACATGTAAATTTAGTGCAACCAGCTTATGAAAAGAATACAAACCAGATCTTGTCCTGCTCTATTTGATTATTTGCAATTATCTCTACCAAGGAGGGGTAGGACAACAAGTAGAATTTTGGATGAACATCAAGTAGGTTAAGATCTACACCTCTGAGACATGGTCCTCCAACTCTAGTATAGAGAAGAATGAGTCCTATGCTAATAGTACAAATACCAATGATTCTTGGAAATTTTGCATTTGCACCTTTTAATCAGGGTAGCTTGTTAAATATTGCTCAACATGATGACATTCTAGTTGCATTCCTCAAAAGTCTTCCATTTTTTACTAGAGAGGATCATACCACTCCTATCAAGCATATCCAAGACATGGCAACATTGTGCTCTGTGCATAATATCACCCAGGAAAATGTAGTACTAAGGATTTTGGCTACATCACTGAAATGGAAAGCCTTGCAGTGGTTTAGAGGACTCACAACAGGCTCAATCACGTCATGGGATGATCTAGGAGATGGTTTGCATCAACATTTTTAGGACAAGTCTAATCATTTATCATTGCTGGAGCAGTTGAGTACCATCAAGAGGGCTCCTCATGAGCACATGATGTATTTTAACTACCACTTCTAGAGGACTTGGGATAGGATTCCTGCCACAGTAAAGCCTAATCCACAGCATGCATTTTTATTCTTCCTTAAGGATTTAAATAGTGAAATCTCTGTTATGATTCAGTCTATGGGAGGGTTTACTCTTCCTAATTCTTTTGAGATAGCTATTAGAGTAGAAAACTACTTTATTCAAGAAGTAAAAATAGCCCCAAGGCCACCTTTGCCCATTTTTCCTGAAATCCAGTCACCTGCACCTATGGTTGTACCTCCTTTAACTATTGTGCCTCCTATCTAGTAATAGGATATCAAGCTACAACCCAAGAAACTACTATTCCAACCCAATCTCAAGAGTTTCAAGAGCTCAAGAACATACTGAAAAACTTTGGAAATGAATTAGTAAATATTAAGAAACATGTTGGCTAAGAGCATAAGCCCTATCAAGCCCCGTATTAGTCTCAGTAGCAAAATAGGCCAACTTTTGAAGTTGATTCTCAAGGCCAAAGGAGAAATTTCAATCCTAGACCTTTGAAGTCCTATAATCATAATTTTGCTAGCTCAGAACAATATGGAATAGGATTGTGACTAGTGTTATCAATGTCACCAGCCTCATATCCAATATGCATGTACAAATGGTATGAGGAATCAGGCCCTTATGGTGTAGAATAGCTATAGTGGTTCAGAAGGTGTTGTGAATGAGAATTTAGTTCAGCAAGATAGCCCTGATGTGGCCTTAATGAATTGGTAAGAAACTAAATTTGGTGGTGTAAGATATCCCCAAGGCTAAAATCAGTTAAATGTACCTATTTCAGCCAACACAAGATCTAAGAAGAGGGTTGTTGATTTAGATCAGCAAGTTGGAAATGTACAATAGTAGCCTGCAAAAGATAAATCTCAAGCTTCTTCATCACAAGTTGTCCCTGCAGCGCATCAAAAGATGCAGATTCTACAAAGAGATCAAGCTATACCAGGGAAAGATCTGTCCAAAGTGCAAGCATAGCCTATACAAACGCAAAATGATGTTGTTGTTAAAGGACAACAAAAGGTGAGTCCTGTTTCATTCAATGTTGTAAAACACCTTAAGAAGGCTATAGTTAACATGTCGGTAATGGATGCATTGCATATTCCTGGTCAAAAGAATATGCTACAAGATGCTTTGGTTGAGATTTCTATTTCTAATGGTACTAACCAAGAAAAAGCCAAAGTTGTACTTGCCAACAACCCAAAAATTAAGAATGAGAAATAGCAAACTCAAGAGGTAAAGCCTCCTCCCTTTTATCTGATTTTAATCATTGGGGATAAGCTCGTTCATAATTGCATAATAGATTCTAGGGTGAGTAGTTCTGTAATGCCCAATAGTCTAGCTGATACATTCAGATTAGTTTATGAGCCCCTTTCAAAGGGAGTGGTTCAGCTAGATGGATCTGTTGTTAATACTGCTGGAATAATAGAAAATCTACCTCTTACCTTGCATGTCTGTCCCAATTGTTCAATCCATCAAGATATTCATGTTATTGACCTACTACATCATTTTGCCATATGCCCTTCTAGGGAGTTTTACTGCTAGATTGGGTGGGTTTTTATCTTCTGATTAGTCCCATCTATTTTTTAGAACAAGATATGGTATGAAAGTAACCATAAAATCGAAGCCTCTAGCCAAGGATCATATTGAGCCATATGTCTCTAGCCCTATAAATGCTAACCTCTACATCATCGATGGGTAGGAGGATCAATCCATGACCGTAGACCCCAACACACCTATAGAGGATGTAAATCTAGATGAGTGGGTAGTCGAGGATCATGAAGATGACCCTTTCCATCACACTGATGAGGTAGGACTAGGCATCTATATGATTCATGAGCATGACATAATGATTCCAAATCTAGTTAAAGACCAAAGTCATCCTGAACAACAAGAGAATCAACTCTGGAAGTTATACTTTGATGGCTTGAGAAGCAAAATGGGTGCTAGTGGAGGAGCCATGTTGGTTTCACCTGATGGAGATAAGTACTATTCAACATTGAGGTTTGCTTTCAGTTGCACAAATAATGTGGCTAAATATAAGGCACTTATCGATGAAATAGAATGGGCCAGAAAGAAAGGTATCGAGTGCTTACAAGTTTATGGTGATTCTAAGTTAATTGTAAATTAGGTTAGAAATTTGAATGTTACCAAAATGATTTGCTCAAGAAGTATAAGAATCAGGTTTGGGATCTGATAGAGGATTTTGATGCTTTAAATTTGCTTTCTATTCCTAGAAATCAAAATAAACATGTAGATAGGCTTGTTGCCATAGGATCTGAGTTTGAGATTCTGACTGATATTCATAATATAGATGTACAACAGTATGTAAAAGTGGATGTAAGACCATCTGTACTAGATAACAATGTAAGCTGATAGGTTTTTGATAGTGACGAGCAGATTGTGAGTTTTTCTAATTGTAGAAGCTGAGTTTGTAGCTGAAAACTAGCAAAAGTGGCAGTAGCAATATGGTAATTAGAAGGTGCAACTAAAGTCTAACAAGCTGCCCAAGGGATTGGTGACATTGGAATATGTGTTTAATTCAGATGACCAAGTCAGAAAGGACAAGTACAACATGATTGTTAAACAAGAACATTATGAAGCAATCAAGATATTCAAAGGTAAGCTTCTCAAGCTCAGAAAGGTATGCACTAAAGTACAACATCAATCTTTCATTTAGTTATGTCAAGAGTTTAGTGATGTTTTTTCCTAGGAATATAAAGATTTGAGAAGGTTTGATCCTGGTTTAGCCCAACATACCATTGAGTTAGAGCCCAATGCCAAGCCTATTAGGTAGAAGCAAAGGCCTCTTAACCCAAAGCTTGAGCATCTGATGAAAGTTGTGTTAAATAAGTTAATTGAAAATAGTACAATATTCCCTTTTAAGCATACATCTTGGGTTTCTAACTCGGTACTAGTTAGAAAGAAGAATAGAGAGATTCAGCTTTGTGTTGATTTCCGTGATCTAAATAAAGCCTCTTTAAAGGACCACTATCCTCTCCCTTCAATGGAACAAATTTTGCAAACTGTTTCTGGTTCTAACAGATTTTCTTTGTTGGATAGATATTCAAACTATAACTAGATTTTAGTGAAGGAAGATGACCAGTATAAAACTGCATTTACAACCAAGTGGGGTACCATGGCATACATGAAAATGCCCTTCAGTTTGTCCAATGGAGGGGCAACATTTCAGAGGGCAATGGACATGGCATTTCATGGCCTCATGAATAAGATTGTTGTGGTATATTTAGATGATATAACAATTTTTTCAAAAGATGCTAATGAACATTTTGACCATTTGAAGTAGATTTTTTAGAGATGCAGAGAGTTTGGGGTTTCTCTCAACCCAAATAAGTGCATATTTTATGTTCATGAAGGTAAACTTTTGGGACACATTGGCTCAAAACATGGTATTTCCATTGACCTGGAAAGAATTTATGCAATTCTTGATTTACCGTTGCCTGCACACAAGAAAGGCTTACAAATCCTTCTTGGAAGAATTAACTTTGTGAGAAGGTTTATTTCCAATATTGTAGCTTTATTACAGCCTCTCACAGCCAAGCTTAAAAATAATGTGTCTTTTAGTTGGGCTAATGAAGGTAAGAGAAGCTTTGAGTAGATTAAAGAAGCTCTTATAGCTGCCTCAACCCTCATTAATCCTAACTATGAAAACAATTTCATTTTATATTCTTTTGGAGGTGTTGATATTGTTTCAGCTATGTTGTGCCAGCAGAATGATGAAGGTTTAGAACAGCATGTGGCATTTTTCGGCCAAGTATTGCATGACTATGAGGTAAAGTACTCCTTTGTCAAGAAACATGTATTTGATGTTGTTAGAAGTCTCAAAAAGTTTAGACATATGCTATCTAACAATAGAATTCAGTTGCTAGTTGCCCACCGAACTGTTAAGGACTTCTTACTTAACATGGAGATAAATGACAAAAGGACTGGTTGGGTGACAAAAGTGATGGAATTTGATATCAATATTAAGGTTACTAAACTGATTAAGGGCAAGGGTTTGTGTGAACAACTTGCTAGAAATGGAGAACATAGCCAAGAATAGGAAGAAAATGATGAAACAGTGCTCAATAATGTAGAACTAGTTTCTGTTCCAACTCCTACTGTTAGCTGGGTGCAAAAAATGATTCACTATTTGTAGATCAGTGAATGTTTCAAAGGTTTAGATAGGGCAAAAAGAAGGTACTATAGGCTACAAGCTATTCACTATGATATTGTTGATGGTGTTTTCTATAGGAAGAATTTTCATGGTGTTCTACTAAGATGCATTGAGCCTGATCGAGTTGACAAACTGCTAGAGGAGTTCCACAATGGGCCTTTAGGAGGCCATTTTACAGCAAGGACAATAGCCCTAAAAGTTATGAGAGCTGGTTATTACTAGGCAGATTTGTTCAAGGATGTATTTCCTTGGGTTAATAGATGTGAAAAGTGCTCATTGTTTGCAGGTAAACAAAGACTTGCAACCTTGCCTCTACACCCTATTCAAGTAGAACAACCATTTGCTAAATTGGGTCTTGAATTTATTGGACCCATCAACCCACTTTTGAGTGTAGGCCATAAATGGATTCTAACTACTACAGACTATTTCACTAAGTGGACTGAGGCTGTTTCTTTGAAAGAAGCAAATGAATCTACTGTTTTGAACTTTTATCAAGATTTGGTGTCTAGATTTGGTACTCTAGATTCAATTATTACTAACAATGGTTTAGCTTTTATTAGTTTGAGGATTTTGGATTGGTTCATAAAGAATATATATTTTTGAAAACATCATATAACTATTACCCATAGGGTAATGGGCAAGCAGAATCCACCAATAAGAACCCGATTAAGATCATCAAGAAGACCATTGAAGATAATCAAAGGACATGACACAAAAATTTTAAGTTAACCCTTTGGACTGTCAGGATAACTCCTAAAAGAGCCATTGGTTACTCTCCCTATGTGCTCACTTATAGCAAGAAGGCTAAGTTACCCATTTCAATCGAGTTACCAACTTTGACTTTCATCAAAGAACTTGAGAAAGCTTGGAATCCATCAAGCTCAGATGAAGAGCACTTTTGATAAGAGGGCTAGGCCAAGAGATTTCATGGTTGGTGAGTTAGTGTTCAAGTGGAATGAACTTAGAAGCAGACCTGGAAAACATTCCAAGTTTTATGCAATTTGGGATGGACCTTATGTAATTATAGAGTGCAAGGAACACAATGCATTTCATCTTTCAAAGTTAAATGGAGAGGTGCTACCTATCCCAATTAATGGGATCCACCTCAAACATTGCCTTTGAAGATAAGTTCTACTTTTGTGCCATAGTAGATTAGTGTTGATGTTAATAAGTCCTTTATGCACTTTTCCTTTCAGTCATTTTCTTTCCCTAAGTGCTGCTACACATGTTTTTCTAGCCACCAGGGCCTTTTAGTTTGCTTTCAGTTTGGTTTTGTTTGGTTTTCTGTTATTTTTTGGAGTAGTTGGCAGCTGAGTTTCATTGTTTTCTGAGTTTGAGATAAGCAAAGTTCGACTCCATGCCCAATGGAAAATTAAGGCAACTAGTCTTAATACTTAGTAGGCAAGCATTTAGCAGAAATTGCCAGAAATGTTACCAATTTTTCACCTACAACTCAAATTGGCAGAGCTAGAGCACATTTATTTCATTTTAAGATGAAAGATTCCTAACATTTTCTATTGTGTGGGTTTTGCATAGTTTAAGGTGATTGAAAAAGAAAAGGTTCAGTTTATGATACAATTGTTATAACATAAGAGTGAAATTTAGTTTATCATTCATTGCCTTGCATAGTTTTCATGGATAAATAAGAAGTTATTTCATATCATATTGCAATGATTATTCATTTTACAAATGAGATATACACAAGATGAACAAGTATTACATTGAATGAAAGAAAAAAAGATCAAATTTCCCACACAAGCCATGGGAGTAGCTAAACCAATACATCAGAAGGAATATAGTATGCATTTGAGGAAAACTAAAGTAATGAAGCAGATAAGATAAGGCATATCTATCATTGCCTGTTGAAGTCTTGAGTTGAGCCTCATTGTAACTAATTCCTCTTTGCTCCTAACCTTTGAATGAACCTACAGTGATGGAGAGAGATATGTTAGAGCTCAAGATATGATTTATCCTATATACTTCATCAAACAAAGACATGATACATTCCTTATGATGCACTAAATCATATGATCAAATCATTCATATGCAAAAGAGATTGAAAAATGAAACATCAATGAGCTTCACTATTCAAATCTAATATGTTTATTTCTTGTGCAGGGATAGAAGAAGTTATATTGCTGGTTTGAAGACATTTCAACATGTGGTGTAAAGTTGGCTCCCACAAGGGTTGAGCCCAGCATGCTGCCCTTGAATCTTCAAGAGGGGATTGAAACAAGAATTCATGTTCTTAATGCAAATAGAAACATTTCAATTAAAGGAGTAATTCATAAAGTGTTTATAGGAGCCTCAAGATCAGTGTTCATTCATGACTATTAGCTCAAACATGAAGAGATGAGAGTCACAAATGAGCAGTGAGCTCATCCAAGGCTACCCAACGAGGTGTGAAACTACGTAAAAGGCATTGCCAACATTAGAATATCTATTGCTCTGTTATTATATCTATTTTCTATCACAATATCATATATTGTCATTTGTACGCATTCAAATCACTATATTGGAACAACAAAAGCCATTGAACACATAGAGCAGCCATAAAGAATAAAAATTAGTCACCAGATGCCTCTCCAGTATACAAGATGGAGCCATGGAGTATAAGTACAAATGACAGACAATCATCCTCAAGATATGATGTAACACCATGAATCAAATAAAAGGGTAGCTCATGCCCCATCAAGCATACTCCTAAATCTTGAAAATATACAATGTAATTGAATAGAGAAATAAAGGTGCAGCTATCAAGAAAGTAGTTTAACAACAATGAAATAGATGCAGCTATAGGAGGTAGCACATGAAGATTTGATTAGGAAACATATTGCCTCAGCCAATGAAATGAAAAAGCCATTATCATTAAATATGTTATGTATGTGAATGCATTTGATATAAAATAGTGAACTAGACTGCAAGTAAATTTGCCATGTCGCAGATTGAATGTGATCATACCAAGTATGTACAGGACAGATAAGAAAAAGTACCACAATCATCAAATGGAACATACACAAATGTATAATTGTATGAGCTTAAAACATCAAGATGCACCTTATCATGGAAAAAGGAGTGAAATCTCAATATTCATGTTCATCTACAGGAGGTGCAGAAAGAAATAAAATGTGTGTTATCATTACAGAGTTCAAATGGAGTAGTAAATAAAATGAGCCCATAATCTTTTTCTCATGTTGTTAGATCTCATCGAGTACTATTTTTGCAAACCAGAAAGATAAATGAAATGTTGAGAATAGTGATATGTTGTTTCTACAGTGAAAAACAAAATGGAGGTTATTGTTCATTATGTGTTCTTATTCCTGTAATAATCCTTATGCTACTACAAAGACAAAGATTTAAGCACCAATAGCCCACGGCTCTGTATAATGTCAGAGAAAGGTTTGTATTTTGCATTTTCAGAAATGGAAGAATAGTGTAATTTCATTATCTTTTACATATAGAAAATGAATAAAAAAATCTAGTTCATGCTCTCAAAATCTACTACTTGAGAGTCATTTTTTTTACAAATCCCTATCATAATCTATGGAGAAACTTCAGATACAGAAGAAGATGGAGGGTTCGAGCCCATGGAGCTTTGTTTACAAACTCAGAAATTTTGAGCATGACAAATATGGCCGTGGCCCATGACAAAAGTATTATGTAGATGTTCCATGTTAAAATGATGAAACCCTAGGTTCTATTCATTGTGAACTTGTATATAGCAAACCCTTGTTTTATTGCAGATCCAGAATGAAATATGGTCGTAGATTAAAGCCTGTAGGAAGGTTTTTTTAGAGTAAAAGAGAACAGTGCATTTATTCCTAGATTTTGGGCTTTTGATTAGCATATGTTAAGGAGAAACAAACAATCATAAAGAGTTCAAAGGCAAAGCTTACGTTCTTTTTTCTTCTGAGAAGAGACATGTGCATAGGGTCATGGGTTTTTACCCATTTTTGCTTTTATATTGCCTTCGAATAAGCTCAAATCAAGCTGTTGGTACTCATTTTGACCTGGAGGTTGATTTTTCATGTTTAGAGGGTTTCTTCATTTAAACCCAATATTTTCTTGCCCATCGGCATGACCTCGCAGGTGTTTTGGCGATCAGGTTGATGGCAGGGATGGTGTCATCGCTGAGACTTTGCCTATCAGGAGGGAAGCTTTTTGTTATTCCGACAGTTTTGATCTCACCGATGGGGATTGTGGTGTGTTCTTTGTATGTCGCTGGGACTTTGTGCTATCGGCGGAGGTAATTTTTCTCCCACCGAAGGAGATGGTCAGGCCGATGAGGGTTTTTTTAGGTGTTCATCGGCAAGAGTTTGCTTATCGGCCAGGAAGATAGGTGATTCACCGATGCATTGGGTGTTCCCGATGGACTTTGGATTGATGTGCCATCGGCACGACATAGACTATCGGGTGAGCGGGCAGGTGTTGGGCCGATGGCATTTGTTTGGCCATTGATGTATCGGTGAGAGTATGGTCTATCGGCGAGGGATCTTTGTCTTGCTCTGATGACTTAGGTCTCACCGATGCGGGATGCAGGGTTATTTGAAGGTATGTTTGTGATCATCGGGGTGATCAGTTGTGTCGGTGAAGCAGTTTCTTGTTTGGCCGACTGTCGATGTTTGGCGGATGAGGAGTCATCGGCATGTGTTTGGCCAATGGAGATGGGAGGCCAATGTCTATTGGCGAGGCTAGTAAGATCGGCCAGAGGAATTTTAGGTTGGCCGATGGCGTGGGTCTGGCCGACGAAGGGGCAGGGCCTAGCCTGTTGATGTATCGGTGAGAGTTGGTTTGTCGGTGAAGGAGCTTTTGGCTAGGCCGATGGTTCTTCTCTGGCCGATGGGGATGTTGGAGGCTTTCAGGAGTTGTTCATCGGTGTGATTGGCTGTGTTAGCCGAGGGGTTTTTTGCTTGGCCGATGATATTGGTCTGGCCGATGGTGGTGGGATGGTAACTGCTAACGGGGTGCAAGCTGGTCATCGGAGAGACTCATGCTATCGGTGGAGATCTGAAGAGTTGGCCCAATGGTGCATCTCTGGCTGATGGAGGGGATTGTGATGTAGCGGTTGGTAGGACAAGTGAGATCAGTGAGAGGTTTTTGTGGCTAGTCCGATGGTAGTAGTCTGGCCGATAGGGAATTGCGATAGGCATCAGAGAGACTATTGATGTCGGCAGGAGGATTTGGGAGTGTGCCGATGGCTCGGGTCTTTGTGATAGGCTTTGGACAAAGGCTTATGCGTCGAGCATGGCAAAAGCGCTTGACATTGTTATACATGCGGCCGTGTTTTTAAAATGATAAAGTTGTCTCTGCGGCACCAATGTGGGATTAATCTCCCTACATTTTTTGAACCTGTGGTAAACGCGTTTTGGCGGGAATTTCTTTTTTAAAGTGTTGTAACAGTTTTCAAGCGGCCGTGGGTGGTTGAGCCATCAATGGCGATTGTAGCAGGGACATGGGCGAGTTGTTGAATAGTCATGTACCTAATTTTTTGGCGTGAGGACTTCCAGATGGTGGCACAGGGCTCGAGGCCACCATTGTCTACTTTCTGTCTCTGCAGCAATAAATTTTGAGCGCCATTCCTTTGAAGGATCTATATCTGGTGGATTTTTGTAAAAGCCTTATAATTAATTGATGTGGTACACTTTTTGGCTGATATAAGCAGACTGTGTTACCATTGTTTAGGTTGTTGAAAGTTGAACATTTGGCTCTGTAATACAATACAACTAATTTGGTTGCTCTGTACAGCAAAACCTGTGAGTTTATGTATCTCTTGTTGTACGTTTTTGCATGAATCCACTGATTTCATGGTTAATTCTATATGAGAAATGCTATGTTAGCATGTGTTTTGTTAATTCTGTCTCCAGTATTGCATGTATCTTTCTTTTGAGTCTGGATATTTAAGCAATGTTTGAGACTCTAGAACATAGAATTCCTGTGTTGAATGTCTGATCTCTTAACTTCTGCTCAAGGGGTAGATTAAATTGTTCTCAAATTGAACATTGGGAAGGGTATACTGCAGTAGGGATGCCATAAGTATAGATAGCTTAACACTCTGTATTGGGAGATATCTGTAAGGTAGGTATCATATGTGTCCCCCTGAAATCTAGTTTTAGTTGTTCATGCATATCATTCACAGGTGTATGTCTACTGACTCCAGGCCCTGGATAGGCACCAATCTCGCTTTCTGTTTGTGTTACAACCATGTCTAGCTTTGCATCCAAACTTAAAATCAAAATCTAAATCTAAAACAACCTTTAGGACTTTAGAATTAGTTTTAGGATCCTCAGTCCTCTGTCTACAACTGCAAATAGGCCCAAAGCTAGCCCCTTTGCTCTTATCTTACAGTTTTGGTCTACTTACAGGAGGACTTATCTGCTTTCTGTCAGCATCCCAACCTTGTATGTATATCCTCATGGATGTTGAGTAGGGAATACCCCCCTAGGTTTTGCAGAGCCTGAAGAAGAAGAGGAGATAAAATATAGAGTCTATCTCCTACACTGTTGGCCCCTGGCCCAGAGATCCTGTTGATCATTGATGGCTACCTTGTAGGGAAATCTAGGAATAAGCATCTAGTCTAGGAAAAAACCAATAGAAATTGGTGACTCCGCTGGGGATGGTGATTTGAAAATTGTTATTTTTGTCCTCCCTGGTGAAATATCTATGTGCCCATCCGAGTCACCAATAGAAATTGGCGACTCTACTGGGGAGGTTTGTGAAAGAACCCTGATTTTCAAAAGAAAACAGTTCCTAGTAATAGGTGGCGACTCCGAAGTAATCTCCCAATCGGTCAAAGTAAAATTTATATGCAGGGCAGAAGATCCCAACAAAATCCTTTATTTGAAGAGTTACCAGTAACAAGAAGAATGATGTACAGAAGAAAGGGAGCTGTCTCAGTCAGTCATGAGGGTTCCCCCAAAAAAAATGATGATATGCAAGATAACCCTAGGCCATCAGGACAGCATGTGCCTTACTTTTCAAATACAGACACTGATATTCAGGGTGCATATGAGAGGCAACAGGGTGGTAGCGTGAGAATGAGGTCAGAGGTGTTCCAAGAACGCCCATTTCTAGACCCTAGTGAAAGATTTGAAGAGGCAGAGTCTCTGAGGGATGATGAAGATGAAGATCAGAATATGGTAAAACCATCCTCCTCTAGGCCTAGCGAGGAAGAACTAGCTGATGAAATTAGGAGCTTAAGGGCCGAGTTCGAATATCAGTAGGCAATAACAATCAGAGATGACCTGAGGAAGAAAGTGCAAGCTTTAAGGGCTACCCAAAATAATTCAATTCCTACCCTTGAGAATGCAAATGTGCAGACATCAACAGAGAAATGAAGTGCAACATCAGCATAATGATGAGAAACAAAATGTGAATGATGCTAGGATACCACTGAACAATGTAAGAAACCAGAATGCAAATAGAAATATTAATATTAATCAGTTTGACAGACAGCCCATGTAGTTAGATAGATTCAGACAGCTGGTATTTGATGGTATTCCTAGGTATCCTAACCCCATTGACAAGCATCTAAGGCTGCAGGTGCCTAAATTTTCAGGAAACAACACTGTGTTAGGAGAAGATCATCTAAAAGCTTTTCAAAATGTCATGGATAACTTTGAGGTTGAACATGAAGATGTTTTCATGAAGTCATTCATGCAATCTTTAGTAGATGAGGCAAGGGAATGGTATAAGAATCTGCCTGACCAGAGTATGTCATCATGGGATGATTTTAAAAGGATGTTCAAGGAGCAATATGGTGACAAAACTGACCCTAGCTTTTTTGTAAATGAGTTTACCAGTATCACTAAAGGGTCAAATGAGCAGGTTGCAGATTTTAATGCAAGATTTACTAAAGTGTTAAACAAATTGCCACATCACATGAGGCCAAATGAACCTATGTGCATAATATTGTATATCAATGCCTTTGATACAAAAACTGCATATGGATTAAGAGATAAAAGTCCTACTACTATCAAGGATGCTTTCAGAATTGCAGTAAATATTGAGAACAACAGGAAAGCATCAGGCAAGACTAACAGAAGGGATGATGTGAAAATTCTACAGAATCCAAACAAGCCTCAGAACACTCAAGGTAATACATCTGCCCCTGAAGATAAGATAGACAAATTGGCAAATGTTGTTAAGGACCTAAGTTACAGACTAGCTAGAAGTGAAAAAGGGATAGGTCCTAATAGGCAAGTCTATCAAAGGCAGGAAAAGAGGCCATCATTGCATGATATGCCTTATAATACCAATTGGCATAATGGTAAGCCTATATTCCCACATAACAACACAAATCAGAGGACTCAACATGTCAAAGAAACTCCTGATCCTCTAAAGAAAGCTGTAAATATTGTTGATGATACTCCATGGTGTATAATTTGTCAGATGCCACATTCACAGTCACAGTGTATGATTGCTCAGTCCTTGTGTGATAATACTACATCTTGTAATGAATGCAATGAGCCACATTATGTGCAAGATGATGATGTTAATATGATGTCCACAAACAATGGATACCCTCTTTATGATGCTGATGAGAGTACAGATAATGGAATTCAGGCCTGCCAACAGTTCCCATATGATGAAGATGATGAAGATAACTATGTATATGCTCAGAGCTCACACAATTTTCTGAGTAACTTACAACGACCTTCTGATGAGGAAATTAGGGCCTTCACAGCTGCAACAGTTGCTCAAGTCAAGAGCAACTACAATCTCAGAGGTAAAAATCAAGTAAGCAGCCCACATCAGCCAGAAGGTATTTCTGCAGGTCAGCCAGTGCATGGTCATAAGGGGATTGAATCACAAAAAAGGCAGTGGGGTAATAATAAACAGAATTTTAGACATAGAACAGGTCATGAATCCCAAGGACCAAAAAATAGAATCCCTCAGGCTAAAGATCAAAGTAAAGGTTCCCAAGACAAGAATGATGATCAGGGAACTATGAAAGTAAAAGCTAAATCAGTTCAGGATAAAAACAAGATTGTGGAGCAAGCTACAACTGTTATACAAAATTATGCTCCATTTGATATAGATCAAGTCCTCTCCTAGGTAAAAGTCTCTATTCCACTTATGGAACTAATGAAGGTTGAAGAGATAAAGAATAAGACAGTATCCCTAATTTCAGGGGTGCCTTTTCAAGCTAAACAAAATGTTCAGACCCAGGGTGAGAAACATGTCATGTATAATGAAGAAGATGAGGCTCCTGAAGTCTATTTAGGAGTGACTATGACAAAGTGTCCTTCACAAGTGGAACCATTTTATGTATCCCTAGTTATAAATGGAAAAATAATCAGAAATTGTAAGCTTGACTCTGGAGCATCTACAAATGTCATGCCTTTGGCCATCATGCAACAAGCTAGATTGAAAATTGACAAGGCATGTGGAAAATGTTATGCTATGGATGCCAGAGAGGTACTAGTTATTGGAACCATGAAGGATGTAGATTTCAAACTGGCAGCATTTCCTGAAAAGAGATATAAAATGAATATAACAGTGGTTGACATCAAGCCACAGTATGACATGTTGCTGTCAAGAATATGGGCTGCACTAATTGGTGGAAGTATGCAGCTGGACCTGTCATATGCCATGATTCCAATGAATGGCAGGGATGTTAAGCTAATCAGAGAATAGAGATCATCAGAGATAGTGGAAGACCAAGAAGCAGAGGAACAGATATGCTTTGTAAACACTGACTGTGATAACTTCAAGGTTGTCTCAAATGATAGAGAAGATAAAAAGAAAAATGTCTGCATTAAAGAGCTGGACCAACAGGGTCTGTGGACCATGTATTTTGATGGAGCTTGTGCAAAAGAAGGCTCTAGAGTTGGAGTTGTTTTCCTATCTCCAACTGGTAAGCTCCTCAAATTTTCTTTCTTGCTGAGGTTTGTTTGCACAAACAACATTGCAGAATATGAGGCTTTAATCTTAGGCCTAAGTATAGCTCTCAAACATGGAATCAAAATGCTAAGAGTATTTGGGGATTCTGAGCTGATTGTATCCCAAATTAGAGATAGGTATGCTTCAAAAAACAAAAGATTGAAACAATACAAGCATGCTGTTTGGGATACCATTGAACTATTTGATGCATTTTCAATAGGCTGGGTAGAGAGATCAAAGAATGTTATGGCTGATTTCTTAGCTAATGTTGCAATAAGGCCAGATGACATCACTCTGTCAGATGTTACAAATGTAGAAGTTAAAATCAGGCCTGCAGTACCAGAAAACATATGCAGTTGCCAAGTGTTTAATGATGATAGGGACTTGTTAAAATTTTTACACTGCATAGATGAATATGAGAATCAAGAAATTGATTTCCAAGCCTTTGTAGAGACTATAGATGGAAAAGAAACTCTTGTGGGAAAAGAGATAATTCAATTGAAGACTAATAAAATCCCTAGAGGGTTAGTAGCTTTGGAAAGAGCTTTTGACAGTAGAGACAAATTGGTCACAAGGACATCTCCCACAAATAAGGAAGATTTAGAAGAGATAAATTTGGGGACATCTCAGGCCCCCAAGAAGGTATACATTGGTAAACAGCTCAAACCACACATCAGGAGTATGTTGATTGCATTACTGAAAAGGTATAAACATGTTTTTGCTTGGTCATATGAGGACCTAAAAGCCTATAGGGAAGATCTATTCCAGCATGAGATCCCATTGAAGCCTAGAGCTAAGCCATTCAGACAGAGGCAAAGACCTATTAATCCTACCTTAGCTCCAAAGATGGAAGAACTTAAAAAGCTTAGGGAAGCTGGAATAATTGTGCCAATCAGACATTCAACTTGGGTGTCTAACCTTGTCCCAGTCAGAAAAAAGAACGGTGATATTAGGCTTTGTGTTGATTTCAGGAACTTGAATGTATCCTCTTTAAAGGATAACTATCCACTACCTAATATGAAAGCTATGTTGCAGAGAGTGACTGGTTGTGAACTCTTATCCATGATGGATGGATTTTTAGGTTATAATTAGGTGAAGGTAAAGGAATCAGAACAGTATAAGATTGCCTTCACCACTCCATGGGGAACTTATGTGTATGTTAGAATGCCCTTCAGACTAACAAATGCAGGTGCTACATTTCAAAGAGCAATGGATGTTGCTTTTGCAGGGTTGATTGATTCAATCCTGGCTATATATCAGGATGACTTGACTGCATATTCAAAGAAGGAAGAGTAGTATTGTTTGCATTTAGAGCAGATTTTCATAAGAGCACTAGAGTATGGCATTTCTTTAAATCCAAAGAAGTGTGCTTTTGGGGTGGTTGAAGGAAAACTCCTAGGGTACATTGTTTCCAAGGATGGAGTTAGGATAGATCTAGAGAGAGTGGCTGCTATTGACAGAATTCAAATGCCAAAAACTGTAAAAGGAGTTCAGTCCTTCTTTGGATAGATAAATTTTGTTAGGAGATTTGTTCCCAACTTTGCAGAAACTACAAGGAACATTTCTAAGATGATGAAGAAAGATGCAACTGTCAACTGGGAAAGTGAAGCAATAGAATCATTTTAGAGTATCAAAAAGGCAATCAAGATGGCCCCTATTCTTAAATCTCCTAATTTTTCTAGGCCATTCCAAGTATTTTCATTTGCTTCCTTTCATACTGTTGCTGCGTGTTTGCTACAGAAAAATGAAGATGGTTTTGAACAGCCCATAGCTTTCTTCAGTATGTCCTTGCAGGCTTCTGAGTTGAAGTATGATATTATGGAAAAACAAGCATATGCACTAGTCAGAGCCATCAAAAGTTTCAGACCATACTTGGTAGGATCACATGTAATTGCATATGTACCCCATGCAGCAGTCAAAGACATATTCACTCAGCAGGAGGTGACTGGAAGAAGGTGTAGATGGATAAACAAACTGCAAGAGTTCAACATAGACATACAAATTACCAAGTTGGCAAGAGGACAAGGATTAGCCAAGATGATGGCATAGTCAAACTTGGAAGCATGCCAAGTTAATGCAGTCTAAAATGAGAGTGTAAATGTATCAAGATCTGAATGGTACAAGGACATTATATACTACTTGCAAAATCTGAATTGTCCTTCCCATTTTAGTGATAGCCAAAAGAGGACTTTAAAGTTACATGCAATCAGGTATGTTATTGTTCAAGGTGAGCTATACTGGAAAAACCCTGATGGTGTGCTACTGAGATGTGTGGATGAAGATGTGGCTAACAATGTTTTGATTGACATGCATAAGGGATTGTGTGGTGGACATTATACTGCTCAAACAACAGCTCATAAGACTCTCAGAGCAGGATATTGGTGGCCCACTCTCTTTTCAGATGCACAAAGGTTAGTGAGGAAGTGTGACCCTTGCCAAAGATTCTCAGGAAAATTGAGACATGATGGTGCTTTACCCCTCAGAACTGTAACTGTGGATGCTCCATTTCAGCAATGGGGAATTGACTTCATAGGGGAAATTGCAGACAAGTCAAGTGGGGGACACAGTTGGATTTTGGTGGCAACTAATTACTTTACCAAATGGATTGAGGCCATTCCAGCTAAGAGAGCTACAAGTAAGGTGGTGATGGATTTCATACTGGAAAATGTTATCATCAGGTTTGGAGTACCATTCAAGATAGTCACTGATAATGCTATGTGCTTCAGATCAGGTGAATTTGTTGATTTTTGCAACAAATATGGGATCAATCTATCATATGCATCACCATACCACCCACAAGCAAATGGTCAAGCATAATCAAGCAATAAAAGTATCATGAAAATTATCAAGAGGATACTGGACAAGAACAAGAGAGCTTGGGACTCAAAATTAAAGTTAGCAATATGGGCTGACAGAGTGAAAGTAAAAAAGGCTATTGGAATGTCACCCTTTGAGCTTGTATATGGTGCATCAGCCAAGTTGCCCATAAACAATCTCCTACCAATTTACAGATTCATCCAGGAGAATGATGAGGAGATTGAAGACTCCATGACAGAAAGAGTGAATCAGCTGGTTGCATTGGATGAGAATAGAAGGAAAGCACACCAGATTAACCTCAAGAGACAACAAGATATGAAATATCAGTTTGACAGGAGAGCTACAAAAAGGAAGTTTCAAGTCAATGATCTGGTGCTCATCTGGAATGCAAAAAATTAGGACAAGGGTAAACATGGTAAGTTTGAACCCTTATGGATGGGCCCATATTAGATTTGCAGTATTCATTGGGAGGATTCTTATTTCCTCCAGGCCCTAGATGATGAATTTCTAGAATTGCTTGTGCATGGCCAATTCCTTAAGTTCTATTTTGCATAGATGAATTGTCGATGTGCACATTTGTAAAAATATGTATATAGTGTAGATGTCTTGTACAGTTCATGCCTTTTTGGTTTTTGCCTGGTCTGCCCAGAGATCTGGTTCTCGCTGCAGGTTTTCCACCTGCACGTCCCCATTCAGAGCTAGTGTTGGTACTCATTTTGACCTGGAGGTTGATTTTTCATGTTTAGAGGGTTTCTTCATTTAAACCCTATATTTTCTTGCCCATCGGCATGACCTCGTAGGTGTTTTGGTGATCAGGTTGATGGCAGGGATGGTGTCATCGCTGAGACTTTGCCTATCGGGAGGGAAGCTTTTTGTTATTCTGACAGTTTTGATCTCACCGATGGGGATTGTGGTGTGTTCTTTGTATGTTGCTGGGACTTTGTGCTATCGGCGGAGGTAATTTTTCTCCCACCGAAGGAGATGGTCAGGCTGATGAGGGTTTTTTTAGGTGTCCATCGACAAGAGTTTGCTTATTGGCTAGGCAGATAGGTGATTCATCGATGCATTGGGTGTTCCCGATGGAGTTTGGATTGATGTGCCATCGGCATGACATAGACTATCGGGTGAGCGGGCAGGTGTTGGGCCGATGGCATTTGTTTGGCCGTTGATGTATCGGTGAGAGTATGGTCTATCGGCGAGGGATCTTTTTCTTGCTCTGATGACTTAGGTCTCACTGATGCAGGATGTAGGGTTATTTGAAGGTATGTTTGTGATCATCGGGGTGATCAGTTGTGTCGGCGAAGCAATTTCTTGTTCGGCCGACTGTGGATGTTTGGCCGATGAGGAGTCATCGGCGTGTGTTTGGCCAACATAGATGGGAGGCCGATGTCTATCGGCGAGGCTAGTAAGATCGGCCAGAGGAATTTCAGGTTGGCCGATGGCGTGGGTCTGGCCGACGAAGGGGCAGGGCCTAGCCTGTTGATGTATCAGTGAGAGTTGGTCTGTTGGTCAAGGAGCTTTTGGCTAGGCTGATGGTTCTTCTCTGGCCGATGGGGATGTTGGAGGCTTTCAGGAGTTGTTCATCGGCGTGATTGGCTATGTCGGTCGAGGGGTTTTTTGCTTGGCCGACGATATTGGTCTAGCTGATGGTGGTGGGATGGTAACTGCTAACGGGGTGCAAGCTGGTCATCAGAGAGACTCATGCTATCGGTGGAGATCTGAAGAGTTGGCCCGATGGTGCATCTCTGGCCAATGGAGGGGATTGTGATGTAGTGGTCGGCAGGACAATTGAGATCAGCGAGAGGTTTTTGTGGCTAGTCCGATGGTAGTAGTCTAGCCGACAGGGAATTACAATAGGCATCAGAGAGACTATTGATGTCGGTAGGAGGATTTGGGAGTGTGCCGATGGCTCAGGTCTTGGCGATAGGCTTTGGACAAAGGCTTATGCGTCGAGTGCGGCAAAAGCACTCGACATTTGTTATACATGCGGCCGTGTTTTTAAAATGATAAAGTTGTCTCTGTGGCACCAATGTGGGATTAATCTCCCTACATTTTTTGAACCTGTGGTAAATGCGTTTTGGCAGGAATTTCTTTTTTGAAGTGCTGCGATGGTTTTCAAGCGGCCGTGGGTGGTTGAGCCTTCAATGGCGATTGTAGCAGGGGCATGGGTGAGTTGTTGAACAGTCATGTACCCAATTTTTTGGCGTGAGGACTTCTAGATGGTGGCATAGTGCTCGAGGCCACCATTGTCTACTTTCTATCTCTGCAGCAATAAATTTTGAGCGCCATTCCTTTGAAGGATCTGTATCTGGCAGATTTTTGTAAAAGCCTTGTAATTAATTGCTATGGTACACTTTCTGGCTGATATAAGCAGACTGTGTTACCATTGTTTAGGTTGTTGAAAGTTGAACATTTGGCTCTGTAATACAATACAATTGATTTGGTTGCTTTGTACAGTAAAACCTGTGAGTTTATGTATCTCTTGTTGTATGTTTTTGCATGAATCCACTGATTTCATGGTTAATTCTATATGAGAAATGCTATGTTAGCATGTGTTTTGTTAATTCTATCTCCAGTATTGCATGTATCTTTCTTCTAAGTTTGGATATTTAAGCAATGTTTGAGACTCTAGAACATAGAATTCTTGTGTTGAATGTCTGATCTCTTAACTTCTGCTCAAGGGGTAGATTAAATTGTTCTCAGATTAAACATTGGGAAGGGTATACTGCAGTAGGGATGCCATAAGTATAGATAGCTTAACACTCTGTATTGGGAGATATCTATAAGGCAGGTATCATATGTGTCCCCCTGAAATCCAGTTTTAGTTGTTCATGCATATCATTCACAGGTGTATGTCTACTGACTCCAGGCCCTGGATAGGCACCAATCTCGCTTTGTGTTTGTTTTACAAACATGTCCATCTTTGCATCCAAACTTAAAATCAAAATCAAAATCTAAAACAACCTTTAGGAGTTTAGAATTAGTTTTAGGATCCTCAGTCCTCTGTCTACAACTGCAAATAGGCCCAAAGCTAGCCCCTTTGCTCTTATCTTACAGTTTTGGTCTACTTACAGGAGGACTTATCTGCTTTCTGTCAGCATCCCAACTTTGTATGTATATCCTCATGGATGTTGAGTAGGGAATACTCCCCTAGGTTTTGCAGAGCCTGAAGAAGAAGAGGAGATAAAATATAGAGTCTATCTCCTACACTGTTGGCCCCTGGCCCAGAGATCCTGTTGATCATTGATGGCTACCTTGTAGGGAAATCTGGGAATAAGCATCCAGTCTGGGAAAAAACCAACACAAGCATCCATGGTGGCCCCAAAACATAGGAAAAATAACAAAGAAACCAGATATCAAAAAATGCATAAGAAGCAACCATAGTCATGGCCATGGAAGCAAAGAATGCTTCAAAAAATGGAGAAATGATATCACATATGTGACTGAGAATAACTTACCTTCCATTTTTCTATAGAAAAATGCATGAAAATCCTTCAAGAACAGCAGAGAGATGGAAGATTTTGACCCAAACCCTAGTTCTTCATAGCGGCCAAGAAGAACCACCTCTTCAAAAAAATGCAATGTGCAAAATGAGCTTGAAAAGATAGGGCATAGAATGGTTTTGTGTTAGGGTTCCACTTTTGCCCTCGTTCGAGATGGTGATTTTTATCACATCGAATTAAATTTTCAAAGCCTTAACTAATACCCTTGAGGGTATTATATTCCATGGTGTATGCAATGCCTAGGCTTTATGCCTAAGAGGCCTTTAGTCACATTTGAAAGATAAGCTTATATCCCATATGCCTTAGATTTTTTTTGCAAACCAAATGGAGGGTAGACCCTAGGGGTCTTTTATTTTTTTTAAACCTTTCAATATGCCTTGGAATTTTTTATGATTTTTACAGAAAATCAAATACCCAAATGATGTATTATACTTGAAAAAATGAAACATATAAGCCTTGTATTGTTTTTGCAAAGAATTAGATCAAGCCAAATCAAGAAACTAAAACTATAAATCTTTGTAAAACATTATTAAAGAAATGCTTTTATAAATCATGTTAATAATTGTTATTTTTTTGCAGTTAAAACAAAGTAAATCTAGACTGAATCATATCTTTTTAGATTTTCTTTCTTTTGGGTGAGATTGAGGAAAACTGGGCAAATTGGAGCTTTTATTGCTCAGGTAAAGCCTAATTTTGAGAAGATTTTTTGGGGACCACTTGGGATATCATTTTTTCTTTTTGGTTTGGAGGCATTTCAATGTTCTTTTTGTTATCTTTTTAGTGGATCTCAAAAATGACTTGGAGGCTGGCTTTCGGTAAAATTTTTGCAGATATTTTTTCTAATTTTCCATCTTGGAAAAATTAGAGGATACATTGGAGGAAAACTTAGTTTTTCTCAGTTCTGGTTATTGCTTCTTTCTCTCTTGTTCATATGCAAAGAGTATTGTAGACATTTTGTACTCAGATTCTTAGTTTTGATAGACTCCTTCAGTTTTACTAAACAGCAGAGCTTTCCTTTCTCATCTCTTGTCTCATACTTGCAATATCAATTTGATGTTTATTGTGATTTGAAACAAAGAATCCTTTACATGTCTTGTTATTGTTGGTTTGCATGCAAGAGTCTCATACAATTCAAGTTGTATCTTGTGTTTAGTCTTATAAACCTTTATACAAATTATTTTTGGATGGTATAGTGAGATTGTAAGAGTTGGGGTTTTGAGAAGTCGTTGTGAGTAAAGTCATCAAAGTCTTTTAAAAAATCTAGTAAAATATCCTTAGATTTTAGAATTTCTTTATCAATTACTTTCTATCCTTTTTTTCAGCAAATCATTTAGATTAGGCAAAGTTACCAAGAGAACTGGCTCACTCTATAGGTTCACTCCAAGTTTTAGGCAACCCACAGGCCTAGGAGTGTTCCCATGTGTCAACATGTAGCTAAGTTGATAGGTTAGCATTTGGGTGCATACTTTGTTGATAACAGTTACCATCAAGGAATGTTTGAGTGAGTTAAAAGAAGGAATAAACTATGACACACCTAAATATATAACTCACATGTTCATTGGGAGAGAAACAATAGAATTAGCCCAAGACTTGAAGAGAGAATTTATGACTAAGCTACCCATTATACCCTTGTAAATATCGTTCCTTGTGGAGAAACCTTCTATAAAGTCTTGGCCACATTTCACATGTTGCTTCCACATTCTTGTCCTCTTAACACTATGACTCTAGAATATGGGGTAGGGACATCTATGGATCAAATCACAAGACAAGTCATGATCTAACCTAGGAAAACATTGAATATCAACACTTGGCTAATAGGAAAACATGAAGAATCACTTCTTAACCTCCTTATCTCCCATTCAATATCTTTTGCTTGGGAATATCAAGATATGAAAGGCATTCCTCCTAAGATCTGTACCCATCATATATACATTGAAGATATCAAACTTGTTAGGCAACCCTAGAGGAGGTTAAACGTTGTGTTGAAAGATATTGTTAAAACTGAAATAGAGAAATTGCTACAAGTATGGTTCATCTATTCTATTTTAGAGAGTCAGTGAGTTTCACCCTTAGTTATAGTGCCTAAGAAGAATGGAAAATGGAGGGTATGTATTGACTACAAAGAGCACAACAAAGCCACAAAAAAGGATTATTTTCCCTTTCCATTCATTGACCAAGTGCTAGACAACCTAGCAGGGAAAAAGTACTTCTCATTCCTAGATGGATTTAGTGGATATAACTAGATTCTAGTAGCACCGGAGGACCATGATAAAACCACCTTTACATGTTCTTGGGGAACTTTTGCATATAGAGTCCTTCCATTTGGCCTATGTACCACTCTAGATACCTTTCAGAGGGTTGTTTTAGCCTTTTTTGTAGAATTAGCCAACAAGTGTATGGATGTATATATGGATGAATTTACTATGTATGGGGATACTTTTGAAGAAGCCCTTAAGAATATAGATAAAGTGTTGCAATGTTGTAAAAAAAATTAGCTATCTTTAAGCCATGAGAAATACTTCATGATGGTAGAGGAAGGGATTATCCTTGCACACCACATATCAACAAAAGGAATCCAAGTAGATTAAAAAAAAGTGAAAGTGATAAGTAGTTACCCTCACCTAGGAATCAAACTGATGTTAGAAGCTTCTTAGGTGACGCAGGATACTATAGGAGGTTTATAGAAAATTTTAGCAAGATAGTTGCTCCTATGTTTTCCCTACTAACTAAGGATGTTGAATTCCAATGGATAGAGGAATGCCAAAAATCATTTGAAACCATTAAAGAGAAACTTACAATTACACCTATTTTGAGGGACCTAATTGGAATTTTCCATTTCACATACAAACTAATGCTTCAAATGAATCAATCGGGGCAGACTTAGGATAGAAAGAGGAAGGGGAAGGTATGCATGCAATCTACTACATCAACAAGAACCTTACCCTTGCAGAAAAAAACTACACAACAACTGAAAAGGAATTCTTGGTAGTCATCTATGTTATTAACAAATTCAAGCATTATATCACAGGATATAAAATATTTGTGCACATTGATCATGCAACTAGTAAATACTTAATGAACAAACCTATAGTAGGTGCAAGATTAATTAGATGGTTGTTACTATTTCAATAATTTGACATTACTATCATATTCAATCCAAGAAAATTAAATTTGGTTGTTGACTTTCTATCAAGGTTGCATATAGGTGGGGAAAACCAACTATTGGAGGATAAGTTTCTAGTTGAACATCTTTTTGCTATTTCTTCTACTACACCTTGGTTTGCTGACATAGCTAATTTCTTGGCTACATGCTTGTTTCCCTCTCATTTCACTTCTAAGTAGAAAAAGTGATTGATAAAAGAAAGTTTATCTTATAAATGGTTGAATGGTTTGTTGTTTAAATGTGGTCCTGACTTTATCTTACGTAGGCATTTAAGAGCTGATGAAATATTTGATGTATTAAGGGCATGTCATGATGAACCCTCAGGTGGACATTATTCCTCTCAAAGGACAATCCACAAAATCTTGGAACTGGTTACTACTGGTCATCTCTCCATAAGGATACTAAGAGGTATGTGCAATAGTGTGATTAGTGCCAAATGATGGGTCAACCAACCTTCACCCAGGAGATGTCACTACACCCTGAAGTGGTTTTAGAACCATTTGAATAATGGGGCCTAGGTTTTGTAGGGCCAATTTCTCCACCATCTTCAGGCAACAAATATATTTTGGTCTACACCGATTATGTAACCAAATGGATACAAGTTCAAGAATTGTAATTTACAAGAGAAGAAAGAGTTGCTTATTTTCTTTATAATAGAATCTTTTTGAGCTTTGGAGCCCCAAGATCAATAGTCTCAGACAGGGGGCTACAATTCACTTCTCAGGTAATTAAAGCCTTCACAAATCTATACCAGATTAAGCATATGAATTCTTCACCTTACCACCCCCAAGCCAATGGTCAGGTAGATGTGACAAATAGAGAGCTTGAAAACATTCTGACAAGAACAATGGCCATCAATAGGAAAGATTGGGCCAACAGATTACCTGAAGCAGTTTGAGCTTACAATACAACATGGAAGTCCATAGCCAAGTTTTCACTTTATGAAGTGGTTTATGGGAAGAAACCCACACTGTCCATAGATTTCAAATTCCAAACACTAAAGACATCATGAGACATTGGACTACCATTATCTACAGCACAGAAAAATAGGATTTTTCAACTAAATGAATTAGATGAAATCATAATAGAGGCCATACAACAAACAAAACTTATTCAGTATCAGAGGAAACAATGACATGATCAACACAACAAAAAGAGGACATTCCAATAGGGGGACTATGTTCTCTTGTATGATTCTAAGTTGAACTAGTTCAAAGGGAAATTACAAACTCATTTGACAGGACCCTACCAAATCAGGGAAGTTTATGAAAATGGAACCATTTTGCTGGCACCCATTGATGGAGGAGAAAACACATTCTTAGTAAATGGTCATAGAATTTGGCTCTACACAAGACCAGCTATAAAGGAAAATTTTACCAAGGATTTGTGCTTGGTGACAGGGGTCACAACCTTTGCAACAAACTAAGGAAATTCAAAGGACAAGAAATATATATTAAAAAGGGGTTGAAAACTAGCAAATGGTGACCCTTCTCAAAAAAAGGAAAAGATTGAAAATTAGTAAAATGGGCGTTTTTCTCACCTGGGGGACTGAAAACTAGCAAAATGATGGTTCCCTTCTTCATGCAGGATTCCAATAGAAGCTCTCTGGAGCCAACTAGGCACTCCTCCAAAGGCAACTAGGTACATCTCCTGAGAAAACTAAGAGCACCTTCAGTGCTTCACTAAATTGGAAGTAGTTCAAACAATGGGGACCCACCTTTCCAAACATCAAAGTGGGCACACTAAAGTGGTGAGGTCATCATGACTCACCCTCCACTTTCAAAATGGTAAACACACGCAGGATGATTATTTTTTCCAACCGCCAATGAACGTCATTCACACTCCATCTGATGATGTCACTTGCCAGTGCGTTGCATTCAAATCCATCTGCAGGAAAAAGTACCAGATCGCGTGATGTTGACATCATGACAATTGATGGGAAAGTTGTACAAGGAAAAGTGATGCAAGAGAATCCCTAGTTCAAGAGAAATCTTATACCAACCAAAAACATTTGCATTTCAATTTTTTCTTTCATTTTCTAGTTTATTACAGTCAGTTCAATTAGTAGCAGTTTCTGTATTTTAGTTCACATTCTTCCACAGTTTCATTTCAAACCTTGCAGAGCTAGACTTACAATCTAGACACCTTCATGCACATCATATAAAAAATTGAGATCATTTGGATCAGGTACCAAAAAGATATCACTATCAGAAGATCGACTGTTTTCTCAAAACAGAGCATCCTGACAGTCATAGACAATTAGCTAAAGGAGAAGACCTATGGAGCATTTCATGACTTGTGGAGCTAAATGACAAATCATTCAATGTTGTTTGTATCATGGCCAACCTTCCCTAAGATCCGCACCTTGTTTCATCCATTTGCAGAGGAGTAAAAGCCATCGATTAGGTCTGACGTATCTGTGTACACACATTACAGCTCTTCATTAGAGTTTGTGATCTTCCTTGTCTAACGCGGAGGACTCTTATGATCCAGAGATGATATATGATCATGTAATAGATGCATAGGAAAGTAATTCATTCACATAGAGATAGATAGATAGTTTGAATTCTTTGCGAATGGGCTTGAAAGATATATCTTGTGCATATATTGTAACTTGAGAATCAAGACTATGAGACCTAATTGTAAGCCCACATGTTGTCAACTTGTTTGTATTTTAAGTTTTTGATATAATTAATGGTTGAATCTATATTTATATTTTATAATTGAGTTGTTTCCATTGTGCTAACTCTTGCTACATGGTTTGGACTATTCACTCTATGGATCCTCCTAACCATGACTGCACTAAGTGGTGTTAGAGTGAAGTTTGAATCCTTAGGGAGTGAAGTGAGAAATGTTTGTGAAGGAATTCTGTAAGATCTTGCTATGGACAGATCACCAAATCTGAGGTAGACTACCTGTGTTGTCAACCGACTACTAGTTATGAGGCAGTTGTCACCTTGTAGCCTGATCGCCAAATTTGAGGTAGTTACACTTGATCCAAAGTAGAGATGACATCGAGGAGAATACTTGTTGTTGGTACTATGGCTAGAAGAATGGATGAGATGATGGAAATGATGAAAACAATGCAAGTTCACTTGGATGATGTTGAATATGATAGGCGAAGAGGATTGACACCTCAACCTAATGTTGAAAGTGATGATGATGAAGAATTTCAATCCGCTGATCAAAATGAAGAGACCCTAGGAGAAGAAGAAGAATCTAATCAAGTGAAGATGTTGCAAGCTATTTCAAAGATTGGGAAAAGACCTAGAGTTGGTGTACTGAATTACACTAGCAATTTGAATCTTGAGGAGTTGATTGATTGGATAAATGACCTAGAAGAATACTTTGAATATGAAGAAATTGAAGATTCAGAGAAGGTGAAATTTGAAAAGATAAAGTTGAAAGGACATGCTACTATTTGGTGGAAGGAAGTTCAGTTGGATAGAAATAGAAGAGGAAAAGAGAAGATTACAAAGTGGGATAGAATGGTGACAAAATTGAAAAATATGCTTATAACTACTGACTGTGAGTTGGAACTGTTGAAGAGATTGCAAAACCTAAGACAAAAAGAGAAATCTGTGAAGGAATGTACTGAAGAATTTCATAAGATTATCATAAGGACCTGTCATAGTGAAGCAAGCAAGGAGAAAGTGGTTAGATACATCAATGGATTGAGATTGAAGATTCAAGAAGAACTGTGTCTGGTGAGGATGACATCTCTGGAAGAAGCATATTAGTTTGCCCTAAAAGTTGAAGGAATGTTGAACAAGAAGCATGAATAGAGATAGAGAGGTAGAGGAGGTAAATTTTAGAGAGGTAGAACATTTTTCGAAGGAGAGAGATCATATGCTCTGAGAAGAACAAACAAGAGAGTGTGTATTCAAAAGGGAGGACAAAGATAGCAATGCATACCAAAGAGATGACATAACTTTCTACCATAGAGGAAACCTAGTTCATATTGGAGTGAATGATATAGAAGAGATGGAAGAGGACCTGATAGGAGAACATTCAAAGGAACTTGTTTTAAGTGTGGAGGTGAAGGACATAGAACATTTGAATGTAATCAAGGTAGTACAAGCAAGAAGACAGAGAACAATGGGAGAGCAACTTTTGTGGAGGAAGAACCTGTTCGATCACCATGTTTTGTTGGTAAACTTGAGAAAGGGGAATCACATGTCATGAGAAGAGTACTATTTCAAGTAGAGACAAATGAAGAACTACCACAGAGGAAGAGTTTGTTCATAACTAGATGTAAATCAGGAGGTAAATGTTGTAAAGTTGTAATTGATAGTGGTAGTTCAGATAATTTAGTTTCAGAGGAGATGGTGACTAAGCTAAAGTTGGGAAGATTGAAACACCCAAGACCATATTAGATAACATGGATTCAGGATGATCATAAGGTACTGGTGAGTGAACAACGTTTGGTGAAATTTCATATTGGATCTTATCATGATGAAGTACTGTGTGATGATGAAGTATTATGTGATATTATGCCTATGGATGTATGTCATATATTGTTGGGTAGACCATGGAAATATGATAGAAAAGCTATACATGATGGAAGAAAGAATACATATACAATAACATCAAATGGAAATATAATTACTTTGATTCCTTCAGAAAATGATCCTAAGAGTGAAGTATGTGGGAATGCTAGAATCTGTTTGGTAGATGGAAGAAAATTTTTAGATGGTTTGAGACATGAGAACATGTGTTATGCTTTGATTCCTAAGAAGCTTGAAACTCTAAAGATAAAGACTGAAGAATCACAACCAGAGGAGATTATTGAATTACTGACATAATATGAAGACATCATATCAGATAATGTACCTGAAGGATTGCCACCTATCAAAAGTATCATTCATCACATGGATCTTATATACCTAGAGCTAGTTTACCTAACAAAGCAGCACACAGAATGACACCAGTAGAGAATGAAGAACTGAATAGATAGACACGAGTTGTTGAGGAAAGGTTTGATCAGAGAAAGCTTAAGCTCTTGTGTAGTACCTACAATGTTAGCATAGAAGAAGGATGGAGAATGGAGAATGTGTACAGACTCTAGAGAAATTAACAAGATCATAGTTAAGTATAGATTTCCTTTACCTAGGATGGATGATATTTTGGATTGTTTGAGTGGAGAAAAATATTTTACAAAGATAGACTTGAAGAGTGGATACCATCAGATCAGAATCAAAGAAGGAGATGCATGGAAGACTACTTTTAAGACAAATGAAGGATTGTATGAGTGGTTAGTGATGACTTTTGGATTCACAAATGCATCGAGTACTTTCATGAGATTGATGAATGAGGTATTGAACAAATTCCTGGGTAAGTTTGTTATTGTATACTTGGATGATATTCTAATTTTTAGTAAGACAAAGGAAGAACATTTGTGGCATATTAGGCAAGTATTGCAGAGGTTGAGAGAATAGAAATTGTTGATAAACATGAAGAAGTGTAGTTTCATGAAGGAAGAGTTGGTTTATTTGGGATTTGTGATTTCTACGGAAGGATTGAAGATGGACCCTAAGAAAGTTAGAGCAATTGTTGAGTGCCTACACCTGAGAGCATTGGAGAAGTCATACCATTTCATGGATTAGCTAGTTTCTATTGGAAGTTCATCAGAAATTTCATTTTAGTATGTAACTGTATGACAGAGACAGTGAGAGGTGATAGAAAAGACTTTAAGTGGACATCAAGAGTAGATAAAAGTTTTGAATTGCTAAAGTAGAAAGTGACAGACAGACATGTGTCGGCATTACTAGATTTCAATAAGGTGTTTCCAGTAGATTGTGATGCAAGTGGAAATGCAACAGGAGCAGTGTTAAGTCAAGAAGGTAGACCTGTAGCATATTTTAGTGAGAAGTTGAATGATGTAGGGAGAAGATATTTAGTTTATGATCACGAGTTCTATGCCATAATTCAAGCCTTGAAGAAGTGGAGACATTACTTGTTGCCTAAGGAGTTTGTGTTGTATACATATTATCAAGCTTTGCAGCATTTGAATAGTTAGGGAAAGTTGAATCGGATACATATGAGATGGGTAGAAGTCATGCAGAGTTATACTTTTGAATTGAAGCATAGGAGTAGAAAATCAAACAAAGTTACATATGCATTCGGTAGAAGAAGCAATTTGCTGACAAAGATGAGAGTTGAAATATTAGGTTTTGAGGAATTGAAGAACATGTATGAAGAAGATCTTGATTTTGAAAAACCTTGGAAACCATGTAAGGAACCTATTGTGACATATAGAAGTAAGTGGTTGGATTATTTAATTCGGTAGGATATGTTGTTCAAAGGAAAGAAGTTATGTATACCTAGGAGTTCAATTAGAGATAATCTAATAAAGGAGAAGCATAGTAATGGATTGGCAGGACATTTTGGAATTGATAAGACAGTAGCCTTGGTAAGTGAACATTACTTTTGGCCTCAGATACATAAGGATGTTAGGAAGTTTGTGTAGAGTTGTAGAATTTGTCAAGTTGCAAAAGTGAGTAGTCAAAATACTGGATTGTACAAATCTTTGACAATACTAGAGAGACCTTGGGAAGACATAAGCATGGATTTCATAATGGGATTGCCAAAGAGATAGAGAGGACATGATTCAATATTTGTAGTGATGGACATATTTTCAAAGATGTCACATTTCATACCTTGTAAGAAGAAAACTAATGTAGTTCATGTGGTTGACCTATTTTTCAAGGAGATTGTGAGATTGCATGGATTACCTAAGAGCATAATTTTAAATAGAGATACAAGATTTTTTGGATACTTTTGGAGGAAACCTTGGAAGAAGATGAAGACAAATTTGAAGTTCGGTTCAACATTTCATCCACAGACTAATGGACAGACAGAGGTAGTGAATAGGAGTTCGGGAAACTTGTTGAGATGTTTGGTTGGAGAAAAGATAGAAAATTAGGACTTGATTCTATCACAAGCAGAGTTCACATATAATAATTTAGTGAATAGGAGTACCAAAAGAACACCATTTAAGATTGTGACAGGAACTAACCTTAGAGGAGTAGCAGAGTTGAGAGACATTAGCATGGAAGGTAAAAGGAGTGCAGAAGCAAAAGAATTTGCAGGACACATGGAGACAGTGCATAATCAAGTTAAACATTTGGAGGAAATGAAGAGTAAGTATAAGGAACAAGTAGATGAGAAGAGGAGATGCAAAGAATTTTCAGTGGGAGATGAAGTGATGTTATATCTGAGAAAAGAAAGATTTCCAACGGGGACATCTAACAAGTTGAAGATGAAGAAGTTTGGACCATGTAGGATACTCAAGAAGTTTGATTCAAGAAATGCATATGAAGTGGAGCTACTAGAGACATTGGGTATATCAACTATTTTCAACATCGCAAATCTTTAACAGTATCATGAAGCAGAATTCAATGACAACATGGAAGAAGACCTGAAGAAGAAGCTACCACAACAAGCACTAGAGTAGATTGAAGACATCTTGGATAGCAGAATTGGACACAACACCAAAGGCAAGCAATACAAGGAATATTTGGTAACATGGAAAGGCAGAATGGAAGAAGACTCATCTTGGATTTATCAGGCTGAGGTGGACCGTCTTAGTTTTCCTCTAGCTCCAACAAAGTGAGGGACTCACTTTTTTCAACAACCCCAGATTTCTAATTCAGGAGCATCCCTGCTTCAAGAGAAATCTTGCATCAACCAAAAATATTTACATTTCAGTTTGTTTTATTTCATTTTTCCAGTTCAGCATAGTTAGTTTAGTCAGTAGTAGTTTCTATATTTTGGTCCGCATTCTGCCACAATTTCATTTTAGACCTTATGGAGCTGGACTTACCAACTAGACACCTTCATACACATCATATGCAAAATCTAGATCATTTGGATCAGGTACCAAAAAGATATCACTATCAGAAGATTGACTATTTTCTCATAACAGAGCATCCTAACAATCACAGACAATCAGCTAATGGAGAAGACCTGCGGAGCATTTCATGACTTGTGGACCTAAATGACACATCTTTCAATGGTTTTTGGATCATGGCCCACCTTCCCTAAGATCCACACCTTGCTTCATTCATTTGCAGAGGAGTATAATTTGATTTGGTCTAACCTATTCATTTACAGATGTTACAGTTCTTCATTGGAGTTTGTGATCTTCCTTGTCTGAAGCAGAGGACTCTTATGATTCAAAGATAATATATAATCATGTAATAGATGCATGGGAAATTAATTTGTTCACATATAGATAGATAGATAGCTTTAAATCTTTGTGAAGGTGCTTCAAAGCTATGTCTTGTCCATATATTGTAACCGGAGAATTAGTCTTGTGAGCCCTAATTGTAAGCCTGCATGTTGCTATCCTGTTTGCATTTTGAATCTATGATATAATGAATGAATGAATTTGTGTTTGCATTTTATAATTGAGTTGTTTCCATTGTGCTTACTCTTGTTGTATGGTCTGGATTGTTCACTCTATGGACCCTCCTAACCGTGGCTACACCACAAAGTCATGTCACACCTAATCAAAGAGGTGGTACAACAACCCAAGCACATTGTTTGGTCATCACAAATGGTAATCCAGGTATTTCACTTGCATTAGCTAATTATTACAAGTCTTTTCATTTCTATATTTGTGCAAAAATACTTGGACATGTACCGCCTATTATTATTCCTATTTTAGCCTATGCATTCCACCATAACTACCTGAACTGACTTATCCATTTCAGAATGTCACATCCCTCCTTGCAATTATGACTTAACACCTTACTTCAAAATTATTCAAGTAACGAAACCTTCCTAGAATCATGCAAATCACTATTAAGTAATATCCAAGTAGAAAGAGCTTCCAAACTCCAAGAATTGCAAAGCTTTCAAACTCCAAAGCTAATATAATAGTAATCGCAACAAAGTCTTTCTATGAAAATAGGGAAGCTCTAGAGTTGAGGTGAACCTATAACCTAGAAATAGAAGAGCTCTAGAGGGAAACCAAGGAAAAGAGTTAAAGGTGAGGGTTTTGTAATCAATACAAATAGAAAGGGAGAAAGATACTGTTAGGACAACATAGGAGTTAAAAAGAAATTTGAGCTCGAAACACTAGAGGGATTAATTTAGGATAAAGCCTTAGCAGATGTACTAAGAAATGCAGGGAGATATGGAGATCTATGATGAGGAAAGGATAGAAGGAGGACAAAAAGAGTGTTACTCACATCCTTCTAACCAAGAAGATATAGAGATTCCAAGGGAACAACAGTTGATGGAGGAAACTGAAAATCTAAAGAGATTGTTGTGGGGCAAAAACTCGGTCATCACTGACCTCAAAAAGGTCATGAAAGAAAAAGAGATAGCTAAAAATCAAAAAATTGAGGAACTGAAAAAGGAAATAGAGGAAAAATAAGAAATCATTGAGAATAAGGAGGCTAAAATCAAGAAAAGGGATGAAAAGGCAATACATAATACTTCTGGTATTATCAAAGCCAGGGATAATTGTATCACATTGATTTTAGCCATGATTGAGAAAATGTAGAGCCAGGCTTGGGAGCTCACAAAGGCCAATAATAAGATAGATGATCAAACTGATTTGCTTTAGGAATTGACCAATCCAACTACTACTGCTAAACAAGGTACTCAAATAGATGCATATTTGGGGATACTCCCAATAGACATTCTTAAGGCCCTCTTCCATTGGGAAAGGAGATACAAGGAGTTAGATGGATCCAGTGTAATGTTACAACTACAGAGAGTAGTGACAACCATGACAAAATAGGTAAAATCTCTAGAAGAGAAGGTCACCACTATAGCCACCCTCTGTGCTAAAATCATAACCTATAGACCCCCTAGTGACAGTTATGCTCTATTTTTACAAGAGAGGATCCTCCAAAGAAAAGCATCACTAGTTTTTTCTGATTCAACTAAGAATATATAGGATGGGAAAGACTTCCTCAAGGTGTACATGAAGAGTTTAGATGAAGACAAAAAAAATTGTGTGAATTGTATCTCCATAATTTCTTCATAGAAGACCACACTTTCTTCATCAACTTCTTTTTGGGTGACTGTTAGCTCAAAGCATTTATGTCACTAATGACAAATCATCAAATCTTGAATGAATGAATGGAAGCTTACACCAAGAAGGATGTTGATACAAGCCTATTCCTTAGGAGAGATTGTACAAATCCCATGGGCTTTGAAATTCATTTCAGAGTAGTAATTTATTCACCAATAGGAAAAATAAAAATTATGCCCCTATATTAGCAACGCCTGCAAGAGTGTGCCATTGAATTTGGTCTCTTCATGCATAATTCATCCAGTCAGATGGTGGCCATTTGGAAGAAAAGATGGAACACTCTCACTCTAGAGTAGAAAATGAAAGAAGTAGTGTCCCCAGCCAACCTTAGGTGGTTTATGAGAAAATCAAGGGTAGTGTCCAAGTTGATGGACAAATATAAGAAGAATTGGGTAGGGGGACATGCTTCAGGCTGCCCCTCATCATTGAGCCATTTCCCATATGGGTTGACCAAATGGAGGATGCCAAATTTTAGGAATGGCTAAAACAGGTCAAATAGTTCAAAGGGAATGGCAATACCAACTTAACAACTTGGTCAACTTTTGAGGAGTATAATCTCACTGATAAACTGTACCACCTCAACAAGTCTAGGCTATGAAGTGTAGGAGGACCTACAAAACCTTACGTCTAGGGGGGATGATGAGTGCTAGGTAGCACTCAGATAAACATATGTTTTTACTCCCTTTTTCCATCTTTTCATTCTTCCTATCCTAGTATTTTGCACTATAGAAACTATAAAGTCATGTTTTTATGATGCTAATAAGAGATGAACTATTGAAGATTATTGTTTTGATCAAAAGACTTATGTGTAGTGAAATTGATGGAATTATGCAGAAAAATATCTTTTTGGGTCTCATAGGTGTTGCTACACAGGCTGAAAGCAATTTTGAAGAACTTCAGAGGTAGTCCTAATCATCCCCAAAGTTAGACATTGAGGACACTGCACTGAACTCCAATTTTTTTCCAATTGTTGGAGGACCTCTAAAGAAGATAGTGATCTTTGGAGCCATGACTTAGTAGATTCATGGATGCATCTTTGGAGCTTCTGGCAACAATACAGAGTCTCTGATGCTACTGACAACCTACATCTCTAGAGGATATTGTAGTGCTACAAAGTCTGCTCATCCAGCCCGAAGTGTTCCAGTGCGGATTCCAATTGTCTACAGGGATCTGTTGCCCTTTTTATTTTGATATTGCATAAGTTTCAAAGACTTATTAAGACCACTATTTCAAAGCCTCATTGCCCATTGTTGTTTAAGTTAAACTCTGGATTTAGTGGAACTTCAGTGCCACTAAAGCCTTTTCATGTTTTGCATGATTATACATTCAATTGGATAATTGTATGTTTTAGTTTAGAATAAGAGATTGGTTTATATCGCAAAGATGAAATGATGAATAAAATAGTTAGTTCCAAAGATATCTAGTCACTTGGACTGATATATAGTTAGATTGGAACAACAAAAAGATATACAGATTTTTCTATTAGTATTATTTGTAATTTCATTGTCAGAACAGATATATACTTTTGAATAGAACCTACTTTGATGAGACTAGATTAAAGGAAAACTTGTGTTATTACATTTCTATTCTAAATTCCTTGTTTAGCCTTCAGTCCTAAAGGTGTGGAGCAAGGGCCCACTCCTGCCAACAAATAGGAGGCTAGTATCTTTTCTTCGTTGTCTCATTTACAGTTTCATTAGAAATACAATTTTTGTACTTCAATTAGATAAGTCAATTACTGTTTACATAGTTGTTTTCTGATAAATGCATATTTCTAGCTTCGTGTGAATTAGAATATATTCTTTTCAGAAATCTCCTTCTTTAACATTATTTTGGTGTTTTTAGAATTTCATTTCACAATAGATGATTAACTTAGCATTAATCTCTTAAGACAGTCAAATCAGTAGGATTAGCTAAAGGACTGTTGGCTATGAAGTTCATTATTACAAACAGCCTATGACATAACCCTGGACTTGACACATGAAAAACATGATTAAATGCCAAGGTACATCGAACCTTCTTAGTATATATCCAAGGCCATATGATCGTGGAGGGAGCTTGACATGGATAGGCTCCAAAATAGCTTGTTCATGAAGGCCTAATCCTTTACCTTGATAGTTCATGTTTTGGAGTATGTGATGGACAATGGGACTATGTGTGTTTTGCACACTAGACATGAGCTCATCATTGGATGGAGAGAGTGAGGTTGATAGTGGTTGTTGCTTTCCTAAGGAAGAATATTCATGGATGGAAGTGGTAATACCAAGGGGATGGGTCGATGGACTTTCAATATGGTTGATAGGGGGTGATGAAGGATCAATAGGACCTTGATTATCATTATGCATAGAAAGATCCAACCTATTTGTTTGATCATCTATGTTTACTTGGGAGGCAACTATCTCATCAAGAGAAGTGGATGTTGTGGGATCATGGATTGGACTAGATGGAGGGTGGATAGGAGTAGTTTGGATATCATGCTCATGGATGGTTTTGCAAATATGGATAGGTGGAGTGATAGTCTCTTCAACATGGAATGCATAAAGTTGGCTAAGAGGATCATCATGGTTTTCTTGATCATAGGTAGGACCTTGATCATAGATGGGAGCTTAATCATAAATAGGATTAATCATGCTATGGATAAGCTCGTGATCATAGATAATATATTTATCATAAACAAGGTATAGGTTGTGGATGGGTTGAATGGAAGGGATTTGATCTTGATTGGAATAAGGTCTTGATGTTTCCACATGATTTAAATTAGACTCTTGACATAACTCTTGATTTTTGATGGAAGTGGAGGTGAGAGAGTCTTGGATAGGCCTGATAGGCTCTTGATAATCACCAACATGAGAATACATGATGCAGAGAAAGCTATGGAAAACACATTGGAATCTCAAGAATAATGAAATTATAATTTCTACAACTTTCTACACAAGGTTCTTTGATCATTTCACTTGTGACAAGAAATAATTGCCATAGAAGCAACTCTGCAAGCTTAGTTAATAGACTCAAACCAATAAAAGGAATTAAAGTTCACTTTTCCTTTTCATTCTCAGGATCTTTACTCTTAAACACACCCTAAAGACTTCACTCTAACCATTCTTGCCAGTAATTAACTCCAAACCATAGCATTTCTATAAAACTCTCAAAGAGAGTAGGGTTTAATCCCCTTTTGACAGGGTTTTCCTTATGACTGTCACTCTTAACTTCTTGTGGCCATAAGTTATCAAGCCAAGACTTAGGAATCCTTTATAGGACATAATAATAGAACTTTATTGATATTTTCAGCATTTTCCACTATTCCAATCAAGAGAAATGGATTTTTTTCTCAAAATTGGAAACCCTAGTTTTGTCATTTACCCATGTGCACTAACATCCCTGTAACTTGATCATTTTAGCATGAAATTCAACCAAATAAAAATAATTATAATCTAAAGTCAATGTTATGCATGACTATCCACTTTTAGACCCTATAGTAGGCCATACAAAATCGTACCAAGCAAATACTTGCTATTTGTTTTCCCAAAAAATCACTATTTTTGCATTATTTTTGCTATAACTTCTACAAAATGCAATGAAAATTCATGAAACAAAAAAAATTGAAAGATTAAATATTCCTTCAACTTCTCCAATAAATTTTAGGTTTGTACCAATCTGTACAGGGCCATACAATGAAGATTACAGTTTGTTTTACTCACGAAACACACAGGAAAATGTGTACAAATGAGTTCTTTTCATCCATATCCTCTCTCCCCCCTTGTTTCAAGTCAGATTATGCCTTTTACATCCCATTCCATCCATTCACAACACCCAAACTATTTTCTAACTACCAAAAACCAACATTGCAAAAGTGTATGCACTTTTGGGTGACAACAATGACAACTTTTTGTAACTTTTTGCATCTAACCATCAAAATGGTCCCAACTGACCCCAAATGGTCCAAAATGGTCCAAAATGACCTTATTAGCACAAAACAACCTAAATCAACCCAAAACCAAACATTTACCAAATGACGACAAATGTACCTGTTGTCACATAGAATTGCACCCTCCTTGGAGAGAGTCCAAACACTCTAATGACACAATGAGAATGATCTCGAAAGTGTGGGACTTTACAAATTGAAATAAGACCTCCAAAGAAGGCCAGTTCCTCATTCTAAGCCTAATGCTTAGAGAAAATTATCTAAACCTAGTGCTAATGTTTGCAGGGTAAAAGGGGCAGAAGGAACATGAAATGGAAAGGGTGATACACCAGGTTTGAATAAAAGAGCCCTCACAGAACTAAGAAGATGCACAAAATAATTAGACATAACTAATAAACATACACATATCAAATTGATTTTAACAGAGGCGAGGAGCAAGAAATTATTAAAAGGGATTAAACATTCACAAAAACATCATTCTTAAATCACACAGAGTCAAAATAGCATGAAGAGGTAAAATAACCAGCATGTATTTAATTAGAAGGCAAGGTTACAGTAGAGGAATGCTCTCTTTTGAAATCAGAAGCATAGATTACTAAATCTTTCAACCTTTTTTACATCTCATGTTTATGCATATATAGAATTTTGCATTTGACCTAAATCGGTTACAATGAATTCTCCCCATGGGCTCTGTCAGAAAATATTATCACCACAAGGGACATCCACCTGTAAGAAGTTATGGCATAAAATATCTGGAACAGGGCAGGTGGAAGATATTTTAGGCCTTCAACATGAGCAGATGAATCATCTATCTGCAATAATGAATACAAAAAATATTTGAAGCATGGTAGTTGAGATATCATATTTGTATTGATGACAAATGGGATAGATCGCCCCTTAACAAATATTTTACAACACTTTAAATCCCTGAGCCCCTTTGAATTCTCTATATTTTTATTGATTATGTGTTTGAGGGATCTTTGCAAAACTTAATTCGGCCGCTGAGATGTCTTGTCACCAAAACTCCACATTCATCCTTAGAGTCAGTGACCATTCTTGACTACCTTCAGCGGCCGAATTAAGTTTTGCATTTAGTCAGGAATGGTCGTCGACTCTAAGGATGAATGTGCATTTTTGGTGACAAGACATCTCAGTGGATGAATTAAGTTTTACAGAGATCCCTCAAACACAAAATCGATGAAAATATAGAGAATTCAAAAGGGCTCAGGGATTTAAAGTGTTGTAAACGCTTTGTCAAGGGGTGATCTGTCCCATCTATCATTAATGCAAATCTAATATCCCAACTACCATGGTTCAGATATTTCCTGTATTCATTGTTGCATATAGATGATTTAGCTGCTCATGTTGAAGGCCCAAAATATCTTCCACCTACCCTGTTCCAAATATTTTATCCCATAACTTCTTGCAAGTGGACGTCCCTTCTGGCGATGATATTTTTTGACATAGCCCATGGGGAGAATTCATTGTAACTGACTTAGGTCAAATGCAAAATGCTATATATGTATAAACATGAGATGTAAAAAAGGTTGAAACATCTAGTAATCTATATTTTTGATTTCAAAAGAGAGCATTCATCTACTGTAACCTTGCCTTCTAATTAAATACATGCTAGTTATTTTACCTCTTCATGCTATTTTGACTCTGTGTGATTTAAGAATGATGTGTTTGTGAATGTTTAATTCCTTCTAATCATTTCTTGCTCCTTGCCTCTATTAAAATCAATTTGATCTATGTATCTTTATTCATTGTATGTAATTATTTTGTGCATCTTCTTAGTTCTGTGAGGGCTTTTTTATTCAAACTTGGTGTATCATCCTTTCCATTTCATGTTCCTTCTACCCCTTTTCCCCTACAAACATTAGCACTAGGTTTAGATAATTTTCTCTAAGCATTAGGCTTAGAATGAGGAACCATCCTTCGCTAGAGGTCTGATCTCAATTTGTAAAGTCCCACACTTTCGAGATCATTCCCATTGTGTCATTAGAATGCTTGGACTCTCTCTCCAAGCAGGGTGTAATTCTATGTGACAATAGTTTTTGGCATGCCCGGTGGGACCAACTTGATGATCCTTATCATCCATTGAAGAGTTCTGGTGTGCTCTATAGTGTATCTTTCCATTTAGGGCAATCTCTCCAACACCATGGTAACTCTACTGAACAAACCTGCTGGTGAAAGTAGCCCAAGCACCTAAAATTTTATCAAAGATCATGATTTTGGTGGTTTTCCTGGTCTATTCAGCTTCCAGAAGCATCTCAATCACCTGGCGACTCCCTCTCTAGTATGTATCCAGTTTCTCTCTAGTTGCAGACCTATTTTTCTCTAATTCTGACATTTTTATGATTATCCAGCATTTAGATGCTATCAAATGTTAAAATTTTATAGGAATCATGGCTATTCCCCTACCCCTAATCCAAATATAGGCTATTGGCCCCCATATCAGCAATACCAGGCCCCAAATGCCTCTAAGTTTATGCCATATCGCCCTACCACTGCAAAATATTAGTATCCTCATGATGCTTACCTCCCTCCCACCCGTACTCAGTCTTCTTGGCAGCCTAATAATGCTTATTATCAACCCCAGAAAGACTACTTTGATCCTAGCTACTGCAGCTACCCTCCTATTCCATCTCAAGATGTTGACCCTATGAATGTTGATGCATTCAATAAGTTCATGAGAAGTTTCCTAAATCTTGACAGACTTTTGGACAATGAAAAAAGAGAAGTAGGGTATAGCCGGCCTCAGTGGTTTTATGACCTCAGCATCATAAGCATGCATGGTCTCGAGAAGTTGTCCCTAGATCTAAATAAGGAGGCTAATAAATTTGAAGAAATGTTAAAATGTAGAATACAATGAGAGGCACAAGAAAGAGGTTTTCAAGAAAACCTTGCTATAAGGATAGCGACTCATGAGCATCAAATGAGGCAACTAGCCCAAGCGTTTCCACCCATTCCCAAATTTAAGTAGTCCCTTTCTTTTGCACCTGTTTAGCCTATTTTAGAGGAAACCCTCAAATTTAAAATCTTGACCTTTAGACAAGAAAATCTATCTGTGCCTCCAAAACGGGTTACTAGTTTTAAAATCCCAAGTTTCAGAGGCCCTCAGCCTTCACAGGAGCATATTCTGGCACAAATTCAATCCCATATCTCCTATTTGCAGCCCCTTCAAATCCCCTTATCAGATGGACCTAGCATGGACAGTTATGATGAAATTGCTAAGTTAAAAGAGCATGTGTTTACAATCCCAAAATTCAAACAGTCCCTTTCTTCTGCACATGTTCGGCCTATAGAAGAGCAACCTAGACTCCACAAGTTTCCAAGCTTCAAAGCCTCTCTCCCTCCACAAGCCCATGTTCCTATGCAAACTCAAATTATCACTCCCCAGGAACAAATTTGTTTAGAACCCTCTCCCCTCCAAGAAATTCAAGAAGATATTTAGGCCTCTTTCCCTGATGCTATTTCAATCCTCAAGGGTGGACCTTTTGTATACCAAGATAATGTTAGCTGCCGTTGCACCAAAATATTGACCTTTTTAATGCCTGATACAACCACTTGACTTAACAAGCACATGAGGTGGTTAAGCCCTTGCTGCAAACCACCGCAGCCGCAGCATAGCGCTGAACAAGGAGACCAAGGGTCACACCTTACAACAATCCCCCCTAGTGTAAGCATAGGGTTTGAACCCATGACCTCAGTTCTGATACTAATTGTTAGCTTCTGTTGCACCAAAAGATCAACCTTTTTAATGCCCGATACAACCACTTGACTTAACAAGCACGGGAGGTGGTTAATCCCTTGTCGCAAACCACTGCAATGCAACACTGAACAAGGAGACCAAGGGTCACACCTTGTAATAGATAATTAGAAGGATGAGCCAAAAGAGGACATGGAAGAAAATAAAACTAATGAGGAGCAGTTTGTTCCTACACTCACAGAGGTGGAATTGTTTGAACCTATTGCACCTATGAGTATTGTTAACCCAAATAAGGGATTGAGTACTCTAGACTTTAGTTCTTTTGAAGCCTTTTCTCATGCATCCGATCAAGCAAACAAGGTTGAAATGCAATGAGTGCATGGGGAAAACCTTCAGCTACAGAGGTAACTTAAGAAAAATCTAGTGGAGTTGCAGTCAAAGGATGGAGGCATAAGGGAAAAAGTTGCTAAGGTTACTCCAGAGGTGGATGATGTTGCCTTGCTTCATAAGCTACATAGTTATGATGAAGATGAGGAGGACAAGTAGCTAGTTGTGGATATGTAGAAACAAGAGAACAATGAAAATAATGATGAATTGTTACAGTTTGAGGCCTAGCCTAACAGTGAAATTCCAGCCCATAAAGAAGAGCATATGAATAGTCATGTACTAAAAAGTATAGAAGACTTGGAGGAGGCTTATTTTTGGGATGAACTTGATATTTTCTGCTCAAACCTGGATAGTAAACCAATGCCTCTAGATGAGGTAAACTATGAGTGGTTTGAGCAAATGAAGGAGGCATTAATTCCTCCATTTGAGATCTAAGAACTAGAGTATTCAGACCAGCAAGAAGAGAAAGAATCAGAACAGAGACATGAAATCAACCATGATGATTTTTATGTCACTTCAAGGGGATGCCCAATCAGGCATCTAGCCCAGCCAGAGACACATCAAGAGGAGTCACCACTTCTCATGCTTACCTTTAAGAATGAAGTTGAGCATCAAAATGAGTGGGATCAGCCCATTTATTCACCACAAGCTAGCAACATTATCAATCAGTCCAAGTGGATAGGTGAGCTTATCTCCATTTTGGGGGAGGTGTTTTATCAATTTGCCATATGCCCATCCCTCCCTCACCTCTTTTTAACTGTCCACATGCATTAGAAACATTGTAAATTGTTAAGGAAGGGTAGTTACTTTCAAGAACCAGTTAATGGCTTTGTTTAAGGTCGCCTCTAACTGGTTAGTTTAGGATTAGAGTAGGTTTCATTTCTACTTTAGGTTTCCCTTTTCCTAAGTGCTTTTGTATAGGCTGCATTATCATTAGGAGAATGCGGGCCCTTTCCCCTTTTTGTGTTTTGGAGGTAGGTTCCAGTTTTCCAACATGTTTTAGACTTGATTCTTTGCCCAATGGATGCATAAGGCCACTAATCTAATGTTTACTAGGCAAACATCCTTGAGAGGTCACCAAAAATGTTGTCATATTTTGCTTGACCATAAAATATTTTGTTTCCCTCCTTCTATCAGAGAAATCCGATCAGAGAAAGCCTAAATAGAAGGAGGAAAGTCTTAAATCCCACATTTCCTCATGCTCTTCCTTACAAAATTTCCCAAAATATTTCCTAGAGAATCCTTGTAGAAAACCCAGAAAAATTCAGAAATCTTTTGTCTTCAAGTGCCTTCCATTGCAGACAATTCTTAATTTTATACTTAGTCTCTTTGTATGTATCTTTGTATGCATTTTTTGTATGTATATTCATATATACATTCGCAGATACAAGTGCATATACAAAGGCAAATACAAAAGGGGGAGATACAAAAGACATATTGGCGACACTTTTGTGTATCGGCAGGACTTGGTTGTGCTCCCGCTGATAGGCTGATGCAGATGCAAGGTTAGATGCAAGGCGATATACAAAAGAATATACAAAGGGTCATCGGCAAGACTTTGACCTATCGGTATAACAAGTCCAAGGTCTCCCCAACAGTCTGATGTATATGCAATATACAAAGCCAGATACAATGAGATATACAAAGTTCAAGATGCAGTCACGCATGCTGATGCAAAATCAAAAGGTACAAGGTGCATTTGTACATGTTGAAAGGTAGAAAAGGCAAACATCTTTTGTATGTATGATTGAATGTATGTTCAATATGCAAAAGGGCAAAGATACAATCCAGACGCAATTGGATAATTGATTCTGGCAGACTTCAGGATGGGTTCCGCAGTTGTATATCACATATACATGATCAGATACAAAGTGATATACAAAGGAGTAGGATGCAGTCCTGGACCTGAACCCAATTCCAATTTGTTTCATAAAATGTTGAGGTCTGCATTTGTATATTGAAGATGCATGCATATGTGATATGCAAAAGAAAGGTGAGATAAAAAAGCTGGATCTAATTCCAATTCCAATCCGCTTCATAAAATGTTGAAGTTTGCTTTTGTATATTTGTATGTTTTGTATATGCAATCACCTATGCAAAGGCATATACAAAGCTCGATTGGGGTTTTTTGCTGGTCTATTGTGCAATGGTGGGTCCAGTAACTCAGTGGTCTATTTTGTAGTGATGGAGCCACAGCTTGAGGATCAAATGGAATGATGACATGTGTCAGGAACATTCATGTCTGATTCAAAGGTAGGGGCAAAAGGCAATACAAAAGTCAAGGCCCGCTTTTGTATGTTGGCAATTGTATTGTATATACACTTGCATATACAAAAGCATATACAAAGGGAGGTACAAAGACATATGCAAAGCAATTTGATATGCAAAATACAACAAATGAACAAATCGCATAAGTGCAAGTTGAATAGTTTGAAGGATTTGATATGCAGGTGACGTCATCCAGGTCTCCTCTTCAACCAAGTTCTAGAGGATGATGATGTCATAATGATTTTCAATGTGCATCCATTTTTGTATGTCTGTATGCATACAAACAATAGTTCTCCTTACAAAAAAGATAAAATTGACGACCGGTCTACATTCAGTGAGGAATGGTCGCCAACTCTGAGGATGAATGTGCAGTTTTGGCGACAAGACATCTCAGTGGCTGAATTAAGTTTTGCAGAGATCCCTCAAACACAGAATCAATGAAATGCATAAAATTCAAAGGGGCTCGAGGACTTGAAGTGTTGTAAAAGCTTTGTCAATGGGCAATCTGTCCCATTTGCCATCAATGCAAATCCGATCTCTCACCTCCCTTGTTCCAGATATTTCATGCCATAACTTCTTGCAGGCGGACGTCCCTTCTAGCTGAGATACTTTCTGACAAAGCCATGTGGGTGAAACCTAGGGATGCCAAAGCAAGTTAATGCAGCATGGGTGGCGGTTCTTGCTTGTTGACCACTATTCCTTCTTCCATTGCCACTACAGTGAAATATAATGCTATATATACATGTGAAACAGATGTATTATTGTTGGTTGTTCTTCTAGGCTACTATAAGATAGAGAATTTTTGTAACTAGACCTGTGTAATGCAATTATAGGAACAACTAGATTTGATGGACTATGCCCTTATGCTAAGCCTCTCATGTCTCTAGTTTTGTTCACCAATGAATGTAATTGGTTGTTCTATATCTATCTCTTTGCATTATTCTCTCTCTTTTGTAAAGGCTACCTGGCCTCTATAATCGATACAAACTGGTATTTTGCCTTTCTTTTATTATTTTAGCACTGTGTCTACTCTTCGGATTAGTGTAGGTTGTGTATTGTGGACAAAACGGTCCCTTTCATTCCTCCATTATTTTGTCTTGACCTCTATTAGAATCAATATGAGTCTGTGCAAGTCTTTCCAGCTATGAGATTATTACTGTGTTAATTTAGTTGCAATTAAACACATTTAAATCTGGTGTATCACCCCTTTCATTTCAGTTTCCTTCTAACCCTTTTCCCCTGCAAGTATTAGCACTAGGTTTAGATATATTTATCTAAGCATTAGGCTTAGAATGAGGAACCAACCTTCTCTAGAGGTCTGATCTCAACTTGAAAAGTCCCACACTTTCGAGACCATTCCCATTGTATCATTAGAATGCTTGGACTCTCTCCAAGTAGGGTACAATTCTATGTGACAACAGTACCCAAATGGATGCCCATGCATCATACTCCCTAGGGGAAAGAAATTTGAGTTCAATCTCAAATAATGGTCATCTACTTTTTTCACTTCCTCCAATTATGTTGTATTCGTAGTTGTCCTCTGACGTCCTCTTGATATTCTCCATTCTTGGCTTGATCCACTTCCTGTTTCTTGGTGTGTACTCTTTTCTTCCTCTCTTTCTTCTTCCATCTTCTCTTGCTTATCAGTTTATCTACTTGAAGATGTTGGTGTATAAATCACATGATTTATTCCTAACATAACCATAGTTAGGCAGTTTTCCTCACATGTGGAAAGACTAATTCCACTCTATGATTCGTTAGTAGATGTGTTGCCTCATATTTGACACATCACCCCTACATTTGAGGGTGGTTGAACCTTGAGCTATTCTCTTGGTTCCATTTTCACCACCTTTCCTATTCTCGTGGAGTATTGTTTCCCAAACTTCACCTATTTATACCAGTTCATTTGTAATCCAAATTGTTTGTTTTCAATACATTGCAATCTTGTGTTTGATTTCTGCTCCACGATCTTGGTCTTCCACTCACACATGGTATCAGAGCAAGTGGAATAGCATCAAATCACCATTTTCTTGTTGATCAAATCACTCCATTGTCGTGAATCTCTGCAGGCTCATTTGCATGCAAGGTTCATCCGGCCTTTTATCACTACGATACGAGGAACCTCACTGAATTTTGACGCCTCAACAGAGGCAACAATTAGGCGTATGTAACATTTATTTCAAAGCATATTTCAATGTTTATTTACAAGTTGAATACACCTCAAAGGAGGCATTGTGATTGACTGGTTTGTTGTGCCTTTAGAAAAGCATATTAATCATTGTTCATAGCTCATGGAGCCTCACCACAGTAAGGCCAAATAATAGCATCGAAGGCTCACAAGGAAGGTCAAACTTCATCCTATTTAGGCCTGCATCAAAGGCCAAATCCAAGCCTTGTAACCTGCATCCGACGGTGCCTTAGAAGGCCTGATTTTCTTAGCAACACAAGCGGTTACACAGTGGCATGTTCACCATGTTGGAGTGTTGAGGGAGCTTCTGCCTCACATTAATGCCAAACACCTATTGGCCCACATTTGTGACTACAGTCAATGCCTTTGTAGGTGAGAAGAGTGGAGTTCAAACAGCTCTAGGAGCCACATGGTAGAAAGAGGTGGAAGTGCCTTTGAAGGCATGTGGGCGCCAAGTGCCATAAGGAAGCGATGGCCATGAAGTTTAGAGCTATGAATATTATGATAGGGGGCTTAAATATTTTCTCTCACAAAGGCTTTTTGTCCAAAATTGTTGCATGCAATTTTATTTTTTCAAGCACTTTGAAAAATTTTGAGAAGTTGTAATTTTTTGCATATGTAAAATTTTGAAAGGCCATAACTTTTGCAAATTGATTCGAAATTAAGTTCCTTTTGCAAAGTTGGTTCTTTTTTCATCCTCTATCCAACAAAACTAATATCATACTATCATAATTATAAATTTCTCGATCAAACTTTTTTAAGGAGACGATAAGCACTCATTCCATTAATTACGCAAATTGGGGAAAATCAAACTAAAGGGAAAAATCCACTCAAAGATGTAAATAGATGTCAAGTGCACTCAATTATAAAGTGTCACATTAAGGGTGGAATTAGGTTAGAGTGTTCACAACCACTCTTAACGCACTAAAGTACCACTTTAAAAGTCAAAACTGAGTATCAAGAAGCTTAAATTGCACCATTTCATCACCTAAAAGAAGGTCAAAGGTAATGGCACCGTCAAAAGCAGAGGTCAACATATGGGTTCTAAGTTCAGTAGTAGGTGATCACATGTCACTATTTAGTGAATTATTTGTAAGGATCAAACACTACAATACTTACAGAATATTAATGAACCAAGTCTAACATGACGTCCTTGGCAAACGTACTGTTAAATTGGAAAATTGATATGTCCATAATGTCTACTTCATTCCCAACTTATTCAATAATTACCTTTCAGTATATGCACTCACATGATCTAACAAGATAGTTGAGTTCACTACTAAATCAGCCTTCATTTGAGAAGCAAAAGATTGAAGACTTGTTGCAATAGCCAAAGTTTGCAACTTTGATTGCGCCTTCATCTTTTCGCATTTCACATTTGGTGAAGAAGACAATCATGATACAACTTTAGAGCCTAGTGTCAACTCTTAGCTCAGCTCAGTTGGTTCTATATAGTGTAAAAATTGAACTCTACCTGAATTCTTAGTATGTAAAAACACTCATATAGTGTCAAGATATTGAAAGTGTAAAAGTGAAATGTAAGCACTAATCTATAAAGTGTAGTGGGGAGATTGCAACATTGCAACTTGAATCACATTGGTTCCTACCTCATTCGAATGTACACATATGCATATCCCTTCTTTAGTCATTTTGTACATTTCTTAGACCTTCATCCTGGTCTTTTTCTTCTTACTTCAGTCAATTTGCCAAATCTCTTAACATCAAGGGAAAGGCAAATTTTACAACTTTGACATGCTTCAGGAGTTCTACATATCTGCATCAAAATTGACATCGGCATCATCATCATCAGGAGGGGCCATCTAAAGTCCTCTCTTTGTTTTCTCTCTTTTGGAGGAAAGTTTTTTCCCAATGGGTTTTCTTTCTTTCTCTGTTGTATGAGAGATATTTTTTGTAAATGAGTACCTAAAATGGTGCATAGCCAGGACTCATATTTCATAAACCCACCTAAGATATGCTTAAAGGGGGGTGTTGGTGTATAACTCACCTGAGTCATTCCTAACATACCCATAGTTAGGTAGTTTTCCTCACATGTGGAAAGACTAATTCCACTCTATGAGTCGTTAGTAGATGTGTCGCCTCATATTCGAACATCGCTGCTACATTTGAGGGTGATTGAACCTTGAGCTATTCTCTTGGTTCCATTTTTGCCACCTTTCCTATTCTCATAGAGTATTGTTTCCCAAACTTCACCTATTTATACCGGTTCATTTGTAATCCAAATTGTTCATTTTCAATACATTGCAATCTCGTGTTTGATTTCTGCTCCACAATCTTGGTCTTTCACTCACACAAAAGACTCCAAGATTGTATTGCTCTGTCATACACCTCATTACCGCTATCCATTTCTTCCTCCTCTTCATTTTCTCCTTTCTCCTTATGTTCTCCTCAAGGTTCTTCCAAGGTTCTATTGGACATCTTTCAATCTTCTTAGGCTCTTCTTCATAATTTTCAATTTGTTGTCTTGAACTATCATGCTGTAATATCACCTTTACATCCTTGGATGGTTCAATCATAATCTCTTGGTCATTTTTCTTGACCTTTTCTGCATATCTTATCCTCTCTTAAAGTGTTTCCTCATCATTATGCCCCGTAACACCATTTTCCTCTACCTCTTTCATGTTCTTGACCAACCGCTCTTTGCTCTTCTCCCTATCAGCTTGTATATCTACATTCTCTTTTTCATATACATGATCAAAACCAAGATTTTAACTTCTATTTACCTATTCAATGTCCTGCTACATGGATTTTCTTTCTTCTCTAACATCATTGCTTGCAAACTCCTCCTTTTTGTATGCTTCATTTCCTTCTTCTATAGCATTCTCCAAGGTTTCATGAAACTGTAGTTCATCTTGAATTTTCAAAGTTGTAATCCTTTGCCTTCTACTTTTTTGAATAATCATCTTTATATGCCACTTCACCTTCTTTCTTATTGGCCAATACAAAACATTTTCTTGGTATTCTTCCTCAAGATACTATTATACTACAAGCTTAATATGTTTTTCAAACTCTTCTATTGCTCTATCAAACTTCGTAACTGGGCTTATCTTGTTGTCTTTCATCTTGTCCTCCTTTTTTAGGCTTTCTTTCTTATCTTTTTGCTGCATCTTCTTGTCTTCATGATACCTCACCTAGTTTTTCTTTCCTTTTCCTCACTACCTAGTCTTTTGGCATCCAGGTTCTTCACTTCAACTTGTCAAACATAATACACAAATTTTCCAAAACTTCCCTTGCCTAGATCTTTGGGCTCTGATACAAAAAATGATGCAGAAAAAGCTATGGAAAACACATTGGAATCTCAAGAATAATGAAATTATGATCTTTCTACAACTTTCTACACAAGGTTCTCTGACCTTTTCACTTGTGACAAGAAATAAGCACCATAGAAGCAACTCTACAAGCTTAGTTGATAATCTCAAACCAACAAAAGGAATTAAAGTTCACTTTTCCTTTTCATTCTCAAGATCTTTAATCATAAACACACCCTAAAGACTTCACTCTAACCATTCTTGGCAGTAATTAAGTCCAACCCATAGCATTTCCATAAAACCCTCAAAGAGAGTAGGGTTTAATCCCCTTTTGACAATGTTTTCCTTATGACTATCACTCTTAACTTCTCGTGGCCATAAGTTATCAAGCCAAGACTTAGGAATCCTTTAGAGGACATAAAAATAGAGTTTTCTTGAGATTTTCAGCATTTTCCACTATGCCAATCAAGAGAAATGGATTTTTTTCTCAAAACTGGAAACCCTAGTTCTGTCATTCACCCATGTGTACTAACTTCCTCATAACTTGATCATTTTAGCATGAAATTCAACCAAATAAAAAGAATTGGAATCTTAAGATAGAGATATACACATCCATCCACTTTTAGACCTTGTAGTAGGCCATACAAAATCATACCAAGCAAATACTTGTTTTTTTCCAGAAAATTCACTATTTGTGCATTGGTTTTGCTATAACTTCTGCAAAACATAATGAAAATTCGTGAAACAAAAACATTTGAAAGAGTAAACATTCCATCAACTTCTCCAATCAATTGCAGGTCCATACAAATTCATACAGTGTCATACTTGAATGAAGATTACAGTTTGTTTTAGTGAGGAAAATGTGCAGAAGTGGTTTACTTTCATTCATATCACCTCTCCACCCTTGTTTCATGTCAAAGTATTCCTTTTACATCCCATTCCATCCATTCAAAATACCCAATTTTTTTCTAACTACCAAAAACCAACATTGCAAAAGTTTATACACTTTTAGGTGACAAAAATGACAACTTTTTGCAACTTTATGCATCTAACCATCAAAATGGTCACAAATGAGCCCAAATGGTCCAAAATGGTCCAAAATGACCTTATTGGCACAAAACAACCTAAATCAACTGAAAATAAACATTGACCAAATGACAACAGATGCACCCAAATGGATGCCCCTACATCAGTACAATGGATCTTGACTTGGACTAATGGTTGGAGACTCTTCAATAGGCTTTATGGGTTGTGTACTACATGATATATTTGGAGGACTAGACATGATACTTAAAATTTCTTTCATAGGTTAAAGTATAGGTGTTTGATGACATAGTTGATTCCTTACTAATAGCCATTGGATCACATCCTTGATAAGTGTATGGGTGGATGGACAATATAATGGATGGATAATAAGGGTAGATGGTGTTATAAGCCGATGATTGGGATTTTGATTGGATGGAGAGGTAATGGGGGTGGAAGGTGTTAAGCTTAGGATTAAACTTTGGATTGGATGGAGGGATAATTGGATTCAATGGATTATGATTTGAACTAGATGGAAGGGTAATGGGATTGGATGGATTGGGATTTGGACTAGATAAAAGGCTAATGGGATCAGATGGAGTGTATTTATGTAGAACAATCATACCACAACATATGAGGCTTTTTATCAATCTCCTAAGTGTGGAACAATTGAATGTTGTATGGCCCTTAACCCTATAGTATGCATAATAATCATTTTCATTATACCAATGAGGTTTAAATTAGTTTTCTCCAAATAGTTTTATCATTGGTAGCTTAATCAAATTTACTTGGATGAAATGTTGTACAAGTATCTCCATTGAATTCTCTAGTGAAGGGTTGGTGGAAAATGGTGATATAGGAGTTGAAAGGGTTGATGGAGTGGAGGCTATGTGTATTAATGTCTTAGTATTAGGGTTACATGGTGGTGTTGAGATAGGAATAATAGGCTCTTGGATTGGCATTTGACTAGATGATAATGGAGGGTACTCATAAGATGCCTAATCTAGAGTGGTATTACCTTTGTCAAAGGTAGCATGCAGACTTAAGGACACTTGATCTTGGTACAAAGAGTAACTTGGACTTGTATGTTCTTATTGTGAAGGAACTTGATAGTCTTGTGAATGGACTTGGTGGTGAGGTGAAATGGTAGGATAAGTAGTTGGAAGGTCTTGGGTTATGCATTAATATGGCTATTGGTTGATATTTGAAGAAGTGGGATAGGGTGATGTAGAAAGGACATGATATGTGGATGAATTGGGTTGGTATGATGTGGAGTGGGATGACTCATAGGATTGAGATGAAAGTTGTTGATGTTGTATGGATGATGGTATAGTGGATCATGATGTGTTAAATTAAGGTTATCATTGTGGTTGTTGAATGGATAGGGGTTGTGTTTGTGGTTGTGTTTGTTGAGTTTGGGATTGGTAGGTGGCTAGGAATTGTTGGAAAAGAGCTTGTTATTGGGCTAGTATTTGTTTCATGATTTGTTGGGATTCAACAATATTTGAGTTTTGAACATAGGATGATGAGGATTGAGTTTGTACATGTGGACCTTGATGCATCGAAGCATTATCTTGGGTATGGACTTGTTTGTTGGAATTGTTGATGTTGTGGTGGGGTAGTGATGTGTTCCTTTCTATATAATCACCTAAGTGTATCAAAAATTCTTTTGGTGCCATAAGGATCATCCTCATAGTTTTTGTTTTCTAGTGTCATAAGCATTTTGAAAGTGATGTATTAGATGGGGCTCAAGAATAGGAATGTGATTAGGATGATAAGATGGATGAAATTGATTGGATTATGGATAAGACTAGGATGATGATATGGAGTGATTAGGATATGAGATGGATGAAATTGATTTGATTATGGATAGACTAAGATGATGATGTTGAATGATGCCCCCTAGAGAGGATCTAGACGAGGGTGAAAGACATGGGTAGACTCCCAAAATGAATTGGGATGGATAATGATTATGATAATGTGGGTATCACAATTAGGATGATTAGAGACAATTAGATGGATGATGGGGATGATGAATATAGTTAAGGTGGATACTTAGGATGATTAGGGTTTTGATTAGGATGAAGGTGACATGGATTAGGATGGATGTGATGACAAGGATGTTTCAGATAATGTGGAATGTGGTTATGTTAATAGCTTGACTTAGGCAATTTTCAAACAAAATATTTCACATGTACATGCATGAATCACACACACAAAACACAATAGCAAGTTTGACTTTGAAAATTAAGTGTTGTAATTGTAAAGACACTCAATGATATATCAACAAGCCTAATAATAGTCAAGAGGATATGTCCAATAGGTCTTAGTCTAGGATGCACAAGTGGTCTAAGGATGTCCCCAATATACACAAGGTATGGGGGGCCCAATTCCATGAAATGAAAGTGAAATAATGCCACACAATTGGGAGAAAGGGGTAACCCACCCTTTACCTTCACTTTCTCGAGGTATAAAGTTTTTGGGGGCTTAGCCCAAATGACAAGATTTAAATTTCCAAGAGGTGTGTCTTTTGATTCACTCCTCACTTTTTATACACCACCAAAACACTAGAGTTGAGGTCATCCCTTAGAGTGGTGTCTCTCCAAGAAGGCCTCCTAAGAAGGGTGACAAAAGAAAATCAAGTGGGTGCTTTTGATCTCCAAGATCACCTTGCAGTGCAAGAAGAGAGCATACACACACACTTGATTCACACTCACAATGTTTATTTACCCTTATAAATAGAAATGTGTGTGTGAAGATGAATGGATTAAAGGATGTTTTTATTCTCAAGATCACATGAAGTGCATGAGAAGAGCATACACACCCTAAATCACACTCAAATTCACCAAACAATGCAAACACAAGTTCATTTTAAACCCAAGTCCAAATGTGATGATGAAGACACATGTTTGTTTTAAATCCCATTTCAAGTATGATGATGCAAACAATTGTTCATTTTAAGCCCAAATCGAAGTGTGATTGAAAACAAGTTTTATGATCAAACGAAAATACAAAAGATGGATTGTGTGTACTTGGAGTGTTTGTCTTCAGATTTGATGCTAATGTTGATGTTGTGTAGTGCTTATGTCCTCCTAGATTCTGCCAAAATGAAAAAAGAACAAAGAAACTTGCAAGCCAATTTGTTAGGTGAAAAAGGAGAAATATGATGAAATTCTTATAAATATGACTACTGATAGAAAACTAGATTATATGATCAAAATCTATAGGAAATTCTATGTTGTTTCAAAAAAATCTCACTAAAATTGGATAAAATTTGCACAAATTATGAGTGTTTGAAGTTCATAAACAAAGGTTGACTTTGACTGAGTCTAGCTTGAAACCTAATACAATTACTTGAAACTTCCTTTGCTACAATAAAGTTGGGTGAGTCAAATCTCCAACGCCACTACTTTCACAAAAATCTGACATGTTATGAGAAAGTTATGAAAAAAAGAAAACAAACTGCCCTTTTAGGGCTCTAGGAGGAACAAAGTTAGGCTGGTGGCTAGCCATGACCGCTAGCGGTCAGGGTATCTATGTGATCACAAAAGGCTATTAAGCCACTAGTAGTTTAGTCATGGATAAGTTTTAAAGAGAGCCCGTGGTCACCCATGTGACCAGGGGATAAACCAATGCAAAAAATAAAAAAGAAATAAAAAAAGGGGTCACTCAGCCAAGGGCTTATAGCCCAATCACAATGAGTTGGTGATAGTTTACAAAAGGTGGGGATGGGCGCTAGCAAAGGTAGAGGTCGAGGTTTTGGGAGGAAGCACCGGGCAGAGATCTTAGGGTAAGTAGTGACAGGGAGATGGTAGCTGCAGAGGAAGCAGTGAGGGAGGGTGGTGATGACTATGAGCGGTTTGAAAGATGATAGTGATGGTAGAGCATCAGATGGCGGGGGGCTCAATCACAAGTTTCAATGCCAAGTGTAAAAGAAAAAGGTGAGCAAAGGGAAGATCAATAGAGGATTGTCACGGTGCAGGTCGTAGAAGAATTGAAACATTAATAGGGTTTAAACGTTGCCAACTGGGTGTAAACATAGTCTATAATGAACAATTGACACAGGTGGCAGGGGATCTCCCCCTTTAAAACTAGAAAAAATAAGGAGATCTATAGAGAAGGGATTGACAAGTTCATATGGTATGGATCCGTACGGATTTGTACTCTATGAACCTGCAACCCTAAAAAAGAACAAAACTGCAGGAAGGGAAACATAGAGTATTTTATATTAATTTTTTCCTATGAGGCCTCCTAGATGCAATGATGAGGTCAGATTTGGCATAGGAGATCACTTGCAAAAGTTGATTTCCAAATCTTGAAAAAATGATGTTAAGTTTGCAAAATCAAGCATATACACCTACAAGGTAAGGGATAGACCATCAGGCGTGCTAGAAATGTCAGTAGAAAATTGATCTAAAGGTAATAAGAAGATAATGACAAGATACCCAATACCTTCACCTTTGAACCAAGTCCTTGACACGCGATATAACAGAGTAGATGCACCCAAATCTACTAGCTTTGTTCTCTTTGATGGATGATGAATAACATGAGATGTCGATTGCTCAAATCTATAGCATAATGATAGTATGAGGATGAGGGATAGGAGGATCTAGAGTGATTTTGATAGCATTGTTATTGTATGGATCCTAATCAGACTCAGAGGTTAAATTGTCCCCACTTTTATTGGCACGGTTTCCCCCCAAATTATTTAATGGGGGTTTGGGAGTAGCGCCCCCAAGACAGGGTCAAGGGGCAGCGCCCCTTATGGGGTCCAGGGGTAGCACCCCTCACGTGCTCCCTATCATGATATAGGGCAGGGTCAAGGGGCAGCACCCCCACAGGGGCTCGGGAGCAGCGCCCCTAAAAACCTCAAATGACTTTTATTATTTTATAAAGGCGTCATGAGTTTTTTTTCTATTGGCCGACATAAAAAAACCCTATTTTTATAACCGACATAAGTCTTGATAAAAATGACTAAGGGTTAGGGTTTTTGTTGATATTGTATTGTAGCATTTGCAATGGTATTGAGTTTCAAGGATTGTTGGTTGTAATCGGTTTGATTTGCTGGATAATAATATTGGACTCTCTGTTGGTGGATGTAGCCCGAGTTTGGGTGAACCAAGTTTAAAATTGTCTCTCACTATTATTATTTCTGTGTATTTTTCATTCCTCTATTTAATTTTTATTTGCATTTAATTGATATCTTCTACATGCAATAGCTAACAAGCATGATGATGTATGAAGATGGATCCTTCCTTAAGAGCCCCAAATGGCTTGGGTGAGGCTTGATTTATAGACGATGAGTGATAGGAATGGACGGCTAGGATTAGATTAGTGATGATGGCTAGGATTAAGTGATGCAAGGAGTTGTAGTCTTGTGATAGGTGTCTCATGTGGGTTGAATGAGAGGAATAAAGTCAAATGGCTTCTAGCTTACAAGGATTAGGAGCTTCTATCCATGTGAAGATAGAGACAAATGTGGAATTAAATAATAAAATTATTTAATTTTTGGAAAGGGATGATGTAACATTAATTAAATAAATCTTTAATTTATTTAATTAATTTTGATGAGGGAAAATTAAGAATTAATTAAATAAATATAATTTATTTAATTACTTGGCTATGAGAGGATAAATGGGATTGAAATGGGATTAGTTAAATAAGTATGATTTATTTAACTAATTGGGTGATGGAAAGGTTACTAGGGAAAAACATGTTACAAAGTGTCTCAAGTGATGTGGACACAAGACATGGTCAATTTTAGATGTCTACAGTATTATACCTACAAAAACATACATAAGATCATATTAAAACCTCTAATCCTATTTCAAGTTAAATTAAACCTTATTTTCCTTGATTGAAAAAAATATGTTTATATTTTCAAACTAAATAAAAGAGCATTTGTGGGAGATAAATTTAGAAACTCGTATAATTGTTTTAAGACTATTTGCTAAGGTTAAACAGATTGATTTTTCATGTCTAAAATGGCATTTAAGATATGCATCATGATGCAAAGTAGGATGGAGGTTACCAACACAATCTTAAATGAACAAACTTTTCAACTTTGGAACCCTAACTTGATGGGTTTCTCACAAACTATTCATTTTCCCCTAGTAGTACTCCAAACAGGGGTTTTCCCCCATAACTTTCAAAGAAGGCCTCAAACCTAGAAACAAAACACCATTCAAGATACCCTTTATGCCATTTGAAGACATATCAAATTTGTGGATAGGGTTGTTTTAAAACAAGACCCTCAAAATTAGATTGTTACTCTCCAAATAGGTGTAATTAGGCTTGTTTTACAAAGAAACAATGTGATATACTATCTCCAAGCTACCAACCTTCACTCCAGGGATTCCATCATGTCACATGGGGTCTAGGTATGCAAATTCTATCAACTGGAATCATCACCAAAACTTCTATCTACAAAACCCTATGTCTACCTAATCATATAAGCCTAATACATGATGATATTAGGCTAGGGCTTGATCAAATTCACCCCTAACTCCATCCCCTGCTCCTGCAAAACCTACAAACATGAAAAACTTCCTACCTACTTCCATTCCACCAATTTTTCAAATTTTTCCTTAGGTGGAATGGCTCAAAAACTCATTCTTTCAATCAAAACCTCACAACCTAGGGTTTCCTGGCTGTTTTCAGTAAAAATCCTCTAACTTTCTTCAAACTTGATGAAAACAAATGAAATCAACTACAAATGAAAGAAGACTCAGCACACCATCGATCTAGGTTAGTCTTACTTCATCTCTAGACCATGCAAGGCCGTACTAACTTCTGTAACAGCAAGAACACAATGTAAAATGTAGGAAAATAGAGTATATTGATATTGTTTGATCACAAAATGTCTCCAGCCATTTGCCTCGAGCTTCACAAGGCATATTTAAACCTTTACAACCAAAAACCAACAGTTTCAAACTGCTTTTCAAATATCAAACTATTCAACTTCCCATGCACACCAAAAATGCAAAGTTGCTCATGCAACATTTGCAAAACTTGACATCATGACCCAAAAACCAAGCCCACATGACTTAAAACATCACCCATGGTCTAAATAGACCTTATTACAAACAAAAATTGACTCAAATACAAAAATACTAACATAGGACCCCATTTACATCATATAGACTAGGTGCCCCTACACCATACTCCCTGGGAGAACAAAATCTCAAGTCCTTTTTGAGATCAGATCTTGAACTGTGGCTCCATGCTTCTTGATGTCTTCCTCTGTCATCTAGGTGGCATCCTCCATAGTACACCTAGTGCCTTGTTCTTTTGTCTTCTTTTGTATCCATAATGCACTCTAGCTTCAATGGTTGACTTGGTGGTAAGTCTCTGATCCAATCTTCATCTGGAACCTTTGATGTACCTACATGTATACCTGCAATCACAGCCCCTTTAAAAGGGTGTAGGTCAAAAACATTAAAAATTGGGGAAATAGCAACTCCATGAGGGAGTTATATCTCATAGGTATTTGCTCCAAACTTGTGGACCACCTTACATGGCCCTATCTTCTTCATCTGCATCTTTGAATACTTCCCTTTATGTAGCCTTTCCTTCCTCAAATGTGCTAAGACCAAGTCCCCCACTTTGAAATGAACCTCTCTCCTCTTCAAGTTTGCATGTTGTTTTTATTTATCAACACTCTTTTGAAGGTTCTTTCTAACTTGCTGATGTATGTCTTTCATGGCAACTACAAACTCTTCTCCTTCACACCAAAAAAGCAAAGTTGCTCATGCAACTTTGCAACATTTGCAAAACTTGACATCATGACCCAAAAACCAACCCCACATGACTTAAAACATCACCCATGGTCTAAATAGACCTTATTACAAACAAAAAATTACTCAAACACAAAAATACTAACATAGGACCCCATTTACATCATATAGACTAGGTGCCCCTGCACCACATCAACAAGCTAAAACTAACTAATTCTAAATGGTCGATTACTTTCTAGGAAAGAAAAAAGTTTCTTATATTTGGAGAATTCAAGAGGAGCACCATAGCTCCATCTAAGACAATGGAGAAGATTTATGAAAAAAAACCTACGTTGGAGATTTATTTCTAATTTAAGTTATTCTAAGAAAATATAGGAAATAATCAAGAATCATAGAGCACACAATCTATTTGATAGAATGCCTCAACGAGACGTCTTCTTATAGAATACAATGATTGCAAGATATGAAAAAAATGGGTTTCACAAGGTTGTTCTTAGATCTTTGAAATAAATCAACATTGTAATCTTTCTTGTGTTCTAGGCATGTGCAATTCTGTAGGTTTAGTAGGAGAGAGTTGTGCAAACTTCAATCACAAGACTCAAGAGTAACCCTTATTGCATTACGGCTACCGTTGATTGTTATGAGTGCATGGTTGACCTTGTTAATTGTGTTGGCTATCTAGAGGGCACCCTAAACTTTATCATTAAGGTGCCAATAAAACTTGTGGTTGTCTAGATCGATTTTCTTAGTGATTGCAAATCACATTTGAATATAGGCTTCAGCGAAATTTTAGCGATGCTACTGTTTATTTTATTATGGATCATACAAATACTGCACAACTTATGACCTTCTCTCATACATTAATGCAAAAGCATCGAGACAGATAACAATGGTCAACTTACTAAGGCCAATGCAAAGGTTGATACCCAACACTTAGTAAAAAGGATTAAAAGTAGATATAATTCAAAAAGCACAAATTAATTTAAGTTATGGCATTAATCAAACTTGTCCCTGCACAATTAGTATGCCTCATCGTCTCATGGAATGCATGATTGCGGGTTGTGCATAGTAGTATTGGGCGTAAAGGCTTTAGGAAGTAATAATGAGGATTTAAACAAATTAACATGATCTTTTCTAGCCTAAAAAAGGCATGTGGTCTGAAGAGATGCTACGGTTGTTCAGACATTGGAACCTCATTACTAAACATAAAAAAAGGTACAGGTTACCGGTGAGGCTAAAAGAAGTACTCAAAAAAAAGAAAGCCTATGCTAAGCAATGCACACTATTCTTAATAACACTTAAATGTAAAACACAGGAGGATAGGAAGCCTGAGAACCGTTTCAAAAAATTCCTCAAAGAAATGTGGTGTCGTGATAGTGGAATACTCAGAAATCGCAAAGCCGCAGAGGTTTAAAGAATTTTTTCAAGAAAAATCTATTGGCAAGTGTAATACTAGACTCGCAACCTTTGCCAACATCCGCCTATGCTCAAGCTAGAACTTAGGAAGAAGGTATGGACATCTATCAAAGCTTGATGATAGTGAAGTTAATTTCATTCGGGTTTGTGGGGCTCTAAAAGCCATGCATGCAATAATGTGGGAGCAGCCAAGGTGAAAAAACTACTTTACTAAATGCTAACAGAGATGTGGCCTCATGGAATGTCGCGACAATAGGGTATTCAGAAAATCGAATGCAGCATGCATAGATAGGTTTTCTCTCAATTAAGGAAAATAATGATATCAATAGAACACATAACGTATAGAACCTCACCAAGCTTGTGTGCTTCTAATTAGATGAAGAAGAACAAAAATAATTTTGATTCTCAAAATTACCTATAATGTTGTCAGTTCCAATTTTATCATATGTTGAAGTTGCAAATGCCCAAGCATCCATGCATGCGAACATCAAAGCGAAGATGAGACTCCCAAAACTGATATCCAAATGCATTTTCCCCCTTAAATAACATTTTCTCATCTAAAGCAGAATCCCTTGTTCCTACAGAGCATCTCCGAAAAGCATACGCTTAAAATAAAATAGTCAAATGTAATAAATTTTCCAATAACTCCCACTAACCCACTTTTTTTCACAATTTCTAAAATTTGTCTCCACTAATTCAAGATTCTCTCAAAGAATAATTAATTTATTTTGTAAAACTGCCACCTCTTCAATGGCCTAAAATAGGAATCATTTAATAATGATAAAGCGTAAAAGAATCCTTTCAAAATGCATTATTACCAATTTGCAATTGTACTCATAAATTTATTTGCAATTTCCCATGCAAAACATATTTATGCAAGATTAACTAAGTTGTGTGTGCATATATTTCCTTCACATCAATTCGCCTTCAGTCAGCGAAACTCCCTCTACCTCGATGATACTCTCTCTCAGTCAAGAGAGTGAGAGAGTGTCCTTGTCGCATAGACAGTTCAAAATTAGTCGTTAGTCATTTAAATAATATATTTAAATTCATAATTAATTATTAAAAATAGGGATTTTGACATCCTTTCCCCCTTAAAATAATCATCATCCCGATCAAATTAACTAAACACATAATCTCTTTCTAATTGATTTTTACCTCAACGTTACAATCTTCCCTCCTGACAAGGATGTTGATTAATTCAAAGTACCTATTTGTTCATAACAAAAAAATATTTGTGTCTAACATTCTTGCACTCACAGGCATCTTTAGCACATTAGTAACATAATCATGGTTTTGCTACATTGTTGTAGATTTATCAAATAAAAGGGAAAATCATTATTCTCAAATTTTCTTGTTCACTCTATTTTCCATATTTCTAGACAAGTAAGATATATATGCCATATTCTACTCCAACTTGAGGAAGTATATAGATTGAAACGAATTAATGGTATTCCAAGTCTATAAGCAATTATTCTTTTCAAAGGAATTATTAAACTAATTTATATCTTTTCTAGAATCTTCTATTCTCCTACCTTTGTTATCAATGCAATAGTTTTGAACAAGTCTGATGATTTTCTATGAAACTTTGCATACAGGTGGATTTAACATATAACCCTATTCAAGAGGTAGAACACATGCGAGAACACTCAAAATCATACTCATAAGATAGAAAAAACTCCAAGTTCATCTCATCAATCATGGTCTTTCATATGAGAGACTTGAACATTTTCCAAGAAGGTATTTCCAACACTAAACAAAGGGAAAGATTTTCAACATTAAACTCAATATCAACACCAAATATCAAGAGTATTTCAATTAATGAGTAAGATCATCAAAGAATCATGACACTAAGTCAAAAGGAACATTTCAATAATATATTGTTAAATCAACATAAACAACAAGACTTTTAAGTTAAAGAGAGTCAAATCTTAAAAGTAAATGTAGTCACATCATTTCAATTGATTGAAAACGGGTGAAACAATATAAGGATTATCCTCAATAATAAGATTTCAGCATAAAAGTTCACCATCAATCAAAATAGTTAAAAGGGTTACAACACTAGTCTTCAAGATTCAACATCAACAGAAGAAGTCAAAATTAAGTTGAAAATTTTATCAATAAGGAAAATAGACCAACTCAGTCAACATAAATAGTTTATCATAACTAAAATTGAATTTTTTATTTCAATGTTAAATCATGAATGTTCAATAAAAGATCAGTTGATTACCAAAGGTTATCAAGTCTCATCACCAAACCAAATAAGATGGTCAACAAGAGAGAATAACCTTGCAACTAAAATCATCAAGAAAGGTTTGTTAAAGGAGTTCATCAATATCAAAGAAAGGATGATAAAAAGATCATCAATAACATAATGAGATCATTGTGGTGTATATCATCTTGATTAGCTCACTAAATCACAGATAATTCAAATCATCATTCTATAAAATGATAAATATTTAAATTGCCAACGAACCCTCTTAAAGTAAAACTCAGATTCATTTGCATAAAAGCACACTACATAGCATTAAATGCTTAATAAGTTTCAAATAAGTATTACATTTTATCAAATATATTTCAAAAGTAAAATTTAAACTAGAAAGTTTCCACTCATATCTATCTCATGAGCATTCATTATTGCTAATGCATCACTTACATTCTGAATTATGAAGTAAACAAGTTATTACAAGCATATTACAATCTTTACATACTCTTATGTATTACTCACACAAGATGTGATTATATCTTTTCCACAATTCTACAAATAGAGAACATCACTTGTTTGAAGTATGGAAACAGGATTCAAAGAGCTCATGAATACTCATTCACACAATGCACAAAGAATGAATAATTACCAATCATGAATACATGAACCCTAAGTGCATAACTCACACAATGTAAGAATACAAAAAGTACTCATACTGCATCACATGTATCAGTCACAAAAAGTATACCACTCACACTTGTAGTGCATCACTCACACAAATCATGAAATATGCATAACTTGCATTAGTTTAACTATAGTGAACTTTACTCGTTCATGTATAAATACAATAAATATGATAAGTGCATCTCACGCACAAGTGTATCACTCACACAAAACATGAAATATGCATCGAAGGCAACAATTTGCTAAAAATGTGTATACAATTACTTATACGGGTGCATTACTTGCTCAAAACATGAAAAGTAAACATTTACAAAGTATGAAAACAATGTTACATATGTGCATTGCTTGCACAAGACAAGAAAATGTATCATTCACATTTAGTACATATTTATGAGTACTATCTCTGATAAAAATCAAGTATACAAGACTCTTAATATCCTTTTAAACACAACAACAATCATTCTTCCTTGACTATAAGACAGATTGAGATGACTTATCCAGTCAACTCCTAATCCTAGGTCATAAAAAAAACCCTAAAGGTATCATAACATTACATTTTCCAAAGATTGCATAAATTCTATCATAACCTTGTTCACATCCTAATCAAGAAAAGGCGTTGCTTGAAAATCAGCTCGTCCATAGTCTAATACAATTTGCCCTTAAAACATCCATTTTGGGTTTTGTTCTTTTTCTAAAGTCTAACCCATCATCAACATTATTCTAAAAATTGATTCGATATCATTTTACCCCTTTGCATATTTTCATTCCATGAAACTCCTCCCTTTTTGTAATTAGCTCATCCATCCTTTACATAATCAGAGAGATCTCTCTTCCTAAAATATTTATTAATTGATTCATTCTAATTCCCACACCATCACTCATGGGTTGTCACTATATCTTAGCCATCTCAGCTTGGGTATATTCATCCAATCTATCTCATCATTCACTTCTTAAAATTCTCACCATTCCTTGTTTTAACCATGACTTCATTCTTGTTGGAGAGTCCTACGAAAACACAACTAAAGTGAAGAGGACTCATGACTCTAGAGCACTATGATTAAATCAGTCAAAAAATGTTTTCACTTCTTCTTGGTTCTAAACCAAACCACCTAAGAAACAACAAAATTCCAACTCATCTAAAGAATCTTTGACCCAAAACTAGGGTCTTCAAAATACTTAATGCACCTATAATATCAAGTCATCAAACAAGTTCACATTACTACAATGCAACCTTAAGTGCAAAAGACTCAAAGCCCTAGTGATGAACCTGGAATGCTCTAATACCACATGTATTCAAACCAATCCAATTAACTAGAATAAATTAATATTATTTTTATAAAAGGGAAGAATTAAAATTTTCCCATAAATATTACAACTCATGAAAAATACTTCCATCAATATAATCAAATAAGATTCAATACATTAGATAATCAAATAGCTCAATAAATAAGACTATACCTTTACAATATCTAGCCATATAGGCTCATACAAAAGAACATCACAACATACAATGTCTTCGATACCATACCATATCTTTGACACTAAATCTAGTAGAGAAAGAGCATCATCAAAACAATTTACCACCCAGCCACAAGACTCATGCCTACTTGGTCTTACTCCAAAATGCAGAAGCCCGACTCATCACGAGGGGTCTAGCAAACTAAAGCAAACATGCATGAAGGAATCTAGTGCAACACGATATATCTATCATCTCTAAAGCATGTGTCAAATGTAATATTGAACTAATATCATGATATGGTGGAGAGAGAAGTAAAACATCAAATAGTAAATATTACTAATTTGACTAACATGATAAATGGCCAAAGCATCTTTTTCGGCCATGTTCGGTAGGTAGATTACAAATAGAGACCTACCCTTTTTTGTAGCTCCATATTTGGCACCCATCTATGCTCTTTCTCTAACTCATCATAAAGAAAAGCAGGAATTCATTCACAACATACAACATCCAATGTAGCATAAAGATCGCATGGTAAGTTACTTATGCAATAAATCATACATTCTCAAAAAATCATTCAAACATCTAAAGAGAAAACAACAATAGGCAGTTGAAAATATAGCCATACAAAAGGATCAACATTTGAAATGCGTTCATGAAAATATGATATTCTATAAGTCAAGTCATAGATTCATAATTTCAAAAAATTGTTCAAGTGGGTATGCAACCCTTTGTAGGGTTTAGTTCTCTAGACAGTTTGTCGTCGGTTGCCACCCACTTAGGTGGAGCATGGACAGAAAAAATTTAAAGGATTCAAACAATAGATTAAACATACAGTTAAAGAGGAAGTAATTAATTTAAAGTGTGTCTAATAAGATTCACAAGATCCCACAACATAATCAAGAGAAGTTCTAACTCCCCCTATCAATCTGGTAGACATTTAACTTAATTCAAAAACTATGTTCTATCTGAAGATACAAGCAAAATGCCCATGTTGTTATCATTTTATCATGGTAAAGAAAAATTATCTCGCAATAAACAGTAATTCTCTAACTAAATTATTAATGAGTTATCGACAAAACATATAACTATCTTTGTCATTCAATGAGTGAAGGGTAGAAAAAACATCCTTTATTGTTCTAATTTATTTTAATAAAGTATATCCCAATTCAAAACATATGAGGGTTCATAACCTTTCTAAAGAGCTGCTTCTAGCCTCACCCTTGGATGCTATTTTACTTAGTACCAAAAATAAAGTATAATATGACTAAGTTGGTCGTTATGTGCACATGTAAAGTACGTTTGAGTTGGATGCTAAGTGAACTTGTGTTTAAACTTGTTGTTGACATTGTATTAATATCATTAAGCATTACACTTATTGTCATGTTGTTATAGATGTATGCAATTGTAAGTATCAATTGATGATTATGTTGAAATTAGGGTAGACAACTGAGATGGGGGTTGAATCAGTTCTCTTAAAACTTTAGCACTTGCTATAGTTAATTCTTCTTTACCACCTATTAACAGATTAATAATATAACCATGAAAGCATAAATCAACAACACATGAGCAAAAACACAATCAACACACATAAGACCAAAATTTTTACATGGAAACCCGGTTAAGGGAAAAACCACTATGGGTGTTAACCCATAAAAAATTATACTCTGTTAAAAGTATTACAAATGGGGAAGGCACATGCCTTTAGGGCACACTGCCCAGAGCTCACTACTTCAAGAGGCTCACTACCTACAGAAATGATTACAAGAAGATTACAGAATGTTTGAACTGATGAATAGCATCTACCAATGAAAAAATTTAGTTCTGGTTAAGCACAGAATACTGATCTTACACACTCCACCCTTACTCTGCCCTGTTTCACTCTTCAGCCATAATTTGAGCTTAGATCTTCACCTTCGCACTTCTTTCTACCTTTTCCACATTTGCTCCATCATCACATTGCAATCACACTACAAGACACTCAAATCCATTGGCTATATGTATATCCGCATCAACAAATTCAATTAGTTGTAGTAAGCTTCAAGAAAACTTAGGACATTTATTAAGAACTCTGCTCTGTTGGCTAAATCCATGCACAAACAACAATGCGGACCAAAAACTTTTGTTCTCAAATCATCAATCATGTCAGCCAATACCACTGATTATTACAAATTGCTTAACCAACAACTTTTCTTCATCTAGACCAAGATCAAATACTAGGTCAGCCTGTTCTTCTTCTGACTATACTGACTAACTAGAACTCAATACTCAGATGCTTATAACTTTTGAATCCTTCATCACCGAAGGCTAAATTTTTGGATTTAGATAGTCCTGACAATCCTTATCACTCCCTCAGATCTGCAACACACTGTGATTTACCACCGGAGAGATCTAGACCAAGATATTGGACCCTGTCACATGCTCTGTTTCTGACTACCCAGACTTAGACAAATCTTCACTCTGACTTCTGGTATGAACAAATTATGTAATGCGGATGTGTAAGATAGACTTAGTTGCCATCAATGACAACACCTATCATGCATAGAAGTGTCTCTTGCCAAAATTCTCCCCCTTTGGAATTGATGGAAAAACTTAGTGAAAAATGACTAATGTTAGAACAACTCCCCCCTACTATGTACACTTATGTTTTTCATTGTTCTCCAGTACTCCCCCTTTGCTGGATTCCTCATTTTTCACTACTCTTCATGATACCACTCTCACTTTGACATCAATGGCAAAGGATGGGATCCACAAACCAGAATTTACATAAAAATTCTATATACCAAGCCACATATGTACAAACAATCCTTAAGTCCTATTTACATAAACTTAAGTATATCAGCAAAAATGTTTTTCAATAGTGCTAGCTCACTATCCCAGCTCTTCTTCATACTATTCAAAATTGAGATGTGGCCACTGAATAGAAATGCTTGTGACTGTGCCTTCCGCATATCAATGGGGTCACTTGTCTGAGCGGCAACTTGGGCTTCGGTGAAAGCATTAAACATTGCTTCCATTTTGGGGGAAATTAGTCCCCGTAGCTCACTCATCCTTGCCTCAATGCTCTCCTTTTCTTTTGTCAATTTCTTTATTTCTTCAATCAAGATGATTGTCTGACACTCCTTGCTTGCCACTGATGTTGTCAAAGGATCAAAATATTTGGATATACTTGATGTTTTTGCTTAGACTCCTTTATTTTATCTTCAATATCCTCCATAACTTTAGGACAAGATAAGAAAAATTTATATACATTTCCTCTTTCTGTAAGAGAATTTTGAATACTCTTTACACTGGTATCCACTACAATTCTATCTACTCCAATCATCCATTTTAGAGCATCAAATCTTTTACCATTGAATTTATTTTGAACCTTGACCTCTATAGACTTTTCAAGAGATTCAAAATGAGTACTTACAAAGTTTATCAAGTTCTTTAACTGACCGTAGGGGATGCTGATGAGTCTTTCTAGTATGTTGGCATGATTTTCTCTAAAATTCCTGATGCCAAACCAAGTAGCTCGCTATCTTCTATGTGAGACTTCAAAATATCTTCTCTAGCCTTAGCTTGTGTGAGAGAGGCCCACTTTATCTTCTGAATTGGTGAAAGACTGTCCAAATTGATTGGACCTTTCAACTCTTCTACAACTAGTTTATCATTTTTCAAAATTTCTTTCTCTACTTCTGTAGTGTCTCTTGCCCAAGATGATGTTTCTAATTTGTTCTCTTCAAGGCCTCCATCTCCTTCCTTTTGAGAGTCAACCATAATATCCTATCCATCATTTTCTTTCCTTTTCTCTGCTTTTGCCTTTTTTGCATCTTCTTCAAAAGCATTCTTGCTTTTATCTATCTCAGAGATACCTTCTACATCCTCTTCCAAAGGATTTGGTGTATCCTCAGTGGCAGTATTATCAGGTTCGTCGACATTAGGAGTGGGAGAATGAATTCCATCATCTATTTCTTTTGCTTGATCTTCTTCCATTATTTCTTCATCTTCTTTATTCAGTTCTTCTTCTTCTGGAATGGAGTCATCATCTATTCTAGATTGTTGTTTATCTTTTTGCTGCTCTTCATTATCCAGAATTGATGTGTCATTAGCAGGTTCTTTTGAAACCACAAAGAACTTGTTCTTGTCCAGTGCTTTCCTTAGAATTTGTTCAATTTCTTGGACAACTTCATCTATGTCTCCAATCATCAACTTGTTCATCCTTATCTTACTCTTGAATTCATTTTTGACCTCTTTAAAAAATTTATCTACTTTTTTATTGGATATCACTGAACATAGACTTGATAGAACATGTTCCCTTAGCTCCATATCTGTTGTCTTGGTAGCTTCTTTTCTCATTTCTAGAATGTCTCTTAAGCTCTTAGAAACTTCTGACAAAATTTCCACTAGTGCACAGTTGAGTATTTGATAGTAGCATCTTCCAAAAGTCTCTTGTCAACATCATTGTAAAGATCATAGAACTTAGTTATTGGTTTTAAATTTCCATCAACAGTGATTGTTTTGACACTATCTTCCACAGAAGGAATTTGCTTCTCAACATCAGCCTCTAACTTCAGCCTCTTATTTGTCTTCTTGCTCTGCTTCTCCTTAGACACTTTGACTGCTTTAGTACCTGTGGCCTTTAGCTCTTTAAGCTCATCATCTGAATCTGTCTTTTCTTCATCCTCCTTCTCCATACTACCATATGACCTCTTGGCCATTACGTTTGTTTTTTTTCTTTCCTTCCTAGATGATTTGTCTTCTGGTTTCTCTGTTCTAATAGATTTTGTGTGAACAAGGGCAGCAATAGAGCCTCTTTTTTTTCTAGGTTGGCTGGTGGAGACTTCCGTAGCAATACATTGTCCTTTTTCATCTTTCTTGGTTCTCTTCCTAACTTCTTTCACTACCTCTTTGGTTACCCCTATGCTCTCTGCATACATTTCCACTTGCTTTTGAACTTTCCTCTTGATTTCTTGTTTTCTGAGCTTAACATGCAGTTTCACACTTAGCTCTTCATATGTCCCAAATCTTTCAACTGTTGTGTCCTTTGGATTCCTCAAAAGGTGTTGAGCATACATATCCAATACTTTCTTATCAACCTCATACCCCATGGGCATGATCCGTACTGTTCTTGGTTCAACAACTTCCATTAAACACTGATTTGTATCTACTATAAAACGAACTATATCCTTATATTTTTCAATGACAGACGTGGGAATTCTCTTCCTTGAATACATAATGTTCTAAAAATTCTTGAAAAATCCCCAAAGAGCAGTCCTTTGGCCATTGGAGTCTCCAATATTGTTCAAGTTCTCTCTTATCTGTATAGCAAGAGGTTTATCATTGGTCCAACACATGCTTTTCTTGACGGGTAACTCATTCATGAAATAGAAGAATAAACACAAGACTAATATACCATATTTGAAAGTGTTCTTATCCTTCTTAACTTTATTCAAATTTTCCATCAGCTGGTTCTATATCAACTCACACAAGTCATAGTCAGCATTCTCTCTCAACATCTGATAAGCTGCATAGATCATTGTACCGGATATAGAATTTTCCCTGCTAGAATGATAAATCTTGTATCCAATCACCATTGAAGCAAATTTGACATCTAGATCAGTGATGTCATTTATTGTCATTGCCCTTTTGTCAAACCTTGAATCGGTAGCATCAGTTACTATTTCATTCTTTATTGATTTCAACATTGGTAGTCCACAGGATGAGTTCAACCTTGTCACAGCCTTAATGGCATCCTTGGTGATCTTGAAGGGTTTCATTAACCACATAAACTCATCATACATTCGAATCAACACATACCAAACCCATCATCTTCACCGAAGGATCGAAACCCTATAATCTGAATGAAATGTTTATCATGCAATGCCTTATACTCAGGTTTAAGACCATGAATTTTATCCCTTAGATGATTCTTGAACAAATCTACAAACCTTGAGTCCCAAATTCATCTATGCTAGCATGAATATAGGCCCTAATATCTTCAACATGCAATATACCATATGGAGCATTTGAAAAGGCACCTAGCAGGTTGACTTCTACTGATTTGTGTGGATGCTTTTTAAACTTTGGCCTAGGTCACTTAGTGATATCCACAACCAATGGAGTAGCCATTGCTTAAAGATCACAAGTTAAAAGATTTACAGAAAAATACCTTTTTCTTCATGGAATTAGAGTTAGCAGTCAAATTCGTTCTTCGTACTTCAAATCTCTAGAATTTCAATTCAGATGCTCTTCTCCTTGTTCTCTTCAAATGCAAAGTGATTCAAATGCTTGAATGAATGACTTTTTATGCTCTACAAAACCTAATTCGTCATTGTAATAAATGATCTCCCCTAATACATCCGGTTACACTATTTCTACACGTAGTCAATCTTCAATTGCTCTGCAATCAATCGCAATAGGTCAATTTCTTCTTGAATTTGCTTCAACAGATCTACAATAGGATTCTCTATCTTTATTCAATGTGCCAGATTTAGGTACCCACTTACTGGCAGGGAGAATTATATTTTTAATGCATTTGCCCCTAAGCCAGAGCTCCTATTTCAATTCTCGGAGGAATTGTCAGCCCCAGATTCCAGTGCGGACCCATTGATAGCATTTATTTCACTTTTCTTCACCCATGTTTTGTTCATTTCATTTTGAATCTCATTCACATCAACTTTCCCCTTTCCTTTGTCCATCTTCTTCTTTATTTTTCCTTTGTCTGCCTGTGAGTTGTCCTTTTTGCTTCTGCAAAATTTAGTAATGTGTCCAGATTTGTTGCAGTTGAAACAAACAATCTTGTTTTTCTAACAATTACATGTTGGAGCAGGTTTAGATCTGCATTGTATTTCAATATGCCCAAACTTATTGCAAGTAAAACATCTTCCATTGAACACTTCTTTGTTCTTAGGAGGATTACTTGATCCATTTCTGCATTCATCAGCTTTATGTCCTATCCTCTTGTAATTAAAGCATTGACTAGAGAAATATGATGCATTTTGATTTACTTGACTTTTACATTGATTAGCTCTATGACCATACTTATTGCATTTGAAACAATTGCCATTGAAAGATGGATACCTTTGAGCATTAGGTTGTCTTACCAGAGGTCTTCTAGGTCTGTTTCTCAGATTCCTTGATTCAGAATTTCTTTGACTAGATCTAGAGCTTTGACCTTTCTCATATCCCATATCATGCTTATCATCTGCCTTCTTCTGACTTTCAAGCAGCACCTCAAGTTTAGCTGAGCTTATCTTGAATTTCTCTTTATATTCATTTGTAGCTTCTAGGTCATGTTTGAGAATAACAATTTGCCTCTCAAGTTCTTCATTTTCCTTAGTTTCTTGTAGGTCTGATTCTAAGTGGCCAATTATTATGACCAATCTGTAGCATTCTTTTGTTCTTTCTTTCAAACTCTCATTCAGGTTTTCTTCATTTTTCTTCCTTTCCTCAATTTCCTTGGTTAGCTTCATTACTCTAAATTCCATTTCATGTTTTAGGAAAACAATCTCTTTTGCCAACTTCTTCACATTCCTTTGTCTTCTCCTTTAGAGATTCATCCATGCCATTGTCTTCATTCTAATTTGCTAATCGGTGAAGTAGCTCCCTCCTCTTTTCATTGGATTTGCCCAGATGACCTTTTAAGGTGTTGATGAAATCATCAACATCTTTAAGGTTCTCCTTCCGTTCTTCGATTTTAGATCTAGACTGACTAAGATCTTCAAAAGCAAGTTCAAGTTGTTCATTGAGGCCATCAGAATACTTTTGTGAACCCATTGAAATACCTTCCCAGATCTTCCTCAAGCTATTAAAATTCTTCCAAGGAACCTTGCTCTGATACCAATTGTTGAAATTAGGACAAACAACTGAGACGGGGGGGTGAATCAGTTGTCTCAAAACTTTAGCACTTGCTGCAGTTAATTCATCTTTACAACCTATTAACAGATTAATAATATAACCATGAAAGCATAAATCAACAACACATGAGCAGAAACATAATCAACACACATAACACCAGGATTTTTACATGGAAACCTGGTTAAGGGAAAAGCCACGGTGGGGGTTAACCCACAAGAAATTATACTCTGTTAAAAGTATTACAAATAGGGAAGGCACATGCCTTCAGGGCACACTGCCTAGAGCTCACTGCTCCAAGAGGCTCACTACCTACAGAAATGATTACAAGAATATTACATAATGTTTGAACTGATGAATAGCATCTACCAATGCAAAAATTTAGTTCTGATTAAGCACAAAATACTGATCTTACACACTTCATCCTCACTCTACCCTGTTTCACTCTTCACCCATAATTTGAGCTTAGATCTTCACCTTCGCACTTCTTTCTGCCTTTTTCGCACTTGCTCCATCATCACATCGCAATCGCACTACAAAACACTCGAATCCATCAGTTATATATATCCGAATCAAGAAATTCAATCAGTTGTAGTCAGCTTCAAGAAAACATAGAAAATTTATTAAGAACTCTACTCTGTCAGCTAAATCCATGCACAAAAAATAACGCGGACCAAAAACTTATGTTCTCAAATCATCAATCATGTTGGCCAATACCACTGATTATCACAAATTGCTTAACCAACAACTTTTCTTCATCCAGACCAAGATCAAATACTAGGTCGGCCTGTTCTTCTTCTGACTGTACTAACTAACTAGAACCTGATACTCATATGCTTATAACTTTTGAATCCTTCATCACCGGAGGCTAAATTTCTAGATTTATATAGTCCTAACAATCCTTATCAATCCGTAAGATCCATAGCACATTGTGATTTACCACTGGAGAGATACGGACCAAGATACTAGACCCTGTCACATGCTCTATTTCTGACTACCCGAACTTAGACAAATCTTCACTCTGACTTCTAATATGAACAAATTATGTAATGTGGATGTGTAAGATAGACTTAGTTACCATCAATTACAACACCTGTCATACGTGGCAGTGTCTCTTGCCAACAGATTATGATCTAATAGAGTGGTGATCGCATCCTAATTACAACAGAATAAATAATATATCATTTTAACATTCACAAAATGCCTAAACCAATCTATATCATAGTAACACAAATAAGAAATATTTATTTTCTTTTCGCTAGATGATTCAATTAACCACTTTAAGCTAAAATAGGAAACTAGGCAAGGATAATGATATGTATACATGAAAAACAAATTCATTTAACTTCCCAAAACTTTAATCCTCTATTTTAATAAAGAAATGGTTAATTACGCATAATTTTAGTTGTAGTATTCTACCAACAAGAACATACAAAAGATCATATTAAAATCTCTAATCCTATTTCCACGTAAATTAACCTTTTTTTTCCTTGATTGAAACAGATATGTTTATATTTTCAAATGAAATAAAAATAGCATTCACAGGAAATACAATTAGAAACTCATATAAATGTTTTAAGACTATCCGTTGAGTTTAAACAGGCTGATTTTTCATGTCTAAAAAGGAATTTAAGAGGTGCATCAACAAGTTGAAACTAACTAGTTCTAAATTGTCGATTACTTTTCAAGGAAAAAAAATCATTTCTGTATTGGGAGAATTCACTAGGAGTGCCATAGCTCCATCTGAGGTGATGGAGAAGATTTATGAAAACAAAACTACACTAGAGATTTGTTTCTAATTTAAGCTATTCTAAGAAAAGACAGGAAATAATCAAGAATCATAAAGCACGGCCACACAATCTGTTTGACAGAATGCCTCAAAGAGATGTCTTCTTATAGAACACAATGATTGCAAGATATGCAAAAAAATGGATTTCGCAATGTTGCTCTCAGATCTTTGAATTAAATCAACATTGTAAGATTTCTTGTGTTCTAGGCACGTGCAGTTTTGTAGGTTTACTAGGAGAGAGTTGTGCAAACTTCAATCACAATCACAAGAGTAACCCTTGTTGTATTATAGCTATTGTTGATTGTTATGAGTGCATGGTTGACCTTCTTAACGTGCCGGCTATCTAGACGACACCCTAAACTTTATCATTAAGATGACAATAAAACCTGTGGTTGTGTGGATGTATTTTCTTAGTGATTACAAATTTACAAATCACATTTGAATATAGGCTTTGGGGAAATTTTAGCGATGCTGATAGTTATTAGTCCCTGCCTAAAGCGGGGACTAATGTTTTCATATCACTAAATGCAATTAGCCTCCGCTTTGGAGACCATGCCAGGGCTCGCAAAAAGCATTTTCCTAATGTTTGGTGCATTTCTATTTTTAAACTCAAATTTTTTGTTTTTTTTATTCGTCAAAAAAATGTATGATTTTCTAATGTTTTTAATTCTATGGATGTGTCTTTAGAGGGTTTTTCTCGCTGGCAGGTATGGAGAGATGTGGCTTCTGTGCATGTTTTTCATTCTTCATGTCAGAGGCGTGTGCTGCATAGCGGTTCAGTGCCTTGTCTATGTTCTTCATCTCCTCCTCATTCCAGCTGCTAGGCATTTTGCAGGTTATAATGCAGGTGGTTGTGAGCAATTTGGATGTGGTATTTCTTGTTTGTTTCATAAGCTGTGATATTTGAATATGTTGTCATATAAGATCATGTGATCAAAGCATTTTCCCACTGCTTTCTTTCAGAATACTCTCACCCATGGTATGATTCCAATAAATAGGATAGTCTTCTCAAATCCTCAAATTTACAGTTCTTCTTGGTTTGGATGATAAGGTTATATGCAGATTAAGGATCCAGAGGGATCTAAATTGCTCTGATAAACAAGTCATCTAATATTTTATTGTGTCTGGGAATCACTTTTATGGTTTGGAAACCATGAATTCAAGGGCAGATTCCAACTTGAGGGAACTCTTTCTCAACCTCCTTGTTGCGGTTCTCAATGGCCTACAAAACCCCAACAACAGAAAGGAGGGTGAGGAAGCAGACGACCCAGGTTCCAGTAGCAATATAAAGCTGGCAGTGGATGTGTCCCTCGCTCTCACTGCAAAACACACAGCCTATAGTCGCGCACTAATATTCCATATGTAAGTTGGAAACTTTGATAAAGCTTGTTATTCCTGCCTTTCAAACAAATCTCTCCATATTATTGCCAATTAATTCCACTTGTGGGGTTTATGTACGCTGTTTCTTCTTTCCTTCTAAGATATTCCCAACGCTCAATCAACTCTTTTCACTGTTCAGACAACAATATTAGGTGGTGTTAGCCACCATTCTTGAAAGAAGAAGTACCATCCATTTTTCCTTTGTGAAATAAACTGCAGGAATTTGGGCGAATTCATTGCTTCTCACAAGTCTCAAAGATGGTGTTTGATATCATAAGAAACCGTTTGGTTTTTTATGCATCTCTTCTGTTTGTGTGTTGGGAAAATACTGTATCCTTAGCCCTGAGTTGGGTTCGGAAGTTTTGCAGTGCGTATGTTCATAATTTTTCCCTTCAGATCATTAGAAATGAATATGTTGGCTTTAACAATGTTTAAGAGTTTTCTTTTTTCATTTATTTTTTAATTTTTCAATATGAATAAGGTTTTACTAATGTTGGAAGACTTTGAATTTATGACAGATGTGCAGTTCCCAGCTTTTGTATCTTCAGTTGATGAGGTAGGCAGTACTTTTGAGAGTGAAAAGCTTTTTCTGAAGATCAGAAGAGAGGACCTTGCTAGAATATTCCATCCATTGGACATCAATAGAGATGGTATGGTAGATGCAGATGACATTCTTCAGGGTCTGGGTCTGCTAGATAAGCTTGGGCTGCAGTATTATTGTGATGATGGTGTGACAATTATGACAAATTTTCCATAGCATATGAGCTTTGGTGAATTTTGCAGGGTTTGTGTTAGTCTTCTTGAAGATGTTCAATCTGCAGAGATGCTCTCTGAGAAAGAGGAGTTGAAAGAAGTATTATGTGTTTTTAACAAAGATGGTGATGGTTTTATCACCCCATCTGAACTTCAACATGTGCTGCGAAGTGCGCATCACAGAGAAGTGAATGACTTGGAGAATTGTGAGGCAATGATAACTAAATTTGATAAAAATTCTGATGGTAGAATAGATTTTGAGGAATTTTAGAACATGATAACAATGTTAAACTGAGCTCAATAAATTTCTTCTAAGAGAAAATTTGAATATTTTTATAACTCCCAATATGTCTTAGGCTATTTGGATGTCCATGAAGTGATGTACATGAAAAATCTTAGAATGCAATTCCTTTTCAAGTATATTAAGTTCTCATTTGTTTTGAGAATTTAAGGGTTAACGAAAAGGAAGAGCTTAACTAATTGGAAGTTATAATTTTGATTTTAGTCAAAACAAAATTTATAAAATGTTTGAATATACATTTATACACATATATATGTAGATGAGTCAATAAAGTAGTTGTTGTTTGAATTAAAATAATAATATTGAATTCATATAGCATATCCTTGTTCACTTTCCTAGTGCCTACATTGTAAAAATTACTAACATTGCCAGTCTTTCATCAATATCCTTGTCAATCTTAACTTTTGTTGCCTGAATTACCATGAGCTATCTCTACTCTAACGTGCAGTTGCTTTCTTCAATGGTTGTAACATATAGCAGGGATTTATTTAGAAAAAACTATGACAAAGTGCAGTTTTAGCTTAAATGCATTGCAGCTACTCATCAATTACTGGTTTATCTGTCACAACAAAATAATTCTAGTTAGTTTTAAACTTATGATATTTTAAAATATAAAAATCCAGTTTTCCATTTGAATTTGAAATTAATTTGTTCTTGAATAGCAATATGTTAGATGCAGGTTATGAATTGGTAATGTTTATTTTGGTTCTTTCACATATTCTTGCTTTTATTCCCTATGGAAAATATAAGGAGTAGCAAGCCAAGTCATAGAAATTGGCAGAACATAGTACATAAAACAATAAACTACATAGATTTGTGGTGAATCACCACTCAAATTCTTTATAGACCGGGGTAGTTGTATTGATGTTCATTTGATTGGTCATCTGGTTAACCGTTTACTGCACGTTCCGAATATATTGAAAGTTGGCTCTAGTTGATATGGCTTTCATTATGAAAGGTTCACTCGATGTTAGACATATTGCATCTTATTCTATGCTGTTTGTACTCTTAAACCCTAGTTTTTTAAGGTTATTTACATTCGTTTTCTTGCATCTACTTAGCAATACCACCTTTAATTTAATGTTTTGAGACCTGTTAATTTATTCAATCATTTGTAGGTACACTCTATCTGTTTTGATAAGCAGGGGATTGGGTGTCTCTACTACTTTTCTAGATTGCATCGAAGAAACAATGGAGAAATATCTTTTGTAAGGCTATGGTAAATCACAGATTTCACTTGCACTTTGCAGCTTAGGACATCTCTGCTTTGATTTATTAAAAACCCATGTGGTGATGGTCTTTGGAATACAGATACAATTTGGGCTTTGTTTTGCTTATAGGGGGATTTCATGGCAAGCTTTTGGCTCCCAATTTTGTTGCATGTTAAAACATTTTTTACTCCTTTAGGATGGACATATGTGATGTTATCAAGAACCTCATGGCTGACAAACTCAAGAACCCCATGAGGGAAACTAAAGTGCAACAGTTGGTTCTCAACATATCAGTTGGAGAGAGTGGAGATCGGCTCACCAAAGCTGCAAAGGTATTTATCTATTCTTATGCTATTCTCCATATTTGTAATTTTGATTCATGTACTGTGGTTGTTTCTTAGCTAATTTTCTTTTGAAGGTTTGTCAAACTGAGTTTCATTTTTTGTTGACTGTGGGTAGGTTTTGGAGCAGTTAAGTGGTCAAACTCCACTCTTCTCCAAGGGTAAGATTTTCATTTATTGTATTTGTTTCTTCATAATCTATAAATCTTATTTGTATTTGTCATGGTTCTTCTCATTTACATGCAATAATATATACTGTGAGATCATTTGGAATCCGGCACAATGAAAAATATAGCTTGCTATGTTACCGTACGAGGAGAAAAAGCTATGCAACTTTTGGATAGTGGATTGAAATTGAATGAGTATGAATTGCTTCGAAGAAACTTCAATGATACAGGTTGTTAAATGGTTTTGGAATTTAGAAGCACATTGATTTGGGTATCAAGTGAGTTGAAGTCATCTCAAACTTTTTTTAGTGCAATTTGTTGTAAAAGAAAAAAAATTGTCTTGTGCTGCACTGTGGATGGAAATTAGTCTTTTTTCCCAATACAGCCTGAGTAGTTGAATTCCATATATGCTTTTGGTTTGCTCAGTCAATCCCAATTCTTAACAATGCTACTATAATTTAAAGTTATAAACAATTTTGATTTAACATTTAACATTTATGATTTGACAATTCACATTGAATTATGAATTATCAACAGTGTTCTCAATTCTGTATTTAATTTTGTACATTCCATGCAAGTAATGGTAAGGATTTTATTTTATTTTCATCCACAAAGTCGTGCCCTGGAGACTCAGAGTTCTATGCAACAGTGTGCAATCCTCTCTATGCCACTGGTCCTTTGGCTGCGGCTTATACTAGGGATATGAACCTTTTATATAAAGCATTTTTGGAGGAAATTTTCAAAAAAATAAAAAATTTCTCCCCACGGATGCCAGCGCCACCTTCAAATTTTCCTCAAATAGTGTGGCGTTGTTGTTGGGGATGGGGCTGCGTCCGTAGGCTAAAAGTCTGGTCTCTGGGTCTGCCCTTATTCGGGCCATTAACATGGATAATAAAATAATAAACCTTATAATTTTCCCCGCGGGTTGGGCTGTTTTGGCTACGACTTTAGATTTTCCCATTGATATTGGAGATGAACTTAAAATACCAGAGCTTTATTGAATTAAATTTATTCATATATATATATATATATATATTTGCTAAATTCGGTATTGTCGTATAACTGTTTCCCCATGATTCCTGTGATTACCAAATATAATGGTAGAACACTGACAAGTGTAGGAAATAGAGACAACAAAAAGTAACATTTTTTCTTGTTGGTCAAATAAAAACTGCACATTCGATCAGACGTAAATTTTGCTAATATGATAACATTTTTTTGCTGACTGTACCTTGACTGTATGTGTAGAAAAAGAAACATCTGAAGAAACAACTGGTATGGCTACCATTTCTTCCACATATGGATTGGAAGTGGGGCAAATAATTGCAATAGACTATGATTGATTCTATCAAAAGAAGTATTTCATTGAGAATACTGAAACCATAAATATGTAGCAACTCAACTAAACTAGCTTCAGGATTAAGAATACTGAAACCATAAATCTGTAGCAACTCAGCTAAACTAGCTTCAGGATTAGACATTTGGGAGAACACTATTATTCAAGCTTATTGTTGTTGAAATTGAGCCGGGGATTGTTATTGGAGATGTAATGGAAATTTGGGTGGTTTAGCTCTTTAACAAAATATATTCTCTACTTTAACAAAAACACATTTCCCAGGTCCAATGCACATTAAAATGCGTTTGCCTTTGGCTCCTTGCATGCAAAGCATGTTTTCCCTACCCTGCAGCTGGCAGCGACTCTAGCTGCATTACAACTCTTGTTTTAGAATGGATATTACAAATGCGACTTACGAGCTTCTCTCATATATCAACACAGAAGCATCAAGACAGATAAAAATGGTCAACTTACAAAGGGCAATGTAAAGGTTGATAGCCAACGCTTAGTAAAAAAGATTAAAAGTAGATATAATTCAAGAAGCAAAAACTAATAAAAGTTATGACATTAATTAAACATGTCCCTACACAATTAGTACACCTCATCGTCTCATGGAATGCATGATTGCGGGTTGTGCATAGTAGGATTGGGCGTAAAGGCTTTAGGAAGTAATAAGAAGGATTTAAACAAATTAACACGATCTTTTCTAGCCTAAACAAGGCACGTGATCTGAGGAGATGCTACGTTTGTTCAGACATTAGAACCTCATTAGTATACAATAAAAAGGCATAGGTTACCAGTGAGGCTAAAGTAGTACACAGAAAAAAGAAATCTTGTGCTAAGCAATGACCACTGTTCTTAATAACACTTAAATGTAAAACGTAGAAGCATAAGAAGCCTAAAAATTGTTTGGGAAAATGCCTCAAAGAAAAGTGGTGTCGTGATAGTGGAATACTCAAAAATCACTAAGTCACAGAGGTTTAATGATTTTTTTCAAGAAAAAGCCATTGGCAAGTGTAAGACCAGACCCGCAACCTTTACCAGCATCCACCTCTGCTCAAACTGGAACTTAAGAAAAGTGGTGTCGTGATAGTGGAATACTCAAAAATCGCTAAGTCACAGAGGTTTAAAGATTTTTTTCAAGAAAAAGCTATTGGCAAGTGTAAGACCAGACCCGCAACCTTTCCCAGCATCCACCTATGCTCAAACTGGAACTTAGGAAGAACTAGAACGTATGGATATCTATCAAAGCTTGACGATAGTGAAGTTAATTTCATTAAAGTTGCTGGGGCTCTAAAATCCATGCATGCAATAATTTGGGATCAGCCAAGGTGAAAAAACTGCTTTACTAAATGCTAACAGAGATGTGGTCTCATGGAATGCAGCGACAACAGGGTATTCACAAAATGGAATGCAGAATGCATAGATAGGTTTTCTCTCAATTAAAAAAAAAAATATCAATAGAACACATAACCTATGGAACCTCACCAAGCTTGTGCGCTTCTAATTAGATGAAGAAGAACAAAAAATAATTTTGATTCTTACAATTACCTGTAATGGCGTTAGTTCCAGTTTTATCAGATGATGACGTTTCAAATGCCCAGGCAGCCATGCATACGAATATTGAAGCAAAGATTAGACTCCCAAAACTTATATCCAAATGCATTTTCCCCCTTAAATAACATCTTTTCAGCTAGAGCAGAATCCCCTTTTCCTAGAGAGCATCTCCCAAAAACTAATTTGCAAGTGTACTCATAAATTTATTTGCGACTATTATTTACTTAAGTCTATCATTCAAAATTAATATTCTAAATGCAATAAATAATGCAAATATTTCCCATGCAAAACATATTTATGCAAGATTAACTAAGTGGTGTGTGCATAGATTTCCTTCACATCAATTCGCCTTTAGTTGGCTAAACTCCCTCTACCGCGATGATACTCTCTCTCCGTTGACAAAGTGAGAAAGTGTTCCTATCACATACAGAAGTCGAAATTAGTCAACAGTCATTTAAATAATATATTTTAAATTCATAATTAATTATTAAATGTAGGGATTGTGACATAACACATATTTTCCCACATAGGTAGACTTGTAGGGATGGTGGCCTTCGGAGGATCTTAGAAATTCTTGATAGGATTTAGGTTCATGACTCCATTGTTGAAAATACACTTGTATTTTTAAGGAGGTATGGCATTGGATTACCTTTGTTGCGTGAATCCATAACTTTGTTCTAACTTTTTTAGTTAGGAATTTTTGCTAGTAGTCCTTGGATTGTGGATGGTATTCTTGACATGATTGGTGTTTGGATTGATGAGATTGAGTATATTGCAAAGGTTTAGAGGATGAAGGATTTATACAAGAGGTTGACGGTACTAGTTCCTAGCATAAGGGGGGGAGTTTAGATATGGATTAGCTATGAGGGCCTTGGTCTAGAGTGGTATTTCCCTTGTCAAAGGTACCATAAGGATGACCACTAGATATTTGATTGGGATTTGAGAAATAGGTAGTACTAGTTGGTTCTTAGTTTAAAGGATCTTGGTTATTCATGGTTTGGCAATCAAAGTATATGGCAAGCTTGCTCCAAATAATGTCATCAAGAGTAGATCAGTAGTATATTTTTCTTGATCCACAAGACTATCATCATCATCATTTTCAAAGGGGTTTTTAGAGTGTTCGTAATGAGGGGGCTCCTCAAAATCAAATGGAATTGTAATTTCCATGATTTTTGTTTGGATTTTGGAAGATTAGATGATTTGATGCTTTTTGAGGTTAGGCTTGTATAGAAGTGGAAGAGACTAAGAAATGGTTAGAGAGAATGTAGTTGATTGACAATGGAAGATTTGAGAGAGATGGTTTGACATAGTGGAGAAGCTGATGGATAGTGGAAGATTTGAGAGAGATGGTTTGACATAGTTGGAGACATGGGGTCAGCATGCTTAAGGCAAGTCAGTCTGGAAGATCTCGCAGATGAAGAGAACTTGTCTAAGTATGAGGAATGGTGATTAATATGATATCTAAGTGTGATACAGAGGTGAGTACACTTGTTCTAACATGTTTCTTACATGCCTACATTGATATCCTACCAATTTGGTGTACCGCATTTAGAGACAAGTTACAAAAGTTTGCCGAAGGCATTTACAGTGTATACCCTAAGTTAGAGACACAGTGTTTGGTCTGCATTTCTCTGTAGTGAATGATTTAGTCTTGCAGTTTAGAAGATAAGTTAATTGAGAAATGAAGGTATTATATGCAAGATTTTAGGTAATTATTGTTGGCAGTGAGCCAACATCTCTTGCAGGATTCGTGACATGGCTTAACCGCCTTCCGTGGATTCATTAACTCTGGCAGTTGTATCAGGCATTAATAGGTCGACCTTCTGGTGCAACGACAACCGTGTTTCCAATAATTGGTATCAGAGCCTAAGGTTTCGGGTTTGAATCTCCCCCGTGAGTGACGCTGGGGGGATTGCTGGCAGTGAGCCAGCATCTCTTGCAGGATTCATGACATGGCTTAACCACCTCCCGTGGATTCATTAACTCTGGCAGTTGTATCAGGCATTAATAGGTCAACCTTTTCATGCAACGACAATCATGGGCCAACAATTACACCTTCCGTAGTGAAAGTTATGAGTGACAGAGTTCTAGCTAAGTGCTTTGGCAGAATAAAGAAAGTATGACTAGCTTACTAGAATGCTGTGCATTCCTTCAGAAATGAAGATTTACCTGTGTAGTTTTGAGGACATGATCAGGGATGTGCAATGCATGCTACCCTGCAATATCAAGTGGATTGGTGGTCCGCAAGTTCCATTTTCAGATGAGAGAAGTACTACAAATGGTTTCAGATGCCTAAGTAGAATATGTTTGAGTACATGCGCTAGATGGAGAAGGTATAAATCATCTATATGAGTTTTTAAGAACATTTTACATGTTTTAGAGTATCTTAGGTTTGAACCACATGCAAATCTTTCCTATTTCCTATACCACATAAGGTAATCAAGTCAGTTTGTAAAGAGTTATGCTTGACTGTCCTCTGGATTACTATACAACTTAGTTAAGTCTCTAATTTTCTCTAGAAGTGATAGATGAGATTGTATGGATCTGGTAATATGTTTATAATGGTGTACAAGATCATTCATAAGAGTTTCAGATGATTTGGTATATGCAATGCAATATCCTAAGTCTTGATGTGTTATAGTCAATCTAGAATGTTCTGTTTTCATCAGTTTAATATATTTCTTGTCTTGTAAATGCATAGAATGATCAAATACTTCAGGTGAAGGATGTAAGGATAGTGTACATTACTTGTGTTTTGGTTCACATGATGATCTTGGTGTCTCCCTGGTGGTGAAAAGATGGACAGTTAGCAGGGGTAATGTTGGTTGAGTTGACGGTCTAGTTTCTTTCATGCGCAGTTGTTCCTGATCAAGTGTTTTGGCATTGAAGGATGTGTTGTGATATTTTTTACCTTGCTATACCATGTGTAGTGAGTCGCAACTCATTTTCTCCTCATAATATTTTTTCTCTATGCCAACCTATACAATATCACACATTTCATCTAAATGATCATTTTGGTGCCGACATAATCAATGTTTTGAGTTGTTGTGGACGATATATATATATATAGAAGAACAAAGTCATTTGTGAAGGGGTGTGGTGTAATAGAATAGTCTATGGAGTATGAAGTGTGCGAAGTCAGTTTGATGGAGTAATTGTGCAAATAGAAGGAACTACAACATCAGCGTAAGTCAGATGCTTCTTTCACAATAGTTCAAATCTATGTTATCTTTGTAATTTTCATGTATCCTTTTATCAGATAGTGAGTCTCCTTAGCAGGTCTTTGTATCTTATCCTCAGGTTGTGTGCCTTAGTTCAACAAGTCCTTTAGGGAGTAGTAGCTTCCTTGGGTTGTAGCCCTAAAACAAAGTTGTAATCTTTCAGTAGTGATCTTTATATATTGTGAGCTAACACTCACTGTGGTTTTTCCCTTTTTTTGTTTTCCATGTAAAAATCTTGTTGTTCATGTGTTGATTAATGTGATGCATGCTTTACTTTTTGTTCTCTAAGTAATTCTGATTTAATCTACAAATGATAGTTTATGTTTTTGTGTATGTTGATTCACCCCCCTCTCAGTATTTCATTGTGTTCAATAATTGGTATCAGAGCCAAGTACCTTTGAGAAGCCTAATAGTTTATGTAGATCTTGCACTTGAACACATGGAGTTTGAAGCAATGTCTAATGATGTGTTTATTCCAGAACCAGACCTTGAAGCAATGGAACATGAAGGTTGGGACATTGATCCAAATGATTGTGAAGTAGACCTTGAAGGAGAACTCCGGTCAACTCTTCAAGATCTGGATGAAGCAAGAGAACTAAACATAAAATATGAGGTCATGCTTGGAAAAGCAAAAGAGATAATTGCCAAATAGAAGACAAAATCAAAAGAAGAAATTAGCAAAATTCAAGCTCAAATAGAAGGAGATAAAGGATGTGAAATCAAACTTAAGGAAGTAGAAGATGGGATCTCTAATTTGAAAGTCAAAGTTAAAGAAAGAAAAAGGATTGAAGACATCCTAAAAACCAAACTCAATGATAAAGCAGCTGAATATTCAAAACTTGAGGAAGAAGCTGTCAATTTGAGAAAAGAATTGGAAGAAGCAAAAGAGCAGATAGACAAAAGCCTAAAACTCAAAAGTAGTAGTGATATCCTTGATGAGATACTCAGTTGTCAAAAATCACTTAAGGACAAGAGTGGTCTTGGTTTTTAAATTGGAGAAAGCTCTAAGACAAACATGGCTAAAGGCAAGAAGGAGAAGGATAAACAAAAGCCACAAGATGAATCCAAGAAGACAAAAGAAAAGAAAAATGACTTCACATAAGTCTGGAACAAGAAGAAGAACTTCAGTGAGCCTAATCCTAAACAACCTACTCCTACCAAGTACTCTCAAACTTTCAATGGTAATTTCTATGCTTGTAATAAGATTGGTCATAAAGTTGTTGAATGTAGAAGTAAGATGAATCAGAATGTTGTGAAGTGCTATGCTTTTAATAAGATTGGTCATAAAGTTGTTGAATGTACAAGAAAGATGAATCAAAATTAATTCAGGCCTCAAAGGTACAATGCTATGAACTCTCAATCATTTCATGGTAAGTGCTATGCTTGCAATAAAGTTGATCATAAGGCTAATGAATGGAGAAGTAGAGTGATGTGGAATAATAAGAATAATATGATTACGCAACCCTTTTATTTTTACTTCTACACATGCACCAAGTTTGGCCATAAGGTTGTTGATTTTAGATCTAATGTGAGAAGAAGTGCTTATGCAGAACAATCTAATACCACTTACTACAATTGCAATAAAACAAGGCACATTGCAAAAATCTGCAAGGGAAAGAATGTAAGACTTGCTCCTCAAAAGAAGACTGACATTGGTCAACAAAAGAAGGAAATAAATAATATATGGAAGAATAAAGAAGAAGATGAAGTAAAGAATGAATTTGTACCACTACCTAGTGCAGATGAATCCTCTGGTAACTAAAAAGAATGTATTTGCTTAGGGAGAGTTGCAATTACAAATCTTTTTCAACCCCCTGAATGCATAAGATGTTGAAATCTTCAGCATACTAGCTAATATTGATATGGATGTGTTTGTTAGTGATATTAATGATGTTTGATAAAAATTATAGAGCAATTACACCTTCTGCGGAGGATTGTTGAGTGATCATGGATTCCTACATAGTTAAAAGTGAATTAGGTCAAGAACAAAAAGAACGAATTTAATGTGGAGTAGCAAGGGTAGATATGAAGCATATTTATTTGATATTTGATCAAAATTGATCTCATTTGAATGAAGGAAAGGGTGTGCAAGAGCAAAGAAGATAAGAATATTTTCAGTAGAGCTTGTGTGCAAACCCTAACAATAATATTAATAGGTATTTCTCAAAACTGCTTGTAAAACACTAGTTTTTCTAGAAGAGTGATCATGGCAACATAAGTGGTCATTGATATTGTGGAGAGACCGAGGCCAAAGTTCAAGAAACATTCTTACAAATCCCCTAAGATAGACAAAGATGGAGCATTCTCCTGCATTCCCATCAATGTGCTTCATACAGAAGATGTTTGCATATACATTCACTCGTAGCTAGATGAGTATGATCATATGAAGTTGGAACAATTAAGGAATGATCATCTTTTGTGAGATGACTTTCAGCTAAAGCTGGAATATGCAAATATTTGGGCAAAATAGCTAGACATATGGAAGGGTTTCCCCAACTTCAACTATGAAGAAGAATGGGTCAGAATTGCATTAAGTCAGATTCATGAGGATTTCTTTTGTTGTGATCAACGCTACATTATCCAAAGGAAGACATCAGAATTGTGACTAGATTGTGCTCCTCTCAACATGTGCCTACACTAAAAGTTGTGAAGAATGAAGAGACGATGAACCTTACTAGAGAAAAATTTGGCAAGAGAACCCTAACTATGAATGACATTGATGACCTAGGGGTCTGGTATGCCACAATGGGCATTGCATACAAAGTCTATTACACAAACATAGAGGGGTCTGCTAGCACCACCACCATCTACACTACTTATCAAATGGTGAAGGAAGGGAAGGACTACGAGCTTTGTGAGCTCCTGTGGCAGAAATTGATTAACAACTTGAAGAGAACCAAGGAGACAAGGTACAAATTCTGGTATGGCTCTTTAATCATTTATCTTATGTTATATTTCCTGAGGGAATTACCTGGCATGGAGAATATGGTCTAGAAAAGAGACATCCCTATTGCACATCAAATAAAAGACTTCATGTAGTGTTTTCCTAACCACAAACAGTGTGACACATTGTTTTGGGGATTCTTCAAAACATTCCAAAATGATATACAGATGAGGGATATGTTACCATAGCAGATTGTTGAAAAATATAAGAATGATATCACATTTATGGTGGATAAGGACAATTGTTATATGGAGGATGTTGAACCCAGAACACTTTCAATAACCACTTTTCCTTATGAGGTCTCTGAACTTGATTTGATTGGATATGCTGATATCATGCTTAGCAAACCTAGGGATCCCTCTACAAAAAGGTTTGGTACTTATGATGAGATAATCAACAAAAGAAACAAGAAAGAGATAGAAGAAAAGGGAGAGAAGATGAAATCAAAATTGGAAAAGATGCTTGATACCCCTAAGGGTCCTGCAAGAAAAGCTCAAACTACCACTACTACACAAACTCCTAGAAGGACAAGAAGATCTATCCTTTCCACTGCTACTTCTTCCAAACCTTCTAGACCAACTCAAGCATCTCCTAGCAGTGGAAGAACTACTCCTGAAGCACCAGTATAAACTAAGGCCTAAGAAATAGGATAAAAGAGAGAAGATTAATCCAGTGAATGTAGAAGATAATGAAGAGGATGAAGAAGAGGAAGAAGAAGAAGAATCTGCTAGGTTAGAGAGAAGAAAGAGAAGAACAAGAGAAGAAGAAGAATAAGAAACTTCAAAAGGAAAAGCAAGAGGAAAAGCAAAGAAAACTGAAAAAGCTCATCAAGAAACATTAGAATATAGGCCTCTACAGCTTGAGGCCACTGTCAATGCTATTGCACAATATGGTACTTTAAAATAAATTGTAGACCTTTATTATTAGATGCTTGAGAATGATAAAGACACAATTGAGGAGGCTATAATTAGGTATTTGATGACCTATAATGTGGCCCTAATTGAGATCATTAATCAACTTCATGTAAACCTTGCAAACATACTCACCAACAAGAGTAATGAAGCCATGTCAAAAGAGGTTGAGATGAGGAAACAAGAAGTTGAAAAGGTTGATCCATCCATCTTTGATGAAGAAAATATTAAAGTATCCCAAAAAAAAGCAAAATAATTTAGAACAAAATGAAGAATAAATATTATGATGGGAAAGGACAAGGAAGAAATAGAAAGATTGGAAAAGGAAACATTAAAGAAAACTATAAAAATTCTTAAAAAGAGATGAAGATTGTTGAGGTAATTATTGAGGATATATCTGATGATATAGATCAGTTAGCCTTTGAAGACAATGTGAAAAGTGGTGATATGACTAAGAAGGATGATAAGAAAAATAAAGAGATTGCTCCTCCAGAAAACATTGAAACACAAAATATAGAGGATCAAGGTAATGTTGGTGCACCTCCTCTAGAAAACACGGAAGCATAGAGCTTAGGAGATCAAGCTGAAGTGAATGTAACCCCTCTATAGAATATTGATTCTAGTGTAGAACATGACAATCATCCTCTAGAGAATACATGGAAAGATGAGAAAAGAAAATATGATAACCCTGAGGAGAAACAAGAAGAGAAATTTCAGGATGAATCAAAGAAGACTGAGGAAAAACAAGATGAAAAAGATCATGGTGAAACAAAGAAGAAGCAAGATGGAAAGTTGAGGATACTTCTATGGATATAGTTAAAAGTTCTTCAGGATCAGACTCATTCAAGGACCTATTGGGAATGCAAATGTAGTTTCAACATATGATCACACCTCAACTTCTATAGATTCCCACTCATTAAGGGAAAGTTGATTTGTCAACATTTCTCCCCTTCACACAATACAACTTGGTGAGATCCTACATGCTTCTACAAGAAAGGAGTTCTTACAATAAAACTTAAAGAAGACTAGTTTAACTAAAGATGCAATGAAGATGATTCAATAATGGTTACTAGAAGTAAGAATTGATCCCTCACTACCTCTGGAGCAAAAGTTGAAACTTTTAATGGATTCCTTCAAGGATTACTCTTCTCTTATTTAGAAAGAGGCAGAACAAGAATCCCTAAGGATGATTAATGACAAAAGACTAGCTTTGATATCTAACAAGTGTACCAATGCACATAATAAACTACAAAAAAATTTGAAGATGTTTAAGGATGCATTGATGAAGCCATTGCATTATACTTATTCTTCTTGAAATGGCCAAGTTCCACCAAGAACATCAAAAATTAGATTGACTCCATTGAGTCATAGATCACTCAAATGGTTGGGTTGTATAATTTGTGAAAGGACAAAGATGGAGCAACAATGGCTTAATTAGAAAATATAAATTCATAGCTATCACAACTTCAAGACCAAAGAGAATAGATAAAGAAATAGTTTGGTCAATTAAAGGAAGTAGTCAATTTGAGACTTGCTTCATTATCATGGTTGCTTGGTGAAGCTAAAAAGATGACAAAAAATGAAGGATCCAAGTAGCATTGATGAGGCTGAGGATTTATATATGCAGTTTGAATGCCAAAATCATATTCTCCCCTCATAAAAGGCAAATTGGGTATCCACTCTTACTCAACTCAAGGTAATCTACAAAAGCATTCTACCTTCTAAGTGAGTTGTAAGAGTATTTTATATAAGACAATTTTGGCTATATATAGACTTGTGAAGGATTGCGGTGTTATTGTATGGACATAGCATGAATTTTGGGGGTATTTCCATCTCAAGGGAGTACTGTTTGTAAAAATCATATAGTAAGGGGGAGTTCATATAGTTTTGGGATGTTATAAGCAGAAGATATTAGGCCATTTGTCCTTGATGCCAAAGGGGGAGAGAGAGATGTACATCTAAGGGGAGTGTTTGTACACATCATTTTGGTGTTTCCATCAATGACAAAGGGGGAGATTGTTGGCAATATGTGGTGTCATTAATGTCAACTCAATATGTGTCAACCTAAGGTCAGGCTTGTATAGAAGTGGAAGAGACTAAGAAATGGTTAGAGATCATGTAGTTGATGGATAGTGGAAAATTTGAGAGAGATGGTTTGACATAGTCGAGAAGCTGATGGACAATGGAAGATTTGATAGAGATGGTTTGACATAGTTGGAGATATGGGGTCAGCATGCTTAGGACAAGTCAGTCTGGAAGATCTAGCAGATGGAGAGAAATTATCTGAGGAATGGTGATTAATATGATATCTAAGTGTGAAGTGGAGGTGATTACACACATTCTAACATGTTTCCTACATGCCTACATTGATATCCTATCAGTTTGGTGTACCACACTTAGAGACAAGTTGCAGAAGTTTGACTAAGGCATTTACAACGTATACCCTAAGGCAGAGACACACTGTTTTGGTCTGCATTTCTCCGCAATGCAAGATTTAGTCTTATGGTTCAAAATACAAGTTAATTGAGATATAAATGTATTATATCCAAGATTTTAGGTCATTACACCTTCCGCAGTGATAGTTATGACTGACAGAGTTCTAGCTAGGTGCTCTAGAAGAATAAAACAAATTTGATTGCCTTATTGGAATGCTCTACATTCCTTTGGAAATGAAGATTTACCTATGCAGTTTCGAGGACATGCTCAAGGATTCACAATGCATGCTACCTTGCAGTATCAAGTGGATTGGTGGTCCATAAGTTTAGTTTTCAAATGACAGAAGTAATACAAATAGTTATGTATGCCTAAGTAGAACATGTTTGACTACTTGTGCCAGATAGAGAAGGTATAAATCAGCCATATGTATTTGTAAGAACATTCTACATGTTTCAGAGTATGTCAGGTTTGAACCACATGCAAATCTTTCCTATTCCCTATACCACATAAGGTAATCAAGTCAGTTTGTAAAGAGTTATGGTTGATTGTCTTCTGGATTACTATACAACTGAGTTAAGTATCTAATTTTCTTTAAAAGTGATAGATGAGGTCATGCAGATCTCGGAATATGTTTAGAATGGTGTAGAGGATCATTCATAAGAGTTTCATATGATTTGGTATACCATAATGTAATATTCTAAGTCTTGCTGTGTTATAGTCAGTACATAATACTCTATTTTTGTCAATTCAATATATTTCTTGTCTTATGGATGCATAGACTGATCAGATACTTTAGGTGAAGGCTATAAGGATAGTGTACATTGCTCATTTTTTGTTCCACGTGATGTTTTTGGTGTCTCCTCGGTGGTGTAAAGATGGCCAGTTGCTAGGGGTAATGTTGTTTGGGCTGATAGTCTAGTTTCTTTGATGTACGGTTGTTCTTGATCAAGTGGTTTGGCATTGAAGGATATGTTGTAATTTTTTTGACCCTGCTATACCATGTGTAGTGATCCACAACTCATTTTCTCATCATAATATGTTTGTTATGTGCCAACCTATACAGTATCACACATTTCATCTAAAAGATCATTTTGGTGCCAACCTAATCAATGTTTTGAGTTGTTGCAGAAGATATATATATATATAGAAGAACAAAGTCATTTGTGAAGGGGTGTGGTGTGATAGAACAGTATGTGGAGTATGAAGTGTGTGAAGTCAGTTTGATGGAGTAATTGTGTAAATAAAAGGGACCGTGACATCAATATAAGTCAGATGCTTCTTTCACAACAATTCAAATCTAAGTTATCTTTGTAATTTTCATGTATCCTGCTATCAGATAGTGAGTCTCCTCAGTAGGTCTTTGTATCTTTCCCTAAGGTTGCGCACCTTAGTTTAGCATGTCCTTTAGGGAGTAGTAGCTTTCTTGGGTTGTACCCCTAAAACAAAGCTGTAATCTTTTAGTGGTGAGCTTTATATATTGTGAGCTAACACTCACCGTGGTTTTTCCCTTTTTAGGTTTTCCATGTAAAAATCATGTTATTCATATATTGATTAATGTGGTGCATGCCTTACTTTATGTTCTCTAAGCAATTCTGATTTAGTCTGCAAATGATAGTTTACATTTTTGTGTATGCTGATTCACCCCCCTCTCAACATTTCATTGTGTTCAACAATTCTTGATGTTGGAGTTTGGATGATTTGATTTGGATTTTGGATTGGTTTTGATTATTGGAGGGGTTTTTGATGTTGAGGGTTAAGGTCAAGGAACTTAAGTAACTTGATGGTGGGATTGAATGAGTTCAAGGACCTTGAGTAACTTGATGTTTTCATCAATTTTTTTAATTGTAAAAGGTGTAAAACACCCATATACTTATATTCAAATATAATTCAAAGTTTAACAAAAAATATTTTAAAGCCCTAATTGGGTAGGCTCAAGCATGAAACATAACATATAGATGGAGGAAATAGATAAGATGCTAAATGAAGCCATAATATCCACTAGAAAAAAATTAAATGAAGGTAGTATAAAAAAACAAACCAAAATAAAATTACACTAAATAGAAACTATACTTTGTAGTTGGATCCAAAATTCGATGGGCATCAATGGGCTTCATGATAGTTGTCTTCTTATTCATTAGGTGGAGGTGGCAAGGTAGTAGGTGGAGAAGGAGGTGAACATGTTGGATGTAAAGGAACCATATCCAAGGCATGGAGTCTGAGAAACTAGAATGCATTAAAAACTTCCTTGGCCTTAACATCTAGATTTTGCAGAAGTTGAAATTGATAAGTGTTTCATGCCATGTTGAGAGCATTGAAACAACCATTCTAAATCCCTTTCTAGATGGCGTAAAAAACACATTCTACAATATAAGAGGAACAAAGTAGCTCAGTAGGAAAGAGACCTCCAATGGGTGCTTCACCATCAAATAGATCATATCTCTCCATTGCCTTTTTTAGTTTGTCAAGTGGGTGAGATAATCATGAATATATCTAAATGCTATCATTTCCATGAATTCATTATCTTGGACAAAATCCATGATAATTGACAAGAATATGGATGTCACTTGAGAATACATGAGAGAATGAGGAAAGTCACTCAGTATGGATTCACCACCTCATAGATAGAATTTTTGGCCTATTGGGAATCCATGTCGAAAATAATAGTGAGCTTACCAAAGTCATAAATACAAATTTCTAATGGTTTCCATTTTTACATTTGCAGCTATATGCAACAATTCTTCACCATAGGCATTATAGTAGATGGATAGTGAGAAAGTTGGGATGAAGCATAAAGTAGGAAGAAAACAATGGGAAGAAGAGCCGATGAAAAGAAAAAGGGTAGGGAAGCAATCAAAAATGATGAAGAGAGGGCCATATATGGTGGTAATTTGGCCGATAGGCCATTCTATATGTGCACACATCTTGTAACTGCCACAAATTTGGTAGTCTAAAATTTTGGTAGTCCTTCAATTTTTTGGTTTTCCAAAATAAATAAATACAATTAGGTAATGAAGAGCAAGTGGTGGTAGTTTCATTCTCTTTAGCTCCTCAATTCAACTTCTTCTTGCCCTCTCCACCTTTTATCTCCCAATCTTTCCCAAGATTTGTGTTATTTTCATTAGCTTTCTTTTAATCCCTGCTCCTTGATGTCTCCACTCTTGGTCGTTGGTATTCAATGCAGTCTTCCTTGAAGGAAGTCACAGTCTTCACTATGAATTGAGGGGTAGATCTATTTATTTATGAGCCAGCTACCACCATTATTCATCTTTGATTTGTGATTTAAACTTGCATTTGATGACGTGAAGGCAGTGATTGAAGGTGTTGGCTAAGGCGATTGAAGCCTTTCCAAGGCATGGCTAGGCATGCTGTTTCAACCCTCCAAAGAAAGGCACTCAAATTTACCTTGTGGACAGCCTATGGCCTTGCAAAAAAGGACAAGAGCTATTGAAGGCCTTTAGCCTATCAAAAATCTGAACTTGCTATTGTGTTTTTTTTGCCTGTAACGTCACCCCTGAATCTGACTACCACTTATTGTTTTGGTCACTGATTTGGTGGTATTGTTAATAGAGGGGGTTGTGGCTTAAGTCTTGGGTCTCCAATCCATGAAGGTTGTTGTTTGGGTTATGTGAGTTTTCTGTCTGAAAGCCGAAGTCTCCACCTAAGGTTCTACACTATTTATTAGTTGTTGTTTCCTGCTGATGGACTACGACTGATAAAGGAAAAATAAAAGTTTCTTTTTGAAGTCATAGTTGAATCTTTTTTGGATGCCAAGAATTTGTGCAAGGCTATCATCTTCATTAGTTGCAAATTCAACATTGCCCTTGCCATGATCTTCTTCAGTAAACTTATAATTTCTGGTTCTAAGGGAGTGGACTTTTTGATTACACTGCCAGTATTACTGGTAGGAGTCACAGTTAGATTAAAATTCTTATGATGAGTCATGGTTTGTTTAAGCAGTTGTTGATCAATATTGATAAGTATTATGTTATCTATTATAATATTGTTTATGTATAAAATAAGGAAAGGGATGTTGAAAGATATATTATTGTGAAATTTAGTTTTGCACACATAAAGATATCAAGTTCCTTGGGATAGTTTGCATTGCCCACAAAAAGATGAAAATTATATGCATCATGTTTACCCAAACAAAGTCTACTTTTCTATTGTCATGAATTAGTACATGTGTTATAATCTTGTGGTCCAACAATCTTGCCACTAGGATCTTTTCTTATATAGATACTCTTTGGGATGATTTGGAACATGTATAAATGACTATTAAAAGTGCCATGAAGTATGAAAGTTAGACAATCATGAAATGTGAATTCTTCCAGTATGTTTTATTTGTAAGTCATGCTAGAATAGACCCTCTTTGGTTATAAATATTGTTTACTATAAGGATTTATTAATAAAGATTTCCCATTGTTAAATTTATTTTTGCACATATAATGATATCAAGTTCCTTAGGATAGTATGTATCACTTACAAAAGGTGAAAATTATATGCATCATGTTTACCCAAACAAACACGTGCACACAATGAATGCCAAAACTAACTTTAAAACCCACCCACCTACACATTGAAAGCCAAAGTTCATTCCCATAAGCATGTGAACACATAGTGAATGTCAAAGCTAACTTTAAAACCCATCGATACACACGTAGTGAAAGCCAAAGTTCATTCAAACACATACACAAGAAAAGAATGTTAGTTCTTTCAAGAACATGCCACATATCCAAGGTTCACTTGTACACACATAATTAAAGAATGTCAAATATTTCAATTGCATTCCACACAAATTAAGCTTCAAAGTTTGTCCATGATCTACACTCCACAAAATGTCATAGCTGAAGTTCATTCATTGACAATAAAAACTAAATGTCAAAGTTCTTTCAAGCTCACACACACACACAACAAATGCCAATGTTAGTTCAAACACACATACCACACAAAGTGAATACAAAAAATATTTTTTAAATACACACACACAATTTACATAAACAAAAAGTGAATATGCCAATGTTCAAACATAATTCAGTTACACAAATTTAGTACAAACATGCATGAACAATTAATTTCAAACTTGCGAAAGTAAAAACACACACATAAATTGAGTGCCAAAGTTATAAAACATGGTAAAGTGCACACACACACACTACACAAAGTGAATGCAAAAATTAAATTTTAGATACTCAATTCACACAAAATAAATGTCAAAGTTAAAACATACACTTCACATGTAGAAAGTGAACACATTCCAAAGTTCAAACATGTTTCATGCACAAAGTTAGTTCAACCACACACAAAGTAAACACTAAAGTTCAAATATGCCAAAGTACAAACACACACAAAGTGAATACCAAAGTTAAAACACACTCTTCACACAAAGTTAGTTCAATCACTTCACAAATAGTTTATTCAAACACACACTTCATACATAGACAGAGTAAATGATAAAGTTCAAACATACTAAAGTTCAAAGAGACACATAAAGTTAATGCCAAAGTTAGAACACACTCTTCACACAAAGTTAGCTCAATCATTTCACATATAGTTTGATCACAATTACACATTTAATACATATATAAGGTTACACACTAAAGTTCAAACATACCAAAGTTCAAGCATGTAGTGAATGGTAAAATTAGCACACTCTTTACACAATGAATGTGAATGTTCACACACACACACACACAATAAGAGGATCAAATTTAAGTGAAATATAAAATTTAAATACACTTCATATAAAGTGAATGCCAAAGTTTTTTATTAAAAGAGGTAAAGATAGGTTTTGAAGGGATCTTGGAACTTTGTTGCAGACAACAAAATGTTAGTAAACATGAAGTTATGTACAATGAAACAATAGAAATACCACAACAAAGAGCGGTAGCTTAAGAGTAGACAACTCAAAAACATCACAACAAAAAATACAACTGCACACAAGGTAGTTTAAAACCAAATCATTTTCATCCTTGTCATATGAGAGATCCCACTCATATGGATCTCCTTCATCCAAGCTGTGGTCCTTGACATTGTCCTCCTCACCTTTGTTAATATTGTTCTCACTCCTGCCTTAAGCAAGTTTTGAAATTTTTCCACTCCTCATCCTTGCACCCATGATGAGTGTCAAGTGAATACAAAAGTTAGTTCAAAAACTCATACACACAAAAGTGAATGCTAAAGTTCAAACAGACATTTCGTACACACAAAAGTAAACATAATTCAACATGCCCATTTTCAATTCACACTAAGTGAATGTGAAAGTTAAAACTTACCTAAACACACAAATAGTAAATAGATCAAATAAGCAAATGACAAAGGTAGTTCACTTACATTTCACACACAAAAAAATGAATGCACAATTAAATCAAACAAATTAAGGTGATGCCAAAGTTCAAACATATGCTTGACATAAGCAAAGTGGATGCCAATACACAAGCTATAAGTGGCTCAAATCCAAGTAAGTGTCAAAGTTAGTTCACTCGCACACACACAAAGTGAATGTGATTTAAGTTAGTTGATACACATTTCACACACACAAAATGAATGTCAAAGTTCATTCACATAAACATGTGCACACATAGTGAATGTCAAAGCTAACATTCAAACCTACCCACCCACACATAGTCAAAGCCAAAGTTCATTCACACACACATACATTTCACACAAAGTGAACATCATTGTTTTTGCACACACACAGAGTGAGTGCCAAAGCTCATTGACACACACATGCACTCAAAGTGAGGTAAATTAGTATCATGGATTTCCTATTATCCTACATTATTTAAGTACTACAGTTCATCAAATGTCTTGATTTCTTATAATTTATTTAGTGGATGACTTTGGGGAACTAGTAGATATTTCACTTATTTTTGGCTGAATGAGAGGCCATAGTTCTTTGATGGTTTTTTTATGATTTAGTTCTCTAATGGTTTGTTCATGATTTAGTTCATATTGTTATTCATTCAATACCATTCTACTATTTTTATTTGCAAAAAAAATGAATTTCTTATAGTATTTATAGCCTTGCCCCACCAACTACTACATGTAATGACTATCAAGTAATAAATATACACTATTTAGCAATAAGCCTATAAATATTTGTGCCTATTAGCCATTTTATAGAACCTTTGGTGCTTTTAATAGTAAATAAGCAATTGAAAGGACAAGTAGAGATCATTTGAGATGGAGTGGTGATGGCTCAAAGTAAATACCAAGGATTGGCTATTGATTTAAATTTAGTGTTGGAGTACGCCCTAGTGGAGAGATGACATAAGAGTACAAATGGGTAGGTGGTGATGACCATTGGTTATGTAGGACCATCTTCAAATGGCTCCTTGATAGCCAATGGTGTTCTTTCCACCTCATACATGTCAACTAGTGGTGTTCATACCACTTCATCATCCATCGATGCCATCGTGGGTTGGTGCCTTGCTGTATTACATGATTGAAGACCCAGTTACCTTCTTATCCTTTTCAATGATAAGATGAATAGGTGGGAATTTCTTTTCAATTGGGTCAATAAGATTGGAGACATCCAGTTCCTAATCTATTTCCAAAATAGTGAGGTAGTTTGTAGCTGCATTACCTTCTCTATAGTAGTGTGAGGAGGAGAAATAATCTAGTTGATCAAGAAGGCTCCAACTGTTTTGATTAATTTTTGTAACTAGATGATGATTAATTTATTCTTCGATTTGGTTTAAGGAATAATGTTTAGGACCTTAGGGTAAATTAATGATGGGTTGGTTTTGATTTCAATTTGGTTTAAGGGATCTAGGTCCTTAAATAATTTGATTCAAGATGGTTGGCTTTTGGATGACTTTAAGATTTTAGATGATGTCTCAATTTTTTGGATTAGGGTTTGATTTTATTAGGGGAACTAGATAGGGTTTAAAACTTTGGTTTATGAAAATTGCTTGATTTTGGAGATATCTTGATTTTTTTATTTTAGGATTTTGGGATTCAATTCACAAGATCTAGGATCTTGGATGGATGGATATTAGGACTTGTAGATTTCACGTGAAGTGGAGTTTTTTGACTTGTGTCTAGATTTTGGTATTTTTAATTTTTCAATGTGTTGGTGCCTGAATTGACTGTCAGTTTCCGAGCAATTTTTCATGCAGGCACCTTCCAAAAAAATCCAAAAGGTTCTGAATTCTGGCACCCCTTCATCTTTCCTAAGGAAGGGGTCATCATGTTTTGTCCATCAGCGAAAGTTTTGTTTTTTTTGAGTGCTCCGATTGTGTCTTTGAACTTTCGGTTTGAACCTCGCCGGCGAACCTCAGTGTTGAACCTCGCCATTGAACCATCTGTTTGAACTGGTTCAATGGTTCAAAGCTTTATGTTTTTGGTTTCATCGGCATGATGGCAGCTATCGGCATAGGTTTGTGGTCTTGCTCTGATAGTCTAAGTCACACCGACGGAGATGGGAAGCCAAGTTGCCATCGGCGTGACTTTTGTTGTCGGCGAGCGTTGCTTTTGGGTTGGCCGATGGTTTTTGTCTTGGCGACAGGTGTTTTTTTGCTTGGCCATCGGTGAGACTTGTTTTATCGGCCTAGTCGATGGAAGTTGGCCCGATGGTCTATCTCTAGCCGATGATGAGAAATATGGAGTTTGCGATGGCGTCGGCGAGACTATTGAGGTTGGTCAGAGGAGTTTCAGGTTGGCCGATGGGATTGGTTTGGCCGACAGGGGATTGCAATGGGCTTCATCAGTGTAACACATGAGGTCGGCCAGAGGATTTTTGGATGCTCCGATGGAGGGAGTCACGGCGATGGAGGGTGTGTTTTGTTTGCCATTGGAGAGACTTGATAGATTGGTGAGAGTTTTTTGGGGCAAGCCGATGGCTTAGCTTTGGGCGATGGCTTGTGTGTCGAGCGCGGCAAAAGCGCTTGACACTTAGTATGTTAGTGGCCATGTTTTTAAACTATTGGAGGGTCTCTACACCGTGCATGTGCGATTAATTTCCCTGCACATTTGAAACTTCAGAAAATGCATTTTGACGGGAAAATTCTTTTTGAACACAGTGACAGTTTTCATGCGGCTGCGGGTGGTTGAGCCATCAATGGCGATTGTAGCATGGGTAAGAGAAATGGTACACATGATCAGGTGGCCTGATTTATGGACAAAGACTTCCAGATGGTGGCGCAGGGCTCGAGGCCTCCCTTGTCTGCTGCAGCAATAACTTCTGAGCGCCATTCTTCCTATGTGATCTGTATCTGGCAGATTTTTGAAAGCCATGTAATTAATTACTGTGGGTACACTTTCTGGCTGATATAGGCAGACTGTGTTACCATTGTTTTGATTGTTGAAAGTTGAACATTTGGCTCTATAATACAATACAGCTGATTTGGTTGCTCTGTGTAGCAAAACTTGCGAGTTTATGTATCTCTTGTTGTATGTTTGTGCATGAATCCACTGATTTCATGGTCAATTTTATATGAATAATGTTATGTTTGCATGTGTTATGCTGATTCTGTCTCCAGTTTTGCATGTATCTTTCTTCTGAGTCTAGGCATTCAAGGAATGTCTAAGATTCTAGAACATAGAATTCTTATGTTGAATGTTTAATCTTTTAACTTCTGCTCAAGGGGTAGATTAAACTGTTTTCAAATTGTATATTGGGAAGGGCATACTGTAATAGGGATGCCATAAGTATAGACAGCTTAACACCCTGTATTGGGAGATATCTATAAGGCAGATATCATGTATATCCCCCTAAAATCTAGTTTTAGTTGTTCATGCTGATCATTCATAGGTGTATGTCTACCGACTCCAAGCCCTGGATAGGCACCAATCTAGCTCTGTGTTGAGGTTATATACCATGTCCAGCTTTGCATCCAAAAATCAAATCAAACCATTTCATCCTTCCACCTGTTAGTTGTAGGAGTAGGATTAGGATCCCTGCATGCTCTCATACCCAACCAGACATCATGTCCAAGAATGTTGCCAACCTTGTGATTTGTTACACAAATCTTGGTCCATACATGAGAGTATTCTATCTGTTGTTGTCAAGTTAAATCCTTCTGTCATTGAGCTAGTCAAGGTTATACTTTTATCAAATAGGGACACCCCCCTTGGTGCGGCAGAACCAGAAGTGAAGGGGAGGAGCTCACGCAACCTCCTGTATTCAATTGGTTGAATCTGCCTGTGCATTAGAAGTGGCAAACCCTAATGCTAATTCAAAAGAAAAACCAACAAAAATGGCGACTCTACTGGGGAGAGAGAGAGAGTCAAGTAACCTGAGGGCTGGAAAATCTAGTTTCCAGTGAAGTTGTTACAGCAAAAAGGAACCATGTGGTGCTTTGCTGGGGTGATGAATCCAGAAAACAAAAGTTCCTTGCTGACATTCTGTCCTCTCTCTGAGAGGTGGTGACTCTGTTGAAAGAACCTATCAATGCTGCAACATATATCCAGGTATTCATCTTTGATTCAAAATGTTGATTTTAGAATAGCAAGCCTGGTCATGCTCTCAGAGAAGACCATTCTTTATTGAAAGATATAAAGCCCTAAATTTCACAGGGATATATGGTTACCCAAATATTATTCCCAATAAAATTAGAATATGTTTGCCAAAATATAGTGGATCAGATTCTGAATTGGCAAACAAACATCTGCAAAGATTTTGTAATTTAATAGAAGATTATGAGGTAGAGGATGAAGATGTAATAATGAGACTCTTTGTTCAGTCATTGGAAGATGATGCTAGGATATGGTTTTCAGACCTGCCTGTTTGTTCAGTTTCTTCATGGATAGATTTAGAAGTTGCATTCCTAGGGCAGTTTGGTGAAAGGTTTGATGTGGCCTCATTGATCATACATTTTATGAATATCCAAAGGGAAGATGAGGAGCTGGTTCCAGCCTTTAATCTTAGGTTTATTAAATTGCTCAGGCAGATCCCTGAATATATGAGACCTAATAATGCATTGTGCTTGACAATTTATTTGGCTGCATTTGATGAAGAAATGAGTTATCTGTTGAGAGATAAAGAACCAGTCACACTTCACTAGGCTTTCCAATTTGCTATGGACATAGAAAACAATGAGAAATATGGAATGCCAGTAGGTTTCATGGCTGCAAGTTGTCAAAGCAGTTATCAAAGTGAATATATTTCAACTCTCCCAGTATGTGCATTGAGAAATGATTGTATAGAAGGAAATATATTTCAGAATAATGTGTGCAGCCATGATGTGATGCTTGAAGAAAATGTTGTAGAAAATATAAGCACATCTTGTAATAATGAAAACAAAGATTATTATCAGCCTTTAGAAGACAAGCCTGCAGACACAAGGTGCCCTCCAATTGATCAAATGAGAGACATACATGAAGTTGTGTCTTGCAGCAGTGTGCATATTCCAGTTATGCCTAATTATTTATATGAAGTGGATATGCAGAGCTTCACTCTGAATATAGAAAACATTGATTCAAGGGATGACAGTGAATATGCTAGTGATTGCCAGCATTTAGATGCATATGTGAGCCTTTCAGAAGATGAAATATATTTGGATGCTGATTATGAATGTTTCCTTGAAGATTTTGGCCACCTTCATAGTGCAGAGGTTGAAAACTTTGCTTTTGATTATCAGGGCACTGGTGAAGATAAAAAACAAGGTCACTATTCAGAGGTGGATGGGAAAATTGCAGATGTGTGTGCTCATACAGTTGGGGATAGTGTTGATTGCAGGGGTGACTATGAAGCTTTCAGTGTAGGGCTACATTCTGAGTTATTTTTGCCTTCTCTTGAGACATTTCAGGTGGACATTAATGACAAAACTGCCGTGCATGATGATGATGGATATCTATATGTTCATCAAGATAAATTTGATTATGAGATGTTGCTTGTGCCTGAATATTTCATGTTTGATACAGAGGAGCTCTTATTTTTTGAGGAAGGGCAAAATTCTGATGTGGATTCATTTGTTTCATGTGAGTCTGTTATTTTTCCAAGCAACATCAGTGACTCATATGATGATGACATCCTACAATTGATAATTATATATGCTGATGAAGTTAGCTCTAGATTTGTTGAAGAAAAAGAAATGAGCAGTAGCACAAATAATTGCCAAGGGGCTTGCTGCAGATAGTTAAATGTTTTTAAGCTTCATTTGAAGAAATCAAAAGAAAATCAGGTGTTTGACAAAGGAAAAGTCTGGTTTTTCCTTTTTGGTGGCCCTGGGCCACCATGTTTATTTTAAAATAATGTGTTTGGTGATGTAGATTGGTGCAAGTTTGACTCTGTGCCCAATGGATAGGGGACTGGTCTGCATCCCAGAGATCTGGGGTTCTCGCTGCAGTCTTGCACCTACACGTCCCCAATCAGAGCCACTGTTGGTGCCTAAATTGACTGTCAGTTTCTGAGCAATTTTTCATGCATGCACCTTCCCAAAAAATCCAAAAGGTTCTGAGTTCTGGCACCCCTTCATCTTTCCTGAGGAAGGGGTCATCATGTTTTGTCCATCAGCAAAAGTTTTGTTTTTTTTGAGTGCTCCGATTGTGTCTTTAAACTTTCGATTTGAACCTCGCCGGTGAACCTCAGTGTTGAACCTCGCCATTGAACCATCTGTTTGAACCGGTTCAATGGTTCAAAGCTTTATGTTTTTGGTTTCATCGGTGTGATGGCAGCTATCGACATAGGTTTGTGGTCTTGCTCCAACGGTCTATGTCACACCAACGGAGATGGGAAGCCAAGTTGCCATTGGCGTGACTTTTGTTGTCGACGAGCATTGCTTTTGGGTTGGCCGATGGTTTTTGTCTTGGCGACGGGTGTTTTTTTGCTTGGCCATCGGTGAGACTTGTTTTATCGGCCTAGTCGATGGAAGTTGGCCCGATGGTCTATCTCTGGCCGATGATGGGAAATATGGAGTTTGCGATGGCGTCAGCGAGACTATTGAGGTCAGTCAGAGGAGTTTCAGGTTGGCCGATGGGATTGGTCTGGCCGACAGGGGATTGCGATGGGCTTCATCAGTGTAACACATGAGGTAGGCCAGAGGATTTTTGGATGCTTCGATGGAGGGAGTCACGGCGACGGAGGGTGTGTTTTGTTTGCCATCGGAGAGACTTGATAGATCGGCGAGAGTTTTTTGGGGGCAAGCCGATGGCTTAGCTTTGGGCGAGGGCTTGTGTGTCGAGCGCGGCAAAAGCGCTCGACACTTAGTATGTTAGTGGCCATGTTTTTAAACTATTGGAGGGTCTCCGCACCATGCATGTGGGATTAATTTCCTTGCACATTTGAAACTTCAGAAAATGCATTTTGGCAGGAAAATTCTTTTTGAACGCAGCGACAGTTTTCATGCGGCCGCGGGTGGTTGAGTCATCAATGGCGACTGTAGCAGGGGTAAGAGAAATGGTACACATGATTAGGTGGCCCGATTTATGGATGAAGACTTCCAGATTGCGACGCAGGGCTCGAGGTCTCCCTTGTCTGTTGCAGCAATAACTTCTGAGCCCCATTCTTCCTGTGTGATCTATATCTGGTAGATTTTTGAAAGCCATGTAATTAATTGTTGTGGGTACACTTTCTGGCCGATATAGGTAGACTGTGTTACCATTGTTTTGGTTGTTGAATGTTGAACATTTAGCTCTGTAATACAATACAGCTGATTTGGTTGCTCTGTGTAGCAAAACTTGCGAGTTTATGTATCTCTTGTTGTACGTTTGTGCATGAATCCACTAATTTCATGGTCAATTTTATATGAATAATGCTATGTTTGCATGTGTTATGCTGATTCTGTCTCTAGTTTTGCATGTATCTTTCTTCTAAGTCCAGGCATTCAAGGAATGTCTAAGATTCTAGAACATGGAATTCATGTGTTGAATGTTTAATCTTTTAACTTCTGCTCAAGGGGTAGATTAAACTATTTTTAGATTGAATATTGGGAAGGGTATACTGCAATAGGGATGCCATAAGTATAGATAGCTTAACACCCTGTATTGGGAGATATCTGTAAGGCAGATATCATGTATATCCCCCTAAAATCTAGTTTTAGTTGTTCATGTTGATCATTCACAGGTGTATGTCTACCGACTCCAAGCCCTGGATAGGCACCAATCTAGCTCTGTGTTGAGGTTATATACCATGTCCAGCTTTGCATCCAAAAATCAAATCAAACCATTTCATCCTTCCACCTGTTAGTTGTAGGAGTAGGATTAGGATCCCTGCATGCTCTCATACCCAACCAGACATCATGTCTAAGAATGTTGCCAACCTTGTGATTTGTTACACAAATCTTGGTCCATACATGAGAGTATTCTGCCTGTTGCTGTCAAGTTAAATCCTTCTGTCGTTGAGCTAGTCAAGGTTATACTTTTATCAAATAGGGACACCCCCCTTGGTGCGGCATAACCAGAAGTGAAGGGGAGGAGCTCATGCAACCTCCTGTATTCAGTTGGCTGAATCTACCTGTGCATTAGAAGTGGCAAACCCTAATGCTGATTTAGAAGAAAAACCAACACAATGTTTGGCTTTCTGAGGATTTTTTGTTTTTAGATTTTTGACTTTGTTTGGATTATGGAATTTTTTTGATGTGTTTTGTACAAGGTGGAAATAAAAAAAGGACAAGAAGAACCTAATTGTTCAAGTGGGATTATTTAGCCTATAAGCTCACAAATATAGTTGAACTCGGTCATGAATAGTATCGATCCATGATCTCACAACACTAACACAAATTTAATTTTTATCTGCTTGTATCCTATAATTTTAGTTCCAAAGGTACATAGTGAGTAAATTTATAAGGCTGACCACTTACTAGTGCATTAGAAGTTATGAATGACTGAATGTTTCTCTAGTAAAGTTAAACAAGTGGTTTTCTAGGGGATGTCCTTGTCATACTCAAAACTACATGAGGCCTAAATCTATGGAATGAGGTGTATATCTAATGGCTTCAAGTGAGATGATAACCCACTCACTAACATCTCTTTTCAATCTATAAAGTTTCTTGTATTCTTATTCTAGTGACAAATGTGCCTCAAAGAGAGAGTCTTTTGATTTTATCCCTAATTTGTATACCTCATCAAAATAGGTGGGTTTAGTTCACCACTTGGTGATGAAATCCAAGCTAGGCCTACTAAAAAGAAATAAAGAAAAAACTAACTTCTTTTGATTTCCAAGATGACCTTCTGGCATGAGAAAAGAGCATACATAGGTCTAGCCTTTTAGGTAAAAAAAGTGAATAAAGGGATTTTTTTTGTTCCCAAGGTCGCCATGTAGTGCAAGGGAAGAACATACACACCCTTCTATCATGAAAAAACAACAAGCAAATTCATTCACCCTAACAACAATGCTAATGTGATATGGGAAGACAAATACACACACATGATGCCTTTGATTCTCAAGGTCACCTTGTGGTGTGAGGGAAGAACATACACACCCTTAGATGCAAAAGTCAAGAAAATAAGTTAGTTCACCTTAAACAAATGATGTAAACACACAAAAGGGGGACTTAAATGCTTCTTCATCAAGTGAACCTACAACCCACACATTAATATGTCCATTGCATAATTTATGTTTAAATAAGTTAACTTGTAGCAAAAAGCTAATAAACAACACTAATAATCAAGAAAAACACCTACAATGATTAGAATTAGTAATAAAAATCCAACAATATAATAAAATGTCTAATTAGAAGTTCATACACTATTACATAGAGTGCATATGCTACATAGGTTGCATATACTCTATTACACAAAGCATGTGCACTAACAGACACTCACATAGGCAACTTGAGAGTAGAAAATTTGAGAAATAAAGCACATATACTATGAGAAAAATGCATGCACTATTTCATAGTTTGAATACACCAAATAACTAAAAGAAAAAATTTAGAGAGTAGATAGGCTAAAAAGTAGTGCACATACACTATAAGAAATGTAGATACAGTAATTAATAAAATACCTATGCTAAAACAAGCTAGGAGAATCTTGAAAGTGTATATGCTATGAGATAGAGTGCATATGCTACAGGAAGTCCAGATATGAGATGACATAGTTCTAATATGCTAAAGTATATTAAAATAGGACCCTAGAGGGTGCATACACCACTCACTATGCAAATATCTATATAAAGAAATGTACAAGTGGTGAAATATATTAGATAACCCCCAAAGAACACATATTCCACACAAAGGTGCACATGTCCTATGAGGATTTTAGGTATGTCATTGCATAGATTGCCTATGCCACTAATTAGGGTTTAAAGTTTAATCTAGGACAAAATGTAGGCATGCTGAAAGTTTGCGTGGATATGTTAGGATGAGAGTGGTAGGATTGTTTGATAGAGAACCTATGCCAAACTATGAAAATTTTAAGTGGATCCAAAAAATTCTAAAAATCACTCAAAATAATAATTTTTCAAATGTGCAAATTAGCTGGAGACATAGTACCACCCAACATGCCAAAATATGTATGCTAAGATTTGAAACAAAAAGGAACCAAAACAATGCAAACAAAGGGACCAAAATTTAAACCTATAAATCCCATGGTTGAGCTAAGAAATACAAATAGATGGTTAAAAGGGAACATTATTCTCACCAACACAAAATTTGATGCCTATGGCATATATTAAAAATGATTACTGTTGTTGATAGTTGATGTAGTTGCTCTTTCTAGTATCATGACCTTGCAAATATGCATCCAATTCTAACTCTTTGGAAATGACTTGTGGAATGGCAGATTTATAGATTTGGGATGAGGATGATGGATTGATGAGATTTAGTAGATTGTAAAGGTCACAACATGTACAGACATGCACACCCTATAAACCTCATCGTGCATTCAATATTAGGAAAATATTCACTTCTTGTACACACAACCACTCAACTTCACATTGGTTCTTACCCTTTCCTCTTGAGTAAATTCTTGTGTATAGTTCATTGTATCATTTATAGGGATGTATCATTCCTAAATCTAACATCAATAGTCACTATCACAAAAATCTATAACTTAGTTTTCAACTTGACGAGAGGCAAGTCATCATATTTTTTTTTTTCTACTTTTTCTTTCTTTCTTGTTTTATCTTTTATCTTCATCCCACAACATCCTCTACCAAGTTCATCATGGTCAATTATATCATGAGGTGTCTTGACAATATTTTTGTTTGGGTGTCTTTACTATTTACATTTTTTCTTCCATGCATGATTAAGTTCTTCACACATTTTATAAATCATCACCAAGGTTCCTTATACCTTGATGCATACCATCACATTCTATAGAAAATTTAAGTTTCTAAATTCATTTTCAAAATTTCTTCAAGATCACCAACATGTACCTATCATTTGTCATACCCATTTGCATTCTCCAATCACATAAATTTCATCTAATGAATTAGTCAAGCATAAGTTTTTTCCTTTTCTCCTTTCCAAAGCCCACTCATGTTCTCCAAGCCTAATTTCCCTTATGAGGGGGCATCCTTGCATCATCTATATTTCATCCTTGAAGTGCTTGGGGAATCATAATTTCAAAATCTAATTCATCAATCCAATTTAATCCAATTGATAAATCCAACTAAATTAATCAATTAATCTACTAAAATCCTAACCGAAAATCCCAAGCACAAATTATTCACTATGATCGTCCCACCATGGTATTCATCTTTATCTTTTCTTTGAAATAATGTTTCTCTTAGTCTTAACAACTTTTAGTCACAATGATGCTTTAAAGAGGGGAAAAATGTAGACACCTATATTTTATCTATCACCACGCCAAACATCATAACAACATTTATCACGATATCGAAATCATCCTAATTGAGCTCATTCTATAGTCTATACTAGTAGTGTTCTCATCATTAATTAAATAAATAATAAATATTATTTAATTAAGTTAGTGCATTTTTAGTTATTTAAACTAGCATACGTATCTTTAGAAAAATCTATTTAAAATACATCGAGAGATATCCTTCTCGAGGTGCCTATTGAACTTATATATGACAAAATAATTTAAAAATAGGCACCTCAAGAAGGATGTCTCTTGATGTATTTTAGATAGAACAAAAAGAATGAATATCATTAGCATTTGTGGCTATATCTCATGTAAAGTCATTAGAAGATCTAAGAACAATGCCACCATTTACATATGACCATTATGAAAAGATGAAAAAGGGAAAACAACTTGGAAACCATAAATTTGAAGAGTAGACTCAAATTACTAGAAGATGAATGATGTGATGTACTTCTTAAAAATCTATTTGAATGAATACGAAATAATGGATTATTTTGATATTCTATCAATTTATTGCATATTTTCATGATTATTAAAACATGATAAATGATGTGATGTACTTGTTATAAAGTTACTTAAAAGAATATGCAATAATGCACTCTTTGTTACGTTATGCTACCTATATTTCCCATATTCATGATTATTAAAACATTCTTTAATTATAATGTTATGTTCTCTAAAAGTACTACACTATTATTACTCAAACAAAATTTTGTCAATCATTAAAATAAATGATCAACTAGTTTTTCCCTCCAATTTTTGGTTGTAACTAATTGTTTATGACTTTTTTCTATTTTTATCCGACTTAATCTCATCCCTTCATCTTGAACTGAACTTAATCATGTCATCCATCTTCTCCTTGATCCAAGGAAATTTGTCCCAAGCAATCTCCATTGTAGATCTTCCAAACAAATCAACATCATACATCCTTGAAGCCAAAAAATTATAAGTGGAGCTTCATAGATTCTAAAAATATCAATGTGAATACATAGGTACATGATGCTAAAGTTTTAAAGTATCTAGTTGAGCAACTACAATCCAATCCATTGGAGTAAATCTATTTTGCAACAATGGAGTTGATATTTTGTAACTTGTGGTGGTTGAATATTTTTGTTGAAATCTCCATTAGCTCTAATTTGAGGTTTGCATTAGTTTAGATATAAATTATTTTTTTTGCATTATATTTTCTAGTTTAATTTTAAATTTTTGCATACAAGAATGAGTAGTAGTTGCCTAGTTTAGAGAATTTTTAACTTTAGATGGAAAATGCAAGGCTCATCCTAATTTTGCTATTTCACTTTAAGATGAGCATATTTGTTAAATACTTTTTGTTTATTGCTTCAAATAAAAGGAGTAGACTTAGCACTAGGATTAGTCTACACTATTGTCAAATGATGATGCATTTATAGGTTACTTGATAGTAATTTTCAACCATTGAATTTCCCTATAGGTGTCTCATATCTAAAAGGGTCTTGAAACCTTCTTAAATTTGGTCAACACTTAATTAACCATGAAGGGGTTGAAATGAGTTTATCCATAGAAGAACAACAAATCCAAAGAGAAACTCCCAAGTTTAATAGAGAAATAAATATTCTTTCACAACCTTTCCCTCATCAAAGGTGACATCTCTAGAGGAGTAGAGTTTCTACCATAGATATGCTTATTGCCTTAGAATAGACTTTAAGTGAACAAATCTAGGAAATAGAACTTGCTAGGAGATATATGAGACAACCATCCAGATCTTATTCCATGACTAGATCACCTTATAGATCAAAGTATCTCTCATTCTAAGTACCAAATAAAATCCATTTATTAATTATGATATCAATGAATCCAACTCTAGTTCTAGTATTTCACGAGTTATCAATACCAACAAGAAATAAATGTTAGTCAACCCATATCCATCTAGAGCATGTATGGCTATTATTTTCTTTATCTCAGAAACAAATGAGAACTTATGGATATGTTGGCCAAGAAATTTATCCTTAAACTTGCATTAACATGAAAAGAGGAGGAAGAAGAATAAAATATGGCAGATACCATGATAGATAAACAACCTAGGTGGAGAATAGTAAAAGTTAGAGCTTCAAGCTCAAAACCCAATGGAGTAGACATAGAAGAACTCTTTAAAGAATTAAATATTAAAGCATTCTTTGATGAGAAATTGGGTTGGCTAAATGAAATAGGAGTTACAAAAGAACTCCCAGAACGAGTGTATGTTGAAAAGGATAAGTTATACATAGAACTTGTGATAGAAGAATCATACCTAGAAAGTTTAGAATTAGATGTATTAAAAAGTGAATTTGACAAATCTAACAATTGTGAAAATATATGGAAGATAGAAATAGGAGGAAATGTGAACATTAGAATGGATGATGTAGTCGAAGAAGTCCCAAGACCAAGATAGTTTACAACCACAACAATTAATTGATATATACTAAACAATGATAAGGTTTTAGATCCATATGATTTAATATGGACATGGTATGATAGTCTCAAGATCTACTTTGATACCATACCAAATTGGACTAATGTACAAAAGGTCCATTATGCTATTACACTATTTTCTTGTAAACTTAGAGATTAGTGGGAAAGATTAGTAGAAAATTGGGGTGTCAATGATAAAGGAGAGATGGCAAAGGAGAGATGGCAGAAGATGAGCTACGAAGAGAGGATATAGCTAACATAGGTCCTAGCCAATTAAAATTTGAATAGTTCTACATGTAGAAAGGAAATAAGGTAAAAGAAGCAAGAGCTATGATATATTCTATGAAATCATGTAATCTTGCAAGATTTAATGAATACTACCCTATAGATGAAAACTATGCATACCAAGCTAAAGAATAAAATAAGCTTGTGACAAATAGGCACTTCCTAACTACACTATCTTGCAAGTTAAGATATTGGGTAGATGATTTCCTAGGAATTAACATGCATGACACTACTTATCTAATGACATCATAGGCTTTTAACTGCAAAGTAATGACATCATAGGCTTTTAACTGCAAAGTAACTTCTAGTATCTCTTCCTAGCTCATCTTTTGCAATCTCTCATTTGTCATTGACACGGCCATTTTCTACCAATCCTTATATAGATTTTCCTTAAAACCAAACCCTAATCCTTCCACTTTCTTATTCCTAGTATTTTCCTTTTTTACCTTTATTATTAATACCTACCTTGGTGTTGAATCAAAATCACTTAACTAGTGATTATTATTTCTATTTAAGGTTAGGTTTTCTTTGCACCTATAGTTTATGCTTACACATGCAATTTTTTTTACTAATTTTTTTTGCAGAAATATTTATCACTAATTTAATTGGCTCTTAAGTTCTTGGTATCATTTTGATTGGTTTAAACTTTGAGGTCTTATAGGTAGAAAATGTGGAGGATGAAATTTCTTTGTATTTTTATGGTAACTTTTTTTATTTTATAATGTCTTTATACTTTTCTTTTAAAATATAACCTCTATATTTTACATCTTGTTTATAATATTTTTTTAATTTTTCTTTCTAAAATATAGAGTAGTACAGATATCTTAAATACACTTAAAGGTTACATATTTTTTATAAACACTAATTTAATTAGCTTCTATGTTTTTGAGGTAATTTTAAATGGTTCAAAATTTGAGGTCTTATAGGTGAAAAATGTGGTAAAATTTTAATTGAAATTTATTTTATTTATTTAGAAATTATTTTATTTTACTTTACAACTATTTAACAATTATTTTATTATATTTACATTGTGAAATCTTATTTTTATTAATTTAAGAGTTGTTTTGGTAATTGGATTTGTTTTTAAATTTAATTTTATTATTTTGTAGTTTTTAAATATACAATATATCTTACTTTTTAATTAGAGTTTAATTTTTTTATAAAATTAATAATATATATATATAAGTTTTATAATGTCAATAAATTATTTATAAAATTTTAATTATTATATTATTTTAATTTTCAAAATTTGATAAAATATTTTAAATATTGTACCAAATATTTCTTATTTTTATTACACAAGTTAAATGGCCATTGTGAATCTAGTTTTAAGGTAGCTTTACCAATATCATGTGCAATTCAAATCTTGTAGATAAAATCTATTGAAGTTTAAATTCACATCCATGGCATTCCAAAGGGTTGAGATTATAGTAATCTTCCAACAGTTCTTGATATCTACTAACTTCCAAATGTGTCCACGATTTGTAAATGCAACTTTATATGGCAACTTGGATATTCCAAAGTTTCAGAGTAAAATTTTTACAAAGATTGTATCACATGAAAGGAGAGATTTTGGATAGAATGTCAAATTTTATATATGATGATGATGATGATGATGATGATGATGATGATGATGATGATGATGATGATGATATATCTATATGTGTGGGTGTATATGTCATAAATTTAGGCCTTGATACAAGTACTTTCACAAAAAAAAAAAAAATCTTCCTTAATATTAAACAAATATAATTTATTGTAAGGAACAAACCTAATTTTAGCTATGCTAGTCACTAGTACCAATCAAACTTTGGGTCAAGGTTAGTCATAATAACTATAATCTTCAATGATCTACTAAAATCATGATACTTCAAATTGTAAGAATCTATTGATTCTTATCTAGAACCTTCTTCGAAATAACTCTATCATGGCTCACCTAACAACTCACATGTACTAGCCATTACATGACACTTGTTTACTAATATATTTATTTAAATTTTATTTTAATATCAAATACCAATCCAATGAAACTTGAAACTTTAAAATAAATCCTAATCTCTCTAAATTTTATTTATATTTACAAATATATATGTTTGAAAAAAATCAAGCGAAAAAGATATTCCATGAATCGTGAGATGTGGGGAGAACAATAATATTATAAAACAAAAGCTAAAAAGTATAAATAGGTACTATAAGAGTTCCGAAGTTGGAAAAAGGGGAAACAATAAAGTTACTGACGTGTATGCTTTATTGCGAGGGAATCAATCAAATTAGTAGAGGAGTCAGCTAATATTGTAAACCTAACTCTGAGGCGATGACCTAGGAAAGGTCGGTGTGTTACGATTGGATTTCTGGCTCTTTCTACACATAAATACCAGGGGCGTAGATTGAAATGTTATACACTCGGGTGAAATTCGCTCGACCAGCAAAGATGGGCATTCTGGCGAGAAGATCCTGCTGTGAATGTGTGAAGAGCTTCTTGTTTGTAGTGATAACGGCCGTGCTAATTATGAGCGAGTCAGTTGTTTCTGCAGGTGAAAGCAAAGAATCGCAGATCTATATCGTTCATGTGGAGGAACCGGAAATGAGGCTACTTAGCTTTGAGGAGCGGAAGATATGGTATTCATCCTTTCTGCCCAAAGCAACAGCACCAGTTGCAGAAGGAGAAGGAGCTTCTCATGCAAGTCTAGTGCATGCGTATGAGAATGTTATGACTGGATTTGCGGCCCGATTAACAAAATCTGAAATAGAAGCGATGCGAGAGATCCCAGGTTTCAAGGATGCATATCCTGATAACGTGCTGCACTTGCAGACAACATATTCCGCTAAGTTTCTTGGCCTGGATCCCCGCCAGGGACTGTGGCCAAGATCCAACACGGGCAAGGGCACCATAATTGGCATACTGGACGGCGGGGTGTGGCCGGAGAGCCCTTCGTTTAAGACAGGCGCCAAGATCGGTGCCGTGCCTTCTCGGTGGAAGGGGATCTGCCAGACTTCATCAAATTTCAGTGCGTCCAGTTGCAACAACAAACTCATCGGAGCAAGGTTTTTCACAGAGGACGGCACGGCAAGGGACGTGGATGGACACGGCACTCATACTGCATCGACTGCCGCGGGAAGCCCCGTTGCCAATGCCGGACTTTTTGGCAGTGCAAAAGGAACCGCGCAGGGGATGGCGCCGGGTGCTCATATTGCGGTTTACAAGGTTTGCAGAGAAGGTGACTGCATGACGTCTGACGTTCTGGCGGGGATGGACACAGCCATTTCAGACGGCGTGGACGTGCTCTCGCTCTCTCTTGGCGGAAATTCTGTGCCGTTTTATCAGGACTTGATTGCCATTGGGGCTTTCCATGCGATGGAGAGAGGCGTTTTCGTGAGCTGCGCGGCAGGAAACGACGGGCCGGCGGAGCCTTCTTATCTTTACAACGGCGCTCCTTGGATCATGACCGTGGGCGCCAGCTCCATGGACAGACACTTTGTTGCAAATGTCAAGCTGGGAGACGGAACAATTCTGTATGGTGAGTCACTGTTCAGCGCCATGAACAGCCAGACCTCAGAATTGAGCCTTGTGCAGGGAGACTCGTGTGTGTATACGGCTCTGATTTTAAATCTGATGAAAGGAAAGCTTGTTGTCTGCACACGAGACGGTCCTGCTGATCCAGTACAGCAGGGAGAAGCTGTTCGAGAGGCCGGAGGGGTCGGCGTGATATTCATTAACGATAACACTCATGGGGAGGAAATCCGAGTATCTGCTCAGGTTTTGCCGTCAACAACCCTTGGTTATAAGGCAGGACTTGCCCTGGAGGCCTATATGAATTCTACAAAGAACCCCACGGCGGCCATTCAGTTCGAGGGCACTGTCTTTGGCTCCGCTAACAATATTTCAGCTCCCGCGGTGGCCTCTTTTTCGTCCCGCGGCCCCAACGTCATCAGCCCAGAAATTCTGAAACCCGACTTAATTGCCCCTGGATTTGGCATCCTCGCAGCTTGGCCTTCAGATCTCAGTCCATCGGGCATCCTTCAAGATAAGAGACGAGTAATGTTCAACATCATGTATGGCACGTCAATGGCTACTCCACATGTGAGCGGGGTAGCTGCTTTGCTTAAAAGTGCTCACCCGCAATGGAGTCCTGCGGCCATTAAGTCTGCCCTCATCACCACGGCAGACTACCTCGATAAGAAAGGCGGGCCAATTCTCGACGGTGGAAACAATTACGCACCGGCAGATATTTTCGCTACAGGCGCTGGACATATAAATCCCGAAAGAGCAGCCGATCCAGGCCTTATCTATGACATTGCTGCCCAAGATTATGTTCCTTATCTCTGTGGGCTAAACTACACAGCATCTGAGATAGGCATGATCCTAAACAAAAATGTTGTATGCCCTACCAATGACGAAAGCACCCTCCCGGGCAACCTCAATTATCCGTCCTTCTCTCTGGTGTTTAATAAGCTAAATTCTATTACCTTGAGAAGAAGCGTAACTAATGTTGGAGCAGCCAAATCCACATACAGCGTCAACATTGTTCCTCCCAGAGGAGTGGATGTGAGCGTTAATCCAACCTCCTTATCATTCGGGGCAGTGATGGAGAAGAAGAGTTACAACGTCACATTCGTACTGAACAAAACGAATGCTAATGGATCAGCAGTTTCTCAGGGCTCAATTACGTGGATTTCAAGCTCTCCTGTATACAGCGTAAGAAGCCCTATCTCCGTCGCTTGGAATACAGATTGGAATTCAGATTAAATCACGCATGATATCCGTTCTCCATGTTTGAATTTGAGGTCTCATATTCATATATATTAATATGATCAACTTCTGTCAGATCTTGTCAAGTTATTGACTCAGTTTTACAGAAACATCTAAGAAAATCTTTGCACATCACTCTGCTGCAATTGTCTATTTTTCTTTAGGTCTGTAAAGCTTTCTTTATATTATGTTTCTATGATATACTGTTTTTAGTTTTCCCCGCAGTAAGGTTTTCTTTAGCCTTTTTCCAAGCCCTCTACTTAAATATCATCCACTTCAATGGTCAAACAATCAATAACAATTTTACATCTCATTCACAATAAAAAGTGTTAAATATTTGTCTTATTTTTATTGGTCAAAATTAACCTTTGACTGTTGAAGTGGATGATATTTAAGAACAACCTCGATAGAAAATAATATTTGTCCAATTAAATATAAAATTGGGAATATAATTGGGATGGGGCTGAAATTTGATGCTCTATGGTGTGTTTTTAAAAATCTAGACTCTAGTGTTTACAATTATAATTTTTTATAAATATTTTTTTAAAAATATGAATTTAGTAAATTAAAAATATTTATTTTATGAGATTGTCATTTTTAAAAATATTAAAAACATTTACCAATTTAAAATATATTTTAAAAATATTATTATAAGATAATATAATAGTTTAAAATAGATTATATATATAAAATAATTTTATTTATAATTTTTATTTAAATATAAAATTAATGTGTTTATTTTTTTCTAGATATAACTAGTATAAATATCTTAAATACATTTATTTAAAAAACACCAAAAGCTATTTATTTATCTAAGAGTTCTTTTATTAGTGCCTGTCTTGGCAGTACTATTGCATCCACTAAGGCCTATCTAGTTATTAATCTATTAATAGTAAAACAATCAAGACACATGATTATTTTTCATGTCGGGCAAATTTGATATAAATTTGAATTTTTCCTATGTCAAGATGATAAAATTTCAACAAAAAAATAATTGAAAAATGATGTTGGATGAAAAAAAAAATGACCTCTTCTCTCAGATTATGAACACTAATCTTACCTCCCACAGTTGTGGCAAGTAAACAAATTATGAATACTAATGTAAACAAATTATGAACACTAATCTTACCTCCGAAAGTTAAGTCATGTTGGCCATAATTCTCACAGTGAAAAATCATCAATTTTTAAACTTCAAAATTACTTTTTGTCAAAGTACAAAATCGTTATTATTTATAGTTATATTATTAATAATACTATTAATAATATTATTAATATCCATTATTAACATATATTATCTTAATTGATATTATAATATTATAATAACATTGTATAATAATATAATAATAAGCATAAACATATATACAATATAATATAACAATATAATAAAAAACAAAAATATAATATAATACTATATAAAAATATTATAATATTAGAATAATGTAATAATATAAATATATTATTAGCATATTTATAATATAAACATTGTTTATTATCAATAAATAATTAATTATATACTATTTCATTAATATTTAAACTAAAAAAAACTATAAATTATAATATAAATATTACAATTTTACTATAATATTTTGGCTGATAGGCCATTCTATATGTGCACACATGTTGTAACTGCCAAAAACATTTGGTAGTCCTAATAAAAAATAATTTCTTTGGTAGTCCTATTTTTAGTCATCCAAAAAAACATCATAATACCTAATAAAAAAATAATTTCTTTGGTAGTCCTTCCTTTTCTTAGTCATCCAAAAAAATCATCATAATACCCAAAAAAATACAGCTAATAAATATTAATTTCTTCATTTATCAGTTTTCTACTTTTAGATGACTGGGAGTTACAAGTCTTTATGGAAATTTAATTTCCACTTAATGGCATCAAGAGGGAATTATATGTGCACTCATTCAATAGTCCTTCATCCAAGAAAAAACAATTTTTTATTGTTAGTTATTAAAATATAGAAATATGACTCCTCCAAAAAATAATTTAAATATGAAAATCTCCTTGTATTTCTGCTGACAGGTAGCATTTCCTATTAGCATTTTGTCTCTTTATTCTTGACATTTCCTATTTATTTCATGGCAGTTGTTTGTGTGCATTTTGTCTTTATTATCAACATTTAAAAATTATCAGTAACAAAACAAATTATCATAGCAAGATAGAAGTGGGAGGGGTGGAGTTGGTTGTAACGGACAAATCTTTTCCACACAAAAAGCAATTAAAAATTTTAGTTTAATTATTGATAGGAGTGGCTGGTACAACCACGGTCATGGCATAGTAGTATACTATGCTTTTTAAAGGTTTTTTGGCCGATACTGACTAGACAATAAATGGGTTTAAGCTCAAGTCGAATATGGTTATAGGATAGAAAACTCTTCTTATGATAGTCGACCAGGGAAATGTATGAATCTGATAAAGAAGTGAAGCAGTTCAACAGTTCAAGATAACCATTATTGAAGTTCATTTTGTAAGGGACGCCCATTCTTTACTTGGTTTTTAGGCTTGCTCTGTAGAGGAAGGTGAAATTCCAGGTTTCAAACTCCATATGCTACTTATTCGCATACTTACCTAGAATGTTTACTTCTTTTGCTTGTTTTGAACCTCTGTACATGTAGGTATTACTTTCTAATTTTTTTTTTACATCTTTGGTAAATGCAAACAGATCACTTCAAAAAAGAAAAAAAAGAAATCTAACTCGTAAGGCAAAGTAATGAAAATCACCTAGCAACCTCTGTGCACTAGTTTTATCTATTGTAATAAGCATGCAGTATACCATAAGACATAAAATGTGCATCATTATGATCTTGCTTGTATTTTTCATTTAGTGGTAATTATTGTAGCAAATGCACATGCTCTGAAACGGTTGGGTTTTGCTTCTGCCAATTCTAAAGCTAGAATTGCATTTTTGGTAGGTTTACTGTCACAACCCACATTTGAATTTTGAATTCAAATTGGAATACAATTGTAATAATATAAAAGCCAATAAATAAATTAATTAAATAAATATAGTCTCATTTAAAAGAACAAAATAGTGAACAATTCTAAAAATAAATGAGGGGACACTTCTAGAAAGAGGAGTAAATGAGGTTCACCCCCCCTCATTCTCAAGTCAATATTCAAAGATCACAGTTAATAAATAAATGGGAACTTTTCTCCTTGAATTTATTGAGACAATGCAGTTTTCTACATGAATTAATGACAATGGAGAAAAATTGAAATAAAACAATTAGAGCTAAATGAGTCATTTTCCACAAAATTGAATGGCAATTTGGAAAATGAAGAGAGGGAAATTAATTAGGAAGACTTGACTCCAAAGTCTTTCAGATTTTCCAAACATGTGTTTGGAAAATAAAGTTCTAGGCAAGGGCTGAGTTTTCTATATATAGGATGGAGATATCAAAGGGAAAGGACACATGGAGATAGTTTCTAGATAGCTGGAGTGTTTTGTGAGTTAATTCTTCATTTCTCTTTTAGAAATTTAGGAACATTGTTTTTATGAATTTATAAAATTTAGCTGAATTTTTGTATGTTGCTTGGATAATTTAAATTAGTCTAGATTTGCATAATCTAATTTCATAATTTTATGAGTAGAAAGGAGGTTGTTCCCCTGCTGTGACATGCCAATTTGAGGTAGTCTGTCCAACAGTTCATGTGCCTAGACTATGCTTCTCCATTTTTGCATACCAGTCTACCAAGTCGCTTTTAATTATGCTAGGACGGATGTCCATACCCTGTTCCACAACTTCATTTTGTGCGCAGGCAGGGAGGACGTCAGTAAAGGTTTGGAATCTGGCTTTACGCTTGACAATTGCATTTGCTCGAATGTTGCTAAAGCCTTTTTAGCAAATCCATACCCTATTTCTAAGCACCCATTTGGCACACACAGGGCAGATGCTGGCAAGGTTGCGGAATTTGATTTACGTCTGCCAATCGCAACTGCCAGTAAAGTCTTTTCAATGGACCCATTTTGACCATATTCTGCAATTCTTGCCTTCCGTTAGATGAGAGCTCTCTGGCATTTGGTTAAATAGTTCACGTGCTCTATGCATATTTCTACATTTTGTATATATGTTTTGATGAAATTCCTCTTTCCTTTATGCTTTGATAATTGTCCACGCCCTTTCCTATCATCCCCATTTTAGCATATGCTGGCAAAGGTTGTATTAGTATACTTCACATCTACTGATTTACGTTTGCTTGATACCCTGCATCGAAGCTCCCATCTTGGCACAGGCAAAAGGGTAAGACATTTGATTTTCTTTTCATCTGCCAATCACCGTTGGTTGAAAATTAGATCCCCTTTTCAACAAATCCATTTTGTTAAATCTTGCAAGCATTACATTCCATAAAATGACCACTCTCTGGCATTTTGTCCAACAGTTCGCGTTCCTTTACTGTGTTTTCACATTTTATAAATATAAGATATTTAGGAAGATATAAATAACATATTTGGAAGATTTATAAATGATTAAAGTTTGTGATATACCTACAGAGTCTCTAACTTTGCCGAATTAGATAAATTGGGCAAGAGTCCATTGAAGTAGCTATTGTCTAGTGTCCTTATGAAATGCATATTTAAAGATAAGTATATTAGAGAAATATATAATAATAATCCTTTTGAGATTCAAGTCATCGGTGACCTTGTAATTAGAGGTGAATATTTATAAATGAACATAATGTTATAAGAGAAGTGTATAGTGTAAAGTTTGTAATTTATATATGATGCAAGTAATAAGATACATATATAGAAAGGGGTTGGAGTTTTGTTACTAGAATGATGTGTAATTTAGTGTGAGATAAAATAAGGCAATGTAATTTATTAGTGGAAAGAAATTTTAGTTGAAGAGTATGGATATGAGAAATGGATAAATTTATGTGTGTAGAGGTTCAATAGAAAATACGAGAAATAATGATATAGTAAAGAATAATGAATAAAATCGAGCATGCTATAAATGATGGAAATAAGTAAATAAGAGAATAAAATAAATGAAGGAATGCAATGACATTTGGGGTATAAGTTTTAATTTCATTCTTTAGAGTAGGAAAATCTTGTCTTTAACATAGTGCTATGAAATCTTCTTATGTAAAATCTCTATAGATTATTACATCTCCATTAGCTACGATCATTCCTTCCATGTTTGGACCTCTCTTCATTAATTATAGTCAAAACAACTTAGAAAACTCTCTATAAATTATACTTTATTGAAGGCATTACATACTCAATGTTGATACTCAGTTCTTAAAATTTCTAAAACAATTAATGAATCTCTGAAAGGAATGACGTGAATAGAGGATAAGTCATTCAAATTATCAATCACACAAATAGCATTGGTGAAGTATGATACCATGTAAACGTTTCCTTTGACTTGACCCTTGAAAAACTATTATTTCAATGTTGCTATTTAATCACGTCCCTATACTTTGGGATAACCTCCTTTTCCATAATCATGAGTAGGGGAACATAAGATGCATTCAAATCTTAATAGCATCTTAAAAATTATTTCTTTATTATCATTGTTATAGGATTGAAGTAAGAATTAGAACTAGAAATACATAAGTAATTGTCAAACCTAATGGGTACAGATTGAAAACATAGCGATTTAGAACAACTTCAAAGGACTCATCCAATATGGCTTATGGGAAGAAGTACAACTTGTGTGTTAACATTTAGACAAGTTTTAGTTGCGAAACTTCTTGAGATTCAAAAATCGTAAATCCTCATCTAATTTGAAATATAGGTAAGTCAAATGCTTTTGCAAGAAATTGCTCCTCGTACTATACTATTGGACAATGTTTATGTTTAACAACATAATTACCATTAATTCTTGGTCTTCTACAAGACTCGATCATTATGTACTTGATTGATTAAGTGTTTTTCTAGTCTTATGCTTTTTGGATCAATTAAGTTAAAGAAAAGTATTATGGTCAGGGATGACCAATCAAGTAGTATAGTTGTTTTGGGATCCATAAGTGGTTCACTCAGAAAAATGATATTTCCAATAATGATGTTAGAATATTATTGTTATATTCGATGCATGTTTGTTAACAATGGATTTAACCAGTTTCATTAAAGTTAGTAAACCTCTTGTTGAGATAACTGTCTTAATTTACAACTTTCATTAAGTCCTCGTTGTATCAATTCTTTACTTGTATGATGAAATAAGTTTCCCTTGTTTCTCTCAAGACTAAATCTTTATGTGCATTATTGATAGAATATCTTTTCTAGTTTATGTTATGTGCAGTTATGAATTGATTACATTGATTGTATCATTTATAGTCCTATTCATTTGCATAAAAGAATTGATCAAGCATATTTCCTATACTTGGCTTTCATCAAGATTCAATGAAGTATCTTTCCTTTATCAATTTATTTATTAGTTTTGATGCAAGTTTTACTTTTCTTAGCTAGGTAAACCTTTAAATAAATGTCCAAACTCAAAACAAATCATAGTGTTTGGTATTTACGGTACCTCTGTGTCATGTTTACGGGTAATGCCGTCGCGTTGAACCAAGTACCTCACGCCTAACATAGCTGCAACAACGACATTTAGGCACCGTACCTCTAAATCGTCGGGGAGTAATAAGGAATATGTCAAAATTAAATCCGCAGGAAGGGAAAATCTCCTCGGATATCTCATTAAGAAGATTTAACCAAAAAGAGAGGATGAGTCTATTGACATAATGATTACCATGATGCTCATTTGGAAAACACTTCAAGCTACTAATAGAAAATGAGTCTTATTGACACGTGCATATAGATCAGGGAGGACATGCGAAATATCAGATAGGGCAACTAGGTCAATCTAGAAAATGCTATCTATCATATGCTTTCACCTTGCCCTTACAGATCGTGGTGAAAGTACTAGGGGATCAAGAACGGACTTAGTCACTATAATTATCTAATTTGACATAGGGAAGCAAATTAGATATCATGGGTAGATACCTTATAGGGATTCCTCCACACTAGGACTAATTGACAAACACCTCTTAAGTGTTTGTGGTAGTGGACTAACTTCCATCCCTGTTTCACCGAGTGGGTGGCAGCCGACGAAGAACTGTCTGGGGCAGGGAATAACCCTAGAAAGGGCTGGGCACCCGCTCACAGTTACACCAAACATAGTGCAAAATAGAACTACATGTTCGCATTCCCCGCGTTAGTCACATCCTAAGGAGGGGGCCTTGATCCCGTGGATACAGGGTATGTAGGCAGTCTGGATGGCGAAGGATGCCCCCAGTACTCAGGTCCCCTGGATGTAGGGTGTCCTACAATTAGCATTGTGATCTTAATTCTCTGAGTAGTGATTACTGAGTTGTGTTAACATGAGATTGTTAAGTTAATTTTGTGCAGATGATAAGGATATAGTTACTAGAGGAGAAGCAAGCTATCAAAAATGAATGCAGAATGTAATGCATGACTCAAGGTATGAACCGATCCGTTGTTCTTCTAGGTTATCTTACTTAATGTACCTTCTCTCGTAGTGTACTCTCTCTTCACTAGATTTAAAATTGGTGATCTTTTAAGAACTTGATGACTCTAGGAAACTAAATTTCAAGTTTCATCACATTTCTATATCATGCATCAAGCACTTCTTAGAAGAATTTCACATTTCCTACATCTACCAGATCAAAAATTTTATCCCTCGGTATTTTTGAATTTAGAGTTTAGTGTTATTTGATTTAGGATGAGTCAGGTCCTTACATGTGGTATCAGAGATTTTGGTTCGAACACTAGGCCTGAAGGTCTACTAACCTAAAGCATGGGAAGCATCAAGACATAAGGCTAATAGTATTCCCCCTCTTGCGATCTAATGATAGTCTAGTTAATGATAAACATTGATAGAAACATGAAAAGAAAAGAGAATGATAAGGTCATAAGTAAACCCTTTGTAGAGGACAAAGTGGATGGCTTAATGCTAGTAATGGTATGTGTAATAAGACAACAGTAGTTGGGTACATGATAGCCATAAGACTCGTAAAGTGGATATCATATTCTGTGGCTAATTCCTCTTGTGGCACATCGTAATCTTTTTAGAATGGCATGCCCTAGGTTGTATGGGGGCATATGACTATTCATATGGATTTTTGATATAGAAGTATGATAAGGTTATTTCAGGTTGTGTGGGAAATGCTTAACGTGACATGGTGATTATCATTGTTCTCTATGTGGTTTGAGACAATTGTACGATTTAGTTATTGAAGCGATAGAAGTCCACCCAGTTTCTGTACTCCCCTTAGGTGGTCTTATTGTAAGGCTACATGGTGATTGTAATGTGCAAATTTTATGAGATTGTTGCATTATTTATTCTTGTGTTAAAGATTTTACTTCTTTATTTAAATTTTGAGATGGTCCTGTTGCCTCAAGGACTGTTCTTTGTTGAACTTGGGATGTTGCAATTGTTGCTGTCTTTGATCTTCACTTCTACTTGGCTTGTTTTATTTTAATTGAGGATTTAACTTATTGACTTGTTTTACTTAAACCTTCTTGGTTTGAGGCATTTTTAATTTTACAACTGCTGGCATGTGTGGAGTAATGTGACTTCTGTAAAACTGCCATATATAGGTAGGGCCCTGGCAGGTTGTATGGGGGAGTAGGTGACATGGGAAAATTCCATTGTGAGGATGGAGTTGTAGATGGGACTGGTATGGGATAGTCATAATCCATCCATTTCCCTAGATCTATGTGTCTATTTCTTGCATACCTCCCTCTTGGAGGATAACACCTTAAAACAAACGCAAGTTATTAGGAAATGTGTGGAGGGGTTCTTGAGAGGGCCCTGAAAACCATCTTTATTTCTTGGTTACTTGACACTAAGAAATCAATGATATTGGATTTCCTTGGAGGAGAGACTATATGATGAGTACTAGAGACAACTATTGACTTTTGAGAAACTGATGACATTCATGGACTCCTAGTTTGGTAAGCTACTATCAATTTTGGGATGCTATCACTACTTTTAGATAACAAGCCCTAAGGTGGCACTAATTGATGTGACAGTCGCGAAGAGAGATGGATGGAAAGTTTGGAAGAAGTTTTTGATAAATCAGCATGCATGATTGCTAGAATTGTTACCTTTCACTCAAGTGTTGATCTGTATAATGTCTATATGATATCAGAATAATGGAAGTCATTGGTACTTAGAAGAATCCCTGGGGTGGATTACTTGTACCTGACTTTGTCAAAAACTGAGGTGTGTACAAGTTGACATTGTGTATCCCTGGTTGACATCCTCAGCACAGTTCTTGGGCAGGTACTGTGGTCTCCAGGAAGTGACTCATGGACCCATATTGATCCCAAGGGAGTCAAAAGTCTTTGGCCAGATCAGAATGATTCCTATCCTATTTAGCCCAGGTGGCTGTTGTGTTTTCCTATTAGATAAAGATTTGATCCGTTTGACCAGTGTAGGCCATTTGGCCATTATTTTAGAGAATTATGCAAAAGCAAAAGGTGTAATTCAAAGTTGTTGGAAACAGAGAGAGGAACAAAAGATGGTTTGAAAGAATTGAAAAGGGAGAACAGTAACAGGATTCAAAGAACATGTTAATCAGTTGGAGAAGTCACTTGTAGCATGCAGAAAAGAAAATGAAATCTAAGCCTAAATCTTGTGATGTTTCGTGACATTGCAGAAGTTTCTTTAGAAGATGAAAGTGAAGATAACAGTGTGACTGAATTGCATTTACCAGTTTGCCCAAAGGACAGAAGAGCCCGGTTGGCTTTATTTCAGTATGTCTTGTTTTGGACACTTTAGCCCAGATTGGCTATTTCCTGAGTACTCAGATTGACTAAGAGAATATAATTCTTCTAATCTATAGTGGTGCATTATTAATCTTGGATTCTAGCACATGTTGGAGTAAATTTTTTTTTTTTATAATGATGGATTACAAAGGGAGAATCTATGAACCTAAATTTCTATTTACCGCACTTAGAAACTTGATTTATCTTTGATGATGGAATTTTAACGTGAATTGCAAGCATTGTAATAACAACAAAGGAGGTTAAGGATATGAATAATAAGATCTGACAATTGGACCTTGAATGATCGAAAGGAAAGGAGAACAATAAATGTGACTCTCTTATGCAAGAGAAAAACTAGCTTGTAGGTGGATTGGGAAGATAACTCAGTATAAAGAAAGGCGACTTTGGATAGTATTGATTATATATATGAATATTTTACTCTCTAGGACAAAAAAAAAATATTCAGGAACCAAAGTGAGGAGCAAGTGTACATATCTTGATGACAGACTAAGGTAAGAGCCTTCTTATATAGAAAGGAATCTTTTGAAGAGACGTTAGAAAGTAATTTTTTTTTTATTCTTGGAACAATTTGACCCCTTGACATTGAATCCATTTTGAATACTTTTGAATACACCATTCTCATAACAAATCCATGAGCATAGGAGATGTTTTACCGTAATCAGTTCACAGGTAGAATGACACACGTTCGATGACTCCATTCTGTGATATAAATCATGAAAAAGTTATCTTAGCTAGTTATGATAATAAGGTGCTTAATGATGACACTCTTGCAAGATAGATTTATTCCTTCAAATTTTGTACATTTATTCACATATTGTTGTATTTAAAAGGTTTCTAAAGATAATTATGAGGGAGTTTCTTACATGATGAAGTAATTATTTAAAAATAGTGTCTTTGGTAACTTATGATCATTTATTACTTTAATTTGCATTGATAAAACAAGTACTTTGTGATGAATTCATGAATACCAACATGATGAACATAGAACCATGACTAAACAACACCTTGATTAACATCATAACCTGATATGTCTACCAACCTCTACAAGTGTGTATTTTAGACACAGGACAATTCAAATGAACATTCAACATTCTAAACTCGAGGACAAGCTACAAGGATATGCTCGATCAAGTTTGAAAAGTTAAAGATGTTTCTTAAACTCACAATGTCATGATAATATATGGATACTTTATCATTTTGGAACCTAGTAGAATTTTAATTACGAACTATAACTTCAATGATGTTTAGATGATACAACAATTATAGTTAGATGATACTCTATGGTAGACTACTTTGTTGTAGAATGGACTATGAAGGTAGGCAAGCATACTGATAGTAAACGATACTTAATTCTATGGACTTATATGTATATGTTTTGACCTTATTTCTAATATGCATCGGGATGATGCATAAATTTAGGGGAGAAGGATGTCACAACCCACATTTGAATTTTGAATTCAAATTGGAATACAATTGTAATAATATAAAAGCCAATAAATTAATTAATTAAATAAATATAGTCTCATTTAAAAGAACAAAATAGTGAACAATTCTAAAAATAAATGAGGGGACACTTCTAGAAAGAGGAGTAAATGAGGTTCACCCCCCCTCATTCTCAAGTCAATATTCAAAGATCATAGTTAATAAATAAATGGGAACTTTTCTCCTTGAATTTATTGAGACAATGCAGTTTTCTACATGAATTAATGACAATGGAGAAAAATTGAAAGAAAACAATTAGAGATAAATGAGTCATTTTCCACAAAATTGAATGGCAATTTGGAAAATGAAGAGAGGGAAATTAATTAGGAAGACTTGACTCCAAAGTCTTTCAGATTTTCCAAACATGTGTTTGGAAAATAAAGTTCTAGGCAAGGGCTGAGTTTTCTATATATAGGATGGAGATATCAAAGGGAAAGGACACATGGAGATAGTTTCTAGATAGCTGGAGTGTTTTGTGAGTTAATTCTTCATTTCTCTTTTAGAAATTTAGGAACATTGTTTTTATGAATTTATAAAATTTAGCTAAATTTTTGTATGTTGCTTGGATAATTTAAATTAGTCTAGATTTGCATAATCTAATTTCATAATTTTATGAGTAGAAAGGAGGTTGTTCTCCTGCTGTGAGATGTCAATTTGAGGTAGTCTGTCCAATAGTTCATGTGCCTAGACTATGCTTCTCCATTTTTGCATACCAGTCTACCAAGTCACTTTTAATTACGCTAGGACAGATGTCCATACCCTGTTCCACAACTTCATTTTGTGCGCAGGCAGGGAGGACGTCAGTAAAGGTTTGGAATCTGGCTTTACGCTTGACAATTACATTTGCTCGAATGTTGCTAAAGCCTTTTTAGCAAATCCATACCATGTTTCTAAGCGCCCATTTGGCACACACAGGGCAGATGCTGGCAAGGTTGTGGAATTTGACTTACGTTTGCCAATCACAACTGCCAGTAAAGTCTTTTCAACGGACCTATTTTGACCATATTCTGCAATTCTTGCCTTCCGTTAGATGAGAGCTCTCTGGCATTTGGTTAAATAGTTCACGTGCTCTGTGCATATTTCTACATTTTGTATATATGAGTCTGATGAAATTCCTCTTTCCTTTATGCTTTGATAATTGTCCACACCCCTTCCTGTCATCCCCATTTTAGCATATGCTGGCAAAGGTTGTATTAGTATACTTCACATCTACTGATTTGCATTTGCTTGATACCCTGCATCGAAGCTCCCATCTTGGCATAGGCAAAAGGGTAAGACATTTGATTTTCTTTTCATCTGCCAATTACCGTTGGCTGAAAATTAGATCCCCTTTTCAACAAATCCATTTTGTTAAATCTTGCAAGCATTACATTCCATAAAATGACCTCTCTCTGGCATTTTGTCCAATAGTTCGCATTCCTTTACTGTGTTTTTGTATTTTATAAATATAAGATATTTAGGAAGATATAAATAACATATTTGAAAGATTTATAAATGATTAAAGTTTGTGATATACCTACAAAGTCTCTAACTTTGCCGAATTAGATAAATTGGGCAAGAGTCCATTGAAGTAGCTATTGTCTAGTGTCCTTATGAAATGCATATTTAAAGATAAGTATATTAGAGAAATATATAATAATAATCCTTTTGAGATTCAAGTCATCGGTGACCTTGTAATTAGAGGTGAATATTTATAAATGAACATAATGTTATAAGAGAAGTGTATAGTGTAAAGTTTGTAATTTATATATGATGCAAGTAATAAGATACATATATAGAAAGGGGTTGGAGTTTTGTTACTAGAATGATGTGTAATTTAGTGTGAGATAAAATAAGGGAATGTAATTTATTAGTGGAAAGAAATTTTAGTTGAAGAGTGTGGATATGAGAAATGGATAAATGTATGTGTGTAGAGGTTCAATAGAAAATACGAGAAATAATGATATAGTAAAGAATAATGAATAAAATCAGGCATGCTATAAATGATGGAAATAAGTAAATAAGAGAATAAAATAAATGAAGGAATGCAATGACATTTGGGGTATAAGTTTTAATTTCATTCTTTAGCGTAGGAAAATCTTGTCTTTAACATAGTGCTATGAAATCTTCTTATGTAAAATCTCTATAGATTATTACATCTCCATTAGCTACGATCATTCCTTCCATGTTTGGACCTCTCTTCATTAATTATAGTCAAAACAACTTAGAAAACTCTCTATAAATTATACTTTATTGAAGGCATTACATACTCAATCTTGATACTCAGTTCTTAAAATTTCTAAAACAATTAATGAATCTCTGAAAGGAATGACGTGAATAGAGGATAAGTCATTCAAATTATCAATCACACAAATAGCATTGGTGAAGTATGATACCATGTAAACATTTCCTTTGACTTGACCCTTGAAAAACTATTGTTTCAATGTTGCTATTTAATCACGTCCCTATACTTTGGGATAACCTCCTTTTCCATAATCATGAGTAGGGGAACATAAGATGCATTCAAATCTTAATAGCATCTTAAAAATTATTTCTTTATTATCATTGTTATAGGATTGAAGTAAGAATTAGAACTAGAAATACATAAGTAATTGTCAAACCTAATGGGTATAGATTGAAAACATAGCGATTTAGAACAACTTCAAAGGACTCATCCACTATGGCTTATGGGAAGAAGTACAACTTGTGTGTTAACATTTAGAAAAGTTTTAGTTGTGAAACTTGTTGAGATTCAAAAATCGTAAATCCTCATCTGATTTGAAATATAGGTAAGTCAAATGCTTTTGCAAGAAATTGCTCCTCGTACTATACTATTGGACAATGTTTATGTTTAACAACATAATTACCATTAATTCTTGGTCTTCTACAAGACTCGATCATTATGTACTTGATTTATTAAGTGTTTTTCTAGTCTTATACTTTTTGGATCAATTAAGTTAAAGAAAAGTATTATGGTCAGGGATGACCAATCAAGTAGTATAGTTGTTTTGTGATCCATAAGTGGTTCACTCAGAAAAATGATATTTCCAATAATGATGTTAGAATATTATTGTTATATTCGATGCATGTTTGTTAACAATGGATTTAACTAGTTTCATTAAAGTTAGTAAACCTCTTGTTGAGATAACTGTCTTAATTTACAACTTTCATTAAGTCCTCGTTGTATCAATTCTTTACTTGTATGATGAAATAAGTTTCCCTTGTTTCTCTCAAGACTAAATCTTTATGTGCATTATTGATAGAATATCTTTTCTAGTTTATGTTATGTGCAGTTATGAATTGATTACATTGATTGTATCATTTATAGTCCTATTCATTTGCATAAAAGAATTGATCAAGCATATTTCCTATACTTGGCTTGCATCAAGATTCAATGAAGTATCTTTCCTTTATCAATTTATTTATTAGTTTTGATGCAAGTTTTACTTTTCTTAGCTAGGTAAACATTTAAATAAATGTCCAAACTCAAAACAAATCGTAGTGTTTGGTATTTACGGTACCTCTGTGTCACATTTACGGGTAATGGTGTCGTGTTGAACCAAGTACCTCATGCCTAACATAGCTGCAACAACGACGTCTGGGCACCGTCCCTCTAAATCGTTGGGGAGTAATAAGGAACATGTCGAAATTAAATCCGCAGGAAGGGAAAATCTCCTCGGATATCTCATTAAGAAGATTTAACCAAAAAGAGAGGATGAGTCTATTGACATAATGATTACCATGATGCTCATTTGGAAAACACTTCAAGCTACTAATAGAAAATGAGGCTTATTGACACGTGCGTATAGATCAGGGAGGACATGCGAAATATCAGAAAGGGCAACTAGGTCAATCTAGAAAACACTATCTATCATATGCTTTCACCTTGCCCTTACATATCGTGGTGAAAGTACTAGGGGATCAAGAACGGACTTAGTCACTATAATTATCTAATTTGACTTAGGGAAGCAAATTAGATATCATGGGTAGATACCTTATAGGGATTCCTCCACACTAGGACTAACTGACAAACACCTCTTAAGTGTTTGTGGTAGTGGACTAACTTCCATCCCTGTTTCACCAAGTGGGTGGTAGCCGACAAAGAACTGTCTGGGGCAGGGAATAACCCTAGAAAGGGCTGGGTACCTGCTCACAGTTACACCAAACATAGTGCAAAATAGAACTACATGTTTGCATTCCCCGCGTTAGTCACATCCTAAGGAGGGGGCCTTGATCCCGTGGATACAGGGTATGTAGGCAGTCTGGACGGCGAAGGATGCCCCCAGTACTCAGGTCCCCTGGATGTAGGGTGTCCTACAATTAGCATCGTGATCTTAATTCTTTGAGTAGTGATTACTGAGTTGTGTTAACATGAGATTGTTAAGTTAATTTTGTGCAGATGATAAGGATATAGTTACTAGAGGAGAAGCAAGCTATCGAAAATGAATGCAGAATGTAATGCATGACTCAAGGTATGAACTGATCTGTTGTTCTTCTAGGTTATCTTACTTAATGTACCTTCTCTCGTAGTGTACTCTCTCTTCACTAGATTTAAAATTGGTGATCTTTTAAGAACTTGATGACTCTAGGAAACTAAATTTCAAGTTTCATCACATTTCTATATCATGCATCAAGCACTTCTTAGAAGAATTTCACATTTCCTACATCTGCCAGATCAAAAATTTTATCCCTCAATATTTTTGAATTTAGAGTTTAGTGTTATTTGATTTAGGATGAGTCGGGTCCTTACATTTACATTATGAAGAAAATGTATGGACAGATTAGGGTCCTCTGCAAGACCAGAGGTCCAGTAGGATTATGTCTAATGTCTTAGATCCTTAAAGCCCAAGTGATGTTTTTCAAAATATTTACATGGACTGCTAGCTCTGGATTCCTAATTTCTTTCATGGATGTATTAAAAAATACTCAGCAAGAACCTTCTTTGAAAAAAAACATTTGTTACATTTCCAGCTTGCACACTCCTCGCCAAGTCTGAATAAGGAACTATCTTGGAAGAAGGAACTGCTGTGAACTTAAGACCCAAACAACAAAATCTTAGGACACTACCCACTGCAGTTGAAATAGCTACCTGTCTCGAATACTGCCACAAAAAACCACCAGAGATTTTATAATAGTGTGTGGTGAGCATTTCCTTTAATTTTGTAACAACATTCGAGCTCTCCCCTGCAATATAAAAATAGATATTCCTTTGGATGTTGATGGTTTTTTATTTGAAAGGAGATTCTCTTGATAAAAAATGGAGGATTTACCCAAGGCATTGCACTTACCACTACACTTCTCATAATTACACAAAATCTGTAGTTTGTATTGCACTTCACAGACTTGAAGCTCCTTCCTGAGAGTTGAAGTCCTCAAGGGGAGACAAGGACGCTCTCTATTATGTGCAAACAATCAAGAGTATTGAAATATCCTTGAACCCTGCAAGGCTAAAGCTTTAGCAATCCTGACATTCAGTAGAGGAGATAATAAAGGATTTCACTTACTTTTGATGTATGGATTCTTCCTTATCTGGTTGCATTTTAATGTGTAATCACTTGGAGATGCTTGAAAACATTCTGGAAAACCACTCCACATTTTTTATTGCTACAAGGTACCAGGCAAGGAGTGGCAAGCACTGGACGTTGTGCCATCTGAACATCTCCTGTGCTTATCAAGTACTTTGGGTCTATTCTTACTCAATTCAAAGGTCATCATAACCTTTCAGATAGATGGTGTCCCTGGTCGATAACAAACTTCTATTAGCTAAAAGAATGAAACCTCCATGGTGCTTTTACTAGTGGTTGATAGCTATTAGAAGTTTGTGTGTATGTTTTGAAACCTCTAAGAAAAGTATGTTGACACAAGTAGAATGAAGCAAAGTAACCGTTGTCCTTTTTGAGAGAAAAGAAAATTAAAAAAAATCACATAAACTTGATAAGAAAACACAAAAACTTGAAGTCTTGAACTATAAGTATAATCCATCATCAAAAGAAACAATTTATGGAATTAAACTTTAAAATATTAAACATTATCTTTTTAAGTGTCTTTCTATACACAAGGCGCTCAAACATGTAGGAAGGCCAAATCTTAGCACTATTATAATCATAATCATTGTTGCAGTTTGATTTAAAATGATAGTTGAAGTACATTCATATGCAAAAAGTTAAATGTTATAGTTATTTCAAACACACACACACACTCTCTCTCTCTCTCACACACACACACACACACACACACACACACACACACACACAAATGATAAAGTTCACTCAAAGAGACACACACACAAATGATAAAGTTGACTCAAAGACACACACACACACACACAAAAGAATACAAAAGTTCTCTAAAACACACATAGACACATGACACAAAGTTCACTCAAACACACACACACACAAGAATGTCCATGTTCACTCAAACACACACAAACACATCACACAAAGTGAATGGAAGAGTTCATTCATGCATAGACACACTACACACAAAGTGAATTTTTTTTGTACATATGCTCCACACAAAGTATATTTTCATACACATAAAATTAAATGTCAAAGTTATTTCAAACATACACACAAGAATGCCAAAGTTCAACTCAAACACACACACACACACAACAATGTGAAAGTCACACAATAATGTGAAAGTCACACAACAATGTGAAAGTTCAATCAAACACACACAGACATATGACACAAGGTGGATGCAAAAGTTAGATTGCACACACACACAAGTATTTTTATACATACATAAACTCACTTCACATAAAATGAATGTCAAACTATTTTTATGCATACACAAACACACTCCACATAAAGTGATAGTTGAAGTACACACACACAGCCAATGCTAACTTTCAAACCCACACCCACACAGTGAAAGCCAACATTCATTCAAACACACAAAGTGAACAACATTGAAGTTTGAAAGTATTTTTGTATGTATACTTCACTCAAAGTGAATGTTAAAGTATTTTTGTACATAGACACAGTGAAGGCCAAAGTTCATTTACACACACATGTGCATGCATATGGAGTGAATGCCAAAGTTCATTCACACACAGATAACAAAAGTTAACTTTCAAACCCACACACACAATGGAAACCAACGTTCATTCAAATACACATATGTGTACACACAAAGTGAAAATTATTGAAGTTTGAAAGTATTTTTGTACATACACTTCACACAAAGTGAACATCAAAGTATTTTTTTACAAATATCACCACCATTCTCATCTCATCTGAACGATACAATAAGATAGAAAATGCAAATTATGTTAAGAATAGGAAAGATAAAGAGCATCTAAGTTGATTATGAGAGAACATCCAATAAATATTTAATTTATTTGTTGTTCATTTACATAAATGAATATTGTGTTGTTAACAATAATGTTATGGCCTTTAAATACTTGCAATAATAATTTTTCTTTCAATTGTGCCCATGTAATAATAATTGTATAAAATAAAATATTTCATATAATCTTATTCCATATAGCTCACTATTTAATATCATATCTCAATGTGATTTATTAAAATTTACATTCAAAATATTGATAGATGTTTATGTTGTTATTATACATTTTTCTATTGTCTTTATTTCTCATTAAAATATTTGTGGTATTAAATATATTATAAAAGTTGTAGATATAGCACAATGAGGCAATAATAAAGAGGGGGAACAAGAAATTTCAACAAGATGAAAAGATCTTGCAATTACTAAATATATGGTTTTTTATGATTTAGTTCATGTGGTTATTCATTTAATACCATTTCATTATTTTTATTTGCAAAAATGATTTTCTTATAGTATTTATAGTCTTGGCCACCAACTATTACATTTAATAATTTTCTAGAAAAAAATATAAATATATAGGCCTATAAATATTTGTGCCTATCAGCTATTTGATAACTAGTTATATTGGTTTAAAAAAAAAATTTGTTTAGCATTATTGGAATCTATACAACAAATATTTATTCTAAGAATCAAATACTATATCAATTAATATTATACTATATTATAATACTATAATATATCAAGTGTTATAATAAATATTATTAATATAATTAATAATATTATTAATATTATAACTATAAATAAGAAGGATTTTGTTGGTTTGACAAAAAAATAAATTTGAAGTTTACCTAATGAATTAAAAAATTAAAACTAAAACACTTCTATAATTATAACTAAAACACATAATATAATTACAACACTACAAGTTTTACTTTGGAACTATTTTATTTACTACATACATAGAATATAAATTTTATTGTATCTACATTGTTTACTATATTTTTTTGTTAATACAAGTTTTGTTTCTACTTTTATATATAACTTTATATAGATATTAACAATTATATTTATAGAGAAAATAAAATAACTTTAAAGAAAACTAGTATAGATATATTAAAAGCATCAATGATCCCACAAAGGTCTAGGAGCATCAAGGTATTTTCTACATGTCAGTAAATTGCATTTTGGAGGTCTCGATAGTGGAAGGCATAGTGTTAAGAAACTAAAACTAGTTCTCTTTGAGATTCTCATGAATTGGCTAGGAGTAATGACCTTGCCAAGTTGGGGTACCAAAATTTCATAGTTTTTTCAAAATTTGAATTGTGTAACTAGTTTTGTCACCTTCCAACTATCCATTTTGTACAAATGTATATATTTTTGAATTGGAAGTGAATAAAGCAATTTTATAGGGAGAAATATCTATTTTGAGGTCTCTCAGAGTCTTTTAAATAGATAGATGCATTTAAGATATCTATGCTAGTTTACATAAAACCCATTTATTTAAATATGAATACCATTTTTATTATCTTTCCATTGAAAAGTTATATTATTTTAATAGATGCATTTAAGATATTTATACTATTTTACTTATTATCATATATTAAAGTAATTATATATATATGAATACCATTTTTAATATCTTCTAATTCAAAAGTTATTTTATTTTAAATAGTAATACATTAAATCATTGAAACCATGTACAAGTTTAAAAAAAATTAAATCAAGACAAAATTATTTAATTTTTACTTTAAAAATTATTTTAATCTATTTACTCTCTTTATATCTAAACTACATGGCTATTTCAACATTTTTACTAATTATTTTATTTACTATACTTATTTTAATAGTTTTTCTAACTATTTTATTTACAATAGTTATTTTACTAGTTTTACTTATTATTTTATTTACTAATTTAAAATTATTTTGTTTTTCATAAATTTTCAAACTTAAAGAAATAACTATTTCAATAGTTTTACATACTATTTCATTTAATACTTAAAAGATAACTTATTCACTACAAAATCATACCAATAATTAAAATGCAATAAGTTTAATATATCATGTTGGAGTTGTATTCAAAAGCATAATAAATATTTTATACATTTCTATTTGTAGGTAATATTTTATTTTATTTTGGAAAGCATAGTATATATATATATATATATATAGTTTATTTTGTTTTGAAAAGTGTAGTAAATACTATATATTTATATGTAGCTTTCTAGTTTACTTTTTTGAAAGCCGCCATTCATTATTACTCATTATATTTGTAAGCTCCCTCAAAGAAAATAATAATATATGTTTTATTATTAATCATTTTATTTATGAGTCAAAAAAAAGTGATGAATCTAATTGATGACCATGGACATTCTCCAATGGTAATAAGGGGTGGAGTGTAATGGCATGAGCATGTTAACAATATTTAATAATAAGCATAATAAGTACCGTCTAAAAAATTAAAATGTAGAAATATAATATCAATAAAAAGTTGAAGTTAAAGTTAATCGATTTTTTAAAAGTTTATGGTTAGGAAAGAAAATATCTAATTTTGATTTGTTCATTTAAGATATTTTTTAATATATATTTTGATTTGTTAATTTGAGAAATTTTTTTTACTTGTTAATTATAGTTGAAAATTTGATGAACATAGGGTTGAGTGAAGATATGGACTTAGATAATTAAATCACTAACATAGATATCTTAAGTGAATCTAACTAAAAAAATGCCAAGAGATATCTTTTTGAAGATTATTTATTTACTTTGAGTTATTTTTTTATATTAACTATATATACATAAATTTAAATTTTATTGTAAAAAATATAGTTCAATTATAATATTTTATTTATGCTTGTTATTCTATTTTTTTTGTTTGGTTAATTATGTAATTATGTAGGGCCTATATCTTCTCTCAACCCTATTTCCATCAAATTTTCAACTATACTTAATAAACTAGTATATTTATATTTTAAAAAATATAATTACCCGAGAGATATCTTCCAATTTGATATGCTCACATGAGTTAATTTAAAGATACTACGCTGCAAGACTTTTCATATTCTTCAAATGCGATAAAGATTTCACTCCATAACTGCCCAAGTTTTTCTATTTTTCTATCCATGCTTCCACGAATTTATTTATTTATTTTTTCTATCCTTGCTGTGAGTGTAGGACGCTTCTCAGCATAATAAAAAATATCTCAAACTAAAAAATCAAAATACAAATAAAAAACCATCTAAAATCAACAAATCAAAATATTGTCTTTCTTAGCAATAAAATTTTAAAAATATTCATTAACCTTTAAATATTACACTTCTACATTTTATTTTTAGCCAATAGGCTATTAGTGGGAGCTTTTGCTCCGGAAAAACCGTCCGACGTGGGAAAATGTCAGAAAATGTCAGACACTTTCAGTTTTTTTTTTTCGCGGTGCGTGCTATCTTCCAACACCGAGAAATCATCATCAACAATATAAAACTAATAATATCAGCTAATAAAAAAAGGGCGTCAAAAGCAATAAGACGGTGGAGTTGCATAATGAATACTTTGATAGTGATACTAAAATAGTGGCAGTAGTTCCATCGGTCGCTGCGCCTCCCACGATCTGTTTTGTTGGTGCCTTCTTTACACATGCCCATTTTAGGTTTACGAAATTCATTTTTATTAGAAATAGTTGCCTTCATTTTATCTTATTGCAAGCGGTGACAAATATAATTCTGGCATGTTCTGAATTTTACTATTGTTTAATAGAATCTTGTCTCTATTAGATTTGCCAGTGGTTCCAATAAAGGAGATGCTAAACTATTTGAGCTAAAAATAAATAAAAAACATTGAAGAAGCATCATTATTCTAGACGGAATGGAATCCTCACATGCTTAGACATCGCTTACACATTTTACATTAGGGCTCTGAACAAATAGCGAACGTAGCTTAAACCCACTACACCAAAATCATATTCAGAGTCCCCTGCTGAAGCAAATGGAAGCTGCCAAAGCTCCCAATGACATAACAATGGCTGACAACAATGTGGGCATTGTGGAGGTGGAAATGGGTAGTGGAGACATCTTTAGCAGATGGGTGTTGCTCTGTATATATTTACACTTGCCATATAATACAATTGGGTAGTCAGAGAATTGTAATCCCATCAAAGATTTCTTTGAGATAGGAATCACCATGCAGTACCCACTTCTCTGCACAAATTCTTGCCCTAACCAATCTGACGAGCAACAATCACTGTTTTTGCTGCACCATTAGCAATAAAAAACTAGATCTTGTAGTAATATAATATTGCTATTATTATTAAGTATAATAATACTAATATTCTAAACATGCTAAAATTCTTTCCAAGAGTGTAAAAATCCAATGAAAGATATTACTCTATTAAGATACCATAAAAAAGAGGAGCTCTGAATTTTATATGCAGAAACTTGAGAAAGGTTGAATAAAAATATGTCATGTAATAATGATTGAAGTTTGTTTGGATACATACTCTAAAATTTTCTTATTTTCATAGAGACGTGTCAAGCGTGCTAATTTTTTTTTTGATAACTTTTTTTTTATGTGATCATTATTAGATGTCTATTTCATTTCTGATGCATATTTGTCGTCCCACACTATTGTTGCTTCTGTTGACACCTATTTTCCTCGCTATACTTTTGTTTTATCAAAAAAGGTATGCAAATCCTCTTGGAACTCATGGTTTTTCCAAGAAAAAGTTTTTCTTTTCCCTTTTTGCTATGTTAGTGAGAGTATTTTATATTTAAAGAAACCCAAACTACTTTTTAAAATTTGATTATTGTTATTTGTCTATTCAATTTCTAATGCATATTTGTTGTTGTTCATAGTTGTTCCTTCCTATCCAAAGCTTTTTTCCAGACCACACTTTTAGTTTATCCAAAAAAGGTATGCAAATAATCCTAAAATTTATATTAGTTTTACAGCTTCTAAAGAAAATGCTACTCCTTTGGAAAGTGATAAAAGGAACTCAGATTTCCACGTGTATAAACTAGGAACTTGAACATTAATTGCATACACTTACTTGTGCTGGTTCAAATCAATTTTTCCACACTATTTGATATGTTGAAACTTCTAATATAATGCTAATAACTGAACTTCCTCTTTTGCTTATCATAGGTTCACTATAGTACAAACAACATTTTTTTTCATACATATGTATTGCACAAAAAAAATTTATTCTCTAGATTTGTCAGTAGAAAGCAACTTTCTTTTTGTATTCTTTTTTCCCTCCATTGTTTGCATAGGTTTTTTTTATCTTAGAAATATACTCATACTTTGTTAATTTGAACAACATTTCCTTTTATTCTTTGGGTTCAACGTTTTTACATCATGTGACTTCAACTCATAAAGTTTGAAAAAAATTGCTTGTAGTGTTTGAATGGCAGTTGAACTCGCTCCTTGAGCAATTCAATCTAGAAATGCTGGGGACGTAATAACCTCTCCATTACTTCAAATTCTTTCTCGAAAGAAACTAAGTCCTAGTAAAGATTCCTATGAATGGTATAAGGTTGTGTTGTCTGATGGCTTGCATATGTAGATAGCCATTTTCTTGGGAAAATTTACTATTCTTTTCTCATACCAAACATTGAAGGTGGGATCTATAGTGCGATTGACAAATTACATATGTTGTTCCACTGCAATGTCAAAGGAGGATTTATCTTTGTTAGAGTTTTTTAGTCATTCATGGCCAAATATACACATGTTTCATCATATTTACACCATTCTTTTCCTTCAATTCTTATAGGACATTGATACTCTTTGTAATAGAAGTCATCGCCACAGAATGCTAGTTAATTGGCCAACCCAAGTTCTTAATCAAACGACGGGAACAACAAATGCATCTAGACATGGGAGGCTCTTCAAACAACTCGTCAAGTAGTTGGAGTACAATTTTTGGTATAAATACATCTTCTCAACATGAGAACATAGTTGAAAATATAAGCCCTATTAAATAATTGAACCTCTACCAAGGAAGATGGACAATTAAAGGTTAGGTAAAAATAAAGAAGAATATGCACAAATTTAAGACACCTAGGAACACTAGACAGGTTTTTAATTTCGACATGATAGACAATGAGGGAACTAAAATTAGGGTTACTTGCTTCAATGATATAGTAGAGCTCCATTATGAATGGGTGCAAGTTGGAGCCCTGTACACACTTTCAAAAGCCTTGATAAAGGAAGCAAATAGGAACTACAACAAGCTCAATAGCCATCTTGAAATCACTTTGGAGCAGGATTCAATCTTGCAGTGTTGTGATGATGACCCCTCAGTGCCAAAACATAATTTCAAATTCACATCCATTGACAAAATCCTAGACATGGACAATAATAGTCTTGTTGATATTATTGGAATTATTACTACTATTAGTGATATGTCAAATATATGGTGTAGAGATGGAACTGAAGTGTTGAGGAGAACCTTACATATTTAGGACATGTCACTTTCCTCCATTCAAGTAAATTTATGGGGTCCTATTTCAAAGAAAGAGGGTATGGGAATCAAAAGAATGAAAGATTCCCAAGAAGCTATTGTGGTTGCTATGAAGAGTGGTCATGTTACTAAATTTAATGGAAAGGTTGTCAACACTACTACCTCAATATTGTTCTAGCTATAAACCCTGCAATACCTGAGGCAAAGGAACTACACATTTGAAAGATAGAGAGGATACAAATATACTGTCATTGCCATCCAACTCAACACTGTCAACTATATCACCTATATGGATGCTTATTCTATCTCTTTTGGAACACTGTAAAACAATGTCTCAACCTTTATAGGCCATTATGAAAGTGACAATCATGTTTGTCAAAAGTGACACCTTCTGTTACCCACCTTGTCCGTTAATGGTTAATGGTAAAGAGTAAGAAAAAATGCATCCAAGATAACGATGATAAATGGTGTTGTAGAGATGTAGGGTTCCTCTTGAAGAATGTAATTACAAATACCTCTTGTACCTTCAAATTTAAGACCACACTAAGAGTACTTGGATTGTAGCCTTTAATGAGGTTGCTAGCAATTTGTTGCAAATATCTACAAAAGAGCTTTACATGTTGCAATATGATGTCCATGCTAAGAGATCTCCTTAATCTATAATAAATGATGTCCTTTTCATGCAATTCCTCTTCACCATCTTGGCTAGGACTAAGATATACAAATCTGAGTCAAGGCTGAAAGCAACAATTACAATAGCTACAAGATTAGAATTGGAGAATGAGTGCAACTACCTGCCGTCCCAGATTTTAGAAATGTCTGTCTATACATGAACACCATTGTATAATAGACATTGTACATATAACCTCAATGTATATTGATTGTTATTGTTTACACTTACAACTTTTCCTTTAACTGGAATTGTTACAACTAAAATCATTTTGCATATGCAAATTTATTTAAAAAACATTATTCCATTATTACTCGCAAAGGAATTATACTTTGAGGCAACAACTACATATAGTAAAATTTGTTGTGTTTTGAAATGTATGCAAATATTTTATGACTAATTCTATTAACACATCAGGGATTCTTACCTTCTATATTTGAACATCTTGAAACGAGAAATAGAGTGAAACACAAAATTCCCCAATATCAAGTACCCTATATTCTTTGTTGCTTTTGTTTGCATTTTCTACATGTATGATACAGTTCTCTGCCTACCTTTTAGCTCAAAAAAGTAGTATAACATACATAGTTTGGAATATGGAACTATCTTGAGCCTCTTGCATTATCAACATGCTTCTTTCCTATTATCACTTCCAACACCACAATTCCAAAACTATAAACAATATGCTTGTAGGAGAGTTTGTGGTTGAGGCAATACTCTGGAGCCCAATATCCTCTAGTACATGTTGTTCTATCAGTTGATCTGTGGGTGCCTTCCCACTCCACATGCCTTGAAAACCCAAAGTCTATAGTTTTGACCTCATAAGCCTCACTGTCCACTATTAGGTTCTGAGGTTTGCGATCAACATGTCTGGTTTTGTTGAGAAGTAAAAATTCTATTCCTTCAACTATACTTGATATTATCCTCAGGCACTACTTCCAACTCAGAGAAAATTGCATAAATATCCATCCAGAGTGCATCCATTAACATATTCATACATCAAATAGAATGTTTTTCTCTAATACACCAAGCAACTAGAGTGACTAAATTTTTGTGCTCCTTACCTTGAAAAAACCTCACTTCATTCTCGACTAATTTATTGTTGTCTCTCCCTGCACCTTTTATTTTCTTTAAATCCACATTATTATCTTTCAAACTACCCATATAGACTCTTCTATAGCTTCCTTCCATAATTTCATAATTTTGGGTACAATAGATTTTCATTTGAATTATCTCATCATCTGTGAGGTTTGTTAAGGTGGGAAATGGAATACCTTCATCCAACTTATCTTCTTGTTCCTACTTCTGCTATGTTCCATTTAGAGTTATAATTTCAGGCCTCGATGCTACCCAATTTTTAGCTTGTCCATTTTCTATAGCTAGAGAAGACTGAGGAGGAGAGGAAGCTCTTTTGGAGTAGCCATAATACAAACTACCTATTGACAACATTAGGAGTAGGATTGCAGCATCCTGAAAGAGAATAAATAAGACACAAATTGCTCAATAACATTTGGTTATACTGCATAAAAGTAGTTCAACTCTGAGTTAGATAATGAAACCAAGATTTAGATTCTTACCAATCAGAAGAGAGACTTTCAATATTAGTTGTCTATTGTTGGATTTGTGTATATTCTATTATGTACCTAAGATATAAAATATTATCAAATCCAATTAGTTCAGAGAAGAATAGATCAAGGGGGGAAAATTGCATTAGCCATTCATAATGGTGCATAATTTACTTAAGTGAAACTTTGAAGAATGGATGATATCCTACAAGTATAAAGCTTTTTCTAAACTTTTTTTATGAATATTTTAGATTTTATTTTAAATTTCCTCCAAAATTTACATCATTAGAGAAGAGAAAACCAATTGAAGAAGTAGATTGTTTAGGTCTATTTAGCTAAAAATAAATAGAAGTTTTGTGCAACTATATGGATAAATCTGCTTAAACAAGAAGTTCAGGTTTCTATGACCCTGAACAATATTTAGTTGTTCAAAAGACTCTTGTCACAAGAATTCTTGTAAATTATCCTTTATCTTTGATCTTTAATCTTAATGGGGATTAATTTGTGATATCAATTCCTTGTAACTCCAATATTTAAGTACCACTTGCACCTTGGGGAGTGCAGGCAAGGGTGTGAGGGGTGGGTAGGTTCTCTCAATAGGTGATTTTTTAGATTATGGGTAAATGTTTTTTCTTTCATCCATGAATTAGATAGAAATAGATTCAGGCCACTTCGAGGGGGCAACCTCCTTTGACCAAGCTCAATACAATAAATTCGAGGATGCCTTCATTTGCCTCAACATGTACTTATATACTAAGTCTAATCTAAACAACTATTACTTCCCATGAATGTGGGATAATACAATATCCTCATGGGAGGACTTTGAAAGCATATGCATCCAAATGTAATATACTAACAAATTAAAGAGAAGGGTTAAACATGGGTTCCTAACATCCCCTCCCTCTTATAAAATCTTTGTCCTCAAAGCATAAGATGTGGAAATTGTTGCTGAATCTGAAGGAGTGGTTCCCATGTAGCATCCTCTAGTTGCAATCTTTGCCATTGAATTAAGACCTCTATGATGGATTGGGAGTGAAGCTGATGGGTGTGTCTGTCAAGGATTGCCTCTTACTCCAAAATGATGGATCCCTCATTATCCAATTCTGGTAAAATAGTTTGTGCTCTAATGTTGGTGCCAAGAACTTTCTTTAGACAAGAGACGTGAAATACTAGATGAACACGGGAAGGAGGAAGCTCTAATTTATAAGTAACTGACCCAATCTTCTGAAGAACCTTATATGGCCCATAGAACTTCAGAGCTAGCTTATGATTCCCTTTGAGTTTTAGGGATGATTGCTTGTATGGCTGTAGATGAAGAAAAACTATATAACCTACTTGAAATGTATGCTCAGAATGGTGTTGATTAGCTTGTTGTTTCATTCAATTTCTTACCATGTGAAGATTGTCTTGCAGGATGTGAGGAGTTTGATCCCGAGTTCAGAGAACCGTGTCAGCTACCTGAATTGGTGAACTACGAGGGATGTATGGAAGGAGCACTGGCAGTGCCTAACCATAGATTGATTCATATGGAGTCATTTTAGATGCAGTGTGGTAGGAGATATAGTACCACCATTTAGCAATAGGGAGCCACTTTGCCCACTGATGTTGTTGTTTTGAGGTGAAGCAATGAAGATAAGTTTCCAGATTTTTGTTGATAATTTTAGTCTAACCATCTGTTTGTGGGTGGTACCTAGAACTCATCTTCAGTTTGGTGCTAGTGCGTCAAAATAGTTCTGTCCAAAAATGACTAGTGAAAGTTACATCACGATCTGAGACAATGGAAGAAAGGATGCCATGAAGACGAAGATCTGGTCCATGAAAATTTGTGCGACTGAGGAGGCTATATAGAGATGGCTGAGGGCACAAATATGACTATATTTAGAGAGGTGATCAACCAGGACCAAGATCGCTATCTTTCCTCTAGATATAGGGAGCCCCTCAATGAAATCCATAGACATATTTGTCCAAATCCATGTAGGGATGGGCAAAGGTTCAAGTAATCTAGGAAGGAGTGTCGTTTCACCCTTGTTGCATTGGCAAGTATCACATTCAACCACCATCTATTGAATTTCCCTTTTCATTCCCTTCCAAAGAAGTTACGCCGTGCCCCCTCATAAGTTTTGAGGAACCTAGAGTGCCCTACCAATGGAGAAGCATGGAGTTCATAGAAGATAGCTTGCTGAAGATATGTGCTCTGGGGAAGCACCAGACAACCCTTGTATTGTAGAGAAGCACCATCCAAAGAGTAATGTGCTACAGAAGTGGGGTTAGTGGCCAAATGTTGAATGATTAGAGATAATGAAGAGTCATTGAACATAGCCCTATTGGGCAGATTCAAACCAACTTGGAACAGGCATAGAAATAGCTAAAAGGGAAGCTTGGTCATCAAATGTGTGAGAAAGAGCATCCACCACAATATTATCCTTACCCTTCTTGTAAGTGATCTCATAGTCATAACCCATGAGTTTTTTAACCCATTTCTATTGTGCTGGGGAGGTGACCCATTGTTGCAGAAAATATTTCAGACTCTGGTGATCAATCTTGATGCAAAAATGATTCCCTAGTAGGTATGGCCACCACTTCTGTATTGCATGCAAAATAGGCATCATTTCCTTCTCATATGTAGACAGTACTAGATTCTTTCCAGAAAGGGCTTTGTTGGTGAACATAATGGGATGTTCTTCTTGAAGGAGAACAACACCAATTCCATTACCGCAAGCATCACTCTCAATGGTGAAGGTCTTGGAAAAATCTAGCATAGCTAGAATAGGTGTAGTACACATAGCTTGTTTCAATTTTTTGAATGCACACTCAGCAACATGTGTCCAGATAAAAGCATCCTTTCTTAACATAGTTGTTAATGGACTGCAATCTTCCCATAATCCTTGACAAACTTGTGATAGTAGCCAATCAACGCCAAAAAACCACGGAGGCTCTTGAGTGTCTAAGGATGTGGCCAATTTTTCATGGCATCTATTTTTGTAGGATTCATTCAAAGCCCTTGGGCTGAAACAATATGCCCGAGATACTCCACTTCCTCCTAGCCAAAAACACATTTAGACTGATTTGCATAGAGATGATGATAAGAGAGAAGTTACAGTATGAGATCTAGATGCTGGAGATGCTCAGCCCATGTTTTACTATAGATGAGGATATCATCAAAGAAGACAAGAATGAATTTTCGCAGGTAGGGCCTGAATATTTTATTCATCATGCCTGGAATGTTGAAGGAGCATTAGTGAGGCCAAAGGGCATGACCAAAAACTCATAGTGGCCATCATGCATACAAAAAGCTATTTTAGGGATATCATCCTCGTGAACCCAAATTTGGTGATACCTAGAAGGAAGATCCAACTTGGAGAAAAAATGAGTGCCATGAAGCTCATCAACAACAGGAATCAGAAACTTATCCTTAATGGTTATGGGATTAAGTGCTTGGAAGTCAATGTAGAGGCACCGTGACCCATCTTTTTTTTGAACAAGAAAGACTGGTGAAGAAAAGGAACTAGTAATAGGTCGAATAATGCCTTGCTTTAGTAAGTCTTAAACAAGTATCTCAGTCTTTGTCTTTTGGTTAAATGGGTGGTGGTAGGGCCTGATGTTGGGAGGAATGCTTCCAAGAAGGAGTTGAATATGGTGGTCCTCTGGTCATGAAGGTGGCAATCCCACTGGTTTGGCAAAGACACATGCATACCTATCCAAAATTCATTGTAGATCTGAAGGAGTAGTGGAGACTATTGATGGTTGCATCTGAATGGAATGGAGCTGAGCGATGACACCATGTGAATTCTTCTTAAGAAGATTTTCCATGTGATGTGAACTAATGATGCTAAGAGACCCCGGTTGTAAGCCCTTCAATGTGTGCTTTTTCCCATTGTTTGAAAACTACATCCAAAGTTCAACAAAATCCCATAAGATGGGTCCAAGTGTGCTTAACCATTGGGTGCCCAAACTCACATCACATCCACCTAAGGGCAAGACAAACATTTTAGAGCACAGGTTATAGTCTCCCATAGAGATACATACATTGCGACACTCCCCTTTGCATGGTAATGTGCCCCCATTGACAATCATGACTTCAAAGCTAGAGCAAGGATGGACAAAACAATTAGCCTATTTGGTGATCTGAGGGTCAATGAAGTTATGAGTGCTATCATAATCAATGAGTATTGTAAGAGGGAGCTTCTTGAAGTAACCCTTGACCTGCATGGTTTGTAGAGTGGTGACCCCTGCTAAAGCATGGAGAGAGATCTCTGGGTGGTCTTCCTGAGAAGCAAGGTCAACAAGTGGATGCGGAGTGTCGACCTGATCATCCACTGTATCCTGAGCATCTGCATAAACTTTAGTTTCAAGCAAAGAATCCACATCCAAGAGATAGAGCTTTTTCTCAACACATCTAAGTCCCCAAGTGAATTTCAAATCACAATTATAACAAAGCCCTTTTTCTCTACGTGCCTACATCTCTACTTCAGTCAAATGCTTGATAGGAGTTGTTCTAGGAGCTGGTGTTATTTGAGGTCGTTGGGAAGCCATAATTTTGAATGGAACAAAATTGGATTTGGATCGCTGTTGAGTTATGATCTTGTCCTCCACCAACTTAGCCAACCCTAAGGCTTCCATCATTGTGCTGGGATGGAACATTTTAACCTCAAAGTGAATTGTATGCTTCAGACCATTGACAAAACAACTCCTGAAGAATTCATTAGACAATCCCTCTGTGTGATTGGCCAGTTTTTTAAATTTTGTCTGATATTCTCTCATAGTGCCTCTTTGGCATAGTTTAGTGAGTGCTCTTGTGAAGTCATCAAAAGCACTAGGGCCAAATCATTGCAAAATGAGTTTGCAAAAATCTATCCATTTTGGCTATTCATGAGCCTTGATGTACCAACAGAACCATTGAAGGGCTTCATGTTCCAAATGAAAGGATGCAAGTGGGACTTTGTTGACATCAAAAGTATTATGCAGACTAAAATATTATTCTGCTTGGTATATCCATCCAGTTAGATCATCACCATTGAAGCGAGATAAATCAAGCTTCGACCCATGAAAATTGTCAGAAGAAGAAAACCCAGTGTCTGCAGAAGACTCTAGCCACCGTCTATTATTCATGGCTGAATCCTGAAGATTGAGGTTGAGAATTTTTTCATCCAAATCTTGGAGTTTGGTCTTGAGGGCTACAAGTTCATCCTCCATTTTTTTGCTCATGCATGGGTGACAACCATAACCAGGAGATTTTTTTTTTGGGAATGGGTAGAAAAACAAAAACAAAAACTTTTTTAGTAAAGGAAAATTTGGATTTGGGAAAAACTCTGATGGGTAATTGGGATTTGACTAGGTTTTGGACACTTTCTGAAGGAAAGGGGAGAAGAAAATGGGGATTTCAGAAGTGGGGTGAAAGAATGAGAAAATTTGTCCAAGAGGGACAAAGGAGCAAAAATATAAAATGCAACACTGTGCAAAAATTTGAAGGCTATTGGGTGAGAATTGAAGAAGTTAAGGCAAACCCTAAAAATAGACAAATGTGGGATTTCTGGATTCGATAAGTGGAATTTGGGATAGGATCCTCAAGGAAGGAAATATGCAAAATGAAATTTCAGGGGTTCCAGTGAATTTTGAGAGGAAATGGAGCTAAAGCAATGAAGATATGGCAAAAAAATAGAATTTTTTGGAAATGGTCTATCAGCTACTCTAGATAGATTCAATTTGTGATTTGCCGACTGTTAATAGATATGGGCCCTAAGTATGTTCATCTTCCTAAAGGTTCAGGGGAGTCACTCAGCCACCAATGCTGTCTAACGGCTTGTGTATTGGGGCAATACCCCTCACTCCACGGCTCAGGTAAAACTGATAACTGCTTTGCCACAGACGACAGCTCTTGGTTTACCTCACGGATGGGAACTAGTCAATCAAGTAGGGGCCATTGCCCTTTTACTCCTGTGGTACTCCTCACAATGAGTTTTAGGGCTATATGCCCAGTTACTCTCCACAGTTAAGCGGATAGGGATATTCCCTAATCTGAACCTGTAATTAAAATGAACAATACAGATGCAAAAAAGAAAGAACTATTGCAATAATCACAGCGCCTCGAGGCCACTATGAAAAATAAAATTGATAGAAATTCCACCCAGCGAGTCCAAGAAAGCGCTCTGATACCAGATGAGAGGAACCTTTTGCAACAATATAATTAAAAATGCATGAAATAATAGAAATATATAAATAGTAGAAACACAAAAGGAATTTATTGATTATAGGCCACTTCAAGGGGGCAACCTCCTTTGAGCAAGCTCAATACAATAAATTTGTGGATGCCTCCATTGGCCTCAAGACGTACTTATATACTAAGTCTAATCTAAACAACTATTACTTCCCATGAATGTAGGATAATACAATATCCTCATGGGATGACTTTGAAAGCATATGCATCCAAATGTAATATACTAACAAAGTAAAGAGAAGGGTTAAACATGGGTTCCTAACAACAACACAAGTAGCACCATTTTACTACTAAATTATTTAATAAATACTAATATCGCAATTTTAGATTTTATTTGTCATTGTCTAATTTTTATATATGCATGTGAAAACCTGATATCATTAAAACTTCCATTACAAGAAAAATGTCACTAATATCAATATGTAGGATTGAATATGCTATTATGTTATATTCATTACTCTTTTATGCAGTGTTTTCCGTACATCATTGTAGGATTTCAACATGAATAAAATTTCCTTAGCTAACTTCAATTACAATTTATATTCGGTTTATATCAAAAGACAGTTCTCAATTTCTAATTCTAGCATTTATCAATTATATTTAAAAACAATTTAAATGATCAAACATAACAAACAATTGCCTACTGTCAAGTCTCTTTGTATATTATTTTTAACATTTTATTGATTTATTTTCAAGAAATTTAAAACTGACTTCTATTTTTTGTAAATAATGGACACGCAAAGCCTAGTGATAGACATTGAAAGACGAATAAAAATAAAAAATGAAAGAAATAGATTATATTACAGCTAGCATAGGGACCAAATTTGTGCTCGTTGTCGCTTCCAAAACCTACAAAAAAGACCACCAACATCTATACTACATCATTAACACATACAAAAGTGCCAGAATTTTTAGAAATAAGTGGAGAGATTGTTATAGGTGCAAGCAATACAATAGAGAAAACGTCCAACCCATCACAATCCAAAACATACGGGGAAAGTATAAACAAGTGGTAGGTGATCTCAACAATCAAAATGAAATTATGATATCTAAGAATTCGTATTCCATCCCTAGCTACATTCCAACAAGGGAGGAAAGCCCAATGAACAACATTGAAAGATGAAGGAAAATAAAAAATGAAAGGAATCTAGATTATATTAAAACGAACATAGGGACCAAATCCATGCTTGTCTCCACTTGCAAAACCTACAAAACAAACCACCAACATTTATACCAACATCGTTAATGTTAAAAAAAATGTCTCAACCTTGCAACTTCGAAAGGTTACTATTCTTCCTAGTTTTGGTCTTTTCGAATGCCCTTTATCTTGAAGAATCATCTAGAACTTTCAAAGTTTCCAAAAGGACTAAAAATCATAGACTTACTATTTTTAGTAATTTTACATTTGACCTTGGATTGACCTAAAATTTTCCTAGAAGTTGCAGAATAGCTAAGCAAACATCTCGGGTGAGTTTTCACTCAAGATCATATCTGGATTGCGAGATATTAAAGCTTCTATTTTTTGAAACTGCTGAAAAAAGGTGTGAACTCAATTGTCATAATCAAAACTTCCCTAAACATTCTAAAAAATGTCATAACTGATAAAGTGGGTTACGGGGTGATAGATCTCTTCATGACCTTTTTGATGGGTCAAATGCTTCATCAATTAGATACTCGGATCAAAAGTTATGACCTCCAAAAGTTGGACCTCCTATTTTTGGGAAATGTAAAAATGTGTTGGACACATGAAAGAGTTGTAAAGGGGAGAGTTACACATGTTGGTGTGTGTTTTCACACATCACAAGGCATCTTTGATTGGAGATAATTTGGGTGCCACTTTTGGGTTGGTTTAGCTCATGGTTTTGTAATTACCGGTAACAGTTTACTATATTGTATCTCCTATATATCAAGAGATGGAGATGAAGGTTGTATGTAAGAATCTTATAGGTGTCAAGTTACCTCCTAGATCTCTAGTTAGATATACTCCTATAAAAGTTTGCTTTGCAAGTATATTGTAATCTTCTTGATTCCTGAATAATATATTGGGCGGCTTTGGAGTACCCTCTTGCATCATATGGTATCAGAGCCACAAGATCTTGAGAGTATAGAGTATGCACTAGGACCTATAGGTGAAGATGAGTGAAAAGTGGTGAAGAGCAAAGTGGTGAAGCCATGATGGAGAGTTGATTCTATGAGAATCATTTTGTCTGTCCTCCAACATAGATGAAGCTAGGTAGAAGGTGTGCAAACTTCTTCCATTGAGAGGAAGTGGGTAGAAGAGGTCTTGGAGATGTGCATCTTCCAACATCTTGTTGGGTAGAGGATAGTGGTGAGAAATTAGTCTTAGGGTAATTTAAAAGATTGTAGCAGTGAGTAGGATGAAGATACATGTGTGGAAGCTAGTCATATGGGATGGCTGGAGAAGGTACAATAGGAAGGGATTCCTTAGAGAGATTATGGAAAAGATTGGGATGCTTAGTAGAATTTTGAGAAATTGTAACCAATTGGAAGCTTTGCAGCATGACAAAGGTAAGAGGGATGAGATTGCAGCGAAGACATGTCAAGAAAAAGACATGAAAGAAAAGGATAAGGAATAGGAATTGCATACAACAATGATTGAGAAAATGAAAGAGAAGAAACATGAAAAAGTGGTTGTGGATATGAAGAATGAAGTAGAGGAGATCCTTATGCAAAAGGATCGAGAGGAAAGAGAGAAGAATGTGACCGAGAGCTTGCAAAGGAGAAGAAGAAGAATTACAGCCCTCTGGTAGAAGGGGCATGGAAAAAAGAGTATATGGGAGCAGCCCATACATTCCAAAATAAAAGAAAATTAGAAAAGAGAAGAAACAAGAAGAGAAAATAGTGGAAAAAGAAAGAGCATTCAGATGTAGGATGTTATTTTGAAATAAAAGAAGAGGTAAAACATGAAAGTGTAACAGAGAAGGACCCATGGAAGGGCATGAACAATGTGGGACAACGATGTGAAGAAGAAATTATTCATGAAGAAATGAAAAGCATAGAATTATTAGAGATTGTAGGAGAGGTATGTCTTTTGAATGACATAGATTAAGAATATGAAACTGAAGTAGTAGAAGCAACAATAGATCCTTTGGAGGATACGAAGATAGAAGCGGAAGGACAAAAACTTGTAGTTGAGGAGTAGAAAGTTGTAACAAATGTAGAGGCAGAAATAAAAAAGCTTGAAGGCCTCAAGTTTGACAAACAATTGGATGAAGAAGAGAATGATCTCCTATGGGAAGAGGAGATGAAGAGAATGAACTAGATGCTTGAAGGAGAATGGATAGGAAACCATGAAGAGATGAACAAAGCAGTATAAAATGAAGGCAAAAGAATCAGAACATCAAAAAGAAATGAGGTACAATTTGATAATTTTGAGTTTGATTTATTTCAATTGATGAATATAGTAGAGGATTAAGGACAAGAAGAAAAGATTAGATGTATGAAAGATTTCCATTTTCATGAGTATGTTGCATATTTGATTATGGAAGAGGAGCATAATTTATTTGAAGAAGGAATTGAAATGATGGAAGAATTGTTTAGTTGGAGTGAACACTTAATGAAGATAAATGGGATAGCTAAGAGTGATGCCGTGGCAAAAAGAAGTTGAGAGGTAACTTCTGATTTTTATGAATTGTTTGAAGAAGAAATTGATGGGGATTTGTTTGTTGCTGAGATGGACAAGGAGTTGCAAAATGATGGGATGAAAACAAATAAATATGCGTATTTGTATGCAACATGTTTATGTGAAAAGGAGATTTTAGAAGATGCTATAGTTGAGAAATTTGGTATAGTAGTTGAAGACATGAAGATGATGATGAGAGTGGATGGGGTAGATGAGAACCTCATAGAAAACAATGAGTGGATGAAGGTGACAACTAAAGATGGTGAAAGAAATATTGCAGTAGTCGAGAAAGAGGTAAACTTGTTTACATTTTTTGATGATATTGTTTTGCATTCATTTGTAATGTTGAGGGTTGAAGAGTATGAAGAAAAGCAAATAGAAATTATTGATTTCCATGATGATGTAGGGGTAGATTTGTATGTATATGATGCAGATTATGCTATGTATGATGAAGGCATTTGGTGGAGGTGGTTGAATTTTGGTGGGTCAAAACCAACAGAAGAGGAGAAAAGAAGTGAGATATGAATGGAGAGAATCAATGGAGGAGGAGGATGGTGCATGGTGGATACAAATCCATGAGAGGAAGGAGGAAGAGAGTGTAGGTTTGTTGGAGGAGTGTGAAGCTTGTTCCAGTGAGATGTTGGAATAAGAGGAAAAATAAATATTTTTGGTGCACACATTTCAGTGATGGAGTTTGCTACAAATTTCTTGCAATCTAAAAAATTGGTCTTACCATTCAACTCCATGTTTGTGAGTGTATCCTAACAAACATCCTACCCAGTGTGTCTAATGTAAGAGCATCCTAGGCGAATCAGAAATTGGTATCACCCAAAAAAATTCTAGTTGTTTCTTTCAATTTTGGTTTACTTGGGTCTATTTTGACATCTCTTAGCCTTGCGGTGCAGGTAAAATAATCACATTAGATCAAATTGAGTTTTTGCCATACTTTGACTTCAACACTCCATAGGCAATTTTGTGAAATTTATTCTTAAAGATATGTAAGAGTTAGAGAAGAATCCTTTTTCAAGGGCATTCTTGGAAGTACCATCTTGAAAGTGCAAAAAGAATAGAAGTCATATCTATCACGGTTTGAGAGAAATTAATGCTAGAAATTAGTGTCTTTAATGTTGGTGTGTTGTTCGTTTATAGAAATTTTAATATCTCCTAATTTTGGAAGTTTGGATCAAAATACTTTTATAGGGGACCTTGGGACATCATTTTTAGCCTACTCATCAATTTTCATTGAATTCTGAGAAGTTTGAATTTTTTCCCCTGTTGGCACCAGTTCCGTAGTCACATAAATAAATTTTTTCTTAAAATTATTGGTACAATTGCAGAAGGTGTTATTTATAGTATTTTAATTTCCTAAAGTTGATTCTTTTAAATATTTTGGACTGTTGACATAAGAAGAGTTAAAGAATCTTCATCTTCACTAAAAATTCTACTATGTAACCAATCCAAAATAAGAAAATCATGCAAACCTTTGGAGACTATGTAACTGTTGATAAAGTTACGACAGCTAAGGCAAGACTAGTTTATGTCAGATTTTGTGTAAATGTGGACATTTTGAAAGTTCTCCCCACTACCATTATACTCGAATCCTAGTTTGGCAAGTGGACGTTGAGCATTCAATATGAAAATTCTAGAATGTTCTGCCAAAATTGTATGAAAGCTAGCCATGTATTTACCCAATGCCGAGCCCCAAAGTGCAACCCTCATTTGGAGTCGAAAAGAGTGGTGGAGGAATCAGAGGAGTATCCTTTCAAGGAGGATATTTTGAGGATAGCCCACTCCCCCTGGCTTCCCCAGGGAAGGAAGTAGCCTTGGAAAATACCGTGGAAGGTACCCAAATAGACCAGTCTTCAGCACTAGTCTCCCCTCAAGAGCCTCAGGCTTCTCTGCTGTAGATGAAGAGGAACCTGGCAGTTGAACTTATAGTTGTTGGGGATAAAGAGATTCAAATGTTGATGGATAAGGAGATGGGAAATCCATCTATTGTCCAAGAATCAGCTGTAACAGAGGTGGGTCAGGAACCCATGAAAGAAGGAGAGATAGGGGTGGGTCTCAGCCCACATAAGAGTGCTCTTTCACTCTAGAGTAGGGTAAATGGAGCCTGTAGTCCTGGGGATTTATTGGGGTTTGTCAAACCTAACCCAAGGTCATTGACGAAGAATATCTCACCTTCCCTATGGGCAAGTTCAAGCAGAGAGTTGGTGGACAAGGAAGGATGGACTGTTGCAAAGAAGAAGGGGAAATGTAGTAGCCGCAAGACAACTGATGTGGGAGGAGATAGCAACAGAGGTAGGCCATCTCATATGAAGACCAGACAAAAGGAGATAGAACAAGAGATTGCTAGTGGGAAGCAGTCCACCTTGGTGGCCCCCACTAGAAAGACCAAGAAATGAAGATAATCTCTTGGAACATAAGAGGGTTGAACATCCCTCATAAACAGTTGCTTGTTAGGAACAGTATTTTTTATAATAAATTTGATATCCTTCTTTTGTAGGAAATAAAAATGACTAAGGAAATATTCAAGTCTGCCCTTAAGTATATTTGGTCCAATGCGAAGTATGCTATAAGTGAGGCTACTTGCAACTCTTTGGAGACAAGATATTAATGGCAACTCCATTTCTTTCTCTAAGCATCATGTGGAGGTTTCATTTCATAGTCCTCTTGAATGGTGGACACTGATTAATGTTTATGCCCCCAATACTTGTAGTAGTTGAAAGGAAGTCTAGGAGAGTCTGGTGAACAAAATTAGGAAAAATAGAAGTGTCAACTAGATGGTGGCGGGAGACCTTAACTCCCCACTTTTCCCTTCAGAGAAAGGGGGGGCTAATAGACTATTTTGATAGCATGTTGGATCTTGCCAATTTTCTTGGTAAGTAGGCCTCATGGATGTGGAATTGTTAGGACAAGCCTTCACCTGGTCAAATAGAAGACAAGGGAGTAACCTGATATAGGTTAAACTAGACAGATTCTTAATATCCTCCTATTGGGCTATTATGAATGGTCTGCATCTATCTACCCTCCCCAAACTTGGTTCAGATCATAGCCTGCATTTTCTTAACTGGACTGAGAAGGGTAGAAAAGGTCCTTTTCCATTTGGATTTGAAATGATGTGGGCCCTTCATCCTGATTTCAAAGATTGCTTGTTGAGTTGGTGGAAGATCCAGGTTCAAGGGCCAACTATGTTTAGGATGGTTAAGAAATTAGCCAATGTGAGAAACAAGGTGAAGGGTTGGAATAAATTTACTTTTGGAAATGTTTTGAGTACAAAAAACAGTATTATGGAAAAGTTGAAATAAGTTCAAAGAAAAATTGATCACGGAGATATATCTAAGGATTTGCAATTGATGGAGAAGAATCTCTCCAAGGAATGGACCCAGACTATTAAGGAAGAAGAGGTCTACTGGAAGCAGGAGTCCAGGGTTCAATGGCTTAGAGAGGGGGATAGGAACACCTCCTTTTTTCATCAATCTACTCTAAGACACAGGAAGAGAAATACCATCAGAACGCTCAGAGATGAACAAGGGAGATTGGTGGAGGAGGAGGAGGAGATAGGCAACATGGCGACGGAGTTCTTTAAAACTTTGCTGGCAGAACAACACTCAAGTGTACCAGAGGAGGACATGAGTTCTCCCCTGGAGGTGATTCCTAACATTCTCTCAGAGGAAGATAACTACTTATTGACCAGACCCATTAACCTGGAGGAGGCTAGAGTGGCTATATTTTCTATGGGTGCTTACAAAGCCTCGGGCCCTGATGGATTTCCCCTGACTTTTTTTTAGATCTTTTGGGGGATTGTTGGTAATGATGTCTTTCTGGCTATGTAGGATTTCTTCAAGACAAGGAGACTCCTACAGTAGTTGAATAGTACTTTTATCGCCCTTGTCCTGAAAAAGACCGAAGTCTAGACCATGGCAGATTTTAGACCGATCAGTCTTTGTAACACCATGTATAAGGTCTTCACTAAATTGTCAGTTTTCAGATTCCAGGCCCTGCTAGATAAACTCATTGCTCCTACCCAGAAAGGTTTCATCCCGGGGAGGTAGCTCTTAGATGAAGCAATCACCACTCACGAAATAATCCATTCTATTCAAAAGAGCAATACTCCAGGTATGATTTTCAAACTGGATATCTCAAAAGCTTATGACAGGGTCAACTAGGACTTTCTTTTGAGAGTTCTTAGGAAATTTGGATTCAATGAAAGAATCATTAACATTATCAAGTAGTGTATATCTACAGCCAGATTCTCAGTGCTTGTTAATCGATCCCCAAAAGGTTTCTTCCCTTCTGGGAGAGGTATTAGGCAAGGTGATCCTCTTTCACCGTACTTGTTCATTCTGATTGTTGAAGTTCTCGGAAGAAATGCTTGTAATCTATTAATGTAGGGGACTCTTCATGGGATAAAACCTGCCTCAATAGCCAAAAATTTGGTGATTCAACAATTTGTGGATGACACTATATTGTTTGGGTCCACCTCAGTGGTGGAAGCTAGAAGGTGGAAGGAGCTCTTAAAGATCTACAAGGAAGCTCCAGGTCAAAGTGTCGACTTTGAAAAATGTCATATTTACTTCTTGAATAGTCAATAAAACCTTCAGCAAAAGATTACTAGAATTTTAGGTTTCTCAAGTGAAAGTCTCCTAGCCACTTATTTGGGCCACCCTCTAACCATTACCAAAGTTTCTATGGATTTCTGAAAGTGGCTAGTGGAAAGAATTCAAAGAAAACTGGTAGGATGGAAGGGTACTCTCCTAAGCCAAGCTAGAAAGTTCCAACTTCTCAAAGCTTCTCTATAGGGGATGCCCAATTATGTGCTAAGCATCTTAAAAATCCCTAGGAATGTGGATGATAAGATTGAGCAGATTCAAAACAAGTTTCTTTGGACTGGGGTAGAAGAGAAAAAAAGAATTGCCCTTGTGAGCTGGGAGAAAATGTGTGAGCCTAGAAGACAAAGGGGACTAGGCCTTAGAAGAATTCATTTGATGAACAAGGCACTACTAGCCAAGATAGGGTGGAAACTTATTGAGAATAAAACTAATTGGGTTGACATCATGAGAGCCAAATATCTCAATGGGGACCAAGGTAAAAGTTTTTTGGCGAATGAGAGTCTTCCCAAAGGCTCGGTTGTTTGGAATGGGACTATTATAATTAGAGGTCTCATTCGACAAGGCTTGAGATGAAGAATTGGGGATGGTAAGGAGGTCAACTTTTGGAAAGATCGGTGGCTAAAGGATAAACCCCTGATAGAACTAGAATATGGTAAGATAGTGACCAGGAATAGCAAGGTGTTTGGTCCCAAAGTGGTTGACTACATAAGGACCTATGGAGGTCTTTAGAGATAGAAAGAGACTTCAAACTATCCCCGTGATGGTAGTGAGAGGGTAAAGTTGGTCTAGCTTCAAAGAGCTTTGGAAGACTATAGACTACCACTTTTTTCCAAGAGAGACAAGATGGTCTGGGATAAGGGTAAGAAGGGTCTGTTTATTGTCAAAAGTGTGTATAATCTACTGAGAAACCATGGAGAAGGAGGAGTTTGGAGTAAAATCTGGTTTCCTAAACTCCTTCTGAAGATTAATTTCTTTTGGTGGACTTTAATGCATAATAAGGTCCTAACTCTGGACAATATGAAAAGAGAGGATTCCAAATGCCAACTAGATGTATTCTTTGTGAATTTGAGGAGGAATCTTTGGGCCATCTTTTTATTCATTGTAGGTTTGCTTGGGATGTCTAGAAACTCACTCTCCAAAACCTGAATGTTAATTGGATCTTGAATGTTAAAATGGAAATGTTGGTTTGGGAATGGAAGCACCCCTATAACCTGGTTATACTAATTTTGAAAGAACTCTAGAATCAGATACCTCCCCATTTAGTTTGGAGTCTATAGAAGGAACATAATAATAAAATTTGTAGGGAGAAGAGTATAATCCCTCTGGAGGTTTTTCAATGCTTTGTCAAATTGTTGGTTGAAAATATCAATTCTTGTCAGTTTAAAGCCACAGATAGCCACCTAGAGACAAAAGAACTAAACATAATAAAGAACTGGAATCTGAACTCATTTCAGGTGGACATGACTAAAAAGTTAGCCCGGGATAGAACCAAATGGACTTCACTGCAACAAGGGTGGGTTAAATTAAACTTTGATGGCGCGGCTAAAGGGAACCTAGGTGCTGCTAGTGGTGGAGGTATCTTAAGAACAAAAACTTGAGAGTGTGTCATTGCTTATGTTAGGGGGATTGGCATTAAAAGCAATAATGAAGCGGAAGCCATGGCTATGCTATGGGGTATCAAGTTATCTATCTCCATAAAAATCAAAATGTTGCATATTGAAGGACACTCTCAGCTAATTTTGCCCTTGGTCTTTCTTAGATATGGTGGAACCTGGAGGATATCATGGGGGACATCAAGATCCTTCTCAATGGTCTTGAGGAATACAAGATTTCCCATATCAATAGAGAAGGAAATGTTGTGGCTGATGCCTTGGCTAATGTAGGAAGCGACAAGGATGGATGGTGGTGCTGGAGAAACATCTCTAGTTTGTCCCTAGAGATTTGTAACTTGATTGAGTATGATGGAAAGGGACATGAAATATAAGTGGTCTATGGTGGTTATTGTCCTCTATGTCTCCAAATGGGGAGATGGGCTAGTGTTCTTTCCTTCAGAGAAGGTAGGGCTAATAGTTCAAATTTTCAAATTATTTCTGGCGGGTTTGTCAAGAATCTTTTGGAGGATCAGGTGGTAGGGCCATGGTCGAGTCAACTAGGTTATTTCAACTAGAGTCAGGGAAGAGGGGTCCACGGGGCATAGTGGATGACATTGATGGGAAAGTTTGGTTGGCATAATAAAAGGCGCAAGGACCTTGGTATTGGTAGAGATCCAGGGTCTGGATCTTACAACTCAAAAAGGATGATGAGTGGATAGGTGGCAGGGATATGGAGGAAGGATGTGAAGGCTAAGTTCATGATCCATGATGTTTGGGTTAAGATGGCAATTGGCATCACCTATCTCCACATGAGGTGGTGGCTAAATACTCCCCCCGATGAGATGTATCTAGGGGTGATTTTAAGGCTTTTACAAATAATAATTACACTGCCATCATTACTACAACTCAACATTATTTCTATTTTAGTGGTTTCTTTTCTGATTTCAAGGCTACCGTTTGTGATTATTTCCATTCTAAATGAACCCAGTCTAGTCTTAGACCAGTAAGATGGGAGGGGACATAGTGAAAATTGAACCTAGCTTAGCTGAAGAATTTAAGAAAGATCCTATTGTTTGGCATATAATCCAAGAGGGTGAGATGGTACCTTTTCTCCAAGGTATGATGGGTCATGATGAAAATCTATCAAGCCAATTTGTGGAGACTTGGGATGAGGAGACTAGGGAGGTCAAAATTAGGAAGATTGGATTCCAAGTTTCTGAGGAGGTCATTGGGCAAGCCACTAGTTTACCCACTAGAGGCAAAAAGCATTCAAGGAGAAGTAGAGTGGTAGACCCAGAGCACATGAATCTCTTCTTCCGTGAGGGCAAGGCTCCTGTGAAACTCCATGGAGAGTTCACGAGAGAGGAGTTGCCAGAGCCTTGGGGACAAATTTGTCTCATGATAATTAAGTTCTTCACACTGGAAGGAAGGTTCCAGGTATATTACAACTATCACTTTGCTCTTTTAAATCATTTCAGGAACAAGGTTGAGATTAGCTTTCCCTTCTTTTTACTCTCTTTGCTAGATAATTCCATTAAGTTTGTTAGGGAGCTTAGGGCTAGGAATGCCAATCACCCTCTCATTCTGATACATCAAGGCCTTATATTGAGACTGTATCATTTCCATCTTGACTTATGTCCACCTAAACCTATTCAAGTTAAGATTCTGGAGGACCCACAGCCAGGCACTTCACAGAGGGATAAGGGCAAAGTGAAAATTTGCATGGGGACTCTAATAATTAAGGGCAGCCCTAGTGCAGTAGAAGGGAACCCTGTTGAGGCCCCCATTTCTGCTAAGAATAAAAAATAGAAACATTCCACTCCAGCGTAGGGAAGGAAGAATGGCAAGAGAGACAGGGTGGAGGAAATGGAGGGGACTCTAAAGAAAATGCAGAAGGAAGGGAAGGGTGATGCCATGGAGGATGCTCCTTTGAAAATTGTAGAATTGAATATTGTTCTGGGAACTAAGGGTAGTAGTGAAGGTGAGGAGACTACTCTTCTGAGCATTCTTCATTCCAAAAGGATTGCTGGAAAACCTCTAGTTAGTTCCCTGGGGGTGGAGGGTTTTGAGGACTCTGAGTTTGTGGGAGAGATGGTGGATGAGGAGGGGGAGGAGACTCCTACTAAATCTGTGAGGGCACTAGCCACTTTCCCTTGATGAACGAAAGCAGCTTGAAAAGCCTAGAAGGCATGAATAAGGTTACTGTTGGGAAGGACATTGTGGGGGAGGCCATTGATCAAGCCAGTAAGGGGGAATGTGCCCTTTGTGTCAAACATTCAGAGGATATCTAGAACCTACAGAAAGGAATGGAGTCTATGTAGAAGAAATGGAAAGTCATGGCAGAATTTGTGGCCAAAGATTTACACCGGGTGACTTCCATCTTCGTCACGGTGAAGGATCTGGATGATAAGGTTAAACAAGTGGGCATTGACAGCTTGGGTGACTACAAGGAGATGGCAGGATTCCTGGCCAAGTTTGGGGCGACTGACATCCCATAGTTTTCTATTTCTCTTGTTTCTTGTTTTCTCTGTTGTTTAGTAGGGTTTTGTTATGTTGTTTTGGTCTGTTGTTTCTATGCTATCATTCATCTATTTCTAGCATGTTAGAGGCTTGATGCCCTTAGGGCTATTTTGTTAAAGGTATCTAGACCCTGGTTTCTAGTTGAATTTATCAAAAACAACAAAAAAATGTATGAGGAAGTATCCAAAATAATAATAATTATTTAATACCAAGGTTGCATAAGATTGAGGATATTCAAGCAAATAGAAAATAATATTTAAAAGGATGACTATTGGTATTGAAGAGGCATTGTTAATATGTACTAAAAGGAGGAGAGACACCTCATTTTAAGGCTACAAATTTGTGGAAAAAAGTAGGAATGGAATGAGAAAGGATGCCTCATAGAGGCATTTATTTTATTTTTTTGTTGTAGATTTTTGAAAAAGGAGGGAATGCAATGCCTAAGCTGCCCTAGAAGGATTAAAGAGCAGAAAAATAGAAATTGATGGTGGTTGCATAGCAAAGAAGGAAAAGATTTGGGATGGTTGCTGCCAACAAAAAACAAGATGGAAGAAATTGCAAGCAATTGTTTTCTAAGAAAAAGAGTAAATACCTATAGAAGTTTGTTGTCATATGGGTTTGAATGATGGCATAGAAGAACAAAGAGAAGAGAAGGTAGAACTAGAGTGCTGGGAGGAAGATCTATGTAGAAGCAGAGTGACTATTTCCCATGTGAATGTGTGTATATTTGGTTGTGGGAGTTTGTTTTTCAATTGCTTGTGTTTTTGTCAAGAGGGGAGTACCCTCTTGCATCAAGATGTCACACAAAGAAAGGGGTCCACCAGTTCTCTGTGGAAAATAACTTAGATCCAGGTGAGCAACCAAAGGTATTAAAAGTGCTTACACATGTAGAGGAGATGCTTATAGCTTGTGTGACATCAATTTTACAAGTACCCCATGCCTAGGGAGGCCAATACAAATATAGTGGACACACCATAAGTTTCCCTCAAGATATTACAACAATTGCAAAAGTCTTGCCATGAAGGTTAGATGATATCAAAGTTATCATAGTTAGATGAACTAATAATGAAGGGAGGAACTATGATTGTTACCTAAGTAGAACACATGTTTTGGATGCTCTTAGGTATAAAATAGAGAATGAACCATACTACAGCTCGATGTCCATATAGATATGGAATATCTATCCATGCTAGTTGAAACTAGCACAGATGTTTCCCACATGATGCATAACTTCAAATAGGATACTCAACATCCAACAATGGCAGCTACTAAAACTAACATTGATGATGACATTGTTTATCATTTTGCACATTCATCTTCCTTTGTTGCAAATTTGCCCAATCAAAAGTGAGAGTTGCATGCCATAAAATAGATTCTGTAGCTAAATAACACAGACTCAGACACTATTCTATGGCCTACATTTGATTCCTCACCAATTAATGAGTACAACACTGACAAGTTGGTAGATATGGCTTTTCCGATGCTCTTCCCAAGAGGGAATGCACTTCCCCTCCAGCCTAGGTTCAAACAGGTCCACATGCATGAATATGCTCTACATCTAATGAGATATCACAATAACAGTTTCGGCCAACATGTTAGATTTTGCTATTTCCTATACAATCTCATGATGCGGTATCGCAGTCAGCAAGGTGCCATAGTTTTCCTTAGAAAAACATAGAAGAAAACATACCAACCACCGTAGAAGGGCTTCGACATCATTTGCACAATTTATCAGATGATCAATTGGTTGAGCAACTAATACGGTTTGAGACTTCTTTACTCAACACACGTTCTTACTGGAACAAATATTGATATGATCTAATGAACATGATCAACCAATTGGGTTCTCCAACATTGCTCTTCACATTGAGTGCCACTAATATGAAATGAACTGACTTTCATATACTATTTCCATGAAATGACCTCGTATATTTGTAGTATGAGAGAAGATGATTAATAGAAAATGTCATTCAAAACCCACACACAACCTCCCTATACCTACACCAACGCTTCTCAAGTTTTCAAGAAGAGGTTATTGAGAAATTGTTAGACACAAAAGACTACTGGTATATATATGAATGGAAACATCAAGGTTCTACTAATGTACATGGATTCTTGTGGTTAGAAAATACACCAAACATGGACACACTTGATTGGAACAATTATAATGATGTTGAAAGAGTTAGAGATTTCTTTGATAGGTATGTCTCTGCTTGGAACCCTTGCACCCAAAATCAAAGAACTAACATGGCACACTGAACTCCCTTAGATGACCCATGTTTGTTGGATACTTTCCACATATTTTCTACAGATGCCTTGGTAGACTACAAAGAGTTGACAAATATTGTCCAAAGACACAAAAAATGTACAAAGCAAACATGTTTAAGAAAAAGGGGTCAAAACACTGAGTGCTATTATAAAGCTCCATGGAAAGTAAAGATGAACTTAACCTTGAACTATGACAACAAAGGTCACCTATCTTATTAGCTAGCAAGAAATGATGATAGACTAAATATCCACAGCCTTGAAATGTTAGGAATATGGCATGCTAATGTTGACTGCCAACCTATCACTTCAAAAGAACTTTCTCTCAAATACATAGCAAAGTATGCATCAAAAGTTGAGAAAACATCAAAAAGTTGCTCAAAAATGTTGAAATAGATAGCACACTTTGTCAACTCTAAAGAAAAGGATTTTCTTGCATATCAAAAATTCATGATGGAAATAATTACATTTCATGACATTGGTGTGCAAGAGACTTACTATATGCTACCAAAATTACCTCTTTTCTCCTATAGTCAAACCTTTGTCTCTCTCAATGTAGGTTGAAAAGTACTGCAATGTTTAACAAGAACAACTGATGAATTTGAGTTGGCAACTACCTATATAAGATCGTACATGCAAAGACATTCAAATTTGGAAATAACCTCTCTCATACAATCTACATAGTTATATACTCATTTTGCACACATTGCAAAGGAAACAAATGGAAAAAGAGAAAAGAGAAGGCAATTGTCAATATGTCACCTCAATTATATAGTGTTCGAACAAAAGACAATGAACATTTTGAAACATTATGTTCAAGTGAGCTACTACTGTACAAGCATTTTCGTGACATCCCAAAAGACATAGGTCTCACCAAACAAGAAATAATCACAAATTGGAAATCGATGAAAGCAAACAATTACTCCCCTTGGCATCATGACCGAACAATACAAAACCATGAGTTGGATGAAGAAGACCAAGATGAAGATGAAGAGATACATATAGAAGATGGCCATGACCTATACAAGTGGGAGTTACTATCACAAATGGATATCCCCATTAGCTTCACAATGGATGAGTTAGAGGTTCTTGGAAGACATGCCTTTAACATCAACTACACATGGAATAGAAGTCATGTGTTTCCACATTTGCATGAAAATATTGTTGATTTCATAGCTAGGGGCTAATTGTCAAATGACCATGTTTACTCTTCTACACCTTCAAATACAACAACTTACTAGATACTGACTAGACAATAGCTGGCATTACACATCATTGGTGTTCATTAATTTTCCACAGTCCATGATGTTGTAGATAGCACTTCTGGATTTGACTATTGTAGGAAAAACAATTACACAGTCAAATCCAGAAGCACTATCTATTACACATCATTACTCAGCATCACATGCAAACATACCCGAAGGAGCCTTTATGCATCATCATTCAAGGAATTGTGGGCACTAGAAAATTGTATTTAATAAGTTGCATTAGAAGCACACTAAATGGATCTAACATAAACAAAAAAAAACTTTCTTATACTCGTACCTATAGGAGTGTCTGCCTACAATATTCAAGCCACTACAGTCCACACATCCCTGAGGATCCCTATCAGAGAAATGCATCCTTTACAATGGAAATCAGTCACATTTTTCCAAAAAGACTTGAAAGATGTCAAATATGTCCTAATAGATGAGATGAGCTTCATAGGGCCAAAGTTGTTATTGAAAATAGATACTCTCTTGCGTGAGGCATTTCCCAATCAACAACATTAGTCTTTTGGTGGCCTATCAGTTATCCTTATTGGTGACCTTGGCCAGCTACCACCCATTATGGACAAGGCTATATATGCATCGCATTCAATTGCACTAATGATATGGCACACTTTCTATGTAGTTGTCACATTAGAGACTATTTTTTGTCAATAAGGTGAAAGTCAATCTTAGTAACAATTTTGTCATCCTGCAAAATATAAAAAATGCCCAGCCACTTCAACATGATTGGGAAATATTAATGAAATGCACAAACTATGACATGTTGACCATGAAAGAAATAAACAAGGTCAACACATCCATGCATTTATTCGCAACTAACAATCTCACTTTGCTACATAATAGGAAAATGCTAATACTTTTGAATGTTCCTATAACATTTAGTGTTGCACAAAGAACTCGATGAAACACAAATGATAATATTGATGATGAGAAACTAGAAGAACAAGTCCTTTGCATAGTCTAGTGAGTAATGTTAACAACAAATCTATGGACTGAGACTAGTCTTGTAAATGGGTCATTAGGATAGACAAAAGGTATTGTTTACAGTGATGATTGCAAACCCCCAAATTTGCCATTGTATGTTGTCATCAAATTTGATAGCTACATTGGTATTGCATGGGATAAAGAGAATCCAAAAAACATCCCTGTCCCACTAGTTACACATGGCAACCATAGCCAACTTCCACTATCCATGACTTGGGCCATAACAATCCATAAGTCTCAAGGGTTGACATTAGATAAATCTATAATAAACATAGGAGAAGTTGAGAGACAAGGACTTCTATTCACAGTGATATCTAGAGTCAAGTCCATAGAGAATATTCACATAGAAACTACATTCTCTTTTGCACATTACTATAAAATACAAAATAGTCGATATAAAACAATCAAGAAGAAAGAAGAGGCTCATTTACAAATACTATCCTGTGTATGCTTATGTTTTTATTGACATTTCATGTTTCATCAATTTCTATAATCTTGCCTCTTGTTTTGAATGATATGTAGATTAATGGAGAGAAAAAACGGTCATAGAAAACAACCTTCTTGCATTCTAAGTCCATCAATATAACTAATAATGGTAATCCTTACACTATTTGTTTAAGTTACAACAATATTTTATACAATTAAATTCTATGTTTACATATACTTTCACAATCATTTGCTAAATTTGTATCCTTTGCAACCTTGTATCCACTTTACATATTTTCTTCGTAATGTAGATGATGGGAAAGAAACATTCCTGAATACACAAATCGCCATATATAGATATTCAGTGACCAGTCTATGAAATTGATTATTTAGTAATTAATAAGTTTAATTCCATCTTATATTGTAAAAATGACCTTCATAAGATTTGCATTCATTTTTATTAATATGTGCAGGTTAGATTATATTTATATCTGATAATTATGCAGTAATTAACTTAATACCTAGTAAGGCAGAGTTTTAGCCTGGATAGTCACCTGGAGTTTTGTGTACGGATTCAAGACCCCATCCCTAGACTCGAGATTCATGGTGACTGAGTTTTACTATTAAAGGCAATGTTATTCATTCGTCTAGCATGTGGTCTTGTTGAAGAGGAAACATAGACTTGGTTGAACTTGACTGTATGGAATTCATATTAGTAAAAAAAACATCCTGACAATATTCTATGTGAGGTAATGAATTATAATGTGTTTTTACAGATTTTATGTGTATTTATGAAGAGCACTACACCATTTAGCACTTAAATGGTGTAGTAATATAATAATTAAATTTATGATTTTAATAAGTAATAATAATAATAATAATAATAGTAATAATAATAATAATAATAAAAAAAAAAATTATAGATAGTTAATATTATATCAAGTGAACGAATTATCTTGTGTGTGTGTGTGTGTGTGTGTGTATATATATATATGTCATTATTTTATGTTATTACTAATATAGTGAGTTGTATTTTTATGGGATTGGGAGAATCTCCCTAATAATGGAAAATTAATATATTTAATTTTTTCTTGGGTGTGAGTGGATTCCCGTAATGGAAAATCTTGGAGTGGGAATTTATTGAATTTGATGATTTTTGAGATGAGGGATATTTGAGGGGGTTTGCTCTGTAATTTTGAAAAAAAAAAGTCTGGCGGGGAACAAAATAAATTTTACAAAAGGCTTCGGTTGGAAATGAAGAGAGAAGAAAAGAGGGAACTTGAAGTGGAGATCTGGGTATGTCATTTGATTTTTGTAGGAGAGTTTTAAAATCTTGATATAATCATAATTGTTTAATTAATTTCTGTGGAGAGATAGATTGGATCTCTGTGAATAATTTCTTTGTGGCTCTTTCCCTCTTTAATCTCTCTTCCCCTGTAGATAATGATGGAAGAGAAATCATTTTTCTAATAGTTCTATAGCTTTTAGTAAATGTCTTGAATCTGGAAATTACTCTGCTACCTTCATCTTTCAAGCCAATTTCTTCAACGTTGCATAGAAGCTGGGTCCACTTTTTGGCCAAAAAGTGGAAGTGTTTTCCCTGATTTTCAGAATTTGTCACATTTGACCTAAACATTTGAGGCACTTAAAGATTGAATCTTAAAAAAAGTTAGTAAGATGAAAGGTAGTACTCAAAGTCTAGTTTCCAAATATGTAATTTATTTTAATACACAGATGATACAAATTGATTTTCAATAGGCATTTCTAAAAACTACTATTTAAAAGTCACTTTTTTTTACCATACCATGCACATGTACGACCAACATAATTTGACCTAAATAAAAGTATTTTTCTAAACCCTTTTGGGGAAAGATGTGTAATATAGTGAAGTTTGATGAGGATAATTTTTTGTAATTTTTTTCCAAATAATTTTTTTTATTAATTTTTTATTGGCCCCAATTGCTATTTTCAAAAACCCTCGTGTACGGCCAACATAATTTGAGCAAAACTAATCATAAAATGATTTTTTTTCATTGTGTAAAGAATGGTGTGTAGATTGATGACATAATTTTTTTTTCAAAAAACTTTAAAAATTATAAGTTATTAAAATAATACAAACACCTGTCATTTTCAATTTGTGGACTAGTTTGCTCATAAATTAAATAATAAATAGAAAAACAAGTCCAATATTTTTTTTTACATATTTGAAAACTAGACACTACCATGTGTAATGGGTTTTAATTTCATAAAAAAATTTAGAAAAAGATGTCGTCAGCCATACAGGTAAACTCAGTCTTTTCTCTTGTTCTGTACTTAAAAAAAAAACTTGCAGCTCCAAGGCAAGGGCTTACCATGACTTTCCCAAGCCTAATCTTTTAGGAATGGGTACCTGTTCTAAAATGGGTACCCATTCCTTTTGTATGGGAAAAAAAAGTGCGTAGGCTTTTTTTTCAAATTCAAATATCTTTATAGAAATGGGTACCCGTTCCTAAACGAGTACCCATTTCTAAGCGAGTACCCATTTAGGCTCGGGCCCCTGTTTCTGTCAGGATTTTTTTTTTCCCGTGACTTTCCCTCTATGTGGACCCAACTTCTTGCACTTACCTCTTGTAGATAATGATCGAAGAGAAATCATTTTTCTGATAGTTCCATAGCTTTTAGTAAATGTCTTGAATCTGGAAATTACTCTACTACCTTCATCTTTCAAGCCAATTTCTCCAACATTGCGTAGATCTCCTTTGTCCATAGATGTGATTTGTCTCCTATATTTGTTTTATCCATGAGGGTTTGTATTTAAAAGAATTTTTTTTTTATTGAGTCTCTGTATTTCAAAACACTTCTCTTTGAGCTATTAGGAAATCTGTAAGCATTAACAATGCCTTTCCATCTGAAATTGGTAAACAATTTCATAGCCTTTCATCAAAACTCTATCGTTCATCATTAATATATATTAATACCATTTCATCTTTTGGTTTGTTCACTCTCCCCATTCAGCTCTCCTCATAGCCAGTGATTGATATGCTCGCCTAAGTTATTTTCTTCAAACTGTGTTCGCCTGAGTTATTGGCTAGAATATAATTTTGTTAACATTCCAAAAGGAAATCATTTGGCACTATGCAAAACCAATGCCACAAACTTTTAGCCGCTTCCTTTACCGAGTAAAACTTTCAAATGAAATATGCCGCCATTAACAGAAAAAGTTTCAGCGCATCCAATGAAATCACATTTTCTAGTGAAAGAGCAAGAGATATTTCTAATTCGTACTAATAATAAATCTGGTTAAGTAGTCTTAACAGTGGGTGGATATGTGCTATATGGTGATGAAATATTTCACATTGGAGGGTCATTTTGTCAGGTTCTATTACTATCACCTTCCTTTGTCAAACCAGTTCAGAAGGAATGCTACTATTAGTTTTCCTCTCTTTTTGCTTTCTTCTCTTGAGTGCTCTGTTAAACATGTTAAGAAGATGTTGCTTAAAAAGCCTGATGAAAAGCCTATTCCCCTCCATCAAGGGCTTATCCATAGGTTATACTAGTTCCATTTGGCTTTGTCCCTTGCTTCTCCTATTCAACCCTCTGGTCTTGAACCTCCTGCTATTACCCCTACTGCTTCTGTGAAAACTGATCTTACTTCTCCTAAGCTATTTCTCGAAGGTGCTCCTTCCGCGAGGACTCCTAAATCTTCTACTGGCAAAAATGTGCAAACCCCTTCTACTAAATCCAAACTAAAAGATAAAAAATGCCTTTGTGATTCTGTTCTAGATTACAAAGAAGACATTGGGGATTCTGGGACCCAAAATGAATAGGCCTTGATTAGGGAGGGACCCTCAAGAAATTTGAAGTTAAACTAGAGGGTAAATTTGTTGTTGTTGGGCGGTCTGGTCATATTGCTAGCAAACTAACTCCTAAGATGAATCTGATAAACTACTCTAAAAGCAATTCTGATGTCTCTACTCAAGAGGGTGTGGACAAGTCTAAAAGTGATGATGTTCAAGAGGTTGTTGTCAAAGATTACGGTGGTGATGAGGAGATTGATGGGTAAGAAATTCCTGCGGAGACCTTTGATACTAAGGGTAATAAAGGGTTTGTTAATTCTAATCCCAGTGGTGACTGTATGGATGTGGGAGCTACGACTACTCATGAGGAGGCTACTAATACTAATTATAATAATGGGAAGGACACTCACTCTATTCCTACTGAGGTTCTTGTTGATCTTGATTCTATTAAGGAGGATTGTGATAATGCTGAAAATGGTATGGAGGAGGAGATTAATGAGGAAGGTAACCATTTTGATGTTCTGACTCAGTTGAAGGAGCGTGTTGATTTTCTAGAGAAGAGGGTCTTTTCTCTTGGCAGACTCATTACTAGCATGCTCTGTAGGCTGGCTATGGCTAATCTCTCTCTGCTACAGGAACATGGAGTTCTCACTCATGGTGTTGATGATGACAAGGCTAAAGAATTCAAAAAAATATTTGAGTTCCTTTTCAAGGATTGGGAAGATACCCTCTCCTAGCCTTCTTTCTAAGCTTTCTGTTAGCTAGTTTTTTACTGATAGTTTCTTTTTGCTATATATTGGCTATATGTAATCTGTCTGTGGTGGTTCTGGCTCTTTTTGTCTTCTGAGCCTTTTTTGCTCTTTTTGGGTTCTACTTTGTAAGGGTTTAGCCCCTGGTTTTGCCACATTATACTATCAAAAACAAATGTAAATCCTCCATATATTCTGATAGCCTTCACAATCAATCTTGTCATGTTGCCAAATTGCTTCTTTTTTTCTTGTCATTCTGGATTATCTGGAAATGCACTGAATCCCTATTATGAAAAAAAAATCAGCAATTAGAAAGCGACAACTCACCCTTCTAAAAATCATTTGGAGTTAATTTGAAGGCATTGTCGAATCTTCCGTCATTATCTGATATCTAATTTCATTAACCTTGCTTGTAAACTACTCTCTCTCTCTCTCACTCCCATTCCGTAAATCCAATATTTTCTCCAATTGTGGTGACCCCTGTAAGAAATGCAATTAATCTCACTTGGAATTAAGTTGTTGTCAATCGGCCTCTTGAAGGCATTTTGATAGATAAAACAATGAATTTAATTTAAATACAAATGATTTTATTGTTACAGGTGGCGTATGATTGTACTCCCTAGGCGTGGAACCTACAAATCCATCTATAAATCTCTTGTAATCATTTCTTTTCATTCTTGAAATGTCTCTCTGTAAATCCATCTATAAATGTCTTGTAATCATTTTCTATTAGTAAATGCAAGTTTTGAATTTCATTTGAGAGTGGTTTCATTAGTAAGATTTTGTTCTTGTGAAGTGGTTGATTTATTACAATATTAGTAACAAAATCTTTGTTATAGAAACTTATCTATAGGAATAATAAATGGTTATAGGAATATTTAGAAGCTTGAATATAATCTATACTAAGTTGAATTCCCATATAGAATGAAAATTACATTTATCATTTATTTTATGTTTTGTCCATATCAATCTATTTATCTTGGAAAATGAATTATTTTGAAGTGGTAGTTAACTAAGAATGTTATAACTTATTTTAGGTTTAGGTAGTTAATAGATTTATTATGTAGTAACTAAATACTGATTAAACCATTGAGTAGTTTATTTAATTAGAATGTAATCAAGTTCATAACTCCTCTTCCTGATGATGGATCATTGTGCATGATCCAAAACGTCGATGCAAAAAACACACACAGTTGAATCCAGAAACTCTTCATATTACTGACATGGACTATGGAAAACTCATGCTTTCTAGAGAATATTTACTTAATTATATGATATTTAATTGTTGTGTGTCTAGAAAAGATTCTTAAATTTGTAAGGTTCATAACTTAATTATTTAGTTAAGTTAATATACCTTGTCACAATATAAATATTAGATTGTTATTATTTTAAGTATTGATTTAAATTAGTTTTTTTGAATTTAAATTATTATTATTCAAATTTATTTAACTTATAGATTAGTTTTTTCTTAGTCTTCTTTTGTGATTTTTTTAATATGTAAATTAGAAACTAAATCTTAATAGACTTGTTTAGAATCCTCTTTTATTTAGAAACTAAATCTTTTTATTCCTTTAGAATGTATCATTCTTCTTGAATTATTAAATGAGATTATTTCTTTTTTATTTACATGTAAATATGACTTTGCCTTGTAAATAAAGAAAGAAATTATCTTGTTATATATAAAATACTTATCTTGTATTTATAGAAAGAATATGATTTTATCTTGTATATTTAAGAATATTATTAGTTTTATCTATTGTAAGAGAGTAGGATATGGATAATAAATATGGCTTCTTATTATATATTTGTCTTAGTCAAATTGATGTAAATTATCATATTATAAATATTGAATTGTTATTTTAGATCTAGTTATAGGGTGTGTATGATGACCTTAGTTAAATGTTTAATTTTAGTATGAATTAGAATATTTTAAGTAGTGTGCATAGAGTTAGTCTATGAATTTAATTTATGATTGTTATATGTCTAGATATCTTTGATATATTTTGGTGGAAGATAACATTTAGTTTAGATTTAGTGGTGGAACTTTGTGGTCATATAATGGAGTCTAATCTTATTTATGACTTAAATTAAAGATTGTACTTAGTTATGAAATTGGGTGAGTAAGTGGTGGTTAGGTTTGATATGATATAAAACATGCAACATTTAACTCATATGCTTTCTAAATATTTAAATGGATGATCAGTTTTAATCTACTTTATGATCCTTTATGTTTTGCTTATACAATTATTTTGAATAGAAATCACAAAGTTGTCTAGAATTTTAATAAGATATGTTAGAAACAAGGCAGATAACTAAGAGGGGGGGTGAATTAGTTATCTTGAATATCTTAACTTTCTTTTCTTCTTTAATATTAGTGCAGCATCAAAACATAACAACATACATAATCGTGAGAGAAAAAATAAAATCAACACACATAACACAAGGATTTTTATGTGGAAAAACCTTTTAAGGGAAAAACCACGGGGTGACTAACCCAAGATTGTATTCTCTATTAAAAGAATAAGAAGTACAAAATGGCACTAGCCAATTAGGACTCACTACCCGAGCACACTGCTCACAAGAGGCACACTGCCTACAAGAGACTCACCATCTACATAGTTTATAGAAGGTAACTAGGTGTTTGAACTGATGAGAAGCATTTGCTAATGTTAAAGTTTAGTTCTGGTTAGGCTCAATTTACTGATTTAATGCACTTCATTCTTCCTCTGTTCTAGTGCTGTTGTTCTATTACATACCAAACTTGTATTGCTGCTTCCACACTTTTCTCTGCCTTTCCTTGCACACTATATACTTCTACATACACCTTCATACCAAAATCCATCTGGTCTATATATTCACATCAAGGATTTCAACATCTTTCTAGTCGACAATCAAAATACTTAAGATATTTACAAAACACTGATCTGTCGGCTGAATCCATGCCTAATATGTGATGCGTATCAAAGACATAGACAGAGAAGTCATCAATCATGTTAGCCAACCATGTATGATCCCTCAAATAACTTGATCACCATCAATTTATCATCTAGATTAAAGTCTGAAGCTCGACCAGTCAGTTCTTCCTCAATCTACTCTGCCTGTCAGGAACCCAACACTTAGATACTCATATATTTTCACTCATTCATCACCAGAGGCTCAATCTCTGGAATGTAGTAGTCATGGTACTCCTCTTAACTTGTCCAATTCTGTAACTTTCTGAGTTACACCATTTGAGAGATCCGGACCTGATTGTTGGACCTTATTGCATGCTCTATTCTTGTTTACCGGACCAAAACACTCTTCAATCTTATTTACGGTATAGGCATACTATGTGCTGCGGATGTGTGGGGTAGACTTTGTTACCATCAATGATAACACTCATGAAGCCACACAGTGTCTCTTGCCAACAATCTCCCCCTTTGGCATTGATGGCAACGCTTAGTGAAAAATGACTAAGTGTCACAACAAACTCCCCCTTGGCGGATGCTCTATCTTATGCTCTATTTTACCAGAACTCCCCCTTAGCTGGATTCCACATTTTTCACTACTCCTCACTCCCCCTTTAACATCAATGGAAAAGGGTGGAACCTATACACCAAAATTTGCAAAAATCAACCTATACATAGCCACATAAGTATATATACATGTTATACTTACATAAACTTAAGTATATCCACAATGGTGGTCTTCAAATGTACAAATTATGTTGCCCAACTGTGCTTCATTCTGTCCAAAATTGAGATGTGACCACTCAACAAAAATGTATAAGCTTCTGCCCTTCTTAAGTCTGCTAGATCACTGGTCCGGGTTGTGGTCTGAGCATCAATTAAGGCCTCATGCATTGCCTCTAACTTAGGGATAATTATCCCTCTAAGTTCACTCATCCTACTTATTATATTCTTCTTCTCCTTTTCAAGCCTCTTTATTTCATTTATAGTGGCAATAGCCTGGCACTCTTGATTCATTATGGATGTGGTGAGAGGATCAAAATTTTGAGATAAACTTGATAGTTTACCTTCTTGTTCTTTCACCTTCTTTTAAATATTCTTTATCACTTTAGACTAGGATAGACAAAATTTGTATATTTCTCCACCATCTTTAAGAGCATTTTCTAGGCTCTTTATCCCAATATCCAAGGTTCTCCTATCATTAGCTATGAGTCCCTGTACTTCAGAGAATCTCTTTCCTAAAAATTCTTTCTAGACCTTTTCTTCTATCGATTTCTCTAAGGAATCAAAATGAGTGTTGACAGAGTTTATCAGAGATTTAAGGTTACCGGATGGAGAGGCCAAAGGATCCTTTTAGAAGGATGGCATGATCTTCTCTAGCATTCCTGATGCAATCTCTATTAGCTCACAATCTTCCATGTGAGACTTCAAAAGCTTTTATTTTTCTTTACTTGGGCAAAGGATGCTATCTTAATTGTCTGGACCAGAGAGAGGGAATCAAAATTGAGTGGTCCTTGAAAGAGTTCCATTTCATCTAACTCCATCATCTCTTTTTTCAAGAATTTCTTCACTGCCTTTGTAGTGTCTCTTGCCAGAGACTGAGTCTTTTCTTTTGGAATCTCTGAGCTGTCATCAGAGATCTTCTCTATTTGCTCTTCTTCTCTTCCCTTAACCTCTTCTTCTTGACTCATTTTTTCTTCTTTTCTTCCTTCTCCTTCAGTTCCTGAGTCTGGAATGTCTGTAGTAGGATCCAGAGGAGAGATGTTGACTTCTTCATGGACTTCCTCTTCCGGAACAGAGGAATCCAAGTCCTTAGACTTCTCCTCATCTATCTCTTTTGACTCTTCTACATTTTTCTCAGTAGATTTTTCTTTTGATGAACTTAATCCTTTGACATCCATGGTAGAAGGTTCTTCATCTATTTCCTCTATAATAGGAAGATTAAATCTTTTAAAGGCATTCTAGAGGATGTCTTCTATTTCTCTTGCTTGTTGATCAGTCTCTCCAAGCATAAGTTTATTCATTCTTTCTTTGCTCTGGAACTCATCCTTGCAGTCCTTAAAGATCATGGTCATTTGTTTTGGAGTAATGGAAGGATAGAGCTAAATTGCAATCTATTCATGGATCTCTAAATCCTTTTCCTTGGCATTCTCTTTTCTGAGTTCAAGTACCTTCTCTAGACTTTTGGGAATTAGAGAAATGATTTCAATGAATGCTTTATTATAAATGTTTAGGTACCTGACTATAGCATCTTCCAAGATCCTCTTGTCAAAATCACTATATTCATCATAAAATTTTGTGACTGGTTGCAAGTTCCCATCCACTGTGACTGCCTTGATAACATCATCCATAGAAAGAGTGGGCCTTTGAACAAATTATTCTACCCCTTCTTCTTTATTTTTACTGGCAGAGGATTCCTCAGAAGTTTTCTTCTTCTTCTTCATTTTCTTAACTTCCTCATTAGACTCTATTTCTTCATCATCCTTTTGGCTTATGTAAGCTCTTGTGGCTTTTGCTTTCGTTCTCTTTTCTCCCTTTTCGGATGTCTTGGCTTCTGGTTTTGAGGCTCTTGAACTCTTAGAGGTGGTAGGTGCAGAGCTCTTTGAGGATCTAGTCTGGGAGGAGGCTTGCATTAGAACACTTTTTTTTTTGTTTCTTGTTTCTCTTTCTCAGCTCTTTCTATTTTCTCTCTGTTTGCATCAACTGCCTCTTTTGATATGCCATATCTCTTGGTGATTTCCTCTACTTCCCTTCTAACTTTCCTTTTTATTTCCAATTGCCTTAGTTCAACATGAATCTTTACACTTAACTCTTCAAAGGTTCCAAACCTTTCTACCTTAGGGTCCTTAGGCTGACTTAGCAAGTGTTGGATATGCAGCTCCAAGATTTTCTCATCAACCTCATATCCCATTGGTATAATCTAAACTGTTCTAGGCTCAACTGCCTCCATTAGGCATTGATTAGTGTCTACCATGAAGCATATTGTATCCTTATATTTTTCAACTATTATTTGAGGAATTCTTTCTCTGGCCTACATCATACCTTGGAAGTTCTTAAAATATCCCTAGTGTTGTGCTTTGAGCCTTGGCATCACCAAGCCCATACATGTAGTCTTTGATTTGTATGGCAACTAGTCTATCATTTTGTCATACCCAACCACTTGATCCAGGTAGCTCATTCATATGGTAAAAGAATAAACACAGTATTAAGCCACCATACTTGAATGGGTTCTTCTTATCCTTCTTGGTCTTCTACAAGTTCTCTAATAGTTGGTTTAGGAAAAGGTCACATAGATTATAATCTGCATTTTCCCTTAGCATGTGATATGCAATATATATTATAGTTTTGGACATAGAGTTCTCCCTGCTGGAATGATATATTTTATAGCCAATTATCATAGAGGCAAATTTGATATCCAGATCTGTGATATCTTCTATTTTCATTGCTCTTTTATGAAACTTTGATCTGGTAGCTTCACTTACTATCTGGTTCTTGACAGATTTGAGTGCAGGTAACCCACCAGATGAGTGTGATCTAGTTACTGCCCTAATGGCATCTTTTGTTATCTTGAAGGGATTCATCAACCACATGAAATTGTCATGTATTCTACGAAGAACATACCAGACCCATTCATCTTCTGCAAAATAGGGAAAGTGGATGCAATGTCCAAAATGCTTATCCCGGAGGGCCTTGTAGTAAGGTTTGAGTTCAAAAGTTTCATCTATTAATTGTTTATGATAGATATCCATGAGCTTGGATTCCCCAAATTCCTCAATATTGTTGTGGATGTACACCCTAACATCTTCTACGTGCAGAATGCCATGCAAAATGCTAGAAAAGGCACCTAAGAGATCAACTTCTAGGGAGTTGTAGGGGTGTTTCTTAAACTTTGGGTGCAAACTATCAGTGATCTTAATAACCATTGGAATAGCCATCTTTGCAAAAGATTCAAAGAGAGATATTCAGAAATGGAAATACATTTTTATGCTTCTAGGGTTCACAATATGCGCCAGAAAAGATTGTTGGTTGAATCAGATTCTACGGTTGATCTTTGAGAAGGTTGTAACAATCTTGATGCAGAGCTCTTCCTTTCTTCTTCTCAAATGTAAATGTGCAAATGATGAATAAAAGAACCCTTTTATCTCTGCGCAAACCCTAATTTCCTATTTCAATAAATGCATAACTTAAGTTATTTTGGTTGCCTTTTTCTGAGAGAGATCTTTCTGAATCACTGAGATGCACTTAGAATTATTTTTAGTGATAATTGACAATGTATCTCCTTTCCTCCAATCATGCCATTTATCTGCAGATCAAGATAATTCAATTTTGAATCATACTGGATCTAACTGTGAAAATCCTGCTTTTACTGGATGGTTGTCAAACTGGATCAATCTTGGATGATTAAACTCATCAAAACTCTTTGCAGATCTTTCATATTTTTAATGAGGGTTATTTAGATATTTCTCTGAGGACCCTTTAATTTGCAATATTCCACGTGCTAAATTTAGGCACCAATTGACTCGCTGGGGGAATTTGTTTTTCTTTGTGACTCCCCTTGAGCCAGATCTCATCTATTTAGTTTCCGGAAGGAATATCAGCACCAGATTCTAGTGCAGATCCATGCCCAACTTTTTTTGTACTCTTCTTCACCCAAATCTTGTTCATCTCCCTTTGAACTTCATCCACACTCACTTTGCCTTTTCCTTTATCTTGATTTTGATTATGATGCACCGGACCCTTTCTATCGTGATTCTTACTTCTATAGAATTTGGCAATATGACCGGATCTATTGCAATTGTAGCAAACAACTTTTCTTTGCATATTTGACTAATATCCTCTTAATCTACATTGATTAGCCATATGTCCCATTCTATTGCATGCAAAGCATCTACCATTGAATGAATTGTTTATTTGTATATTTCTACATTCATGAGATTTGTGACCATACCTTTTGCAGTTGAAACACTATCCAGAGAAGAATGAATTAGTTTGATTCATTCTTCTTCTACACTGAGTTGCTTTATGACTGAAGTTGTTGCAATTGTAGTAGTATCCATTGAAGGTTGGATATATTTGAGCATTTGGTTTCCTTATCGGAGGTCTTCTAGGCTTGTTTCTTTGATTTCTTGATCCAGAGTTCTTCTGACCAGATCTGGAGCTTTCACCTTTCTCATAACCCAAACCATGCTTGTCATCTACCCTCTTTTGGCTTTCAAGAACTTCAAGTTGACCTGAGCTTATCTTGAATTTCTCTTTGTATTCATTTGCTATTTGAAGATCTTGTTTAAGAGTGTCTATCTGATTCTTAAGTTGTTCTTCATTATCTCTAGCTTCTTCAAGATTAAATTCAAGATGCATGATTATTCTATCCATTTTGTGGTAGTCCTCTAACTTCTCCTTGAGAAATTTTTTAGATTATCCTCAATTTTTATTTTCTCTTCAATTTCTTAGGTGAATCTCATAACCCCTAATTCCATTTCATGTTTTACCATAATGACCTCTTTTGATAGCTTCTCACATAGCTTGTTTTTCTCATTTAGATCTTCATTAGTATCATTGGCTTCTCTTTGAATCACTAATTATTGAAGTAGTTCCTTTCTATTTTTCACAAAGATACTCAATTTTTCTTTTAGTTCATTTATGAAATCATCAGCTTGTTTGAGTCTTTCCCTCAAGATATTGACTTCAGAGTGAGATTGCTCAAGATCATCTAGGGCAGACTGAAGTTGTTCCTTCATACCATACATATCCATTGAGATTTCTAGATCTTCCTCAAGCTATTAGGCTCTATTTAGAGGAACTTAGCTCTGATACCAATTGTTAGAAACAAGGAAGATAACTGAGAGGGGGGTGAATTAGTTATCTTGAATATCTTAACTTTCTTTTCTTCTTTAATATTAGTGCAACATCAAAACATAATAGCATACATAATAATGAGAGAAGAAATAAAATCAACACACATAAACCAAGGATTTTTACGTGGAAAACCTTGTTAAGGGAAAACTACAAGGTGACTAACCCAAGATTGTATTCTCTGTTAAAAGAATAAGAAGTACAAAATGACACTTGCTAATTAGGGCTCACTGCCTGAGCACATTGCTCACAAGAGGCACACTGCCTACAAGAGACCCACTGTCTACAATGTTTATAGAAGGTAACCAAGTGTTTGAACTGATGAGAAGCATATGCTAATGCTGCGGTTCAGTTCTAGTTAGGCTAAATATACTGATTTAATGCACTTCATTCTTCCTCTGTTCTAGTGCTGCTATTTTGTTACATACCAGACTTGTATTGCTACTTCCACACTTCTCTCTGCCTTTCCTTGCACACTATATACCTCTACATACACCTTCATACTAAAATCCATCTAGTATATATATCTGCATCAAGGATTTCAACATCTTTCTAGTCGGCAACTGGAATACTTAAGATATTTACAAAACATTGATCTGTCAGCTAAATCCATGCTTAATATGTGATAAGTATCAAAGACATAGACATAGAAGTCATCAATCATATCGGACAACCATGTATGATCCCTCAAATAGCTTGATCACCATTAATTTCTCATCTGGATTAAAGTCTGAAGCTCTGTCAGTTAGTTCTTCCTTAGTCTACTCTGCCTGTCAAGAACCCAACACTTAGATGCTCATATCTTTTCACTCATTCATCACCAGAGGCTCAATCTCTAGAATGTAGTAGTCATGGTACTCCTCTTGACTTGTCCAAGTACGTAACTTTCTGAGTTACACCATCTGAGAGATCTAGACCTGATTGTCAGACCTTGCTGCATGCTCTATTCTTGTTCACCAGACTAAAACACTCTTCAATCTGACTTTTGGTATAGGCATACTCTGTGCTACGGATGTGTGGGATAGACTTTGTTGCCATCAATGACAACACTCATGAAGCCACACAGTGCCTCTTGCGAACAAGATCCACATCAGTGTAGAATGTGATTTAGTCTAATAACGGATAGTATCTTGTTTGACTGAATTTTCTGTTATAGAATAATCGGTAACCCTTCAAGTTATTATTGTTCTACATTGTTGGGATAGAGTTACCTTATGTTGTTAGATGATTGATCATGCTTGGAATAATGTTACATTCTTTAAGACCATTATTAGTGCATCGGATCATATGTTACATTTGTAGTTTTGTTATTGAATTATTGATCTTGGTTTAGGATGTACTTTGGAAAGTGAATGTGATGTGTGAACATTATGTTTTAATGATGTCAAGTGTTGTAGAAGTTGTTTCCAGAGGTCTTGGAGAGTGTGAATGTGAGTTGAATGAAATGCACTCCTGTTATATTGTCTCTTGTTTCATGTTGGTATGATGCATGAGCAAGATGGAGAATGCCTTGCTCAGGGTACTTATTCATGTGATTATAATGAGCATGCAAGATGGGAATGCATTGCTTTGTGTAATGTAAAATGATTTATATTTTGAGAAAAGTGATAGTTCATGTGTGGTGTATGTTTTGGGTTGTGAGAATCTAGATGCAGGGAAGGGGGAGTGACTTCCAATGTGGAGTTGGTACCCAAAGTGGCTAGCCAGGGTAACCCATTGGGAGTTTTGTAATCAAGTGATAACCTAATAATAAATCTAGGGGTTGGGTAGTTTTCACACTAATTAAGATAATTGGATACCTCACCCATACTTGTAGTGCTCGTTTAGGCTAAGGATGGGATGAGAAGGCCTGGTTGGCAAGATCAACTTCCTTGTCCTCATGAAAGGAATGTTGGTTCTGCATGAGTCACCCTATGGGGCCAGCATCTAGTAAGAGATTGTTAGGGTAACCATAGATGGGGGAGAGCACCTAGCAAGAGACTGTCAGGGAAACCCATGGATGGGGGCCAATGTCTATCTAGAGATTGTCAGGGTAACCCATGTTAGGACCATGTGATGACACTCATCCTTACTGCAGTCTAGCATTTCCTGATTCTTTTTCCCCATTCATTATGTGATTGCCTTTGGAAGTGTTGTTAAGCTACTTGTGTTAGTTACCTATGTTGTAATGGAGTCATGTGTAGTCCTTGTTCATTTTAGACTACTGTCTACCTAATTGTCTATTGTCATGGGGCCTCATTGTTATCTCCTAGCACAGGAGGCAGACCTCAGGGTTCCACATGGTCAGGTGGATGTGCATTATTCCATTGGTTTATCTGGTTCCGTAGTTCATGGATGTATCTATCATAGCAGATTCTAATTTGCACATGTATTTGAAGATAGTTATTTGTACTATTTACATCTAGATCTATGTATTAGTGGAATTCATTATGTAATGTGATGTATTCAAAAAAAGAACTTTCGTAATAATGAAATTATGTAATTCCTCTTGTAAGATATACTATTTTGTACTTGTAATCTTAATGCAAACTTCTTGATGTATTTGGAAGTCGTAACAAAAGATGCTGGTTTGATTTAGTTGGTTTATTCAATTAAACTGTGTATGTTGGTAATTATTATTAAGTTGCAATAATGCAGCTATGCAATCCCTAGAAATATTAGTTTAACGGGTTGTTGATAGATTATGTTATATTTTAGTTACTCCTATTTTTGTAAGAAATAAAATTATGCCTTTTTATTGCTAGGTTAAACTTAACTCTCTAGGGTTTCATGGTGGGGCATTACAAATGGGCTATTAAAGGGGCGAATAGGAGGGTGGCTTGGAAAGGTATCAAGCCTCAAGGTTTTCAAGACTCATTTACACATGCCCTCTTTGCATATGATACAATCTTTTTTGGACAAGCAACAATGTCAGAAGCAAAGGTGATTAAGAATGTTATTGATGAATATTGCAAGGCTTCAAGTCAATTGGTCAATAGTAGCATGTCTATGATCTACTTCTTCAATGTAGAACCAGCAGATCAAGGTGCTCCCTAGAAAGTATCTAGGAATCCCCCTCTTTAGTGGTAGACACAAGAATATCCTTTGGAAGATTGTCATTAATAAATTGCATGCAAAGATTACTTCTTGGAAGGGGCAATGGTTAACATTATCTGGTAGAATAATCATGATCAAGGCAGTTTTGGCAGCAGTCCCAATTTACATGATGTCTATCCTTCAAATTCCTAAAGGAGTGAGCTTGGAGATTGAGAGAATTTGTAAATAGTTCCTTTGGCAAGGTTCTTCGAAAGGGAAAAGGATACGTCACCTGGCTTGGGACAAAGTTTGCAAGCTGAAGGGTGTAGGAGGTAAATGACTGTTAGACTTATATGTCCAAAATCAAGCATTGAATGCCAAATTGGAGTGGTGTCTGTATAAAGAGTCTGAATCAAAATGGGCTTGATTGATGAGAAGTAAATATTTGGACTCTACGGAAAAAGTGAGAATCTTCATGGTCAAACATCCCCCACGGGGATCGACAATTTGGAATTTTATCTTGAAGAGTAGAGAGATTATATTACCCAAATTGTCTTGGTTAGTTCACAATGGGGAAAAATCTAATTTCTGGGAGGACTCATGGTGTGGAGAGCCCAAGCTCTCTAGTTGGGATGAATTTAGAGAAGCCTAGTATTACTGGAAAAGACATTGGGGAAGCAAGGTGAAAGATTACTGGTGCATCAAAGAGGATCATTTTGCCTTGATGGTGTCGTGGAGAAGTACATGGGACTATGACACCCCCTGATTGGAGAATGTTGCTGAAGAGATTATTAGCTAACAGAGTGGTTGTCTTTTTGAACATGGAGGATGAAATTGTTTGGATGGGGGAAAAGTCAGGTTCTTACTCAATAAAAGAAGGATACAAAAGTATCACTCAATAGATGAAGTCTATGTAGCCTGTTAATCTTTGCTGGAATGATGTTGTTTTACCTAAAGTAGGCACCTTTTCGTGGCTATCTCTTCAAAAGAAAATGCTTAAAGGGGATAGAATTAAGAGACTAGGACTAGGGTCAAACTTTGATTGTGTTCTTTATGGAGAGGTGGAAGAATTAGTAGATCATCTTTTCCCTCATTGCCCATTTAGCAGAGAATGTTGGCTTTGGTTTTTGAGGAAATTAAATTGGATCACTCCCTTTTCAGAAACATTAGTGCTCATGTTTGTGAACTAGCTAAGATTATTTTGAAATTCATTCTTTTCCTGCATTTGGGATATCAGACCTTCTTTGATTGTTTCACACCTATAGAGGGCGAGAAACTTTAGAATTTTTAGAAAGGAATCTCTCTCCTACAACATCATATGCACTAGATTAGAGGAGGCTATTGTTGAAGTGGTCAAGGACAAGGTAAGAAGAAAAGAGTTTAAATTAGTAGGCTGGTAAAAATGGGACAATGAGGTGATGTGATTTTGGATATCTCTCAAGCCTATTAGAGAAATAGATAAAGGTTCAAAAAAGGAAAAACCCCCTTTAATAAATCTTATCAAATAGATCCCCCCTACACACCACTTCTATAAGTTAAACTTTGATGGTGATTGTAGAGGGAATCCAGGTATATTCGGGACAAGTTGTGTCATCAGGAGAGAGGATAGATCCCTGGTAGCATCTAAGTTGACAAAGATTCCTAAGGGAACTAACAAGGAAGATGAAACTTGGGCTCTAGTGCACAGACTTCAACTGGCATGTAATGTTAGCATCAAAGATATCTAGATTGAGGTGGATTCACAAATAATCATCAATGCCTTGAAGGCAAAGGGCTCTGATAATTGGAAAACCAATTACATCCTATAGTAGGCAATCTCCTTGCTTAATTCCTTTGACAAATATTTCATCTCACATTCATTTAGAGAGGGCAATAAGGTGGTAGATGGTTTGGCAAATTTGGCCATAGATCAAGAAAAGGATACAAAGGTCTTCCTTCTAGAGCAAGTGTATATTCCATGTCAACCAGTGACATGGCTGAAAGGTGATGTGGAAAGCCTTGGAGATTAGGTGGGAAATTTCTAGTTTGAGAGAATTATTGTTCCTTTGAGTCTTTTCTTCCCCCAATGTTCACTGCATGGGTTCATTGTACGCAACATTTGTATAGGACAACCCCCAAGAGCTTTGCATGATTGGGAGCAGATCAACTCATTTATGGAATAGGGTGGTGTGCTTCAATGTCTTCCTTCCTTACAAGCATTTAACGATTGAGCTTCTCCTATAAGCCAATTCATTTAATGGGATGTCATTTCTGTGGTCATTTTTCTTGTGGAAAATCCTTTGTTAGGTTCCATTGGGGTGGTATGATGAGTTTAAATTTTTTTTATTGAATTGAGTATTAGCTGAGAAAGCCATGTTTCCATTGAAAGTACACTGGACATTTATGAAAGATATGGGAAGGAGGTAGCCATTGTGTGGAGTTTAATGTGATCAGTAGAAGGTCCGTATGCAGATCTTCCAGATGGCAATTTGAGGATCTCATTCCACATAGGTGATCTAACATCATCAACCTGTCTCTTGATAGAGGTCTCTCATCCTAATGGCTAAATATCATTTTTAAATTTTGGTTCGTCTAATTCTTTGTGTCTTGTGCTTGCAGGTTAATGGTGGACATAAGGCTTAAACAAAGGCTATTCATTCCTCTAATTCAAGGGGAACCTGAGGTGCATGGGAGAATCAAGATCTCAGACATGATGACATTGATTGAGTGTGACTACACTCTGGCCTAATTCTCTATGAGGAATATTGTAGGCAATAAGTGGATGAAGGGATATGAGGGTTGGGTTCTACTTTGACATCATCTCACACATCCTCTCCAATATCATGGACTTGGTGCAGGATGACGAGTATGTGCATGCGACAGCGGTTGGTCTTTTTTATAATTAATTGCAGACGATGGATACGAGGACTCCAATGCTTAGGGATTATGACTTGTTACAGGGAGACGCTCTTATCATTGGTTTGTTCAACATTTAGAATCTTTTCTCTTCCCCGCTAATTCAAGTTATTTATAAGGCATTGCAATCTAGCCTTCGCTCCATGTGTATGGATGACCTAGACTGAGAATTGAGTGAATCTTTTTCTTATTCCTTTTCCAAGTGTAAGGCACATTGGATTAGATATGTGTTCATATCTATAAGGTCTTGAGGGTTCATGCCCCCAACTAGTCTCCATACCTTCCATGGGAAAACTTTGACAATTTAGATAATGAAGATGAGGTGGATATGAATGATGGCCAAGATGATAACATTCCTCTAGTGCAGGTCATCCTCCCAGGAGCCACTGAAATGGGGACAATGTCTAATGTGAGTGGTTCTTAAAGCAATAGGTGGGCTGGTGGTTTTTGTATCTAGTGTGGCAGTAATTTCAGTCGGTATGCTGGTTGAAGTTCTTTAGTTTTTGGTGTGCTGGATGGTGGACTATACATGGGCATGATGTTATTTTTTTCCTTTTTCTATGTTCTATGTAGATTGATTGGTGAATCTTTAGGATTGTTCTTTTTGCTTTATCTAGTCTGTTAAGGGCCATTTTTAGCTCTTAAACTATTTTAATTTTAGGTCTATTTTGGGCCTTAGATCTGTAATATTTTTTTAATTTCTAGCCTTTGTGGCTATTCTACTCTTTGTATAATCCTTTTATTAATCTATGGATGTTTTATCACCTTTTTCTTTTTAAATAAATAAATAAATAAAATAACTCAAAGCAACTCAAATAAATAACGTAAATAAAAAACTTCAAATATCTGCTAAGTGTTAGAGTGTAGGGTTTATCCTAACCCACACCTAGGCTTAAGTCAAACTAGGTGGCTAGGTCTAACTTAACCTTGACATTAAAGGTTAATTTCACTTTTGAGGTTAGTCACTTTTTTGTCTCGCCACATGTGCTCACATGAGGTTAGTCATTTTGACACTTCATCTCATTAGAGGTTAGAGATATTCTCTCCTCACCTTATGGGAGGTTAGAGACATTTGTCCATCACCCTCCACGTGTGTACACATGTGTTCATCACATAGAGGGTTAGTCATATTTGGTTCTCTCCTTCTCACCTCCTTCTCCTTGCCTATATATGCAAGGCTCTTTGTACATTTTCATTAACTCTTGATGTAATCTCTTGATTATACCTTTTGTCTTTTATGTGCTTATGCTTTGTGGAAGTTCATCTTAGTTTTCATATGCTGATCTTGGCTAATTCTAACATGGTATCAGAACCATGCAAGTGAAATGTTTCTCATTTTGAGCAAATTCAAGAACCTAGCTTTTTTAAGGGTTCATTTTCAGTATTTTCATTTGCAATTTTTAGATTCATGTACTAAAATCAATTATGTATAGAAAAGTTGTAAACAATTGAAAATGGCAGAGGGTCATTCAACCCTCTGTCCATCTACCCATCTTGAACCATTATATCAAAACCATGCAAGTGAAATGCTTCTCATTTTGAGCAAATTCAAGCACCTAGTTTTTTTAAGGGTTCATTTTTAGTATTTTCATTTGTAATTTTTAGATTCATGTACTGAAATCAATTCTATACAGAAAAGTTGTAAACAATTGTAAAAAAATTTGGCAGAGGGCCATTCAACCCTTTGTCCATAAACCCATCTTAGGTACATGTTCTATTTGCAGGCATTTTCTTATTTTTTGGATAAAATTTGATTTGTTGTAGGTTCCCTTGAGGTTTTGTCCCTGTCTATTACTTGCAAGGCCACCTTTCTGCTAAGGTCTTTGGAGGTATCAGAAGGATTGTGAGCATAGAAAGGGAGGCCGACCCTACTCCACCCACACTTTCTAAAGGCCAATGGCCTTAAGACAAGGCTCATGGCGTATTTGGAAGGCCCACAACCTATCCAAGGGTTCACTCTCCTCCATCGACATCCATGCATGATTCAAAGGAGGTGTTTTCTGGCTACATTCCTCTAGCAAAAACCCATCTTTCACTATACGTAGCCCCTCGAAAAAGACCACAACCTCATTGCAAGTTGTTGTTGCTTTTGTACAAAATAATATGGTGAAGGTTGTGTGGAATCTAGCAGCAATTTTTTTGTCTTTAAACGGGTGGTTCCACCCACTCAACAAGCTACATTCTTCATTTCACTCTTTATAGCACTTACAATCCTTTTTGATGCACTCACAGTCCTTTTTGGACTCTCCCATATGCCACGTAGGCCTTCCATTTGGCCCTCTTTGCATTTTGACTTAGTCAAAAACATCTTCTCTGTGATCTTCAAATCTATTACACTTCCTTTGCAGGTTCACTTCAAGATATTGGAGTTTAATTGTAGTTTTTTAATTGCCATTTGATAATTGGTTGTTATTTGTAACGCAACAATTTTGGTTTTATTACAGCTTTGGTAGTGAGTTGTTGAAAATTTTGTTGGAGGATTGACATATGATAATATTTTGTTAGTTAACAATTGTTTGTATGTTACACATCAAATGTAATATTAACATTTATTGTTAACTCTAAATATCCAATCACATTTTATGCAACATTAATAGCTAGCTGTTAGGATAACTCACAAAAGCTTGTAAGGAAAAGGGGGGGTCTTTTTTCATTTTGAGCAAATTGTTGGGGTCATCAGAGTAATTGTAAAGGGGGTTAATATTGTTACCAATTTTTCTCTACATCTCAAATTGACAGAACTGGAGTAGATTAGCTCATTTTAAATGAGAAAGTTTTTAACATTTACCTGATATCTTGTTTGCATAGTTGGAGTGTTTAGTTCAGTTATTCAACAGAGGAAAAGAATTTTAAGATCATCATTCAATTGCAGAAGGGTACTTAAGAGATAAGTTATTTCATTTCACTACATGATTATTCATTTTATAAATGGGATACATAAAAGAAATAAACATTGCATTGAATGAAAACATGATAGATCAAATGTCCCACACAAGTCGTGTGAATAGATGAACTAGTACAAACATAGAGAATACACTATACAACTGGAGATAAGAAAGGATGAACATATCCATCATTGCCTATTTCGAGGTCTTGGTCTAATCTTCATTGCAGCCAGCTCCTCTTCGCTCTTGATCTCTGAGAAAACCTATAGGATTGGAAAAGGTTATGTTAGAGCTCCAGATATGGTTTCCTGTGAGACTATCAATAGAAACATAATGAATTGCCTATGGTGTACTATATGCAACATCAAATTATTCACATGCAAGAAGGATTGAAAGAGAAACAACCATTATACTTCACTATTTTAATCTACTATGTTTGTTTCATGTGCAGGTATAGGATAAGTCATGTAGTTGTTTGAAGACATATCAGCATGTCGTGTAAAGTGGGCTCCCACAAGGGTTGAGCCCAGAATGCTGCTCCTGATTTTCTAGGGGAATGGAATAGGAGTACTACTCATACAGTGCAAAGGACATGTCAACTGAAGGAATACTACATCAACTCAGCCTATGAGTTGTAAGCTCAATGGCCACCTATGATTACCAATTCAAGGTGAGTTGAAGTGAGAATCATCAATGAACATTGAGCTCTTTACAAGGCTGCCTGATGAGGTAGGGAATTAAAAGATATTCTCAACATCAAGGTTATAATATCGTATATTGTTCTTATATGCATTCAGAATCATGATGTTAGAATAGTCAAACAATAACCATAGAGCATCAAGTTGTAGTTCAAGTGTAATGGAGCAACCATAATCGATACAGAAAAATTAAAAGAGATCATATGTGGAAAATGCTGCTACAGAGACATGCCATCATAAATCCATGTATGGGACAGCTAGAACATCATGTACAATTCCAACATTTGTATGCCAAATAATTGCCAATGGGCAACATCATTCAGTGATGTATGATTGTTTTGGTCACATGATAGAATGAGAATAGTATCAAGTCTATGCATATCAAATGTAAATAGAAATACCAATCATCAAGAAATCCCTTTCATGTAATAATGCTGTTACAAAGTGATAATAGTATAAAATTGCATATTCAATGCCAATATAACATAACAGATGCAAGGAGAGCTTCCATATGGATAGTGGAATAGCGAAAGCCATAGGACATCATGTGTCTAATTGATACATTAATTTTGGTGGAAATAATGAAGCTTTAATATCCGTGTTCATCGACAACATATCAACTATGTAGAAGAGGTAAAGTGTCACATCTATCATGTAGGGCATTACATATTCAACTGTATCAAAACACCTTTTGTAATTTGCCATGCTACAGTAAGGTAAAAGAGTGCTATCATTCAATATGCCATGTGTATGCATTTGATATAATATGGAAGACTACAACACCAAGTGTGTATGCCATGTTACAGAGTAACCATATCAAATAATACTACAAGAAGGTTCAAGTAAAGATGATAACATATGTTCTATCTATCATATTTCATCATAGCCAAGTAATGGATCTTCAATATTCATATACAGTCATAAAACATCAAAGAAGCATTTATATTTTAATCATGTAAATGAATATCAAAAGATGAACGTGCTATCATAACACAGAGAAAGAGAGGATATCCAAATGAATATCAGGATAACACATAAAGATGAACATCCACATATTGTTCATGATTAGCTGGAGGATAGGTAAGATGATACAGTCACAAGTATATACTCAGATATACTCATACTGAATAGTGAATCGGAGGAGCATCAATCATTTGGTATGATATACATGAATATATATTTGAAAAGACATACTGAACTCGAACAACAAAATGATATATGCCATAGTAAAGATTGAACATGACCAACAAATGCTTTAATCATCAAATGAGAGAAATCGAATGCAGCCAAGAATGGTGCAAGCCAAATGAAGTATGGACAGCCACTAAGATGGAGCCACAAACCTGTATAGTAAAGTAAAGTTTTGTTTTGTGTAGAAAATGAAGACCTTGCGGGTTACAAGCTTATATACAAAGAAGATTACTCAGATAATATTATATGCAATGGAGATCTTCAGCCATGACCATAATAGAGTGAGTATTTCCTCATTAAAGATTAAACCCATTTGGGGTTTCTTTTGAACTTAAAATATAGATATAGAGGAAAGAAACAAGCTCATATATAGTCTGCATAGAAAGGAAAACAAATACAAGAAGAACTAGTGTTCTGAGTTATGTAGGCTCGAAGATACATTCAAAGCAATGTTCAAATGTGCAAAATATAAGCTGCAACTTGAATATCAAAACCCATATCAAGTGAGACTGCATTTTTCTCACAACCTACGTGTCTATTTGTATAGAGGTGACAGATCCAAAACAAGTATAGCCGCAGCCTGGGGAGCGGTTTTATTCTAAACCCATTTTGTTTCAAGTAAAGATAACTCCAAATACATAGGAATCTTGTGTACTGAGGGAACATAAAGGAAATGTTTTCATTTCATGACCTCCTAAGCTCATATCGATCTTTACTTCAATGTTGAAATCTAAGAAGACAACACAGTAAACAAGAAATGAAAGCTTACCTCTGTTCTGGATGGAAAGTATGCATAGGGCCATAGCACTTCTTCTTTTACTTTCATTTTGCCTTCGAATAAATTTAGAAATGTCACCTATAGTAGCATCAGGATAGAAGAGAAGTAACAAAGGATAAGCAAAATGGAAAATGTATCAAAAAACCCAGTATGATCGTAGCTGGAAAGCTAGAGTTTTGCATCCAAAATGAAAGGAGAATGGACCACATATGGATTAGAGTAGTCTTACCTCTTGCTTTCCTATCAGATTCAATGAAATCCATCAGAAGTAATAACAGAAAATGCAAGATGGCGGCAGGATATAGAGCCCTCATCCAAAAGTTTAAAGTATGGAATGAGCTGAGATTCTAGTGTAAGAATTTTTTTTCTAGGGTTCGTAAAATCCCCTAAGAGTTCAATGGGGTATTCTTTGTGACATCAAATTTATTTTCTTGCCTTGACTAATACTTGCAGGGGTGTTATGTCTTTACTGACATGTTTGTTGCCTAGGCTATGTGCCTTGAATCCTTGATGGCCCCTTTTGCCATTTTAGAGGTAAGTTCAAAATAACTTCATTAAAGCCTTAGAAAGTGTGTAGATTGAGTAGAATTCAATCCCTAGGGGTTTTATTTTTTCAAAAAATCTCATATGCCCTTAGAGATAATTTATGTAGGGTTACATAGAGGATAAGCCTTTGAGGCTTTTATTTTTTTTGCAAACTAATTATATTATGCCCTCATTTTTATGATTTTTTATAGAAAAAATAAATGTTCATGATAGGTGTATAGGGTTAACAAATAAAAGCCTTGTATTTTTTGTAAAAGAAAAATAAAATCAAGATTAGATTGAGCAAATTGGGAAGATATAAACTGCAATCTATTGTAAAATAATATTTTAAAGCAATATGATCTATAAATTGCTTTAAAATATTCATTATTTTATGCAGTTAAAACAAGATAAGCAAACAAAATCTTGCTTTTCCAGATTTTCTTTCTTCTAGGTGAAATGGAGTAGATAAGGATGAATTTGAGCTTTTATTGAGAAGATAAATCTTGTTTTAATGAAGATTTTGGTGGGGGCCACTTGACAGGTGTTTTTGGTAGTTTGTTTCTTCAGTTTGGAGGCAGTTTGGTTGGCTTTTGTCAGCTTTTCTGAGGATCTCAAAAATGGATTGGCATGGCTATTTTTTAGAGGTTTTTGTAGCTTTTCCTTTTGGGAGATCGTTCCCCAAGATATATGGCAGATAGTTAGTTCTCTCTTTGTAGTCAGAGTTAGAGAGTTAGAGATTAGAGTTCAGATTTTTAGAGTCTTCCTCTCACACTGAGAGAGTTGTACTTCAATTTCTTTGTACTCATTGTTCCTTCCATTTTATAGAGTAGCAGTTTTCCTTCTCATTTGTCTACTTATTTCTAATGTTGATTTGATACTACATTGTGCTAGTTATTTATCCTTTGTTTTATCTTGAATTTTGTGATGGGTATGCAAGTTTATTATTTGATTCAAGTTGCATGTTTGGTTCTGATGAACCTTCATGTGGAATATTAATTAATTAAGTATAATCAAGGGGTTGTGAGAGTTATAGTTTTGTGAACTAATTGTGAGTAAGATATGGTAGGAGATTAAATATTGGTGCATCACCTAGAAGTTAATTTTAGTTATTTGTCTTATTTCCAGTTATCCTTCTATCCCTTTTCCTAGAAGAGTCATTTAAATTAGGAATATCATAAGGAGAACTAGCTCACTCTAGAGATTCACTCTCAACATAGATTACCCACAATATGAGAGTGTTTACATGTTGCAATAAGTTAGATAAGTTTATCTTTGCTAAGGGTGCAATCATGATTGCCAACAGTTTTTGGCACATCAGGTGGGACCCTGAAAGTGTTTTCAAAGAAGTTTTTGATTCTTAATGTTGTTGTTTTGGTATATGTAGCAATGTTCCAGCCTTTTGAAGTCTTTTTACAAGTATACATATTAACTCAATTTTCTAGTTTTACATGCAAAACTAGTGCATTCAGCTCATGAGAAGAAGATCAGGATAGATTGGACTGTTTTAGTCCAATAGCATGTTCATATATCATAATATTTGGTGTGTGTACTAGTGATCTCAGCCTTTGGAGGCAAAAAATCAAACACATCTAGGGACTCCAAGTTCAAATATACTAGTTCTGGTATGATCAAGTGCTGGTATGTTACAAAAATAATCTATTCATTCTATTTTCTATCTTTCATATGAGTAAAATGTTGGATCTAGGGCATACAACTGAGAGGGGGGGTGAATCAGTTGTATAAAACTTCTTGTTCTTTCAAACTCTTGATTCTTTGTTGTTAGTTAGCAGCATATAAATTAATCATCCATGAAAGCATAATACATAAACACAAGAGCAGATAAGCATCAACACATTGAACACCAAGATTTTGACGTGGAAAACCTGGTTAAGGGAAAAACCACGGGGTGATTAACCCAAGAATTATTCTCTGTTAGAAGAATAAAGAAGAATGAATGGCACATGCCAATTAGGGCTCACTGCCCGAGCACACTGCTCACAAAGAGGCCCACTGCCTACAAGGAGACACACTGTCTACAAAGTGATAAAAATCACAGTCTTGAACTGGAGAATGACATCTCTACCATGTCCGGATCAGTTCCAATTAAGCCCAAAACCTCTGCTCTGCCTTTTGCACTTCTCTTCGCTATGCCACACTCATCCACACACACCACGCTTTGAAATGAACTCACAAACCGTTATTTATACAAGACATCGACTTAGGAACAAACATCTAAGTCGGCAAACAATCATAAGAGTATCCGCAAGATGAATAACACATCCGGTCAGCCACCACAAGAACATTCGCAGGATGAACAACTCATCCGGTCGGCTAAACAGAGCAAGAACTTCATCCGGAAGAATAACTTCAATTCTGGGCTCTACTATCAATGCGGATCAACAACGCAACCTCAACACGATCTAGAAAACTTCACAAGCCTACCTGAATGACCGGATACATCCGCACTTCCTTTACTTGCTGGAATCTCTTGTCTTCCTCATCCGAAACTTCAAGAACACAGTCTGTCGCCACTGTAGAAGGTACTTCCAGACCTTCAAATCATACATTATTAATGCGGACCAACAACACAACCTCAACATGATCCAAGAACCTTCACAAGCCTGTCTGAATGACTAGGTATGTCCGCATTTCCTTTACTTACTGAAATCTCTTATCCTCCTTATCCAGAACTTCAAGAACACAGTCTGTCGCCACTGTCATAATGCAAGAGGTACTTCCGGACCTCCAAATCATACACAACTCGAGATGGCACATCACAAGGACATCCCAAACACTCTTCCCAGTCCGCAGATTAGGATTGTACAATTCCGGACCTCACCGGACCTTTCTGTGATCCTCTGTCACCTCTAAGCACTTGCCGGAACCGGTTCCACACAGACAGCCATAACTTCTTCAGGTCTTCATGCGGACCTCTGAAAACTTGACTGAAGCATCTCAAGACTCATATCTGCAAACCCTTTAATCCGCATCCTCCGGTTCTCAACCTATCCAATATATTTGCCTTCTTCTCATCACTGTTCTTCACTGTTCCTGACTGAGGGTAATTTTCTCAATATCCTCAACACACAGCTCATCCAATCCTTCTTGTCAATGTAATATGAGTATGTTGACATCAATGACAACACTGGTTCACCTCATACTTGTAGTAATCTCCCCCTTTGTCATTGATGGCAACATATGATGTGAAAAACCATCAAGACAAGAACTTCTCCTTTCTGTCACAGCTCCCCCTATCAGAAACAACTTTTTACATGTCTTCTCTCCCCCTTTGATCATTAACCACTTGTTTTTCACATGTCTTCTCTCCCCCTTTGACATCAATGGCAAAGGGCTCATACTTGCAATTCTAATACATCAGAATCATACCAGCTGCTCCCCCTTAGTAGCAGCTCCCCATCATCAATCCAGATCACAAGATATGACTGTGATATCCACCGGATTGATGCACATCAGTGCATCTTAGTTTATCACCGGAGGGGCCATGACCCCTAACTTCTCCCAGAGATATTCAAAAGAGTCCTTGGGAAGAGGTTTTGTAAAGATATCTACAATCTGATCCTTGGAGGGAACATACTCCAATCTGACTTCTTCCTTGTTTACTTGTTCTCTCAAAAAGTGAAATTTGATAGATATGTGCTTAGTCTTAGAATGTAATACCGGATTCTTAGAAATATTAATTGCACTTGAATTATCACAGAAAATTGTGATAGGCTCCTCATATTCAACTTTGATGTCTCTTAGCATCTGCTTCATCCATAAGATTTGAGTGCAACTACCTGCTGCTGCAATGTATTCTGCTTCAGTTGTAGACAGAGATATTGCATCTTGTTTCTTGCTTAGCCAAGAAACTAATCTCTTGCCCAAAAAGAATGCTCCACCACTGGTGCTCTTCCGGTCATCCACATCTCCTGCCCAATCTGCATCTGTGTAAGCATGAAGAGAGAAATCCAGATCTCTAGGGTACCATAGACCATACTCAACTGTTCCTTTCAAGTACCTAAAAATTCTTTTGATTGCCATAACATGAGATTCTCTAGGATCAGCCTGGAATCTTGCCACAAGACCAACAACCTGCATTATATCTGGTCTAGTTTGAGTGAGATACAACAATCCACCAATCATTGATCTATACTTTGTCTGATCGGCCTTTGGAGAATCATCATCTTTGCTTAACTTACATCCGGTTGCCATAGGAGTGTTCATAGGTTTTGAGTCTTCCATACCAAATTTCCTTAACAATTCTTTCACATATTTGGTCTGAGAAATGAAGATCCCTTCTTTTGTTTGAGTAATTTGCAGACCCAAGAAGAAATTCATTTCACCAAGCATAGACATTTCAAACTCACTTTTCATCTGATTTGCAAAAGTTTTGCACATACTATCTCTACCTCCAAAAATGATATCATCCACAAACACTTCAACAATCAAAATGTTTTCATAATCAATTTTGAAATATAAGTTACTGTCAGCAGTACCTTTGTTGAATCCAATCTGCACAAGATGCTTATCCAACCTTTCATACCATGCTCTTGGGGCTTGCTTCAATCCATACAAAGCTTTCTTCAACTTGCAGACCATATCATCATTATCAGACAATTGAAATCCATCCGGTTGTTCAATGTAGACTTCTTCTTCCAGATCACCATTTAGGAAGGCAGACTTGACATCCATCTGATATACCTTGAAGTCTTTGAAGGCAGCAAATGCAAGAAGTAATCTGACTGCTTCAATTCTTGCCACCGGAGCAAAAGTCTCTTCAAAGTCAATTCCTTCTATTTGAGAGTAGCCTTTGCAGACCAATCTAGCTTTGTTTCTGATTACTTCACCAGCTTCATTTAGTTTGTTCTGGAAGACCCACTTGGTTCCAATTACATTCCTGTCTCTAGGTCTGGGAACAAGATCTCAAGTATGATTTTTCTCAATTTGCATCAATTCATCTTCCATTGCTTTGGTCCAGTTTTCATCATTGCAGGCTTCATTTATTGTTTTAGGTTCAATCTTTGAAATCAGACAACATTCATCCTGATTTTGAGCAACATTCCTTCTAGTTTGTACACCTTTGCTTCTGTCACCTATGATTTGATCTTCAGAGTGGTTCAGTCTTATATACCTTGGAATTTTGGGAGTATCCTGCACTGCTGCTTCTTGATCAGGCTCATTCAGACCTATCTCTTCTTCCTGATTTACCGGATCAGGCTGACTCTGTCTCACCGGAGAGGATTGAGGTCCTTGAACACTGTCTTGGTCATCTTCATCAAACTCATAAAATCTTGAAGGTTTCTCAATTCCTTCATCAACTTTCACATTGGTGCTTTCTATCATCTTCCTCAATCTCTTATTGTAACACCGGTATGCTTTGCTTTGAGTGGAGTAACCCAAGAAAATTCCTTCATCACTTCTAGCATCAAACTTTCCTAGATCTTCATCTCTTTTAATATAACACTTGCTACCAAATACTCTGAAATATTTCACAGTAGGAGTGATGCCAAACCAGAGTTCATAGGGGGTCTTACCAGTGTTGTTTCTGATTTGAACTCGATTGAGAGTGTAGACTGCAGTGCTGATAGCTTCCTTCCAAAACATTTGAGGAACATTTGCTTCCAACATCATTGTCCTGGCAGCTTCCTGGATGGTCCGGTTCTTTCTCTCAACTACTCCATTCTGCTGTGGAGTCCTAGGAGCAGAAAACTGTCTCCTTATACCCTGCTTCTCACAAAATTCAATGAACTCACCAGATGTAAATTCACCACCTCTGTCAGACCTTAGACACTTTAGTTTCAATCCGGTTTGATTCTCTACCATAGCTTTAAAGATTTTGAATTTCTCAAATGCTTCTGATTTTTCTTTTAGAAAGGTAACCCACATCATCCTGGAATGATCATCAATTAACAACATGAAATATCTATCACCTTGCAGACTCTTGATTCTTGTCAGACCACAGAGATCAGTATGTACTAATTCCAACAATCCGGTAGAGGACTGATCTTTGCTTTTGAAAGAGACTCTGCTTTGTTTACCTAGCTAACATTCTTTGCACAAACTATTTGTAGGTTTCATCAATTTTGGAAGATCTCTTACGGCCTGAGTATTGCTTATCTTGATGATGTTATCAAAATTTACATGACACATTCTTCTATGCCATAACCAACTCTGATCAATTTGAGCAAACAAACAACTTTTATTTGAACCAACCAGATGAAAGATATTACCTTTGGTCTGAGTACCGGATGCAATTTCAGTTCCGGAGCTTGTAAAGATTCTGCATTTTCCATTCTTGAACCGGAGATCATAACCCTTGTCCACTAACTGACCAACACTGAGAAGATTGTTCTTTAATCCTTCAACATATAGTACGTTACCTGTTTTGCTTTTTCCATCAAAGGAAATAGTTCCCCTGCCTCTAATTCTGCCAGCTAAATTGTCACCAAACTTTACCATTCCTCCTTCATACCTTTCCAAATTCAAGAACTTATTCTTGTCACCAGTCATATGGTGAGAGCATCCACTGTCAATAACCCAATCATCCTTTTCTTCCACTTGAGCAGCCAAAGCTTTTTCAACAACTTTGTGATTGACAGATTCAGAGAGTATTGAATCTTCTTCCTTGATGGCAATAAACACCCACTCATTTCTGGATTTGCTTCCTAGTTCTGATTCATCATCTGTTACTCCTTCATTGTCATCTTCTTCATGAACATAATAGCAATTCTTTTGAAACCTTTGTCTGTTAGTATTAGACCTTGCAGATCTTTCCGGACATCTTGAAGCAAAATGACCAATCTTATTGCAGTTGAAACACTTAAAGGGTAGTTTTCCTTCATACTTACCGGATCCTCTTGGCAATCTCTTTGCAATGAGGGCTTCAAGTTGAGCTGTTTCTGCTTCTTCTTCTTCCATGTCTCTTCTTGCTTGATCATACCATGACATTTTCCTTGATGAGTTTTCTCCCGGATCAAATCTATGTTTGCCTTTCACATAGGCACTGGCTTTGAAAGCAGATTCAGTCTTGGGAGGATCATCTCCAAACTCGGTCATTTCAAATGCAGCTAGTTTGCCAGCCAGTTGTTCTCTTGTGACAGTTGTGTGGGCTCTGAATTCATCAATGGCAACAACCTTGATTTTGTAGGCAGCAGGAAGGGATCTTAGGATTTTACAGACAATCTCATTTTCATCTAAAGTTCCACCAGCATTTCTGATTCCACATACCAGCTCATTCACTCTTGGCATAAAGGTGGTGATGTTTTCATCATCTCTCATTTTCAATCTTTCAAATTTCCCTTTCAGACTTTGCAACCTTCCACTTTTGACAAACTCATCTCCTTCATATAGAAGTTCCAGTTTAGTCAGGATCTCATATGCAGTTGGTAGGTCAATAACATTCGAGAGATCTGAGTCATTCAATGCGCTTAGAAGAGCTTCCTTGGTCCGCAGATTGTTTTCAGCTTCTGTGATTTCATTCAGAGTTGTCAGACCACCTTGTGGAGGTACATATGGTTTTGAAACCATAGCCAAGTATGCTTTTCCCATACATTCCAGGTGACACTTCATGCGACCTTTCCAGAGAGTGAAGTTGGTTCCATCGAACTTCGGACTATCCTTCTTGTATGACGACATCCTGGATCACCTCAAGCGGTTAAGCTCCTATCAGAGGAACTTGGCTCTGATACCAATTGTTGGATCTAGGGCATACAACTGAGAGGGGGGGTGAATCAGTTGTATAAAACTTCTTGTTCTTTCAAACTCTTGATTCTTTGTTGTTAGTTAGCAGCATATAAATTAATCATCCATGAAAGCATAATACATAAACACAAGAGCAGATAAGCATCAACACATTGAACACCAAGATTTTGACGTGGAAAACCCGGTTAAGGGAAAAACCATGGGGTGATTAACCCAAGAATTATTCTCTGTTAGAAGAATAAAGAAGAATGAATGGCACATGCCAATTAGGGCTCACTGCCCGAGCACACTGCTCACAAAGAGGCCCACTGCCTACAAGGAGACACACTGTCTACAAAGTGATAAAAATCACAGTCTTGAACTGGAGAATGACATCTCTACCATGTCTGGATCAGTTCCAATTAAGCCCAAAACCTCTGCTCTGCCTTTTGCACTTCTCTTCGCTATGCCACACTCATCCACACACACCACGCTTTGAAATGAACTCACAAACCGTTATTTATACAAGACATCGACTTAGGAACAAACATCTAAGTCGGCAAACAATCATAAGAGTATCCGCAAGATGAATAACACATCCGGTCGGCCACCACAAGAACATTCACAGGATGAACAACTCATCCGGTCAGCTAAACAGAGCAAGAACTTCATCCGGAAGAATAACTTCAATTCTGGGCTCTACTATCAATGCGGATCAACAACGCAACCTCAACACGATCTAGAAAACTTCACAAGCCTGCCTGAATGACCGGATACATCCGCACTTCCTTTACTTGCTGGAATCTCTTGTCTTCCTCATCCGGAACTTCAAGAACACAGTCTGTCGCCACTGTAGAAGGTATTTCCGGACCTTCAAATCATACATTATCAATGCGGACCAACAACACAACCTCAACATGATCCAAGAACCTTCACAAGCCTGTCTGAATGACTAGGTACGTCCGCGTTTCCTTTACTTACTGAAATCTCTTATCCTCCTTATCCGGAACTTCAAGAACACAGTCTGTCGCCACTGTCATAATGCAAGAAGTACTTCCGGACCTCCAAATCATACACAACTCGAGATGGCACATCACAAGGACATCCCAAACACTCTTTCCAGTCCACAGATTAGGATTGTACAATTCCGGACCTCACCGGACCTTTCTGTGATCCTCTGCCACCTCTAAGCACTTGCCGGAACCGGTTCCACACAGACAGCCATAACTTCTTCAGGTCTTCATGCAGACCTCTGAAAACTTGACTGAAGCATCTCAAGACTCATATCTGCAAACCCTTTAATCTGCATCCTCTGGTTCTCAACCTATCCAATATATTTGCCTTCTTCTCATCACTGTTCTTCACTGTTCCTGACTGAGGGTAATTTTCTCAATATCCTCAACACACAGCTCATCCAATCCTTCTTGTCAATGTAATATGAGTATGTTGACATCAATGACAACACTGGTTCACCTCATACTTGCAACATAAAAATGTCAACTTTTCATAGCCAACAAGTATACCCAACCCTATACTATGAAAATGCAACTTATTCATCTCCATCTCAGCCATATCAGGCTAGTTATGCTACTGTTTCCAATTGCATGGTCCTTCAAACCCAACATGCACAATATAATTACCAGCCACCCACCCTTGCTTAGCCTCCTTACCATCTAAAACAGTTTGAAATTCACTAGCTTAAAGACATTCTGCCAGACCTCAACAAGCAGATGGAGGAAATTTAAAGGCAACGTGAGTATAATCAACACCAAGAGGAACTGGCTTATCAAGCCTATCTTCATGAGCAGGAGTTAGAGGCACAAAGAACACAATTTGAGCTAGAGATTGCAAGCATAAAGAGTTATCAATATCAACAAGAAGGGGGATTTCAAGCAAGGTAGTATGAAGAGTCTGATTTGTAGCTGCAAGACTTAAATCACCAAGCTTACCTTCAACAACTAGATCAGCCATCTTGTGAGGCCTTTGGTTCTGATCAGGAGACACATAGGAGACAGTTTGAAGAGAATCTTGAGAGAGAGGCAACTGCACAAACAAAGCTTTTCCAGAACAACCAACTCAAGAAGAGGTTCATAACTATAAATTTTCAAGTTTTAGGCAAAATGAGCCTCTTAATGCCCCTAAAGTTGAAATTTCAAGTTTCAAGCAAAGTGAACCTCTTATTCCTGCCAAGGTCAAGATTCCCAGTTTCAGAAATCCTATACCCTTACAAGAACCTGGTTGGTACAGTTTGAACTTGTTATGCTTCAAAACCAGCCACTTGAAGAATCCTTTTCCCTCCAAGAAAATAGTCTTGAATGCAAACAGACTCCCTAGAAAATCAAAATCCCAAGTTTCAGAGGTTTTGATTTTGCTGAGGAGCTTGTTAGCATTCGAGACTAGTCCATTAACCAACAGAAGGAAGTTAGGAAGGTAACTTTACTACATATAGCTATGGAACAATATTGATTAGAGTAGTGGAAGATCAAACTAAAAAGGACCCCTCCTGATGAATCCACCAATGTTTGCACTGAAGAGCTTCCTTATTTTTCAAAAGATGATAAAATGTTTTCAGAAAGTCATGTAGTGCAAGAGGCTGATTCACATGGAAAGGTTGTTGTTGTTTGTGTAGAACAATTTGATTCAAATATGACCCTAAATCCTCTACATTTTGATTCCTTTGAAAAATTTTCTAATTCTATTCATAGGATGCATGAAAGTAGGGTACAGAGCTCGCAAGGCAAAAGTCTTTGGTTACAAAGACATAATGCCCAAGTTTCATCAGAGAAAACACTGCATAAGGAGGAGGAATATGTTTCTTTGTTCAATCAGTTACCTTGTTTTGTTCAACCGGATGAAGAAAACATGCTTATACCAAAGACAACTTTAGAATAGCAAGAAGATCCTCAACAATACAAGGAATTGCTGATTGAAGCCAAGCAATCTGACAATGAGGTCTTAGATCAAGAAGAAGAGTGTATGCCTATCGTGGCACTCACATAGCTGGCTGGAAGCTATCATGAGGTAGAGAACATCCCTTTTTCATCAGAAAAGATTTCAAGAAAATTTGTTTTGGAGTACTCTTGAGATTCTTGTTACAAACATAGATGATTTGCAAAAGGAGGGTGTTGAACCTCAATTTTTAGTTAACCTATTTGATGAGCTTCCTGACTTCGTGCATGAAAGTGAAAATGGCATGTCTATGCTAGGCTCTGACCACCACAGTGATGAACATAATTTAGATAAGGTATTGACCCAAGATCAGATATGTGAAAGCAGCCCTGTCTTATGTGATCAAAAGTTTAAGGATGATCCATTTCAAGAAGAGATTGAGCTTTTCTTCTCACACTTAGAGGCTATGCTAGCATTTATGGAAGAGGGTTATCTAGAACAGCACAAGCAAGAGGTGAAAGTGGTTGTATTCCTCAATGAGTCATTAGTTAATGAGAAGCCTAACTAGCAGTAGAATCTTAACTGGTTGGGGGAAATGCTTTTCTGTTTCATAGAGGGACTTGAGGCTGATGTGCAGATTGATGGTTTGTAGATAGAGGTTAGTTCATTATTTCAATTCTTACCTTCATTTGTTGAAGAAACACCTGTTTCAGAGTGTATCTCCTTCAGCAATCTTGAATATTTTGAGCCTAGTATAGCTCTTGCTAAGTATCTTCCAAGTTTTGATAGTTTTGATGAGCTATTAGTTACTCTAACGAAGGAGGTGATGCACGAGCATCCAGTGGTGTAAGGGCAATCTTGCATCACCCCAAAAAATATGTATTTTAAAATTGTTTATGTTCTCTCCATTTCTTTTCAAAATCTATGGTTCTGGTTCCATAATCGCTTAAATAATGATGTAGAACTTTTAGTTTTTCCAAACTGCTAAATATAGCAACCTGCTATTTTAGGAAAGTTTACATTTGGGCATGGATTGAAGAGAAAATTTATAGGAAGCTTCGTAACTGAAAAATAAAAACTTTAGTGAAGGAATCATGCAAAAATCATTTGCGAGCTGAAAGATATTAAAGTTTCTGTTTGCTAAAAAATGCCTGAAATTATTCAAACTTAGGTTTGAGGCACTAAATGGTCCTATACGGGCTTGAAAATGGTCAAAACTAGCAAAGCTAGTCCTTAGTGCATAGAGCACTCCGCGAGATTTTTGACACATAAAACGGTTCGTTGATTCGACACCCAGATCAAAAGTTATGGCTCCCAGAAGTTGACCTATTTTTTGAGGGAGATGCAAATTTCGCAATTAGGTTGTTAGCCACCAAAAAGGCTATTAATAACCATTTTTGGGAACCTTGGGCAGTAGTAGAGTTAAGGGGTAAAGTGTAGAGTCAAGAATAGGCAGGGAAAATAGAAACCCTAGCTGATTTGGGGTTACAAAAGGTAGAAGATTCTAGAGCCTGGTGATGTATAGTTGTAGTGTGTTGCAACCTATGGAGGATTGATTCCTCTAATTGTATTTGAGCTTCTATAATTTAATAAGTTGTCCAAATCAATAAAGAAAGTTCTATTTTCTATGTGTAATTTATGTTGTTGTGTGTTTTATGATTTACCTCCATCAAGTGGTATCAGAGCAAAGGTTCCTGAGTGTGTAGACAGATCACTGACCATGAGGTAGTTTGTACTAGGACCTGAAGTTGTGGATTTACTACAGAGATCAAGATGCCTCCACAAAGAAATTGTATTGGGAGGAATGTTTTGATGGAAGTAGGTTTTAGAGCCTTGCAAAGGCAAATCGATACATTGCAAGAGGAGCTACGAAGAGGGTTTGAGCTGAGAACAAGACAAGAAAATGAAGATGAAGTTGAAGAAGAGATATCTGAGGAAAAACAAGAAGCTGTAGGAGATCCTGTAGAAGTTAGGTTATTGAGGGCTATTTCAAAGATCAGAAAGAGGCCAAGGATCAAAGTTTCTACATATTCTAGAGATTTGAATTCAGAATAGCTTATTGATTGGATCAATGACATGGAGGAGTATTTCAAGTATGAAGATGTGGAGGACCCATATCGGGTCAAGTTTGTAAAAACAAAGTTGAAAGGCCACACCAGTATTTGCTGGAAAGAGGTCCAATTAGAGAGGAATAGAAGAGGAAAATGAAAGATCACCAGATGGGATCGAATAGTAGAGAAACTAAAGAAGCAGTTCATTCATGTGGACTATGAGATGAAGCTGCTGAAGAAGCTAGAAGGACTGAAGGAAGGTAACAAGTCTATTAAGGAGTATATAGAAGAGTTTTATAAAATTACTATCAAGACAAGCCATGTAGAGCCCAACAAGGAGAAGGTAGCCCATTACATTAATGGGTTGAGGCCAAGTATTCAAGAGGAGCTAAGCCTAGTTAAAATGACCACCATAGAAGATGCATACCAGTTTTTCTTGAAGGTGGAAGAGAAGCTAAATAAAAGATTTGATAGCAAGGAAAGGGGAAGAGGTCAAGGTGGAAGGACTAGTAGAAGACCCTATGGAGCTGTAATGAATATCAAAAGAAAAGTGAAGAAGTTGGCAATAGTCAAAATTAGAGAGGATATAATGCCTACCTCCCTCATGACCAGAACAATGGTGAGCAAAGAGGAAGAGAAAGAGGCTAACCTAGGCAAGGACCTAGAAGAGGAGGTTTCAGAGGAACCTATTTTCAATGTGGAGAAGAATGACATCGAGCATATGAGTGTCCACAACATCAAGAAATGACAAATAGAAGACTTGAAGGTAATGCACGAGTTGCACATGTTGATGAAGATGTGCAATCTGAGCGCTTTGAAGATGTTGAAAGGGGAGGAACCCTAGTTGTCAGAAGAACTTTGTTAAATGAGGAGAAAGAACCCAATCACAGGAAGAGTTTATTTTACACAAGATGCAAATGTGAAGATAAGTGTTGTGATATTATTATTGACAGTGGAAGCACTGATAATCTTATTTCAGAGGAGATGGTTGACAAGTTGAAGTTGACAAGAAGAAAGCATTTGCATCCACATCGGTTTGCATGGTTGCAGAAGGACCATAGAGATTTGGTCAATGAGCAGTGTTTAGTGAAATTCAAGATTGGTGATACCCATAATGAGGTGTTGTGTGACATCATACCGATGGATGCATGTCATATGTTATTGAGGAGGCTGTGGCAGTATGATAGGAGCACTATCCATGATGGCCATGCAAACACATACTCCCTAAGAAAGGATGGAGTTTGTCATAAGTTGAAGCCCTTGAAGGAGGTGGAAGAAAAGGTATGTAGTTCTACCAGAATTTGCTTGGTAGAAGGTAGAATTTTTTTGGAGGATATGAAGCATGAGCGTCATTACTTTGCATTAATTCCTAAGATTAGTCAAGAGAAATGTGAAGATGTATCAACATAAGTCTTAGATATGTTGGAAGAATTTCAGGATATTATCTATGATAATGTATTAGAAGGTTTACCACCGGTGAGGAAGATAATTCACCAAATGGATTTGATACTAGGAGCTAGTTTGCCAAATAAGGCAGCCCACAGTATAACTCCTGCAGAGAGTGAAGAGATGAATAGACAAGTTCAAGAGATGTGAAGGAAGGGAATGATAAGGGAGAGCCTAAGTCCATGTACAATACCTGCAGTACTAGCACCAAGGAAAGATGGAGAATGGAGAATGTGTACAGATTCTTGGGCCATCAATAAGATCACAATCAAGTACAGGTTTCCATTGCCAAGAATGGATGACATAATGGACTATTTGAGTGGAGCCAAGTACTTCAAGAAAATTGACCTGAAGAGTGGGTATCACCAGATCCGTATTAGGGAAGGAGATGAATGGAAGACAACTGTCAAGACAAAGGAAGGTTTGTATGAGTGGTTAGTCATGCCATTTGGGCTAACCAATGCACCGAGCACATTCATGCAGCTCATGAACAAGGTATTGAAAGAATTTTTGGGAAGTTTTGTTATTGTTTATTTAGATGATATTTTGATTTTTAGTAAGACTTGGGATGATCATATGATGCATATCAGAAGATTTTTGGAGAAGCTAAGGGAGGAGAAGTTGTTGATCAATCTGAAGAAATGTAGATTTGGAAAGGAGTTAGTATACCTAGGATTTGTTGTCTCAGAGGAAGGTCTTAAGATGGACCCAGAGAAGGTGAGGGCTATCATTGAATAGCCTACACCAAGGATTGCTTCCAAGGTAAGATCTTTTTATGGTTTGGCAAGTTTTTACAGAAAGTTTATCAGGAATTTTAGTAGCATTTGTGCACCCCTAACTGAGACAATGAGAGGGGATAGAAAAGTGTTTAGATGGACTAAAGTAGCAGACAAAAGTTTTGACACATTAAAGAAGAAAGTTACAGAGCAACTTGTTTTGGCACTTCCAGATTTCAATAAGGTATTTCAGGTAGATTGTGATGCTAGTGGTAGTGCTATAGGAGTTGTTTTGAGTCAAGAAGGTAAGCCCATTGCCTATTTTAGTGAGAAGCTTAATGATGCCAAGAAAAAGTATTATGTTTATGATCAAAAGTTTTGTGCTATAGTTCACGCTTTGAAGAAATGGAGACATTGTTTGTTGCCAAAAGAGTTTGTTTTATATACTAATCATCAGGCTTTGCAGTATCTAAATAGTCAAGGAAAGTTGAACAAGAGGCAATTAAAATGGGTTGAGTTTTTGCAGAGTTATACTTATGTTTTGAAGCACAGGAGTGGGAAGTCCAATAGAGTTGCAGATGCCTTGAGCAGAAGGCAAAATTTGTTGACATAAATGAAGATAGAGGTTGTTGGGTTCTATGAGCTCAAAATTTTGTATCCTAAAGATCCAAATTTTGTAGAGGCCTAGAAAGCTTGTTTAGAACCTGTTACTCTAGACAGGACAAAATGGTTGGATTTCATAATCCAAGATGGCATGTTGTTTAAAGGAAGCTAGTTGTGCATTCCAAGGAGTTCCATGAGAGAGAACTTGATTAAGGAGAAGCATAGTGGAGGCTTGGCCAAACACTTCAGTCAAGATAAGACCATTTCTATTGTTGGTGAAAATTATTATTGGCCACAGTTGTAGCAGGATGTGAGGAAATTTGTGTAGAGTTGCGGAGTGTGTCAGATGACAAAATGAACAACTCAGAATACGAGGTTGTATCAGCCACTACCTATACCCAAGAAGTCATGGAATGATATTAGTACGTATTTTTTTCTTGGTTTACCAAGGACACAGAGAGGACATGATTCCATTTTGTGGTGGTGGATAGATTCCTGAAGATGGCACATTTTATTTCGTGTATGAAGACTAATGATGCTTTTCATATTGCAGAGTTATTTTTCAGGGAGGTGGTGAGATTACACGGTCTACCAAAGAGCATAGTTTCAGATTGAGATACCAAGTTTGTTGGTTATTTCTAGAGGACATTGTGGAAGAAGTTGAAGATAGATTTGAAGTTCAGTTCTGCACACCATCCACAGACTAATGAAAAGACTGAAGTGGTGAATAGGAGTTTGGGTAACCTGCTACGATGCTTAGTAGGAGATAAGCCCAAGCAATGGGATTTGATTTTACTATTGACAAAATTTACTAAAAATAATTATGTCAATAGGAGTACTGATAAATCACAATTCCAGATTGTATATGGGAATAGTCCAAGAAATGCTTTAGAGTTAAGGAATCTGGACAAAGGAGAAAAGACAAGTGTCGAGGCTAAAGACTTTGTAGAACACATGAAGAATTTGCATGAAGAGTTGAAAAAGCACATTTATAAGATGAATATTAAGTACAAGGCTAAGTAGATTAGAAGAGGAGATATAAGGAATTCCAAGTAGGAGAGAAAGTCATGGCTCACTTGAGAAAAGAAAGGTTCCCAATTGGAACATATAATAAGCTGAAAATGAAGAAATTTGGATCATGCAGAATTTTGAAGAAAGATGATTCAGGAAATTCATATGAGGTAGATCTACCGAGTGGGATCAACATTTCCCCTATTTTCAACATTTCTAATTTATCAAAATATCATGAAGGTGGAACAGAGGATGGACCAACAAAAGAATAGTGGAGTATTCTAGCATATACTTCAACAGAGGAGATAGAAGAGGTCTTAGATAGTTGTGTGGGAAGAAGTACTCAGAACAGGCAATATGAAGAATATTTGGTGAAATAGAAAGGAAGGCCTGTTGAATATTCTTCTTGGTTGTCTAAGGTAGCGGTTAACCATTTGGCTTTTCCTCACACAAATACCTAAGATGTGATAGGGTCACTTCTCAAATTACCATGGGTGTTTGATGCAGGAGCATCCAGTGGTGTAAGGGCAATCTTGCATCACCTAGAAAAAGATGTGTTTCAAAATTGTTTATGTTCTTTCCATTTCTTTTCAAAATTTGTGGTTCTAGTTCCATAATCACTTAAATAATGATGTAGAACTTTCAGTTTCTCCAAACTGCTAAAAATAGTAACCTGCTATTTTAGGAAAGTTTGTATTTGGGCACAGATTGAAGTGAAAATTTACAGGAGGCTTCGTAACTAAAAAATAAGACCTTTGGCAAAGGAATCATGTAAAGATCATTTGCGAGCTAAAAGATATTAAAGTTTATGTTTCCTTAAAAACACCTAAAAATTATTTAAACTCAGGTTTGAGGCACTAAACAGTCCCGTACCGGGCCCAAAATGGCTACAACTAGCATAGCTAGTCGTAAGTACGTACAGCACTCCGTGAGCTTTCCAACACATAAAATGGTTCATCAATCAAACACCTAAATCAAAAGTTATGGCTCTCGAAAGTTGACCTATTTTTAGAGGGAGATGCAAATTTTAAAATTAGGTTGTTGGCCACCAAAAAGGCTATTAATAACCATTTTTTGGGAACACTAGGTAGTAGTAGAGTTAAGGGGAAAGTCTAGAGTTAAGAATAGGTGGGGAAAACAGAAACCCTAGCTGATTTAGGGTTACAGAAAGCAGAAGATTCCAGAGCCTGGTGATGTGTAGTTTTAGTGTGTTGCAGCCTATGGAGGATTGATTCATCTGATTGTATTTGAACTTCTGTAATGTAATAATTTTTCCAAATCAATAAAGAAAGTTCTATTTTCTATGTGCAATTTCTGTTGTTGTGTGTTTTATGATTTACCCCCTTCATCAGGAGGATCGTCCATTAATTGAAGAGGAGGAAGCCACATGGTGGGCTATCATGCAAGGTATAGATCATGTTGTTTTTTCCAGTCCAAAACCTTCAAGGGGATGTCCTATTAGGTATCTGGCTAGTTTGGAAATTAAGGGAAGGGGAAAACCTCATAGTGATATTGATTTGGATAATCAAGAACGGTATCAGGTAGATCAGTTAGCAAAGGAAGTCAAGTGGGTAAGTGATTATATTTTATTTCTCAGAGAAGTGTTATAGCAATTTGCTAAAGTTTTGATTTCTCTCCACCTTTTTGAGTTGATTAACAACCTTATGGAGTATTGCAGACTGCAAAGGAAGGGTAGTTATTTTCTTGAGCCAGTGAATGGTTTTGTCTGATCGGTTACCATGGCTCGTTAGAGTAGGTTAGAGTTAGGGTTTTTTAGTCAATAAGTGCTTTATGCAAATTTACTTTTAGTTATTTTGTTTCCCTAAGTGTTTCTGCACATGTGTTCTAGTCACCAGGGCCTTTTAGTTTTCTTTCAGTTTTCTTTAGTTTAGTTTTCTGTTGCTATTTGGAGTAGGGTACAACTAAGTTTCAATGTTTTCTGAGTTTGAGATAAGTAGAGTATGACTCAATGCCCAATGGATAGTTAAGGCAACTAGTTCTGATGCTTAGCAAGCAAGCATATAGCAAAAGTCACGAGAAATGTTACCAATTTTTCTTTACAGCTCAAATTGGTAGAGTTGGAGTACATTAGTTCATTTTAGATGAGAAAGTTTTTAACATTTGCCTAATATCTTGTTTACATAGTTGGAGTGTTTAGTTTAGTTATTCAACAGAGGAAAATATTTTTCAGATCATCATTCAATTGTAGAAGGGTGCTTAAGAGATAAGTTATTTCATTTCACTACAATGATTATTCATTTTATAAATGGGACACATAAAAGAAATAAACATTACATTGAATGAAAACATGATAGATCAAATGTCCCACACAAGTCGTGGGAATAGCTGAACTAGTACAGACATAGAGAATACACTATGTAATTGAAGATAAGAAAGGAAGAATATATCCATCATTGCCTGTTTCGGGGTCCTAGTCCGATCTTCATTGCAGTCTACTCCTCTTCACTCCTAATCTCTGAGAAAACCCACAAGATTGGAAAAGGTTATGTTAGAGCTTCAGATATGGTTTCCTATGAGCCTATCAATAGAAACATAATGAATTGCCTATGGTTCACTATATCTGACATCAAATCATTTACATGCAAGAAAGACTGAAAAAGAAACAACCATTGTACTTCACTGTCTTAATATAACATGTTTGTTTCATGTGTAGGTATACGATAAGTCATGTAGTTGTTTGAAGACATATCAACATGTGGTGTAATGTGGGCTCCCACAAGGGTTGAGCCAAGCATGCTACCCCTGAGTTTCTAGGGGAATGGAATAGACTACTACTCATACAGTGCAAAGAAGGACATGTCAACTATAGATATACTACATCAACTCAGACTATGATCTCTAAGCTCAATGCCCACCTCTGATTACCAATTCAGGGTGAGTTGAAGTGAGGATCATCAATGAGCATTGAGCTCTTTACAAGGCTTCCAGATGAGGTAGGGAATTAAACGATATTATCAACATCAAGGTTACAATATCATATATTGTTCTTATATGCATTCAGAATCATGATATTGGAACAGTCAAACAATAACCATAGAGCATCAAGTTGTAGTTCAAGTGTAATGGAGTAGCCATAATTGATATAGAATAATTAAAAGAGATCATATGTGGAAAATGCTTCTACAGAGACATGTCATCATAAATCCATGTATGGGATAGCCAGAACATCAGGTACAATTCCAACATTTGTATGCCAAATAATTGCCAATGGGCAACATCATTTAGTGATGTATGATTGTTTTGGTCACATGATAGAATGAGAATAGTATCAAGTATATGCATATCAAATGTAAATAGAAATATCAATCATCAAGAAATCCCTTTCATGTAGTAATGTTGTTACAGAGTGATAAGAGTATAAAATTGCATATTCAATGCCAATATAACATAACAGATGCAAGGAGAGATGCCATATGCATAGTGGAACAACAAAAGCCATAGGACATCATGTGTCTAATTGATACATTAATTGTGGTGGTAATAATGAAGCTTCACCATCCGTGTTCATCGACAACATATCAAGTATACAGAAGAGGTAAAGTGTCACATCTGTCAAGTAGGACATTACATATTCAACTGTATCAAAACACCTTTTGTAATTTACCATGCTATAGTAAGGTAAAAGAGTGCTATCATTCAATATGGCATGTGTATGCATTTGATATAATATGGAAGACTACAACATCAAGTGTATATGCCATGTTATAGAGTAACCATATCAGATAATGCTACAGGAGGGTTCAAGTAAAGAGGACAACATATGTTCTATCTGTCATATTTCATCATATCCAAGTAATGGATCTTCAATATTCATATACAGTCATAAAACATCAAAGAAGCATTTATATTTTGATCATGTAAATGAATATCAAAAGATGAACGTGATGTCATAACACAGAGAAAGAGAGCATATCCAAATGAATTTCAGTATAACACATAAAGATGAACATCCACATATTGTTCATGATTAGCTGGAGGATAGGTAAGCTGATACAGTTGCAAGTATATACTCAAATATACTCATACTAAATAGTTAATCAGAGGAGCATCAATCATTCGGTATGATATACATGAATATATATTTATAAAGACATACTAAACTCAAACAACAAAATGATATACGCCACAATAAAGATTGAACATGAACATCAAATGCTATAATCATCAAATGAGAGAAATCTAGTAAAACCAAGAATGGGGCAAGCCAAATAAAGTATGGACAACCACTAAGACAGAGCCGCAGAACTTTATAGTAAAGTAATGTTTTGTTTTGTGTAGAAAATGAAGAGCTTGTGGGTTACAAGCTTATATACAGAGAAGATTACTCAGATAATATTATATGCAATGAAGATCTTCAGCCATGGCCATAATAGAGTGAGTATTTCCTCATTAAAAATTAAATCCATTTGGGGTTTCTTTTGAACTTAAAATATAGATATAGAGGAAAGCAACAAGCTCATATACAGTCTACATAGAAATGAAAACAAATACAAGAAGAAGAACTAGTGATTTGCGTTATGTAGGATCGAAGATACAATCAAAGCAATGTTCAAATATGTGAAATATAAGCCGCAACCTGAATATCAAAACCCATATCAAGTGAGACTACATTTTTCTCACAACCTACGTGTTTGTTTGTATAGAGGTGAAGGATCCAAAACAAGTATAGCCGCGGCCTAGGGGGGCATTGTTCTTCCAAACCCATTTTGTTTCAAGTAAAGATAACTTCAAATACAAAGGAATCTTGTGTGCTGAGGGAACATAAAGGAAATGTTTTCATTTCATGACCTCCTGAGCTCATATCAAGCTTTACTTCAATGTTAAAATTTAAGAAGACAACACAGTAAACAAGAAATGAAAGCTTACCTCTATTCTGGATGGAGAGTATGCATAGGACTGTAGCACTTCTTTTACTTTCATTTTGTCTTCAAATAAATGCAAAAATGTCATCTATAGCGGCCTCTGGATAAAAGAGAAGTAACAAAGGATAAGCAAAATGGAAAATGTATCAAAAAATTTGGTATGATTGTGGCTGGAAATCAAGAGTTTTTCATCCAAAATGAAAGGAGAATGGATCACATATGGATTAGAGCAGTCTTACATCTTACTTTCCTGTCAGATTTAACGAAATCCATCAAAAGTAATACCTCAAGGCATGTGGAATCATAAACAAGGCATGTGAACTATTTGACAAAATACCTCAAAAGAACATGATTTCATAGATTGCAATGGTTGTAGGATATAAACAAACTGGGTTTATAAAAAATGCCTTGGAAAATTTTAAGCAAATGCAATTGCAAGGTATAAATTTGGATTCCACAACCTTTCCTAGCATCCTCTCAACCTATGTAAATATATATATATATATATATAATGTGGAATCATAAACAAGGCATGTGAACTATTTGACAAAATACCTCAAAAGAACATGATTTCATAGATTGCAATGATTGTAGGATATACACAAACTGGGTTTATCAAAAATGCCTTCAAAAAGTTTAATCAAATGCAATTGCAAGGTGTAAATTTGGATTCCACAACCTTTCCTAGCATCCTCTTAACCAATGCCAAAATAAGAGCTTTAGAATAGAGGATGGATATCCATACAGGTATAATCAAAAGTAGAATTTTGTCTCATATTGTTGTTGCAAGTGTGCTAGTACACAAGCATGTAAAATGTGGAAGAATAAAAGTTGAAATGCATAGTCTTAGTCCTCCATTTGACTTATTTGTTATAAAAATAAATAATCATGTGTAAACCCACTATCCAACATCTAGTATATATCCACATGGTTTAGTATGATTACCATTCCCAATATTTTTCCATCTATATCTAGGTTACATGGTGCAATGAATTATATTAAATAAGTTGTATGGCACAACCTATTTCTAATATTTTAAATCGTAAATTTGCCACTATGAGGATGTCATTTTTAGAATATAGTCATTATCTCATTGACGCACATGCTAAAAACATCAAGTTGAGTAACTAGGAACATGTATTTAAGATTATCTCCTATGTTGCTAGACACATCAAGTGTCAACATAAAAACACAAACAAGGAACATATAAAAATCATTTAGTGTAAGTTGTATCAATTCCAATATTAGATCAATATTAGTCACTCAAGTATAATTGTATTAGTTTCAATCTTAAAAACTGGTCTCCATCACATTATTCTTAGTTGCATAAAAATTGCATTCTTATTCTATGTGTTTTGTATATTCACACACAAGGAATTGACTATTATTGAGACAAGTTAAGACTCTTCTCTACATCTTACAATAGGCCCTCTTGTTCTTTCCAACATAAGCCCCTTATTAAAGACAAATATAGAAGAAAAGTCAAACAAAGGAGGTTACATCTATAATACATCAAGATGCACTAGTAGACTAGGCTACATGGTGTGACCTAGTTGAGGACCCAATCACATGACATGGTTCTATCTTCATTAGGTGAAACCTTGAAACAACTAGGTCACAAATTATTTATCTATTATATGTCTCTAGATCCCATATGTTAATATTTTTTGCATCATATCTAAAACACTACTTTCCCCATAATTAGTTAATTACTTGCAACAAATTTTATTATAGTTAATATTAGAGTTAAGACAATTTAGAATATTCAATGATATCAAAATAAATGTAAATAACAAACATAAATTATAACATGTGTTAATTAAATAAGATCTCTCTAGTAAATTATTAACAAAGTGAATTGGATAACATAATCACATGTTTAGATTAACATCAAAACCCACATATATCACAATTCTAATATCTTTTATTAGCATTAAGTTTAGTATTTAATTAATTTCCATCATATAAAGGAATAAATAAATATATTTTGGGTCTAAAAGTCCTCCCAAATATAATTCTAGAGAATAGATTAGAGATTGAACCCTTTTTAGCTAGTGAGCACCAGAAGGAACCTAGTTCTTATTTAGAACCAACCATGTGCTTCCCAGCATTCAACTCTTTTTCAGAAAACACACATGTTTCCTAAGTATCCTGCTCCTTTTCAAAAAGCACATACATGCATAAGTTCTCCAAAGCAATGTTCAACAAAACATGCTCAACACAAGTGCACACACAAGCCCTGGTCAGGGCAATCCTGAGTGTACATTGTACCTGAAGTTAGACACACATTGTGTGCCCCTTCTCCAATGTTCACTGTCAACCAATCAATAATCCTTCTCTTTCATGATTTTCTTGCAATGCTCTTATTTCCTCCTTTCTCCACCTTCTTCTTCCTTTGAGTGACCTCCATGGTGTTTCCAACTTTCACACAAATACCTTACATAACCTTTTATGGGGTGGTTTCCAAACCATCACACCCTTTCACAAAGGTTACCATCTAATAATTAAATAAATAAATACATTTATTCCTCCCATTTAAAAGAAATTATATAAATACTCTTTATTAATCTCTATTTTAACAAAAGGATCATAATATCCTCTTATAATTTCAAAGGTTGATTCTTAAATAGCTTTGTTTTCCATTTTGAGAAAAAGTCCCATAAAATATTATTCAGTAAAAAATAAGACAAAAATTAAAATTACACCAAAATTAGATAAACAAATTATTGTGAGTTATTCAATACCTCAATTCTTATTTTCTAGTTTTGATTTGATTTATTGCTAATTAACATTAGACTGAGATTAGAATAGTGTATGAAATTATTTTATTCTCTTCCATAAGTTGGTGAACTCATAACTTCCACACCTCTCTTTTTAAGGTATAAAATTTCTTAGTGTTTGTTCTTAATTTATCATATATTTGCATTTGTTGATCAATCTTGTGTTTTCTTAACCACTATGTTTAGCTTTGGCTTCTTACTTGTAAGATTCTAAGACCCTTAAGTTCCCTTTAATAAAACACTAGAATAAATCCTCATCATTAATACCACTCTTCCATTTACATCTTATGAGGATAACATGTTTCATTCTAATAGGGAACAAGGATATTATGACCAAGAGACCTTGATTCATTATATTAATAAAATGAGATGATTAACAAAATAAAAGTTTTAGCCAATCAAATTTCTATCATAGATGATGATATGTCTGACAAATTAAAAGACAATTACTTTTAATTATTTTTTAGTTTATCGGTTTACTATATAAATACACACACACACACACACACACATTTTAAATCTTAAAATATTTGTTTTACAGATTTATTTCCAATATTTAGTTTCTTTATTTAAATATAAAATTGATATATTTACTTTTTCCAAAATATACTTATACAACATTACAATTATTATGGATGAATACCATTCAATGTATACATATGTAATGATACCAAAAATATTCATTTATTCTTTTAGTTTTTGCTCATTGTAATTATTTTAAAAAAATTGTTTCAAAAATTTGACATTTAATATTTCTTGTTCTTTAAAAAAATATAATATTTAATCTTGAAGAATCACAAAATATTCTAGCTAATAGAACATTTTTCATGTGAACTCTTTCTAGTGAATTGTTGTCCTTGACTACTATAAATAGATAGTCATCCAAATATCATATTTCTTTTAAAGCTTTCTTATTCATTTTAATATCCTTTTATCCATTTAAAAAAGTTCTCCACCAAAAATTATAATGAATGTATTGGATGATTGTGTAACACTTTTTTGCCTTTCTATTTAAATATTTGTTGCAAGTGACTTGGTATTCTAGGATCTATCACCCTCAATCAACCTTGATTTAGGTACATACATTCCTATTTTCTAAAAAAAATCTTATCTAAGGTTAATTTCATGTTTGATGATGTGCTCTCCTATCTTTAATCAACTTTGATGAATAATATGATTTCATTAAAAAACCTATAATTTTTACCTATTGATTAATTAATGTATTTTCTTGATTTTGGCTAGTTTACCTTTTTGGGGTTCTTGCTAAATTAAGTGTTTTCAATTTTTTTCTATGTTCCTTCGGATATAGTGTGAGTTTTTTCCTTTGGCTTTAAAGCTAATTACGGACCCCAAGAAGTGGTTTTGATAAGATGTTATTAGTCCCTGCCAGGATAACCCATGGTAGGGTTGATTAAACAACCCCACCTCTATTATACTACCGGTTGTATGAGGTGAACATGCGATGGTTTTGGTGATTAGCTATTTGTAAAGTAAATTTTTTTTGAGAATTGTTTGTGCTTTATGATTTGTTGGCATTGCATTGTTTGAGGAAGGTAGTGTAATTTTTGATTTATAGGCATTTGAAAGGAGTATCTGTTTGTAAAGTAAATGGTTTTTGAGAAGTGTTTGTGTTTTATGACTTGTTGGCATCACATTGTTTGAGGAAGGTAGTGTAATTTGTGATTGATAAGCATTGCAAGGGAGTATCAATTCTTGGAATATAGTGGTTCCTCTTGCATATATTTATGTACCAATTTTTTTGCTACATCCTTCTTGAAATTGTCTATGGCATCAGCTGTCATGCTATGTTTTGTAATTTAGAAATATGATCTTTCAACTACATTCTATTGTGTAATAAATAGCTATGTAATAGTTTGAGTGACTACATACTACTACTATGCTGAACTTTGACAAAAAATTGGATGCACTAAGTTGTTGAATAGATTTATGGAACTTCCAAATAAAGCATTTGAGATTGTAAATGTTTATTCTATTAACTTGATGGAAGAGTATCCAGTGGTGTAAGGGCAATCTTGCATCACCCAAAAAATATGTTGATTCCAAATTGTTGATGTTGTTTCTATTTGTTTTCAAAATTAGTGTTTCTAGTACCATAATCACTTGAATAATGATGTAGAACTTTTAGTTTTTCCAAACTGATAAAAATAGCATACTTCTATTTTTGTAAGGTTTATATTTGGGCATGGAATGAAACAAAAATTTGTAGGAAGATGTGTAACAGAAAAATGAGACCTTTGGTGAAGGAATCATGCAGAGATCATTTGTGAGCTGAAATATATTAAACTTTTTGTTTCCTGAAAAATGCCTAAAAATTATTCAAATTCAAGTTTGAGACACTAAATAGTACCATATATGCTCAAAAATGGCTAGAACCTATCACGTAGAGCACTCTGTGAGCTTTCCAATGCTTCAAACGGCTTGTCAATTAGACACCCAGATCAAAAGTTATGGCTCCCGAAAGTTGACCTATTTTTTGAGGGAGATGCAAATTTCAAAATTTCTCTAGTGGCCACCAAAAAGGGCTATATATGACCATTTTTAGGAATCATGGGTTTAAGGGGTGAAAGTTTAGAGTCAAGAATAGGTTGGAAAATAGAAACCCTAGCTGATTCAGGGTTACATAAGGTAGAAGATTCCAAAGTATAGAGATAGGAAGTTGTAATGTGTTGCAGCCTGTGGAGGATTCATCCTCTGATTGTATTTGAGCTTCTATAATGTAATGGATTGTCCAAATCAATAAAAGAACATTCTATTTTATGTGTACAATTTTTGTTGTTGTGTGTTTTATGATTTGCCCCCTTCATCAAGTGGTATCAGAGCAAGGGTTCCTGAGTGTGTAGATAGATCACTGACTGTGAGGTAGTTGCACCAGGACCTGAGGTTGTGGGTTTTCTATGGAGATCAAGATGCCTCCACTAAGAAACTGTGTTGGAAGAAATGCTTTGTAGAAGAGGGTTTTAGAGCACTGCAAAGGTAGATCAATGCATTGCAAGAGGAGCTACAAACAGGGTTTGAGCCAAGAACAAGAGAAGAAAGTGAGGATGAAGATGAAGAAGAGCTATCTGAGGAAGAACAAGAAGCTGTAGGAGATCCTATAGAAGTTATCTTGTTGAGGGCCATTTTAAAGATTAGAAAGAGGCCCAAGATCAAATTTTCTACCTATTTTGGAGATTTGAATCCAGAAGAGCTTATTGATTGGATCAGTGATATGGAGGAATATTTCAAGTATGAAGATGTGGAGGACCTAGAAAGGGTCATGTTTGAAAAAACAAAGTTGAAGGGTCATGTGAGTATTTGGTGGAAGGAGGTCTAATTAGAGAGGAATAGAAGAGAAAAATTAAAGATTACTAGATGGGATCAGATGGTGGAAAAACTAAAGAAGCAGGTCATTCCTATGGACTATGAGACAGAGTTGTTCAAGAAGAATGAAGGATTGAAGCAAGGTAATAAGTCTGTCAAGGAGTATATAGAAGAGTTTTATAAGATTACTATTAGGAAAGGCCATGTAGAGGCCAACAAGAAGAAGGTGGCCCATTACATTAATGGGTTGAGGCCAAGTATTCAAGAGGAACTAAGCCTGGTTAGAATGACCACCATAGAAGATGCATACCAATTTTCCCTTAAGGTGGAAGAGAATGTAAATAAAAGAATCAAAAGGCATCAAAGGGGAAGTGGTCAAGGTGGAAGGACTAGTGGAAGATCCTATGGAGGTCGCAATGAAGATCAAAAGAAAAGTGAATAAATTGGCACCAGCCGAAATAAGAGAGGAGATAATACTTTCCGCCCTCATGACTAGAATAATGGTGAGCAAAGAGGAAGGGGAAGAGACCGACCTGGGCAAGGACCTGAAAGAGGAGGTTTTAGAGGAAGTTGTTTCCAATGTGGAGAAGAAGGGCATCGAGCATATGAGTGTTCGCAACATCAAGGACTTGGAAAAATAGAAGACCTGAAGGTAATGCACGATTTGCACATGTAGATGAAGATGCACAGTCTGAACATTCACAAGATGCTAAAAGGGGATAGTCCCTAGTTGTCAAAAGAACCTTGTTGAATGAGGAGAAAGAACTAGATTAGAGGAAGCTTGCTTATTCTACACCAGGTATAAATGTGAAGGTAAGTATTATGATATTATTATTGATAATGGAAGGACTAACAATCTTGTTTCAGAGGAGATGGTTAACAAGTTGAAGTTGACAAGAAGAAAGCATCTACATCCATATAGGATTGTATGGTTGCAGAAGGACCATAGAGCTTTGGTCAATGAGCAGTGTTTAGTTAAGTTCAAGATTGGAGACTGCCATGATGAGGTACTATGTGACATCATACTGATGGATACATGTCATAGGGTATTGGGGAGGCCATGACAGTATGATAGGTGTGTTGTCCATGATGGCCATGCAAACACATATTCCCTAACAAAGGATGGAGTTCATCATAAGTTGAAGCCCTTGAAGGAGGTGGAAGAAAAGGTATGTAGTACTGTCAGAATTTGCTCAGTAGATGGTAGGAAATTTTTGGATGGTATGAAGCATAAGTGTCATTACTTTGCATTGATTCCTAAGATTAGTCAAGAGAAATGTGAAGATGTACCAGCAGAAGTCTCAGATCTGTTGGAAGAATTTCAAGATATTGTCTTTGATAATGTACCAAAAGGTTTACCATCGGCGAGGAAAATAAGTCATCAAATGGATTTGATACTAGGGGCTAGTTTGCCTAATAAGGCAGCCCACAAAATGACTCTTGTAGAGAATGAAGAGCTAAATAGACAAGTTCACAAGTTGTTAAGGAAGGGACTGATAAGAGAGAGCCTAAGTCCATGTGTGGTACCTGCAATACTAGCACTAATGAAAGATGGAGAGTGGAGAATGAGTACAGATTCCTAATCCATCAATAAGATCATGATCAAGTACAGATTTCCTTTGCCCATAATGGATGACATAATGGATTGTTTGAGTGGAGCCAAGTACTTCACGAAGATTGACCTGAAGAGTGGGTATCACTAGATCCGAATCAGAGAAGGAGATGAATGGAAGACAACTTTTAAGACAAAGGAGGGTTTGTATGAATGGTTAGTCATGCCATTTGGTCTAACCAAGGCATTGAGCACATTCATGTGGCTCATGAATGAGGTATTGAAAGAGTTTTTGTGAAGTTTTGTTATTGTTTATTTAGATGATATTAATTTTAGTAAGACTTGGGATTAGCATCTGATGCATATCAAAAGAGATTTAGAGAAGCTGTGGGAGGAGAAGTCATTGATTAATCTAAAGAAATGTAGTTTTGCAAAGAAGGAGTTGGTATACCTTGGATTTGTTATCTTAGAGGAAGGTCTTAAGATGGACCTAGACAAGGTGAGAGCTATTCTTGAATGGCCTACTCCAAGGAGTGCTATACAGGTACGATCTTTTCATGGTTTGGCAAGTTTTTTCAGAAAGTTTATTAGGAATTTTAGTAGCATTTGTGCACTCCTAATTGAGACAATGAGAGGGGATAGAAAGAGTTTAAATGGACTACATGAGAAAACAAGAGTTTTGATACATTGAAGTAGAAATTCACAGAGCAACCTATTTTGGCACTTCTAAATTTCAATAAGGTATTTCAGGTAGATTGTGATGCTAGTGACAGTGCTATAAGAGCTATTTTGAGTTAAGAAGGTAATCCCATTGCCTAATTTAGTGAGAAGCTTAATGATGCCAAGAAAAAGTATTCTATTTATGATCAAGAGTTTTATGCAATAGTTCAGGCTTTGAAGAAATGGAGACATTATTTGTTAACAAAAGAGTTTGATTTATATACTGATCATCAGGCTTTGCAATATCTTAATAGTCAACGAAAATTGAACCAGAAGCACTTAAAATGGTTTGAGTTTTTGTAGAGTTATACTTTTGTTTTGAAGCATAGGAGTGGGAAGTCCAACAGATTTGTAGATGCCTCGAGAAGAAGGCAAATTTTGTTGACAAAAATGAAGATAGAGGTTGTTGGGTTTGATGAGCTCAAAAGTTTGTATCCTAAAGATTTAGATTTTGTAAAGGCTTGGAAGGCTTGTTTGGAACTTGTTACTTTAGATAGGACAAAATGGTTGGATTTCATAATCCAAGATGGCATGTTGTTTAGCGGAAGCTAGTTATGCATTCCAAGGAGAAGCATAGTGGGGGATTAGCTAGACACTTTGGTCGAGATAAGACCATTTCTATTATTGGCAAGAATTACTATTGGCCACAGTTGTAGCAAGATGTGAGGAAATTTGTGCAAAGTTGCCAAGTCTGTCAGATGGCAAAAGGAACAAGTCAAAATATAGGGCTATATCAGCCATTACCTGTACCAGAGAAGCCATGGGATGTTATTAGTATGGAATTTGTGCTTGGTTTACCAAGGACACAAAGAGGACATGATCCCATTTTTGTGGTAGTGAACAGATTCTTGAACATGGTACATTTTATTCCTTGTCAAAAGACTAGTGATGTTGTTCATATTGCTGAGTTATTTTTCAGGGAGATGGTGAGATTACACGGTCTACCAAAGAGCATAGTTTCAATATGAGATACCAAGTTTGTTGGTTACTTCTAGAGGACATTGTGGAAGCAGTTGACGATAGATTTGAAGTTCAGTTCTGCACACTATCCACAAACTGATGGACAAACGGAAGTGGTGAATAGGAGTTTGGATAACCTGCTATGATGCTTAGTAGGAGATAAGGCAAGGGATGGGATTTGATTTTACCATGGGCATAATTTTCTTACAACAATTCTATCAATAGGAGTACAGGTAAATCACCATTCTAGATTATCTATGGAAGTAGTCCATGAAATGCTTCAGAGTTAAGGAACATGGACAAAGGAGAAAAGACAAGTGTCGAGGCCGAAGACTTTGTAGAACATCTGAAGAATTTGCATGAAGATGTGAGAAGGCACATTAATAAGATGAATATTTAGTACAAGGCTAAGGCAGATCAAAAGAGGAGATATAAAGAATTTTAGGTAGGAGATGAAGTCATGGTTCACTTGAGAAAAGAGAGGTTTCTAGTTGGAAAATATAATAAGTTGAAAATGAAGAACTTTGGACCATGTAGAATTTTGAAGAAGCATGATTCAGGAAATGCATATGAGGTAGAGCTACCAAGTGGGATCAACATTTCCCTTGTTTTCAACATTGCCAATTTATCAGAATATGATGGAGGTGGAACAGAGGATGGACCAATAGAAGAACATTATAGTATTCCAGCATCTACTTCAAAGGAGGAGATAGAAGAGATCTTGGATAGTGTGTGGGAAGGAGTACTCAGAATAGCTAATATAAATAATATTTGGTGAGGTGGAAAAGAAGGCTTGTTGAAGATTCTTCCTGGTTATCTAAGGCAGAAGTGGACCATTTGGGGTTTTCATCAAACACTTGAGATGTGACAAGGTCACTTCTCAAAAGTACCCTGGGTGTCTGCTGTGGAAGCATCTAGTGGTGTAAGGGAAATCTTCCATCACCCAAAAAAGATGTTGATTCAAAATTGTTGATGTTGTTTCTATTTATTTTCAAAATTAGTGTTTCTAGTTCCATAATCACTTGAATATTGATGTAGAACTTTCATTTTTTCCAAATTGATAAAAATAACAAATTGATATTTTTGGAATGTTTGCATTTGGGTATGCATTGAAGAGAAAATTTGCAAGAAGCTTTGTAAATGAAAAATAAGACCTTTGCCAAAGGAATCATGCAGAGATCATTTGTGAGATGAAAGATATTAAAGTTTTAATTTCTTGAAAAAATGCCTAAAAATTTTTCAAATTCAAGTTTGAGGAACTAAACGGTCCCATACACACCTAAAAATTGGCAGAACTAGGAAAGCTGGTTCTTAGCATGTAGAACACTCCACAAGCTTTCCAACACTTCAAACAATGTGTTAATCGAACACACGGATCAAAAGTTATGGCTCCTGGAATTTGACCTATTTTTGGAGGGAGATGCAAATTTCAAATTTTAGCTGGTGGCCACCAAAAATGACTATATATGACAATTTTTGGGAACACTGGGCAGTAGTAGAGTTAAGTTTTGAAACTAAACAACTGAGAGGGGGGGTGAATCAATTGTCCCTTAAAAACTTTTTCTGCCTTTAGCCTTCTTTATTATCTTACTATCAGATTAGTAATGCAAGCATTTAAGTATGAATCAACAACATAAGAGAAGAAGCATAATCAACACATTTGACACCAAGATTTTGACATGGAACCCTAGTTAAGGGAAAAACCATGGTGGGGGTTAACCCAAAAAATGTGTACCCTATTAAAAGTACTTAGAAAATTAGAAGGCACATGCCTTCGGGTGCACTGCCCAGAGCTCACTGCTCAAAAAGCAGAGGCCCATTGCTTACAAAATTTATTTAGAAAGAATTAATTGAGAATTAGCATCTATTTGTTTCAATGAATGCTCAAGAACTTTCTCTTTGCCTCCAACTCTTCTTCACACTCTACACTACTCTTGCTCCTTTCCTTCTCTGCTCTGCTCCTGATCCTTCCTTTGGATTTTATCTATTTTGCACAAGGATAATTTTGGTACTTCTTCAACAAGTATTTATATACTTCATCAACCTTGGAACGATCAACAAGGTTAGCTAAACTTGACACGGATCATCACACTGTCAGCCAAATACAATTGAGATTTGAATCTACTTCTACAACAACTCCACGCTTCATAGAAATGTGTTGAAGGAATCCACAACAAGCTAGGAACATCCAGTCAGCCAAGACTAGGAAGAACATTAAACTCAAGAAAAAATCTTCAATCAAAAAGCTCAAACTTCAATGTGGACCTCCAAAATAGTAGCTACATGATCGAGAGACCTCCACAAGCACATTGGAATCACTAATAACATTCACTCTAAACCGTATAGTCAAAAACATTTGAATCTTCCTTCGAAACCTCAAGAACACACTCTGCCATGACTGTCAGACTGGAAGGATAACTTGCAGACCTCTAAACCACAAACCACTAGAGTTGATGATACACACTAACTTGCCAAACATGCCTTCAGATCTGTAGATTATAATCTTATATTACTAGAGCAATCTGGACCTGTTTCCTGTCACTCTATTTTTCCTAATTATTTCAGGAACCAGTTTTACTTAGATGGCCATAACTCATTCAAATCTTCATGCAGACTTCTCACATATTAAATGGAGTAACCTCTGACAATCCTCTACATGTCCACATGATCCGCATGCATTCATTATTATTAATTTTCTCAGTATCATCAACAATCTGGTCTTCTACACAGACAACAAAATAGGATACAATTGACACTAATGGCAACAAGAATATGTTGACATCAATGACAACACCACTTAGGCACATATTCACAACAATCTCCCCCTTTGTCATTGATGGCAACATGTGATGTGAAAAACTGAATCTAACCATCGAGACAAAAACTTCTCCTCCTTTCTCTTCTCACTTCTGCAACTACTTTCTTTATTGCTCCCCCTCACATCAACAACTAGTTTTTCACATGACTTCTCTCCCCCTTTGACATCAATGGCAAAGGGCACATATTTTCTATCTTTTCTCCCTTTTTGCTTCAAACTAATCCCAAAATTTGCATATTGACTACTCTCCCTTTTAGTAGTACCTCTTTAACATCAATCTGGATCACAAGATATGGATGTGAATCCCACCGGACTGATGCACCTCAATGCATCTTAGTTCTACTCAGGAGGGGTAATAACCCCTAACTTCTCTCTGAGATACTCAAAAGTATCCTTGGGAAGAGGCTTGGTGAAGATGTCTGCAATCTGATCTTTGGAAGGCACAAACTCCAAGTTAACTTCATTCTCATTTACTTTCTCTCTCAAGAAATGAAACTTGATAGATATATGCTTTGTCTCTGAATGCAATATCAGATTCTTTAAGATGCTTATTGCACTAGAATTATCACAAAAAATTGTGACTGGCTCCTCAAACACAATTCTGATGTCCTTCAACATTTGCTTCATCCACAAAACCTAAATGCAATTATTTGCTACTACTATGTACTCTACTTCTACAGTAGACATAGACATTGCCTTTTTCTTCTTCCTTATCCAAGAGACCAATCTTCTCCCCAAGAAGATTGTACCACCACTAGTATTTTTTTTGTCATCTACATCTCCTACCCAATCAACATTTGTATATGCATGAAGAGTAAAGTTATTGTCCTTTGGATACCACAGTCCATAATCAAATGTCCCCTTAAGATATCTAAAGATTATTTTGACTACCATAATATGGGATTCTTTTGGATCTACTTGAAATCTGGTAACAAGTCCAACTACATTCATGATATCAGGTCTGGTCTGAGTTAGATAAAGCAGTTCTCCAATCATTGATCTATATCTTTTCTAATTTTCTTTGGGAGAGTCACCATCTTTACTTAGCTTGCATCCAGTTACCATAGGTGTACCTACTGGATTTGATTCTTCCATTCCAAATTTATTTAGTAATTCTTTTACATACATGGACTGAGATATGAAGATACCTTTGTCTGATTGAACAATTTGCAGACCTAGGAAGAAATTCATATCACCAAATATTGACATCTCAAACTCACTTTTCATCTGATCAACAAATGCTTTACACATGCACTCATTTCCACCAAAAATGATATAATCAATAAAAAATTCAACAATTAGAATGTCCTCATGATCAATTTTGAAGTAGAGATTACTATCAGTAGTACCTTTGATAAATCCTAGATTAAGCAAATGCTTATCTAATCTGGCATACCAAGCTATTGGAGCTTGGGTCCATACAAGGCTTTTCTCAATCTACAAACCATATCTCCCTGATCAGACAACTGAAAACCTTCTGGTTGCTCAATGTAGACTTCTTCCTCCAAATCTCCATTTAGAAATGTTGATTTCACATCCATTTGATATGCTTTAAAATCTTTAAAGGAAGCAAATGTAAGAAATAATCTAACTACCTCTATCCTTGCCACTGGAGAAAAAGTTTCTTCAAAATCAATTCCTTCCACTTGAGAGTAGCTTTTACATACCAATCTTGCCTTATTCCTTACTACCTCACCATCCTCATTTAGTTTATTCCAGAAGACCCATTTGGTTCTGGTCACATTTTTATCCTCTGGTCTAGGAACTAGATCCCATGTGTGATTCTTTTCAATTTGTATCAATTCCTCTTCCATTGCTTTAATCTAGTTTTCATCATTGTAAGCTTCACTTACTAATTTAGGTTCAATCCTTGAAATCAAACAAATCTCTTCTTGATCTTCAGACATTTTTCTCCTAGTTTGAACACCTTTACTCTTATCTCCTATGATCTAGTCTTTAGGATGATTTAACCTTACATACCTGGGAGTTTTGGAAATTGTTTGAGCTTTTGTTTCTTGAACTTGTTCCTCATCAACTGTGTTAACCTCTGGAGTCACCAGTTCAAACTAAATTTGGGTCTGAACTTGAACTTGCCTTCCTTGATTTTGACTTTCATCATTTGAGTCATATCCAGAGTGTCTGGAATGTCCTTCTTTACTCTTATCATCTTTAACATTCACACTTTCAACAATCTTCTTCAATCTCTTATTGTAGCACCAGTAGGCCTTGCTTTGAGTTGGGTATCCCAAAAATATCCCTTCATCACTTCTTGCCTTAAACTTACCTAAGTCCTCATCTTTTTCTATATAACATTTACTACCAAAGACTCTGAAATATCTCACAGTTGGAGAATGACCAAACCAAAGTTCATAAGGAGTCTTACCAGAATTTCCTTTGATCTATACCTATTTAAGAGTGTAGACAACAGTACTCATAGCCTCTCTCAAATAAACTTGAGGAACATTTGTTTCCATCATCATGGTTCTAGCAACTTCTTGAATGGTCTAGTTCTTTCTTTCCACAACTCTGTTTTGCTAAGTCCCAGGAGTAGATAACTGTCTTTTTATTCCATTCTTTTCATAGAAAGCTTCACACTCACTGGAGGTAAATTCTCCACCTCTTTCAGATCTCAGACACTTTGATTTCCCACCAATCTCATTTTCAATCATCATCTTGAGCACCTTAAACTTGTCAAGGGCTTCTAATTTTTGTCTTAGAAAGGTTAGCCACATCATCTGGGAGTAGTCATCAATTAGCAACATGAAATATATGTCTCCTTGCACACTCGTAACACTAGAAGGACCACAGAGATCAGTATGTACTAGTTCCAATCTTTCACTTGAACCTTGTTCCTTACCCTTAAAAGAAATTTTGTTCTGCTTTCCCAATTGACATTCTCTACATATGTTATTAGGTTTCACAAGTCTTGGAAGATCTCTTACAGCATGAGTGGAACTTATTTTGACAATGTTGTCAAAATTCACATGACACATCCTCCTATGCCATAGCCAACTTTGATATGTCTGACCAATCAAACAACTTTTACCAGAACTACTTAAGTGAAAGATGTTACCTTTGGTTTGAGTACCTAATGCAATTTGAGTTCTGGAGCTTTCCAAGATTCTACATTTTCCATCCTTGAACTGAAGATCATAACCCTTGTCAACCAATTGTCCAACACTGAGAAGATTATGTTTTAATCCTTCCACATACAAAACATTATTGGTGTTGTTCTTGCCATCAAAAGAGATGGATCCTCTACCATGGATTCTACCAGCTGAGTTGTCTCCAAATTTTACAAGGCCTCCTTCATAGTTTTCAAAGTTCACAAACTTACTCTTGTCACCAGTCATGTGATGAGAGCATCCACTATCAATCACCCATTCATCCCTTTCAATATCCTGAGCAGCCGAGGCACTTTCCACATTTTCACAGCTAGCAGATTCAGTAGACACTGGATCTTCATCTTTGATAGCAATAAACACCCAATCATTTTCAGAGGAGCCTCCATGATCAGATTCATCATCTGTTACCCCTTCTTCTCCATTTTCTTGGACATAGTAACATTTCTTTTAACCTTTAAACCTATTAGGGTTAGGTTTTGAAAACCTTTCTGGACATCTGGAGGAAAAATGACCAATCTTGTCACAAGCCAAATATTTGAGTGGTAATTTTCCTTCATACTTACTAGATCCTCTTGGCATTCTTTTGGCAATAAGAGCTTCAAGGTATACTGTTTCTATCTCAACATCTTCAAGATCCTTTCTTGTCTTTCCAAGTCTGTTTGATCTTGCAGAAGAGCTTTCACCTAGATCATATCTTTGTTTCCCATACATACTAGCTTTAAATGTAGATTCTGACTTGGGAAGAGAATCACCAAACTAACTTAACTGGAAGGCTGAAATTTTGCTAACCAGATGATCTCTTGTAACCTCTGAGACTATCTTGATTTCTTCTATAGCTACAACCTTATGTTTGTAATAATCTAGTGAAGATCTAAGTACTCTTGATACAATTTTTGATTCTTCCAAAACTCCACCAGCACACCTGATGCCACACACAAGTTCATTTATCTTTTGCATGTAGATTGTGATGTTTTCTTCTTCATTCATCCTCATCGTTTCATATTTTCCTCTCAGACTTTGCAGTTTTGCACATTTGACATATTTGTCACCTTCATACAGATACTCTAGCTTTTTCTAGATTTGATAAGTAGTTTTTTGACCAAAGACATTTGTCATTTCTGAATTAGTTAGGGCACTCAACAAGGCTTCTTTAGATCAAAAATTATTTTCAGCATCTTTGACTTGATCAGGAGTTGAAGGACCTTTCTCCAGAGGTTTATACTCAACATTGGTTATTACCCAATAGGCATCGCCCATGCATTACAAATGACACTCCATGTGATCTTTCCAAATAGATTAATTTGTTCCATCAAATCTTGGACTATCCTTCTTGTAGATCGACATCCTGGATCTCCTTAAGTGGTTAGGCTTTTATGTGAGAATCTGGCTCTGATACCAATTGTTGGAACTAGACAACTAAGAGGGGGGGGTGAATTAGTTATCCCTTAAAAAAAATTCTACCTTTATCCTTCTTTATTATCTTACTATTAGATTAGTAATGCAAGCATTTAAGCCTGAATCAACAACATAAGAGAAGAAACATAATCAACACATTTGACACCAAGATTTTGATGTGGAAACCCAGTTAAGGGAAAAACCATGGTGGGGGTTAACCCACAAAATGCGTACCCTATTAAAAGTACTTAGAAAATTAGAAGGTACATGCCTTCAGGTGCACTGCCCAGAGGTCACTGCTCAAAAAGCAGAGGCCCACTACTTACAAAATTTATTTAGAAAGAATTAACTGAGAATTAGCATCTATTTCATGTCTAATTCAGTTTCAATGAATGCTCAAGAACTTTCTCTTTTCCTGCAACTCTTCTTCACACTCTACACTGCTCTTGCTTCTTTCCTTCTCTGCTCTGCTCCTGATCCTTCCTTCAGATTTTATCTATTTTGCACAAGGATAATTTTGGTACTTCTTCAACAAGTATTTATATACTTCATCAACCTTGGAATGATCAACAAGGTCAGCTAAACTTGACATGGTTCATCACACTATCAACCAAATACAACTGAGATTTGAGTCTACTTCTACAACCACTCCATGCTTCATAGAAATGTGTTTAAGGCATCTGCAACATGCTAGGAACATCTGGTCAGCCAAGGCTGGGAAGAACATTAACCTCAAGAAGAAATCTTTAATCAACAAGCTCAAACTTCAATGCCTACCTCAAACATAGTAGCTACATGATCCAGAGACCTCCACAAGCACATTGGAATCACCAATAACATTCACTCTAAACCATATTGTCAAAAGCATTTGAATCTTCCTTTGGAACCTCAAGAACACACTCTACCATGACTATAAGATTGGAAGGATAGATTGTGGACCTCTAAACCACAAACCACTAGAGTTGATGATACACACTAACTTCACAAACATGCCTTTAGATCCATAGATTATAATCTTATATTACTGGAGCAATCCAAACCTCTTTCCTGTCACTCTGTATTTCTTGATTATTTTAGGAACTGGTTCTACTCAGATGGCCATAACTCCTTCAAATCTTCATGCAGACTTCTAAAATCTTAACTAGAACAACCTCTGACAATCCTCTACATGTCCACATGATCCGCATGCATTTATTGTTATTAATTTTCTCAATATCCTCAACAATCCAGTCTTCTACACAGACAACAAAATAGGATATAGTTGATACTAATGGCAACAAGAATATGTTGACATTAATGACAACACCACTTAGGAACATATTTGCAACATTAAGGGGAAAAGTTTAGAGTCAAGAATAGGTAGGAAAATATAAACCCTAGCTGATTTAGGGTTACAGAAGGTAGAAGATTCCAGAGTCTAGAGATAGGAAGTTGTAATGTGTTGTAGCCTGTAGAGGATTCATCCTCTGATTGTATTTGAGCTTCTGTAATGTAATGGGTTGTCAAAATCAATAAAAGAACATTCTATTTCCTATGTACAATTTTTGTTGTGTGTTTTATGATTTACCCCCTTCATCATAACTTTGTTGAACATAAACCACAATATTAAGAGGGGGTGAATCAGTATTGAATTAAAACTTAAACCTTCCAGAGCAAACTAAAACTAAAACTTTACAGCATGGACAAAAACATAAACATATCAACACAAAGCACATCAACACATAACACCATATTTAAGGGGTAAACCTAAGAAGGGAAAAATCATGGTGAGGATTATCTCACAATATAAGAATGCTCACTACAAATTATAACTTAGTTTTAGGGATACGGCCCAAGGAAGCTACTACTCCCTGAAAAGGTTTTAGGGTCACTCCCACGGAAGATACAACTCCCTGTTAACTTTATTTTAGGGCTTAAACCCAAGGAAGCAACTATTCCTTGAACTCAGAACAAACTCAAAATAGCTTATAGCATGATAGTCTTTCTACTTCCTGAATCTGATAATAAAAACTTAATCATTTGATGATTGCACAACCTCAACAACTTCTACAAATATCTTCTCTTCAGCTTACAAACTCACTACTTTTAGTGTTCAAGAATTCTTGCCTTTGGCTCACTACCTCCAAAAAATAATTAGGCAGAGTCTTTACTTCCCTTCTGTCACAAATATGTCTTCAAGATGAATCAGGACAAACTTTATTGCTTCTACTCTTTCTCCTTCAGTCGCACATCATAATGCATTCATTTTGCTTATTTTCTTTGATTTGTGCACCATACATTCACATTGAAATCACACACACACACACACACACACATCTAGCTCAACTAGTTTTATATTATATACATGATATTACATTGATTACATTGCTTGTTAGCTAGAGACCATGAAAAATTACATTTACAAGTCAGCCAAACAACACACTTCATGAAGTATGTAGTGGGAAAGCCCTAACTAGTACTACATGCCAAACAACCAGAAGAAGCACACCATGCACATTTCAACACATGCTTAACCTAGTTCTAAACATCCTTCATAGTATCATTCTTCAAGGAATCACATCTACACATTTTTCTCCTTTGAAATAGGATGGCCTTAAGAAGGAAAACATGAAAGTTGAAGCATAATAGTAACGACCACTTGAAAACCTTGTCTAGTACTGAGAACAAGAAAAATCTTCATGAAATTCTTCTAGATGAGTCTTCATGACTCATACAACACCTTTAAATACACCACAAACTTTGTACAATAAAGATTTTGTGTTGCACACCTTCAAACATGTATTTTGAGACTAAACAACCATCCAGAACACACTGTCATTGATAAACTAATTTTGCAGATCACAAAAACCCTTGAAACTTTAGGGAAACATGCAATGCACATCCCAGAACATGTCCACAAAATCACATAGGCAATTCTTCTCTTCCAGAGAAATGGGGAGCAGTTCAACAAGCCTTCAACATTACTTTTCTCTGTCAGAATACAGACTGAAACTCTACCACTTATAAGTTTCATTATTGAAGGTGTGGAGACTTGAAACTTTGGAAATAGTATCTCCACCAAACACTAAACTTAAATTCTAAACCACAAGACCTCATCTTCAAATGCGGAGGAATGTGGAGCCAACCATTGTAGTATTATGAATACCTTCTTTAAAAACAACATTGTCTTCAAACTGTCATTTGCAAAACACTCTTCAGGTAACCCAAACAACATGAAACTTGGAACCTACATGCTTTGGCACTATATGAAGCTGTATTATAATCCATAGAGGCTCAATATCAAGAGAAGAAAAATGTGCAACATTCTCCTAGATAGTCTTCAAAGCAATCTTCATGTAGCAAAAACTTTCACTAACATATGGAGGCCAAAACTTCCTTGTATAAACATATACATTCTTAGGAACAAGAGGAGAGAGCATACAACATGTTTCAGATCATCAACAAACATCTCATCAACATCAACAACACATCTGATCATCTTTTTAGTGCTTCTAATTCACATCTTAATATACAAACTCTGCTTCTAATTCCCATATTAATATGTCTTCTTTGTTGTCGACAAACACACTCATGAATACTGTCTCTGCTGAACAAGAACATCAGGAACATGACATCCAACCATGAACATCATGCCATCATCACCATATGTACAACCATCTCCCTCATCAATAACATCAATCACCACATGATAGTGTTGACATCAATGACAACCTTATGATATTGTTGACATCAATTACAACCTTAGGAACTATAAGTGGAACAATATCCCCCTTTGACATTGATAGCAACACATACTATCATAAGGTTCTTAGGAACCATAAATGGAACAATATCTCCCTTTGGTATTGATAGAAACACACACCTGCTACATTCTCCTCCTTTGACATCAAGGACAAAAGGGAACTACTTCTCCCCCTTAGAGTATAACTTCTTGTTTTTAAACTTTTCCTCCTTTAAGATTCATGTATTCCTTCTTGCAACAACAAACTGTTGATAACTGAGAGGGGGGGTGAATCAGTTATCCTAATTGTTTCTTCTTTTGAACTTTCTTATTAATCAAAGCAGCATTGAATTAAACAAACAAACATTATCATGAAATGAGAAACACATGACACAGTATTTTTGACATGGAAACCTGGTTAAGGGAGAAAACCACAGGGTGATTAACCCAAAGATTATTCTCTGTTAACAGAATAAGGAGTTACAAAATGGCACTTGCCAATTAGGGCTCACTGCCCAAGCACACTGCTCACAAGAGGCACACTGCCTACAAAGAGACACACTATCTACAAAAGAATGTTATATAATACTTGAACTGATTGGAAGCATCTGCATATGCTGGAGTTCAGTTCCGGTTAGGCTCAGTACACTGATCTGCTGCACTTCATCTTTCCTCTGTTCTTTATTCTGCTATCCTTTCACATACCGGATCTTTCTTACTACTTCTGCTCTGTTCTACACTTATTCGCATACACCATCACACAATTACACTTTTCACAACTAAATCCATCCTCTATATATATCTGCACAAGTAATTTCATCACCTTTCTAGTCGGCATCCGGAACAGTCTAGTTTCTTACAAACTCTGTTCTGTCGGCTGAATCCTTGCTCACCAAGCAATGCGGATCAAGCATATACTTGTAGATATCATTAATCATGTCGGCCAAACATGATTCGTGCCTTCACAACCTTTATCATCAACAGTAACACATCCAGAAAATATTATGATGCTCTGTCAGTCAGTTCTTCCTCTATTCTCATTGTCTTTCAGGAATCCGGTACTCAGCTATTCATATCTTTTTCTTTGTCCATCATCGAAGGCTAAGTCCTTGGAATATACTACTTGAATTAGTCCTCTTGACTTCCCCAAATTCGTACTGCACCAAGACACTTCCTCTGAGAGATCCGGACCAATCTGTTGGACCTTGCCACATGCTCTGTTCTTGTTCACCGGACCACAACAGTCTTCATTCTGGCTTCCGGTAGAGACACACCATGACTTGCGGATATGTGGGATGACCTTTGTTGCCATCAATGACAACAACCATGATTCCATATAGTGTTTCTTGCCAACAATCTCCCCCTTTGGCATTGATGGCAACACTTAGTGAAAAATGACTAAGTGTTTACACTATGCTCCCCCTTGGCTGATGCTCTATCTTTATATACAATTTCTGGAACTCCCCCTTGGTTGGATTCCTCATTTTTCACTGCTCCTCACTCCCCCTTTGACATCAATGGCAAAGGGTAGGGTCCGCATACCAAAATTTTCAAAAATTTTCTATACATAGCCACATATTTACATACTCACATAAACTGAAGAATGTCTGCAAAAGATGTCTTCAGTTGGATCAGTTCTGTAGCCCAACTTTGCTTCATTCTATCCAAAATTGAAATGTGACCACTCAACAAAAATGCAAATGCATCTGCCCTTTTTAGATCTTTCGGATCACTTGTCTGGGCTGTGATTTGAGCTTCTGCTATGGCCTCATGCATGGCTTCTAGCTTAGGGACAATTAACCCCCTGAGCTCACTCAATCTGCTTATTCTATTTTTCCTTTCCTTCTCCAATTTCTTGATTTCACTCAAGACTGCAATAGTCTGACATTCTTGATTTGTTATAGAGGAAGAAAGAGGATCAAAACTTTGAGACAAGCTTAGTAGTGTGTCCTCTTGCTCTTTTATTTTCTTCTCAATGTCCACTGTTACCTTGGGCCAGGAGATACAAAATTTGTATATTTCACCGCCATCCTTAAGAGCATTTTATAAGCTCTTTATCCCAATGTTCATGTTTCTCCTATCATTAATGATCAAACCCTGAACCTCGGAGAACCTTTTATCCAAAAACTCCTTCCGGACCTTTTCTTCAGCTGATTTTTCTAGAGATTCAAAATGTGTACTAACACTGCTGACTAAGGTTTTGAGATTACCGGAAGAGGAGGCTGTGGGATCCTTCTGAAAAGATGGCATGATCTTTTCCAACACTCCAGATGCTACCTCCATAAGCTCATAGTCTTCCATGTGAGATTTCAGTAGTTTCTCTTTGACTTTCTCATTTGCAAATGAGGCTATTTTCATTGTTTGCACCGGTGACAAAGAGTCAAAATCTAATGGTCCTTTTAGCAGGTCCGGTTCATCAATTTCTATAGTGGCTTTTGTCAAGAATTCTTGAATAGTTTGTGCAGTGTCTCTTGCCAGAGACAGATGTTTCTTCTCTTCTGCAGTTTTGTCCTTTGGAATCTTTTCTCCTTCCTTACTCTTACCACTTTCAGTTGTGGTTTTCTCTGTTGGGGTCTTCTCTTTCTCTGCATCCTTGGTGCTGTCAACCTCTTTTTCTTTAACTGCTGCTTCTTTCTCCTGTAGTTTCTCTTCTTCTTGGGATCCAGAGACTGTAGGGGAAACCAGAGGAGAGATGTTAGTCTATTCAAGGGCCACTTCTTCCGGAGCAGATGATTCCAAGTCCACAGCTGTTTCTGCACCTAAGTCCTCTACAACAGGAAGATTAAACCTTTTGAAGGTTTTCCAGAGAATCTCTTCAGTGTCCTTGGCTACCTTGTCGGTCTCACCAAGCATAAGCTGATTCATCCTTGCTTTGCTCCTGAATTCATCCTTGCAGTCTTTGAATACCATGTTCATTGTTTTGTGATCAATTGAAGGATATAGCTGAATAGCTATCTGTTCTCTGATCTCAAGGTCTTTTGCCATGGCATTGTTCTTTCTTATTTCTAGTTCCTTCTCTAGACTCTTAGGAATTTCGGAGATAATCTCAATAAAAGCTTTATTGTAAATGTTCAGGTACCTGATTGTAGCTTCCTGCAGGATCTTTTGATCTGCCTCATTGTAGTCATCATAGAATTCAGCTACTGGTTGAAGGTTCCCATCCACAGTGACTGATTTGACTACACTGTCTAGGGATAGAGTGGGCTTTTCAGCAAATTCCTCTGCCATTTCTTCCTTGTCTTGGCCTGTGGAGGGTTTCCTGAATCCTTTCTTCTTCTGCTTCTTTATTTCTTTTACTCCCTCATCTGACTTAGTTTCCTCTTCATCCTTTTGGCTTTCATAAGCCCTTGTGGCTTTTGTCTTAGATCTTTTACCGGATGCCTGGACTTCCAGTTTTGAACTTTTGGTTGTGGGAGGTGCAGATCTTTTTGATGATCTGGTCTGGGTGGAAGTTTCAACCGGAACACTTTCTTTACTTTTCTTTTCTGCCTCCTTCTTTTCTTCCTCAGCCTTTCTCCTCTTTTCCCGGTTGGCATCAAGTGCCTCCTTTGGAATGCCTAGGCCTTGAGCAATATTCTCTACTTCTTTTCTCACCTTCCTTTTGATTTCCGGTTCTCAGAGTTCAACATGAATTTTGATACTTAGTTCCTCAAATGTTCTGAACCTTTCTGCCTTTGGATCTTTGGGCTGACTTAGCATGTGTTGAACATGCAGTTCCACTATCTATTCATCCACTTCATACCCCATGGGCATGATCCACACAGTTCTTGGTTCTACTGCCTCCATTAGACACTGATCTGTTTCTACCATAAAGCATACTGTGTCCTTGTACTTTTCAACAAGGGATTGGGGTATTCTTTCTCTTGCATGCATCATGCTTTGGAAGTTCTTGAAATATCCCCATAGAGCTATTTTTCTTGCTTTGGTATCCCCAAGTCCATGCAAATAATCTCTGATTTGAATGGCAACCGGTCTGTCATTCTGCCATATCCATCCACTGGATCTGGGAAGTTCATTCATGTAGTAAAAGAAGAGACAAAGGATCAGATTGCCATACATGAAGGAGTTTTTCTTGTCCTTCTTAATCTTCTGTAGATTTTCAAAAAGTTGGTTTACAAGAAGCTCACACAAGTCATAGTCTGCATTCTCCTTTAACATTTGATAAGCTGTGTAGATTGCAGTTCCCGGTACTGAATTTTCCCTACTGGAGTGATAGATTTTGTAACCAATTATCATAGATGCAAATTTGACATCCGGTTCAGTGATGTCATCAACTGTCATAGCTCTCTTGTCAAACTTGGATCCGGTTGCATCACTAACTGTCTGATTTTTGACAGACTTGAGAACAGGTAATCCACCGGATGAGTGCAGACCAGTTACAGCCCTAATTGCATCTTTGGTGATCTTGAAGGGCTTGTTCAACCATAGGAAGTTGTCATGTACTCTACTTAGTACATACCAGACCCATTCATCTTCTTTAAAATAGGGGAAATGAATGCACTGTGCAAAGTGTTTGTCCCGGATGGCTTTGTACTGAGGTTTGATCTCAAAGGAGTCATCTATCAATTGTTTGTGATAGATATCCATCAATTTTGATTCTCCAAAGTCTTCAAAATTCGCATGGATGTAAACCCTAATGTCTTCTGTATGAAAGACACCATGTGGAACACTAGAGAAGGCTCCTAGTGGATCTACCTCCAAGGATTTGTAAGGATGTTTCTTGAATGTGGGACGAGGTCTATCAGAGATCTTAACTATATTCAGAGTAGCCATTTTTCAAAGATTTGCAGGGAGATATTGAAAATGAAAAATACCTTATGCACCTTCAGTTATTCGGATTGATCTCTGTATGTAGTAACTTCTGTAAGTGATCTTTAGTGAACTTGATGAATTTTGTCGCAGAGCTCCGCTTTTCGCTTCTTCTTGGGTGTGGAATGATCAAATGATTATTGAGAAATCCCTTATATCATTTTGCAAACCCTAATATCTGTTTGCAATAAATGCTCCACCTATATTATTCTGGTTTGCCTTATCTGGATAGCTTGGAGTATCCCGGATCAGTCCTGATCTATGAACATCATTCGGATCTTTCAATCATGAATAAATCAAGATGACACATTACAAGAACATCCCAAACATTCTGTCCAGTCTGCAGAGTAAAATAATGTACTTCCGGATCTCTCCGGACCCTTTTGTAGTCCTTTGTCATTCCGGAGCATCTCCCGGAATAGGTCTTACTTGATCGATCACAACTTCTTTACATCTTCATGCGGACCTCTGAAATCTTGTCTGGATCATCTCAGGACTTATATCTTCAAACCCTTTACTCTGCATCTTGTGTTACATCCAGCACCACTTGATTGGCTGGGGGAACAGGATTTTCTTTGAGTCTCCCCCTGAGCCAGAGCTCACTTTTTAATTTTCGGAAGGAATATCAGCACCAAAATCTGGTGCGGATCTAGTTTCTGTATTCTCTAAACTTTTCTTTACCCAAATCTTGCTCATCTGATTCCTAACTTCATCTGCATTCATCTTTTGTTTACCCTTGTCTTGATTCTAATTATACACCGGACCTCTTTTGTCCTGATTCTTGCTTCTGCAGACTTTAGCATTATGACCGGACCTATTATAGATTTGGCAAATAACATTTCTTTGCATATTTGACTGATAACCTCTTGATCTACATTAATTAGCCATATGACCTACTCTATTGCATGTAAAACATCTACCATTGAATGATTTGTTTACTTGCATATTTCTGCATTCATGAGACTTGTGTCCATACCTTTTGCAGTTAAAGCACTGTCTGGAGAAGGATGGATTAGTTTGATTCATCCTTTTTCTGCACTGATTAGCTTTGTGACCAAAGTGATTGCAGCTGTGGCAGTATCCATTGAAAGATGGATATCTTTGAGCATTGGGCTGTCTTACCGGAGGTCTTCTATGCCTATTCCTTGGATTTTCTGATCCAAAATTCTTTTGACCGGATCCGGAGCTTTCTCCTTTCTCATATCCCAAACCATACTTGTCATCTGTCCTCTTTTGACTTCCAAGAAGAACTTCAAGTTGAGCAGAACTTATCTTGAATTTCTCTTTATATTCATTTGCTGTTTGAAGGTCTCTTTTGAGAGAGACAATTTGATTCTCAAGTTTTTCTTCATTATCTTTGGCATCTTCAAGATCAGATTCAAGATGTCTGATAATCCTGTCCATTTGGTGGCATTCTTCTGATTTCTCTTTAAGAGATTGTCTTAGGTTGTCTTCAGCTTTTCTTTTTTCTTCAATCTCTTGAGTAAACTTTATAGTTCCTGATTCCATTTCATGTCTTAACATAATGACTTATTTTGATAACTTTTCACATAACTTGGTTTTCTCAGTCAATTCTTCATTTGTATTGCTTTCTTCAGTTTGGCTTGCCAATTGTTGGAGCAGCTCCTTTCTCTTTTTCATAGAGAGACTTAATTTGTCTTTTAGTTCTCTCATGAATTCATCAGCCTGTTTGAGTCTTTCCTTTAATTCATTGACTTCAGAATTTGACTGTTCAAGATCCTCAAGGGCAGTCTTGAGTTGCACCCTTAAACCATATGCAGCCATTTGAATTCCCAGATCTTCCTCAAGCTGTTAGGCTCTATAAGGAGGAACCTTGCTCTGATACCAATTGTTGATAACTGAGAGGGGGGGTGAATTAGTTATCCTAATTGTTTCTTCTTTTGAACTTTCTTATTAATCAAAGCAGCATTGAATTAAACAAACAAACATTATCATGAAATGAGAAACACATGACACAGTATTTTTGACGTGGAAACCCGGTTAAGGGAGAAAACCACGGGGTGATTAACCCAAAGATTATTCTCTGTTAAAAGAATAAGGAGTTACAAAATGGCACTTGCCAATTAGGGCTCACTGCCCGAGCACACTGCTCACAGGAGGCACACTGCCTACAAAGAGACACACTGTCTACAAAAGAATGTTATATAATACTTGAACTGATTGGAAGCATCTACATATGCTGGAGTTTAGTTCCGGTTAGGCTCAGTACACTGATCTACTGCACTTCATCTTTCCTCTGTTCTTTATTCTGCTATCCTTTCACATACCGGATCTTTCTTACTACTTCTGCTCTGTTCTGCACTTATTCGCATACACCATCACACAATTACACTTTTCACAACTAAATCCATCCTCTATATATATCCGCACAAGTAATTTCATCACCTTTCTAGTCGACATCCGGAACAGTCTAGTTTCTTACAAACTCTGTTCTGTCGGCTGAATCCTTGCTCACCAAGCAATGCGGATCAAGCATATACTTGTAAATATCATTAATCATGTCGGACAAACATGATTCGTACCTTCACAACCTTTACCATCAATAGTAACACATCCAGAAAATATTCTGATGCTCTGTCAGTCAGTTCTTCCTCTATTCTCATTGTCTTTCAGGAATCCGGTACTCAGCTATTCATATCTTTTTCTTTGTCCATCACCGGAGGCTAAGTCCTTGGAATATACTACTCAAAGTAGTCCTCTTGACTTCCCCAAATCTGTACTGCACCAAGACACTTCCTCTGAGAGATCCAGACCAATCTGTCGGACCTTGCCACATGCTCTGTTCTTGTTCACCGGACCACAACAGTCTTCATTCTGGCTTCCGATAGAGACACACCATGACTTGCGGATATGTGGGATGACCTTTGTTGCCATCAATGACAACAACCATGATTCCATATAGTGTTTCTTGCCAACACAAACATACTCCCCCTATCATCAACAACCACTACTTGCTCCCCCTTAGAGGTAGCCACCATCAGTCCAGGAAAAATATATATAGCATGAAATACTCCCCCTAGACAGATGCACCCACTTATGTGTCTAGTAGGAAGGAGGGGTAATAACCCCTAAATTTTGTTGTCCAAAGATACTCAAAAGTATCCCTTAAAAGAGCCTTTGTAAAAATATCTTCAATTTGATCCTTAGTAGGAACATACTCCAATCTGACCTCTTGTCTTGCAACCTTCTCTCTCAAAAAGTGATACCTTATTTATATATGTTTGGTTCTAGAGTGCATCACTAGATTCTTGGAAATATTGATAGTAGTTGTTTTTGGTAAGAGACACTATATGGATTCATGAATGTTGTCATTGATGGCAACAAAGTTCATCCCACACATCTGCAGGACATGGTGTGTCTCTACCGGAAGTCAGAGTGAAGAATGTTGTGGTCCAGTAAACAAGAACAGAGCATGTGGCGAGGTCCGACAATCAGGTCCGGATCTCTCAGAGGAAGTATCTTGGTAAAGTGTAGATTTAGAGAAGTCAAGAGGACTACCTTGAGTGATAGATTCCAAGGATTTAGCCTCCGGTGATAGATGAAGAAAAAGATATGAATACTTGAGTGTCGGGTTCTTGATTGGCAGTGTGACAGAGGAAAAATTGACTGGCAGAACATCAGACATTATTTCAGATGTGTTACTGATGATGGTAAAGATTCTTAAGGCATAAGTTATGATTGGCCAACATGATTGATGACTTCTACAAGTATATCCTTGATCTACATTACTTGGTAAGCAAGGATTCAGCCGACAAATCAGAGTTTGTGGAAAATATTGACTATTCTAGGTGCCGACTAGAAAGGTGATGAAATCACTTGTGCACATATATATACAAGATGGATTTAGTTGTGAGAGGTGTCATGGTTTTTGGTGATGTGTGAAGAAAAGTAGTAGAGCCAAATAAAAGCAAAAAGGAAGGTCCAGTATGTGAAAGGAAAGCAACACAAAAGAAGAGGAAAGATGAAGTGTAGCAGATCAGTGTACAGAGCCTAACCAGAACTAAACTCCAGCATATATTGATGCTCCTTATCAGTTCAAGTATTGTATTACACTCTTTATAAATTGTAGACAGTGTGTCTCTTATAGGCATTGTGCCTCTTGTGAGTAGTGTGCTCGGGCAGTGAGCCCTAATTGGCAAGTGCCATTTTGTATTTCCATTCTTCTAATAGAGAATACAATCTTGGGTTAATCACCCCGTGGTTTTTTCCCTTAACAGGGTTTCCATGTCAAAAATATTATGTCATGTGTATTTGCATTTCATGGTTATGTTTGCTTAATTGAATTAATGCTGCATTGATTATTAAGAAAGTTTTGAAAGTAGAAATAATTAGGATAACTAATTCACCCCCCTCTCAGTTATCAGCAATTGGTATCAGAGCCAAGTTCCTCCTAACAGAGTCTAACAGCTTGAGGAAGATCTGGGAATTCAAATGGATGTATATGGGTTAAAGGAGCAACTCAAGATTGCCCTTGATGATCTTGAGCAGTCAAACTCTGAGGTCAATGAGTTAAAGGAAAGACTCAAACAGGCTGATGATTTCATGAGAGAACTAAAAGACAAATTAAGTCTCTCTATGAAAAAGAGAAAGGAGCTACTTCAGCAATTGGCAAGTCAAAGTGAAGCCAATAATACAAATGAAGATCTGAAGGAGAAAACCAAGTTATGTGAAAAGGTATGAAAAGAAATCATTATGGTAAGACATGAAATGGAATCAGGAGTTATGAAGTCTACCCAAGAGATTGAAGAGAAAAGAAAAACTGAAGATAATCTAAGGCAATCTCTCAAGGAGAAATCAGAAGATTGCCACAAGATGGATAGAATTATCAGACATCTTGAATCTGATCTTGAAGATGCTAAAGATAATGAAGAAAAACTTGAGGATCAAATTGTCTCTCTCAAAACGGATCTTCAAACAACAAATGAATATAAAGAGAAATTCAAGATAAGTTCTGCTCAACTTGAAGTTCTTCTTGAAAGTCAAAAGAGGCTAGATGACAAGTGTGGTTTGGGATATGAGAAAGGAGAAAGCTCTAGATCCGGTCAGAAGAATCTTAGATCAGAAAATCCAAGGAACAGGCCTAGAAGACCTCCAATAAGACAGCCTAATGCTCAAAGATATCCATCCTTTAATGGATACTACCACAACTGCAATAAATTTGGTCATAAAGCTAATCTGTGCAGAAAGAGAATGAATCAGACTAATACATCCTTCTCCGGACAGTGCTTCAACTGCAAAAGGTATGGTCACAAATCTCATGAATGCAGAAATATGCAAATGAACAATTCATTCAATGGTAGATGCTTTGCATGCAATAGAATGGGTCATATGGCTAATCAATGTAAATCAAGAGGATATCAATCAAATATGCAAAGAAATGTTGTATACCAAGTTTGCAATAGATCCAGTCATATAGCAAAATCCTATAGAAGCAAGAATCAGGACAAAAGAGGTTCGGTATATTATAATCAGAATCAAGATAAGGGAAAACAAAAAGTGAATGCGAATGAAATTCAAAGTGAGATGAACAATATTTGGGTGAAGAAAAGTACAAAGAATGTAGGGGATGGATCCGCACCAGACTCTGGTGCTGATATTCCTTCCAGAAATTAAAAAGTGAGCTCTGGCTCAGGGGGAGACACAAAGAAAACCTTGTTCCCCAAGCTAGTCAATTGGTGTCAGAACTGGCACAAGGAGAGTTGTGGATTGAAGGGATCATAAGAGAAACATCTAAGTAGACTATGGTTAAGATTTGGATGATCTACAAGATGTTTACAATCGAGATTGATCTAATTCTTCAAGTCATCTGAATAAGGCAAACTAGAATAACTTAGGTCGAGCATTTATTGCACTTGATGTTAGGGTTTGCAGAGCAATATAAGGGTTTTCTCATCAAGCATTTGTTCATTATGCACTCAAGAAGAAATGAAAAGAAGCTCTGCAATAGAAACTCCTCAAGCCCATCAAAGACCATCTACAGAATCTGATTCATCCAGCAATTGATTCAGCTAACTTCATGAAACCAAAAGGCGCAAAAGGTATTCTCCTTTATCAAATATCTCTCTGTAAATCCTTGAATGATGGATACTCCAAATATTGTGAAGATCTCTGATAGGCCTTGCCCCAAATTCAAGAAACATCCATACAAATCCTTGGAAGTAGATCCCCTAGGAGCTTTTTCCAGTGTTTCGCATGGTGTCCTGCATACAGAAGATATTAGGGTTTACATTCATGCAAACATTGAAGAATTCAGAGAGTCCAAATTAATGGATATCTATCACAAGCAGTTAATAGATGATTCTTTTGAGATTAAACCTCAGTATAAAGCCATCCGGGATAAGCATTTTGCACAGTGCATTCATTTCCCCTATTTTCTAGAAGATGAATGGGTTCGGTATATCCTGAGTAGAATACATGACAACTTCATGTGGTTGTACAGGCCATTTAAGATCACTAAAAATGCCATTAGGGCAGTTACCAGATTGCACTCATCCGATGGGATACCTGTTCTAAAATCTGTCAAAAATCAAACAGTGACTGAGGCTACTAGATCAAAGTTTGATAAGAGGGCAATGACAATTGAGGATATCACTGATCTGGATATCAAGTTTGCATCCATGATCATTGGATACAAAATATATCACTCTAGTAGGGAAAACTCAGTACCTGGCACTATAATATGTACTGCCTATGAAATGTTAAGAAAGAATATTGACTATGATCTCTATGAACTCCTTCTGAACCAACTTCTTGAAAATCTACAGAAGATAAAGAAAGACAAGAAGAACTCCTTCAAATACGATGGCTTGATACTATGTCTATTCTTCTATTATATGAATGAGCTACCCAGATCTAGTGGCTAGATATGGCAAATGACAGACCAGTTGCCATACAAATTAGGGATTATTTGCATGGACTTGGTGATGTTAAGGCACAGAATATAGCACTCTAGGGCTATTTCAAGAACTTTCAGAGTATGATGCAAGCAAGAGAGAGAATCCCCCAAGCTCTAGTTAAAAAATATAAGGATATTGTTTGCTTCATGGTAGAAACTGATCAGTGCCTTATGGAGGCAGTAGAACCAAGAATAGTATGGATCATGCCGATGGGGTATGAAGTTGATGAGAAAATTGTTGAACTGCATATTGAACACATGTTAAGTTAGCCAAAAGATCCCAAGGCAGAAAGGTTTGGAACCTTTGAGGAGATAAGTATAAAGATTCATGTGGAACTCAGACAACCAGAGATCAAGAGGAAGGTGAGAAAAGATGTTGTAGACATTGCAAAAGGCTTTGGCATCTCAAAGGAGGCACTTGATGCCAACAGGGAAAAGATGGAAAGGGCTGAGGAAGAGAAGAAAAAGGCAGAAAAGAAAAGTGAGGAAAGTGTTCCAGTGAACTCTTCCACCCGGACGAGATCATCAAAGAGATCTGTACCTACCAAAAGCTCAAGGCCATCAAAATGGGAAGCAAAATTATCCGGCAAAGGAGAGAAAAGAACAAAGACAAAAGCCACAAGGGCTTATGCCAGTCAAAGGGATGAAGAGGAGATTGAATCTGATGAAGAAATCAGGAAAATGAAGAAAAAGAAGAAAACATCTGGTGAACCCTCTATCGGACAAGAGAAAGAAGAAAAGACGAGGAATATGTTGAAAAACCCACTCTTCACATTGATGACATAATCAAATCAGTCACAGTGGACAGAAATCTTCAACCAATGATTGAGTTCTATGATGATTATGGTGAAGCAGATCAGAAGATATTGCAAGATGCCACAGTCAGGTACCTAAATATCTACAACAAAGCATTTATTGAAATTATATCTCTGATCCCCAAAATCTTGGAGAAGGAACTAGAAATAAGAAAGAACAATGCCCAAGCCAAAGACCTAGAAATCTAGGAACATATAGCAATTCAGCTATATCCTTCAATCGATCCCAAGACAATGAATATGGTATTCAAAGATTGTAAGGATGAGTTCAAGAGCAAAGCAAGGATGAATGAACTTATGCTCGGAGAGACTGACAAAGTTGTAAAAGAGACTAAAGAGATCCTCTGGAATGCATTCAAAAGATTCAACATTCCAATTATAGAGGACTTGGGTACTGATCCCTCGACTACAAGGGTTGCATAAGAATCTACTGAGAAAATGATAGAAGAGGTAATGAATACCGGTGCAGAAATAGCTAAGGACTTGGAATCCTATGCTCTGAAAGAGATGGCTCATGAACAATCTAACATTTCTCCTCCGGATTCCCCTGTTGACCTCAGATCTAAAGAAGAAGAAATAATAAAGGAGAAAGAAAAAGGTGAAAAGTAAAGAAGGAAGTCAAGATGAAAAGAATATAAGTGACACTGCAGAAGAGAAGAAGAATCTGTCTCTAGCAAGAGACACTGCAGAATCTATCAAGGACTTCTTGACAAAAGAAACTAATGAGATGGATGAACTGGAATTACTAGAAGGGCCATTAGATTTTGACTCTCTATCTCTGGTACAAACAATGGAGATAGCTTCATTTGCAAATGCAAAGGTCAAAGAGAAACTACTGAAATCTCACATGCAAGATTGTGAGCTTATAGAGGTAGCATCCGGAGTGTTGGAAAAGATCATGCCATCTTTTCAGAAGGATCCCATAGCCTCCTCTTCCGGTAATCTCAAAACTCTACTCAATAGTGTTAGCAAACATTTTAATTCTCTAGAGAAATCAGCTGAGGAGAAGGTCAGGAAAGAATTTTTGGACAAGAGATTCTCAGAGCTGCAAGGTTTAATATCAAATGATAGAAGTGTTATGGGTATTGGGATAAAAAGTTTGGAAATGCCCTTAAGGATGGAGGTGATGTATACAAATTTTCTATATCCTGGTCTAAAACAACAGTGGAGATTGAGAAGAAAGTGAAAGAACAGGAGGACAAACTAACAAATCTTTCTCAAAATTTTGATCCACTTACCACATCCATAATAAATCAAGAATGTCAGACTATAGCAATCTTGAATGAAATCAAGAAGCTGGAGAAGGAAAAGAAAAATAGAATAAGTAGGTTGAATGAACTTAGAGGAATAATTATCCCCAAGTTAGAGGCCATGCATGAGGCCATAAAAGAAGCCCAGATCACAGCCCAGAGTAGTGATCGAACAGATCTAAAAAGGGTAGATGTGTTTGCATTCCTGTTGAGTGGTCATATATCAATTTTGGATAGAATGAAGAAAAGTTGGGCTACAGAATTCATTCAATTGAAAACAACTTTTGCAGATATTCTTCAGTTTATGTGAGTATGTTATATGCGGCTAAGTATAGTTAAATTTTTGAAAATTTTGATGCGCGGTTCCCACCCTTTGCCATTGATGTCAAAGGAGGAGTGAAGAGTAGTGAAAAATGAGGAATCCAACTAAGGGGGAGCTTTAAAAAATGTATATAAAAACAGAGCATCAGCCAAGGGCGAGCATAGTGTAAACACTTAGTCATTTTTCACTAAGTGTTGCCATCAATGCCAAAGGGGGAGATTGTTGGCAAGAGACACTATATGGATTCATGAATGTTGTCATTGATGGCAACAAATTTCATCCCACACATCCGTAGGACATGGTGTGTCTCTACCGGAAGTCAGAGTGAAGAATGTTGTGGTCCGGTAAACAAGAACAGAGCATGTGGCAAGGTCTGACAGTCAGTTCCGGACCTCTTAGAGGAAGTAGCTTGGTAAAGTATGGATTTGGGGAAGTCAAGAGGACTACCTTAAGTGATATATTCCAAGGATTTAGCCTCTGGTGATAGATGAAGAAAAAGATATGAATACTTGAGTATCGAGTTCCTGATTGGTAGTGTGACAGAGGAAAAACTGACTGGCAGAACATCAGACATTATTTTTGATGTGTTACTAATGATGGTAAAGATTCTTAAGGCATAAGTTATGATTGGCTGACATGATTGATGACTTCTACAAGTATATCCTTGATCCGCATTACTTGGTAAGCAAGGATTCAGCTGATAGATCAGAGTTTGTGGAAAATATTGACTATTTTAGGTGCCGACTAGAAAGGTGATGAAATCACTTGTGTGCATATATATACAAGATGGATTTAGTTGTGAGAGGTGTCATGGTTTTTGGTGATATGCGAAGAAAAGCAGTAGACCCAAACAAAAGTAGAAAGGAAGGTCCAGTATGCGAAAGGAAAGCGCACAAAAGAAGAGGAAAGATGAAGTGCAGCAGATCAGTGTACAGAGCCTAGCCAAAACTAAACTCCAGTATATGTTGATGCTCCTTATCAGTTTAAGTATTGTATTACACTCTTTATAAATTGTAGACAGTGTGTCTCTTATAGGCAGTGTGCCTCTTGTGAGCAGTGTGCTCGGGAAGTGAGCCCTAATTGGCAAGTGTCATTTTGTATTTCCATTCTTCTAATAGAGAATACAATCTTGGGTTAATCACCCCATGGTTTTTTCCCTTAACAGGGTTTCCACGTCAAAAATATTGTGTCATGTGTATTTCCATTTCATGGTTATGTTTGCTTAATTGAATTAATGTTGCATTGATTATTAAGAAAGTTTTGAAAGCAGAAATAATTAGGATAACTGATTCACCCCCCCTCTTAGTTATCAACAGTTGTATTATCACACAAGATGGGTATGGGCTCATCATACATTACCTTTACATCCCTCAAGGTCTGCTTGATCCAAAGCACTTTAGTATAGCAAGAATTTGCACAAAAGTATTCTACCTTTGCAGTTGATAAAGACATTGAGTCTTGTTTCTTGCTAAACCAAGAGACCAATCTATCTCCTAAGAATAATGCACTTCCACTTGTGCTTCTCTGGTCATCCACACATCCTGCCCAATCAGCATTAGTATAAGCACTCAAAGAAAAGTCGTCATCCTTCTTATACCATAAACTATAATCTGGAGTACCCTTCAAATATTCAAATATTCTTTTCACTACCTTCTCATGAGTTTTCTTAGGATATGCTTGAAATTTTGCAACCAAACATGTTGCATGCATAATATCAGGTCTAGACACAGTGAAATACAATAATCCTCTAATCATAGACCTATAAAGAGTTTTATCAATGTTATGAGATTCATCAACCTTGTTCAAGTGACAGCCAATAACCATAGGAGTACTTACTAGTTTGGAATCCTCCATACCAAACTTCTTTAAAATATCCTTAACATACTTAGCTTGAGAAATAAAGATGCCATCATCTAGTTTAGTAATTTAAAGCCCAAGGAAGAAAGACAACTCACCAATCATTGACATCTCTAACTCTTTCTGCATCTCTTCTGTAAATCTTTTACACATCATCATCTCCACCAAAGATGATATCATCAACATACACAACCACTATCAAAATCTTGTCTTCCTCTACTTTGATGTAAAGATTACTATTTGCGGTATCTTTCTTGAAACGTTGTTGAAGTAAGTACTTACCAAACCTTGCATACCAATCTCTAGGAACTTGCTTGAGTCCATACAAATCTTTCTTGAGTCTACATACCATGTCTGGATCTTTTGATAGCTGAAAACCATTCGGTTGCTCAATGTAGACCTCTCCCTCTAGATCACCATTAAAGGATGTTGACTTGACATCCATTTGATAGACCTTAAAGTTCTTGTGAGTAGAAAAGGCAAGAAACATCCTGAGTGTCTCCATTCTAGCTACCAGAGAAAAAGTCTCATCAAAATCAATACCTTCAACTTGTGAATATCCCTTACATATTAGTATTTCTTTGTTCCTTACAACTTCACCATCTTCATTCAACTTATTCCAAAACACCCACTTTGTTCCTATCACATTCTTCTTAGTAGGTTTAAGAACCAATTCCCATTGTAGACACCCAAAAATGTCCACCTTGTCACAACATTACATCATATAGGCATCTTGTAGCATTTTCTTCCCTAGGTCCCCATATCATCACCTAATTTCATTTTCCTATTCATAACCCTTTTTTCATCATAGCACTTTCTCTAATAAATTAAATAAATCTAACATTTATTTAATTTATCCCATCCTTTCACATTATTAAATAAATAAATTTTATTTATTTATTTAATCCCCTTTCCTCTTGAATTAAATAAAATAAATCTTTTATTTTATTTTAATTCATCACTTTATTTTATCCTCACATGTCTCATAATTTAAATAGTTTTTAAATTATTTAATTATAACTTCACTTACCTTCCATTTCCATCTAGTGAGATGACTCAAATCATCTCTCAAGTTAACTCCATTCCTTCCATTTCCTCTCCCAAGTTGCACGATCAACTTTCTAATTCCAATGCCACTCACAAAATGGAAGTTTTATCCCTCTATCCTATCATCTTTGTCTATAAATTAGCCCACAACAAAGACATATGCATGAAAGAGATTTCAAGTATCATTACTCTACCAAAATATCTCCACAATCTTTCATCCATCGTCCTTCATTTATCTATCTTTCATCTATCTAATCTACATCATATCATTTTTATGCTATGTATCTGAGCAATCAACATCCAATCATTCAAGCAATCAAACCTGCATGCATCAATCATTCGAGGTATCTAAGGTATTCAAAAGGGTTTGGACTAAGGTATTGCATTTGAATTGTTTTATCTTTCATTTTATCCAAATTGTTTGGTTGCATTTCTGGCACGCTCGGTGGGACTCACTTCTCCTGATCAAATCTTACATTTTTGCAAGTTTTTGTTATAAAAATTTGTGTTTTTCTAACCCTCATTCAAAAAGTTTTTCAAGGATATGTCAAAGGTGATCCCATGGGCTCAAAATGACTATGCCATCATGTTTGGGAGGTCAATTCCATGTTTTCTGACTATAAACTTGTCTTTTGTTGGCAACTGTGATTTTTTTGAAAAACTTTAATTTTTTTTATTTTCACAGGCCGTGTTGTATGGCCTGTGCAGCATATCTCTTAGTATAAGTTCATCATTTGTTTAACTATTGTTTGATTACAACCATTTCTAGTTTTTATATGATGCAGGTTAATGTATATTGGTCTGCAGATTCGACTCTTTAAAAACCCCAATCGACCATTTTTCAGGTTAATGAAATCGAATATTTTTTCCCTATTGACTGCAATTCAAGTTCCTTGTCGACTTGCTCCTCTTAGCTGACCTATGTGACCATACTTTGTCTTAAAAGCCTTATCACTCCTGACTCCTTTATCTCTCCCGACGGCTCCAAATCTAATCCTCAAAGACTTCAAAATCCCTCCTCTCAGTCACCAAACCCTAGCCTCTAGCTCACCACTCTATCACCGCCCTCGACAATCTCTTGTTCAACCCTTGGGAGCTTTGACTTCCTCATTGACATCTCATAGAACCCTTATCCACTAACCGGCACAGTTTCCTTTACTCTCAACTTCCTCATAGTACCGTGGTCTAGTCACCTTCTGCCTAACACTCTCTGTTGCCAGTGGTGGTGACTAGTATTTTTTGCCACCCCCCTCAAACCATTAGCTTCAAGTCCCTTCATCTGAAATCAACAATTCCTTTGCATGTGGTTGCGACCATTACTTGTCACCACTCCATCATTTAATCCACTCTACCATTGACCTCTAGTCAAAGTCCTTCGACCACCCTCCAAACTCTGACTTTCACCCTGCTCAAAACGTGCCCATATCGACATTTAAAACCCTAGACCCAATCACCTCTTAAATTAATATGGTCGTTGTCTTAATTCATAAAGTCATAGTCTGCATGGTCCTAAGTTGAGCATTAAAACAAATTTCTTTAATTTTCAATATTTAAGTCTTAAAGTTTAGAGTTTAAGGGTTGAGTTTAGATTTAAGGGGTGGGATTTAATTTAAAACCTAAACCATAAGTTCAAACTATAATCACCAAACACAAATAGCATGAGCCATCAAAGAAATCAAAACCATAAAAAAAGTCAAAGGTCAATGAGCCAGTCAAACAGTGAAGTCAACCCTATCTTCTTCAAACATGCCAAAGGAGGCATTTTTTCTTCTTTTTGCTATAACTTGGTCATAACAGGTCAAAATCATGCAAATGAATACTCATTGGAAAGATGAGAGAATGAAATCCATAGCGACATCATTAGTTTTAGGTAATTTTTCCATTTCTTTAGGTTATTTTATAGTTAAAGTTTAGCTTCTTTCCAAACTTTAAACAAGCATATCTTGAGCAAACCTGATCAAATTTTGACATTTTTTTTTTAAATTGCTTAGAATTTTCCAGACATTCTATCTATGCAGTCTATTATTCTGTATCAAATCACCCATATCAGATTTTTAATAGATCACAGCTTTCTGACCTAACCCCATTTTGTCTTGCAAGTTTGGCTTTCTTCTTGTCTTGGTGATTTCCAGGGGCATCTAAGGAGCTAGAACAACAGGGGCATCAACATACATAGAAGATTTAAAAGCAAAAATTAATCAAGTGCAATCAATCTATTTCTCATCTCTAAACATTGCTTGCCTTCACACTTCTATTTGGGCTTAATATTAATTTTGTTTGCTATAACATCATTGAAATTGGGCTAAAATGAACAAGTGTCTTCCTACACATTTGGCTTTGGGATCTTAAAATGAACAAGTGCCTACATTGTCTTCTTATTCTAAGGGTTAATTAACAACTACAACTTTTCAAACCCTATCTAGGAGGCCTACTAGGGGATTTCATCACCCCTAGTGACGACCTCAACCACATGTTCTGGCAAAGTATATCAAAGGGGGAGAGCGAAAGTTGTACCTAAATCTAGCTATGTAGTCATTGGGACATCCTTGTGGCCCGAATGATTCCAAACACAAGGTGAAGTGGTATTCGCTTATGCTTATGCTGCATCCCTTCAATGGGCTAGTGTTCACAGATTTGGGCCCCTCGTACCTTGTGTATATTAGGGACACCCTTAGTTAACCCTTATGCAGCCTAGCTTAAGACACTATTGGCCATACCCTACTTGATTAATCATTAGGCCTTGTTGTTGTGTTTGCAAGTGTTTGCTTAATCATAACATTTAATCTTGAAAGAAAATTTGAACAATTGTGCTTAGCATGTGTGTTTATGCATTTACATTGTGTTTGATATTCCCCAAGTTAAAATACCAATCTTTCCTTATCATCTAAGCAATTACATCCTAATCAAATACTTGACACAATGTCAACATTAGAAGACCTAGCACAAGAGCTCATTCACATAGTTCACCAAACTCAAACAGGCCAGTCACCTCTAAGCCAACAAATGATTCAAAAGGTCCATGGAATGATTCAATAACTTCAACTTCAAGCAAGCCAATCCCTGCATATGCAACACCTCTTAGCACAAATCCAACACCTCTTGGACACTTGTAAAATCCAACACATCTTCAACCAATGCTAAATCAATCCTATGTGCCACCTATCCTATCATGTCAAACTTATCCATCCACATGTCACATCAATTCTTCATCAACCTATCCCACTTCTAATATCAACCCTTATCCATATCAATCCACCTATCAACAAACATTATCTTATGTGATCCCTCATCCAACACAACATCAACACCTTCAAGCACAACAACATCACCAACATCAACCTATCCAACATTAACATGTCTAATAACAAATCATACAACAACCAATCACATCACAACACTGTCAAAACATCTAACCCATTCTATCGCAATCCTATGTGACACCTGTTGGCAAGAGACACTATATGGATTCATGAATGTTGTCATTGATGGCAACAAAGGTTATCACACACATCCGCAAGACATGATGAGTCTCTACCGGAAGTCAGATTGAAGAAGTGTTATGATCCGGTAAGCAAGAACAGAGCAGTCAGCAAGGTCTGATAGTCAGGTCCGGATCTCTCAGAGGAATTATTTTAGTGAAGTGCAGATTTGGTGAAGTCAAGAGGAGTACCTTGACTAATAGATTCCAAGGATTTAGCCTCCGGTGATGAAAGGGTGAAGAGATATGAACACTTGAGTGTTGGGTTCCTGTTTGACAAAGTAGACAGAGGAAGAACTGTACCGGCAGACTGTCAGACTCAAATCTAGAAGAGATATTGCTAATGACTAATTTTCCTAAGGTATCATTCATGATTGGCCAACATGATTGAAGACTTCTACAAGCATATTCTTGATCCGCATTACGTAGTATGCAAGGATTTAGCTGACAGACCAAAGTTTGAGATAATATTGACTATTCTGGATGCTGACTAGAAAAGTGTTGAAATCACTTGTGCGGATATATATACAAGATAGATTTAGATTTGAAGGGAAGAGTTGTGTGTGTGTTGAAGTGCAAATAAAAGAAGAATAGTATAAAAGGCAGAAAAATAGGTTCAAAATGTAAGTGGACAGCAGCACTTAAGGAGAGTAAGAATGAAGTGTAGTAGATCAGTCTATTGAGCTTAACCAGAACTGAACTTCAGCATGTGTGGATGCTTCTCATTAGTTCAAGTTTTCTTCATGTATACAGTAAGTCTTTTGTAGGTAGTGAGCCTCTGGTGAGCAGTGTGCTCGGGCAGTGAGCCCTAATTGGCAAGTGCCATTTTGTATCTTCTATTCTTCTAACAAAGAATAATATCTTGGGTTAATCACCCCGTGGTTTTTCCCTTAATAGGGTTTCCACATCAAAATCATTGTGTCATGTGTATTGGTGTTATTTCCATTTCATGATTATGCTTGCTTATTTGATCCGATGTTGCATTAACTGTTAAGAAAGCACAGAAAGTTAAAATATTAGGATAACTGATTCAGCCCCCCTCTCAGTTATCAACAAAACCTTCACTCATGCCAACCTAACTCATCTACCTATAATGTGAATACCGTATCAACCCATCCAATTCCTCCTTCCAACTTTTAACCTCACCACCAAACCCATCCACAAAGAAACCAAGTGTCCTCACAAGAACCACATGCAAGACAAAATGGTCCTTTGTACATAAGTCAAATGTTCTTAAGTCCACTTTTGTAGAAAGATCTAATATCGTTTGACAAGGGAGACACATATGTGTCACCTAATCCTACTCCAAGTGGCCCCTTGTACATAAGTCAAGTGTCCTTAAGTTCACCTTTGTAGCAAGACCTCATGTCCTTTGACGAGGGAGATACCAACCTAGCTAATACATCCTATGAGTTACTTTCACTATCCAATCACATGCTAACACTTGCGCCTACTAGTCCTATCTTAGGACCACCATGTGATCCTAATCCTAATCCATCCAATCCTCCTATCTCTCCATCCAATCCAAATCCTAAGCCATCCAATCACATTATTCTTCCCTCCAATCCTATTCTTACTCATAAGCCTACAACACTATCCACCATTATCGTCCATCCCCTATATTGTCCATTCACACATACCCTAATGAAGGATGTGATCCATTGGCTACTAGCTAGGGACAACATATCCCTATGTCAAACACCTATCTTTACACCTAGTAATGAGCCTTCAAATGCCATGCTTATCCCTTCAAGCCCATCATGTGAACCAGAAGCCATTGATCTAATTGAAGCACCTCCTATCATGTGCCTAAGTCAAAGTACATCATACTCTCTTATGGATGAATATCAAGCACCCATCAAACTCATCCAAGAGCCTCCTACTTTCACTTCTGTTAAAGAAAATCAATAGTTATATCAAGAACATAATCCTAAGGATGTGGAAACGTTGATTCCTAGTCCTAATCAAGATCAAATCCTTTCCATTTACCCCATTCATAATATTTACCTTTTCCATGATCAATATGATACTATTGAAATACGTTAGAAAACTGAGAGGGGGGTAAATCAGTTGTCCCAAAAACTCAAGACACTTCTGTACTTAAACATTAATCAATTATCCATGGTTATTATGATTAAACAATCAGTGCATGAAATTAGAAGCTTAAACACAGATGCAACATTAAACACAAGAGACACTAGACTTTTACGTGGAAAACCCCAAGGTGGGGAAAAACCACAGAGAGGATTATCTCTCAAAATATATTGCAATCTTTGAAAAATGATGTTCAAGCTTCATCACTCTACGAGCCTAGAACATATTGCTCACTGTCATGAAGTACAACTAGGTCTATCAAGCTCACTACCTCAACCCTAAACCTAGAAAGATTACAATTAGGGTTGTTAAACCCCAAGGACTGTTAAACCCTACTGGTAGCTCACTGCTAGGCTCATTGTCAAAATCAACATCTTCTTCATGTCTAAGATTAAAACATTGAAGTACAATAGTTCCTCTACTCTACTCTGCCTTTCCACCTCTTTCCTTATTTGTCCATCTTCACACAAGGACATCTTTTCCATGACTCAATTACAAGTATTTATACACTTCATCAACCTTGGAATGATCATCAAGGTTGGCACTACAATCATCAACCTTTGGAACAATCACCAAGGTCAGCATTACAAACATTTACAAAATAGGTCTTGAACTAATACAAAATTATGCTAAGGAATTGTAGTATAGATGTATGCAGATCACGCCACACCTTAGCTGGGACATAAACACAATCTTCCACACCACAAAATGCTTCCATAATCTTCAAGGGATCTCTGTAATTGCTGGAATTAACCAAGCTAGCTAAGACTAGTTACATGTTACATTATTTGGGAATAATCTTAAAACACGATCTCAATTCCTTAGTGCGGACCAATGTAGAGGTAGGAACATGATTAGGAGGTATCCACAAGCATGTTGAAATCACCAGGACCAACTGCACAAACTCAAACCACTTTATTCATGAGATTCTTCACACCAGAGCATATGAACTTCACTATCTTCAACTGTCATAAAAGAAAGATAGCTTATGGACCACCAAAACATGAATCATTATAATTGTAGGCACTTATCATCATCTCAGACTTCCCTCTAGAACCACAGAGCAAAACACTTTAATGCAGAGGAATGCGGAGCAAAATACTTTCTCTCAAGCACCAGTGAATAATCAGAAAAAGTAGGTTTTACTCTTGTGAATGTAACTCACTAAAATCTTCATACCAGAGGCTCAAACTTAGGATTTAGCATCTTCATCCATGTTTCTAAATAACTTCCAATCCACAAACCAGAATCTTGATTCAGCAAGAAATGCAGAGCAATCTTCTAGATTGTTCTTCAGTATGCAACTCACTATTTTCATTGTGATTCATTGTTTACTTTTTGATTCTTTTGGAGGGGCTAATTTTCTCAATATCCTCAACATATAAAGCTTCTAAATAAATAAAAAAATAGGATACAGTTGACACCAATGACAACAAAAATATGTTGACATCAATGACTACACCAATTAGGCACATACTTGCAACAATCTCCCCCTTTGTGATTGATGGAAACATATGATGTGAAAAACTACAACAACCATCAAGAAAAGATTCTCCCCCTATCTCTTTACACATATGCACTCCTTGTCTACCAAAGTTTTTCACATGACTTCTCTCCCCCTTTGACATCAATGGAAAAGGGCACATACTTGTAATTTACTACTTCTGAACCAAGGTCTCTTCTGAACTTCCTTTAGTTGACTGCTCTCCCTTACTTGATGAAAATCTCTTCTTCTTGCTTTGTCAAACCTCAACTTGAAATCTTGCTACTATTGCACTATTTCCTCTGTCAGTAACACCGTAAAACTTTACTGCTCTTTGTTAGATACTCATATCTTATGATCCTCTTATCCTCAACAACTTACTTGATTACTACTTGCGTGCACTACACCCTTTTCTTTTTACTATTCTGAATACTTCCTTTTAGAAGTGCACATCAAGGTGTGCATGAATTTTCATTCTTATTCATGGGAAACATAACATGACTCCTTAAGAAAATAATGCTTATCAATCAACAACACCACATATAGCTAATAATTTCCAAGGATCAGCATTCTTTTGTCTAAAGCTTTTCTTTTGTAGCCTTGTCTCAATATCAATTGCACCTGTCAATTCCTTATTGGTAGCTAAAATAGCGTCCCCTTTTTTTCACCTTATCAAAATTCATGACTTGTCAGCCTGTCCCTTTAGTGCATGAGTGACCAATTTATCTGTCACAACATATCTCCCAATGCCAATCATATGAGACTCTAGAATTTATATCCATCCAACATTCATCATTGACCTCTTAACATGTTTTTAGAACCACAGAAAAAAATATGCAACAGTGAAGAAATGTGAACCCTTGTATTCTAGTGTTGCACACTATTCTAGGCTTGACTTCATCCATCTGGATTTAGACAATTCACAATGGTAACTTTTTGTACACTACTCATACTTAGTCATTTTAGGCTTCTGAACCAGAATCGTTTCAAGGGATATAACATATTTTTGTTTCGAATCTCAGCACAGACTATCTGGCTGGGGGATTTAGAATTTTCAATATGGCTCCCCTTGAGTCATAGACCACAATCTACTTCCCAAAGGAAGTAGCTGCTTTAGAGTTTGGAGAAAACTCATCTCTTGCTTCATTTGTTCCCTTCCTAACCCAAATCTTGTTCATTTCTTTCTTGACTTCTACTGGATCAACTTTTTTCACTGATGTCCTCAACTCTGACTGATCATCCTTCTTCATGTTCTTATTTTTGTAGTGTTTTCCAATATGTCTAGGCTTGTTGCAATGGAAGCATGCAGTATTTTTTCTGATAATTGTTTCTTCCATTTATCCTTGACCTACATAGGTTGGCCTTGTGCCCAAATTCATTACAAGTATAACAATGGCCACTAAAGGATTTCATTATCCTATTTGTGCCATATCCTTTTCTCCCTTGGATCCTACACTCATTAGCCCTGTGTCCCATTTTATGGCATGCATAGCATCCAATAGAGTTCTAGCTAACTTTACTTCTACATTTGGCAGCTTATGACCAATTTTATTACATGTGAAACACTGACTAGAGAATGATGGAACATTTTGATTCATCATGTTTCTACACCAGGTAGCCTTGTGACCAACCTTGTTGCATGAATTATAATAACCATTGAAGGATGGGTACCTTTGAGCATTTGGATGCTTGACTGATGGTCTTCTAGGTCTGTTTCTTTGATTCGGTCTTCTTTTTTCCTCTTCTTGACATGCTCTAAAATCTTTACCTTTTTCAAGTCTCATGCTTTCTTTGTCATCACCATTTTTCTGTCTTGCCATTAGTTTGTCATATCTGGTATCACTCATACTGAATTGGTCTCTTTGAGCCCATACATGTTTCATCTCAGCTTTCAGATCTACAACTTCTTCAAGTTTCATGCAGTCTTTAGTTTTATCTTTTAGACATTCCTCAATTTTTATTTTTTCTTCATTGCCCTCTTTTAGTCTTTGCTGAAGCTACCTAATTTTCTTTCTTAACTCTTTGATGTAATCATTTGCTTCTGTTATATTTTATTTCAAATCCATGTTTTCCTCCATAGTTTTGGAATTGTTGTTATCAATACTAGCAATTAAGAATAGATTCATTTGATTCATAGCAGCTCTGTGATCTTCCACATCACATTTTGTTTTGTCACTGATGGTTTGGGAACCCTCTTGTGCTTCAATTTGTAGATCCTTATTGGTAGGGTCCGAGTACTCTTGAATGTTCTCATTAACTTTAACATTTGTACTTTCAACAATCCTTCCCAATCTATTAATGTAGTAGTGGTAGGCTTTGGTCCAAGATGAATATCCAAGAAAAATGCCCTCCTCATACTTAGCGTTATCCTTTTCCATTTTGATAAGGCATTTTCTTCCAAAGATTTTGAAATATTTCACAGTAGGTATTGTTCCATACCATAGTTGAAAGGGAGTCTTTTCATCTTTGGTTTTTACCTGAACTCTGTTTAATGTATAGATAGTGGTTTGAATTGCCTCCTTCCAAAATGTATTTGGCATATTTGCTTCTTCCAACATTAATTTTGTAGTTTCGTTAATAGTCCTACTTGCTTCTTGCATTACCTTATTTTTTACAGAGAGTTGTTTCTCTATCCCATAGGTCTCATAGAATATATTGAAATTGTTAGAGGTGAGCTCTTCTTCTTTGGCAATTCTCAAACTCTTTATTTTCATGCCTGGCTCATTTTCAACCATTTCTTTAAAAGCTTTGAGTGCATCTAGAATCTATGATTTATCCTTGAAAAAGCTAACCCAAGTCATTCTAGAAAAATTATCAATAAAAAACATAAAGTACTTGTCATCATGGAGGCTTGGTATTCTTGTATGACCACAAAGGCTTGTATGGATCAATTCCAGTCGTTTGGTGGAAGATCTTTCGTTATCCTACAATATTTTCTTGACAAACTTTTATCTTGACATTTCCTACAAATGTTGTTTTTCGAGTGATCAATTTCTAGTAGATCCTTTACAATTTGAATTGAGCTTGTTTTTATTAAAACATCAAGATTTACATGACACAGTCTTCTATGCCAGACCCAACATTCATTGGTCTAAGATGTGAACCCAAGAAAGTCACTTTTTTTGAGATGATAGAGATTCTCTTCTGTCCTTTTTCTAATTGCTATTGCAGCTCCATATTTTTCTTTGATTTCAAGGGTATCATTTTCAAACACAAAACTAAATCCCTTTTTGCATAACTATCCAATGCTTAAGAGATTTTGCTTCAAATTTTTAACATAAAGAACATCTTCAAAAATTTGTTTGTTGCCAAAATTGATTGATCCTATTCTGCATATTTCAGCAGTGCAGTCATCTCCAAATGTAACTAGCCCTCCATCACATCTTTCTAGACTAGCAAACTTATTCTTATCACTAGTCATGTGGTTTCAACAACTACTATCAATAACCCATTAGTTCTCACCTTGAAACATGGCTTCATTACTTGTGCATACTTGGAGATTAGAACTTCTTTCATGGTTAACACTCTTTCCTTCATGAACTACTTCCTTGGACAATTCTCCTTTATTACCTCTTGATGAGCATTCAGGTGCATCAGTGTGTAACTGTTTTCCTTTTGACTCCATTTAGGATATCCCTTGAGTTGTTAGACTCTTTCTGAAGGGACTTGGATCTAATACCAATTGTTGAAATGTGTTGGACAACTAAGGGGGGGTGAATCAGTTGTCCCAAAAACTCAAAACACTCCTGCACTTAAACATTAATAACTTGTCCACAGTTATTATGATTAAACAATAAATGCTTGAAATTAGAAACTTAAACACAGATGCAACATTAAACACAAGAGACACCATATTTTTATGTGGAAAACCCCAAGGTGGGGAAAAACTATGGAGAGGATTAGCTCTCAAAATATATTGCAATCTTTGTAAAATGATGTTTAGGCTTGGTCACTCCATGGGCCTAGAACATACTGGCTCACTGCCATGAAGTACAACTAGGTCTAGCAGGCTCACTGCCTCAACCCTAAACCTAGAAAGATTACAATGAGGGATTCTAAACCTTGAGGGCTATTAAACCCTACTAGTGGCTCACTACCAGGTTCACTACCAAAATCAACATCTTCTTCATGTCTGAGATTAAAACATTGAAGTACAATAGTTCTTTTGCTCTGGTCTGCCTTTCCACCTCTTTCCTTATATGTCCATCTTCACACAAGGACATCTTTTCCATGACTCAATTACAAGTATTTATACACTTCATCAACATTTGAATGATCATCGAGGATGGTACTACAATCATCAACCATTGGAACAATCTCCAAGGTTGGCATTACAAACATTTACAAAATAGGTCTTGACCTAATAAAAAATTAGGTTAAGGAATTGTAGTATAGATGTATGTGGATCATGCCATGCCTTAGCTGGGATTCAAACATGATCTTCCATGCCACAACATACTTCCATAATCTTCAAGGGATCTCCATAATCACTGGAGTTAACCAAGTGAGTTAAGACTGGTTACACATTACGTTATCTAGGAATAATCTTCAAACACTATCTCAATTCCTTAATGTGGACAAATTTAGAGGTAGGAACATGATTAGGGGGTATCCATAAGCACTTTGAAATCATCAGGAGCAACCGCACAAACTCAAACCACTTTATTCATGAGATTCTTCACACCAGAGCATATGAACTTCACTGTCTTCAATTGGCATAAAAGAAAGATAGCTTGTGGACCACCAAAACATGAACCAGTGCAATTGTAGGCACTTATCATTGTCCCAGACTTCCCTCTAGAACCACAAAGAAAAACACTTTAATGCAAAGGAATGTGGAGAAAAATAATTTCTCTCAGGTACTAGTGAATAATCTAAAAAAAGTAGGTTTTACTCTCATGAATGTAACTCACTCAAATCTTTATTCCAGAGGCTCAAAATCAAGATTTAGCATCTTTCGCCATGCTTCTAAATAACTTCCAATCCGTAGACCAAGATCTTCACTAAGCAAGAAATGCAAAGCAATTTTTTAGACTATTCTTCAATATGCAACTCACTGTCTTCACTATGATTCACTGTTTACTTTCTAATTCTTATGGAGGGACTAATTTTCTTAATATCCTCAACATATAAATCTTCTAAACAAATAACAAAATAGGATACAATTGACACCAATGACAACAAAGATATGTTGACATCAATGACAACACAATTAGGCACATACTTGCAATATATATTACCTATGAAGAAGCTATCCATGAGTACCTTGATCTTATTCATAATCCTATGCCCCTCCATGAGAAAGATATCCAAATTGCTCCTATCCATCCTCCATGTAACCCTAATGCACCAACATCCACTTTTCATGATGAGACATGTGTAAGGAAATGATGGCATCTCAGAACGTATTTCTAAGAATAGTGGTGTCTTTGACAGATTTAAATACTTGTCATTTGCTTCAAAAACATGCACAACTATGCCACAAAGTGGAAATAGACATAGAACATTTCCAACATTGACCCTTAGAGGAAAGTACAGATAGCATTAACTAGTTTCAACAACAAAAATGCTAACTCAAAAGATAGAACATAAGACATAGATATACGTGGGGAAAACCCTTACGGGTAAAAAACCCCACACTCCAAAAGCCCAGATCACCATTGTATTATTCAACAACAAAAAAATAGTTACAATACAAAACTGGCAATAAGCCTTTCATGAAGATTTACATATTGCTTCATCTGAAGAATAATTTACAGCACAACTCTCAGCTCTGTTCTTTTCATCTCTCCTTAGTCTTTTTACATACAATTAGCATGCTTTGTGCAGCAGACTGTATCAGACTTCACAGAAGAGATAGAAAACACCTGAACTCTCTCATGAATTAACTCTCTCTCCCATGATGAGTCCATCAAATCTCTATATTTAGTTTGCAAGTGTAGAACTGTTTATTAACATCTACCCTAACCATTTCATCTGACTACTCCAGCATTGATTTCAGCCAACTGTCGCAACCGTTCACATTCTGGTGTGACCAATAGTCCCACATGCATAAGGATAACTTGGACACATTAGTTTATAAGCCCAAATGAACAATAAGTCTATCATAGACAATTTTGTTGTCGACAATAACAATCAATAGCTCATCAGGATAACTTTCACCATCCGACGCCAACACAAACCTTCATTGGAGTGACCACTGTGCATTGGCCCAAAGTCTTTAAGCTACGCTGATAGATGTCCTCTCACCGATCATTAGAAGAAAACACCATCGGTGAGAGAGTTCCCATCGGAAGGACTCCACAAGGCTCGACTGATAGTAGATCTCACACCGATAGGTAAAGGTCATCACTAAGACATCAACCATCGGACAAGGCCTTCAACATCTCTCTGATCACCAAACTCACGCTGATAGGATATACATCCATTGGGGTGACACATGACTTCAGATTGACATCTCATAGCTTGGCCGATGGAGATTCTCACACCGATGTCAACTTCGTCAACCTTCACCAGTTCATCGGATTGACACATAACTATCGGAGCGACTACCACCAGCTTTGCCGATGATCAACCTCATGCTAATAGCTCACTACCATCGGTGAGACCAAAGAGATTGGAGTAACAAATTTAGGCAAGCCTGTCGATAGCTCACTACCATCGGTGAGACCAATTTTAGGCAAGCCCGATAGAGAATGTTAGCCCGACAACTTCCCTTCATTGGTGTAACCTAGCATATTGATGTAAGACTATAAACTCTCACCGATGGCCAACCTTATGCCGATAGTCATCACATATCAGTTGACCTGTAATCTGAGTCACTATTACTCAACATTCTCCCACTTGACAAAGGAATTACAGGAAACCATCAACACTCCAGGTCACAGAATCAAAGCTAACACTACCTTCACTCCACTGTGCTCACAAGCTACAATAGAAGCTTCATAATATCAACTTCAAATCTTTCAGAATACAGCCATGAAAAACATCCTCCAAAAACAAGATAAACCATCAGCTAGAACAATAATTAATAAGTTGACTATACCCATCCAACTGAACATAAAACCCACATGACTGAAAATAGCACACATAGCCAGTGCTAAAACATCCAATCACTCATACCTTAAAGGTATGAACATCAGTAGACTCATGCCACTTGCATATACACCCATCAACTGCAAAAATAAGCTCTATGTGTCAACCAGTCGAAGAAGACCAAACACATCAAGAACTCCCACTGCATGGATAATGCTAATCTGAAAAAGATCATGGCATACAAAAAACCACCAATAGCATTACATAGAAAGTGTAAATATCATGTAGTACCAAGGAAACATCCACCATGATATGCAAAATATGTAAACAATAATCTGCAACAACTCCTCACCACCAGTCCAAAGCTCACCAAGTTCTCCACATCCAACAAAAGAAAGAGATAACAGAACTTCCATATCATCACCCAAAAGTATAAGTGAAAACACATGACCACAGGCTAGTGATCACAATTAGCTCCAACAGAATCTCAAACCAAAGTAGTGTGAAACAAACCATCCAGGAAGATAACCATAATAAAGGGAGAAACACTGCACATCATATACTTGTATAAAATCCTTCTACATACACCTCTGAATGCCAACTATGTCAAGTATGATCTTCTCTTCAAAACCCCAAAGAGAACAACATAACAACATCCAAACAAAACATTCAATCTCCAAGGTCAAACAATTTAACAAAAATGTAAGCCTCTCAAGCCAAAGAAGATCAAACTTATCCATTTCCCATTTTAGGAAATCAGCCCATAAAAAACATCTCCTAACAATTCGCATCAATGTATGATATCTTAAACTCAAATACATAAGGAGATAAACATGCTATCCATCTCTCACAATGAATCCTCCAGAACCATCTATGAGTAGTTCCAAATCCATGTCTATGAAAGGAAGCATAAAACACCTGAGAGAACCAATGGGCAATACCTCTCAAGTAATAAACTGCCAAGTAGACCATGAGTAGGAATAAGAATGCTCCTCCAAGATAAACAAGTCACAATGACTCCTCTAAGAGCAATCTCCTCATAGGTTTCTGTTGAACTCATGTTTAACCAAGGTATAGACTCCTCAGACTTCCTGCTACAAACTCTGATCAAACACAGCATATATAGTCTCACCTTATTCTCCATGTATCCATGAGTACCTTTGAACAATTACCTCATGATGAACTCCAACTGCATCACTACAACACTATGAAGTAACCAAGCAAAAGATAAATGTACCCAAACATAGAGAAGTTACCAGACCACTGTCAAAACTCCAAACATCTAAATCAGAAACTTATCATGACATCATGATCTTACCATCTCCCTTAGGAGATTCCATGCTCCAGGTGAACATAACCAAAGTCTCAAGAGCAACATATCATGCCAAAACTCAAATGCTTAAACTAGAGTATATCACGACATGAACAATCAAACTCTAAACCAACATCACCTGACAAGCACCAACAACACCTTAGCCAAGGATTTCATGAATCCTCCATGACTCCAAGATGTTACACATCCTCAAATAGTGTCCTTGCAAATGTGAAAGAACACTTCTGCAACAATAGGATCAAAGAGCTCCTCCTAGTAACATCTGCAACACTATAGAAGATCATTCACCACTAAGTGATGAACCTGCAGTCATTGCTAAAGCTCCCACTAAACTGTGGAAATCGAGCTTTCCAAGAAACATGACCAAACATCTCCTAATCTGAAATCCACCAGGTCCACACATTAACATGTCCATCTAACAAGAAAACCAAGTGGCACCAAGATCTCCAAAACAAGGAAATAACTATCACTGTCATTACACAAACCTGTGAGTCCAAGTTATTCATGACACCATGATACACATATTACAAGTCTCCATAACCAACTATACAGATACTCTACAACACCTATCTTCTCTTTCCAAAATAGTCACACTAATGTACAAGTGACCACAGACGAGGCCAACTAACAAATCTACATAATCACATAATCAATCTTGTGGATATAGACCGTCCACTTTTGAGTTATCCCACTACAATCAATAGGTTGTACACACCTAAAAATTGCATAACTCATAGATCTAGATATACTGAAACATGCAAATTCACTATTGCACTAGAAATTGCAGAACTGAGATTTCAAGGAATAGATAACAATGTAGACAATATGACTTAAACACCAAATTACTTACAAATCTGATTTGCCAAATATATCCACAACCTGAGTATCATAGTCAAGAAACCAGAAGCATTACCATAGAAATACTGAGTGACATATCACTTACCAGCACCCCCATGTAGAGAAAGCATTTCACCTCCTCACACCATGCACAGAGCATGCATGCAAAACTGCAACTATATCATCTAGCATCACCTCAAAAGCCAGGGTCTAGAAATAGCTTAATTGCAGCTTCACAAAACCACAAGTTTTTCTCTTGACTGTGTAAAACCTGCAAAAACCACTGTGTTTGTAAAATACCCATGCACATCCATACCCACTTCACATCTGGAAAACCCAAAACTCTGCAACACAAACTCCATAACAGTTAAACTAGAATAATGGATCATCATTAATATGCATAACCATAGATTTTAAGGAAAAACTATAAAACCCCTCAAATCCAATAAACATGAATCTGAGTCATGCAAGTACAAAATATCCATTTAAGGAAACAACAATTCAAGAGCTTCAAGCCCACTTGTAGACCAATCCCTCAAACCACCAACATGCATATGCATCCGAGAGAATCAGGCTATTACAGAAGCTCTTAGATCATCCAATGATCAACTCCAAAGCCTACATGCAGTCAAGGTAATAGAAAATTATGCCTTCCAATACCATGAATAAAACACCCAGCATAAGCACAATACTCCATGGCTGAGCAGTAACACAAACTCCTTCATATCATCAGAGAGCCTCTCACACAGACACCCAGTATGAAAGTTACTGCAACAACACAACCACAAAGCATAATCCACCCCATGCAATAGAATTAAATACTGTCTGCTAAGAGCCTTAGGCCACATGATGACCAACTCCAATCTCTTCATTTTCACCATCCTTCAAGCATTGCTGAAACAAAAAACATCACTGCCAGACTACACTCAAAACAAGGATCAAAACACTAGATGATTCCTTCAGATTTCCTCAAGTCTGTCACACTAAGAAATCATCATAGAAGGAATACCCAGACCTTATACACCAGGAACTCTTGCATGCAAAACACATCCAGCACACAAATGTACCTATGTGAGCAACAAAGTAAATCCCAGAAGAAGGCTCTGATACCACTTGTAAGGAAATGATGGCATCTTAGAATGTATTTCTAAGAATAGTGGTGTCTTTGATAGATTTAAATACTTTTCATTTGCTTCAAAAACACGCACAACTATGCCACAAAGCGGAAACAGACATAAAACATTTCCAACATTGACCCTTAGAGGAAAGTATAGACAACATTAACTAGTTTCAACAACAGAAATGCTAACTCAAAAGATAGAACAGAAGACATAGATATATGTGGGGAAAACCCTTACAGGTAAAAAACCCCACACTCCAAAAGCCTAGATCACCATTGTATTATTTAGCAACAAAAAAATAGTTACAATACAAAACTAGCAATAAGCCTTTCATGAAGATTTACATCTTGCTTCATCTGAAGAATAATTTATCGCACAACTCTTGGCTCTGTTCTTTTCATCTCTCTTCAGTCTTTTTACATATAGTTAACATGCTTTGTGCAACAGACTATATCAGACTTCACAGAAGAGATAAAAAACACCCAAACTCTCTCTCCCATGATGACTCCATCAGATCTCTATATTTAGTTTGCAAGTGCAGAACCATTTATTAACATCTGCCCTAACCATTTCATCTGACTACTCCAGCATCAATTTCATCCAACTGTCGCAACCGTTCACATTCTGGTGTGACCAATAGTCCCACATGCATAAGGATAACTTGGACACATTAGTTTATAAGCCCAAACGAACAGTAAGTCTATCGTCGGCAATTTTGTTGCCGATGATAACAGTCAATAGCTCATCGGGATAACTTTCACCATCCGACGCCAACACAAACCTTCATCGGAGTGACCACTGTGCATCAGCCTGAAAGTCTTTAAGCTACGCCGATAGATGTCCTCTCACCGATCATTAGAAGAAAACACCATCGGTGAGAGAGTTCCCATCGGAAGGACTCCACAAGGCTCGACCGATAGTAGATCTCACACCGATAAGTAAAGGTCATCACTGAGACATCAACCATTGGACAAGGCCTTCAACGTCTCTTCGATCACCAGACTCACACTGATAGGATACATCCATTAGGGTGACACATGACTTTGGATTGACATCTCATAGCTTGGCTGATGGAGATTCTCACACCGATGTCAACTTTGTCAACCTTCACTAGTTCATCAGAGTGACACATAACTGTCAGAGCGACTACCACCAACTTTGTCGATGGTCAACCTCATGCCGATAGCTCACTACCATCGGTGAGACCAAAGAGATCATAGTAACAAATTTAGGCAAGCCCATCGATAGCTCACTACCATCGGTGAGACCAAAGAGATCATAGTAACAAATTTATGCAAGCCTGATAGAGAATGTCAGCCCGACAACTTCCCTTCATTGGTGTAACCTAGCATATTGATGTAAGACTCTGAACTCTCATCGATGGCCAACCTTATGCTAATAGTCATCACATATCAGTTGACCTGTAATCTGAGTCACTATTACTCAACAACATGTGCCTCCCAAGTAAGCATAGAAGATCAAACAAATGGCTTGGATCATGATGAACATAAGCAAGATCTTAGTGATCCTTCCTCATCCACTATCAACCATATTTAAAATCCACCATCATGTCCTATTGGTCTTACCACTCTCATTCATTAATGTTCCTCCCTAGGAACACAGCAACCTTTGTCCATCACTTCATCCCCTCCATCCAATAAAGAACTCAAGCCTAGCATCCATACCAAACATAGTCCCACTGTCCATCGCATACTCCAAAACATGAACTACCAAGGTAAAGGCTTAGGCCTTCATGAACAGGGTATTTTGGAGCCCATCCATGTCAAGGTCCCTTTGCACTCATTTGACCTTGGATATACACCCCAAGGTAAGCAATCTAAAGATTTTGGTAATTCCTCCATGCCTCCTAAGTTCACCATTTCCTATCATAAATCTCGCCATACACCCAAAACATACGTTGTCATCCCACCTCCATCATCTTATAAATGTCAAAAGCATGTGACTGTACATCTTCCACCATCCACTCTACGACCACTGCTTCCAACTCCTAACATCCCTCTATCAAATCTACCTCCACTACTTCTAACTCCTGATATCCCCATTATCCAATCCCCTTCTCCATTCATCCTTAAATCCTCTCAAATTCCTAATCATGACCAGCAAATGCACACATTGTCTAAGCATGAAGCTTCCACTCATTCCACCATCTCCATGGGATTCAAAAATAAAAACTTGGATGTCTCTACCTATAAAGAAAAAAATCCTAAGGGTCCTAATGCCTTAGGGTACAAATACAAAGAACCAAAGCAAAATCCATCCAATCCCATACATCCACAAGCAAAGTCAAAAACTAAAATGATATGGGTCCCTAAGAAAAATGCCATCAAGTCAAATGAGGCATCCATATCACAAGCATCCCAACCATCCACTTTCTCCTCTTTCATTCATTTCATTGAAACATATCTAATTCCTCCATCCCACAAGTCAAGTAAAAATCATAAAAATACTAAGTCTATGTGGGTACCAAAATGCCTAAATCACCCATATTCTAGGCAAACATCCCCATTGCTTCCTACACCATCTTCCACTCAAAAGCTTAAATATTTATCACAGTGTATGAAACCGTTGGTCATGATTCCCTTCCATTTTGCAACACTTTTACATACTTCCATCTCCCCATCCTTCATCCATTATCCTACATATCTACCTCATCACTTCCCTATGCTCCATGCTTTTGCATAAGCCCTCCATCCATAAGTCCTAAATAATCCACATCATAATCCACTTTTCTTCCATCCATAATCTATATCGTAATTCCTCCATCTACCTAATCTAACTTTCATGCAATCTCCCCTACTAACATCTTGAGCAAATTTGACATGGTCCATGCGATGACATCCATCTAGTGGGACTATCAACTTTCATGGAACTAGACATTTGATTCCCTTTCATCCATATCCAACTTCTCCAATCCAAAAGTCCTAAAAAAAGGAAAAGAGAGAAAAAAATGAAAAAAGTACAGAGAAATCCCTTAGTCCAATGGTGAAAACCTTGTGAACAGGCACCCTGGATAAGTACCATGATGAAAACCTAGCAAACAGGTGTCATGTGTAAGATGATCTTCTATGTCACCTACACTTGGGGGCACCTTGTATCATCTGCCATGTCATTTTCAACCTATCCTACCATTTCCTACCTTATTCTATCCTATCTTACCATCCTTAGCCATTACTTGTACACCTATCTTATTGAGTCCATTCATTTACCCTTCCTCCTTTGATCTTGATAAAGATCATGGGGGCATCAATGTTGAAACATGCCTTGGATATCTCTTGGTATCCCTCATCCTTTCCATCCAATCCTATCGCTATCCTATTATGAGCCTTGCCAAGAAAAATCCTAAGTATTGCACCAAGAATGGGTCATGTTATTCCTATGCAACATAATCTTTGAGATCACATCCTTGCTTTTTTATGCATACATCCATTCCCTATCTCACATTGTTCTATCCATTCATCCAATTCCATTTCCATCCTTGCACCTAGATGTGGTTCTCCCTTGTCATTGGTATCTAGCACAAATCCTATACAAACAACAATCCAATGTCATCCCATAATATCCAAAAAATAGAAAAAAAATCATCAAATGTACTAAAAATATATAAAAAATCATAAAATGTCCTAAAAAATACAAAAAAAAAATATATATTTCTAAAAAATACAAAATAAATAAATATTCCCAAAAACACAAAAAAAATCAAATAGCCAATGAAAATCCAAGCAATAAAATCAATCCATCAAATCACTTCTTCCAAATCAATCCAATCAATCTAATCACATCAATCCACCCATCTTCATCATCACCATCAATAAAACACAAAATAAAAACTACATCTCATCTCTATTGTTAAGTACCTTGATCCCATGGATACAGGTATGTAGGTAGTCTAGAGTATGAAGGAAATATCTAGATTCAGGCACAAGTGATATTCCTCTTTCTTCCATCTCTCATCTTCTTCTATCATCTATCTCCATCAATTCATCAGCCTTTCAAAATCAATTCTTCCACTCAATCATTCCAATCAATTCTTCAAGCACTTCTAATAAATTCTTCATTCATTCATCTCAATCAATTTCATTCAAATCAAATCTTTGATCGCTTCTTCTTTGTCCAATCATCCATCCAATAAACTCAAATGCAAGTCTTACTTTATCTATAACAAACAAGTCAATCAATCTTGTCAAATTATCCAACCAATCAATGGTCTTGATCCTAATCTTGTTGTAAACCCAATCAATTAATCAATCGATCGATCATCATCATCCTTGTGTTGATCTAGGGATATATCGTTCCCCACAATGACAACACTATCATCATCATCCAATCAACAATTAATCATCAATTTACAACTTGATAGGGGAAATACCTTGTTCGCTTTTGTATCATTTGTGCATGCTTGCTTGGTTTCTTGTGTGTGTTATCATTTCTATCTTACATTTGCATCAAAATCCAACCCAGCTAATATTCATATCTTGTACCTAGACAAGGTTGTATTACGCTGGGGCACAAGACACAACATCACCTTGCTCCTTATACCTTGGTGCATAATGTCTAGTGCTAAATCAAACATCATGGTTGCTCACTTTCATTGTAGCATAACGTATCATTAATTCCTTCTATCCATTCCCTTATCTTTCTTTCTTTACCAATCCATTTCATTTCAAGAGCCTACTTGTGTTTGTTCAACCTGCCTATCCTCTCAAGGGGGCATCCTCATCCTATCTTTCCATCATCATCTATTTTCTCTACCGATACCTTAGCTTCTTTGAAATGATGTTACTCGACACAAATCTCATTATCTCAAACATCATATCAAAGAGGGCCAAAATGTAGACACCAAAAAATGTCCACCTTGTCAAAACATTACATCATATAGGCATCTTGTAGCATGTTTTTCCCTAGGTCCCCATATCGTCACCTAATTTAATTTTCCTATTCATAACCCATTCTTCATCCTAGAACTTCCTCTAATAAATTAAATAAATCTAACATTCATTTAATTTATCCCATCCCTTCACATTATTAAACAAGTAAATTTTATTTATTTATTTAATCCCCTTTTTTCTTGAATTAAATAATATAAATCTTTTATTTTATTTTAATCCATCACTTTAATATATCCTCACATGTCTTATAATTTAAATAATTTTTAAATTATTTAATTATGACTTCACTTACCTTCCATTTCCATCTCCCGAGATGACTCAAATCATCTCTCAAGTTAGCTCCATTCCTTCCATTTCCTCTCTCGAGTTGCATGATCAACTTTCTAATTTCATTGCCACTCACAAAATGGAAGTTTTATCCCTCCATCCTCTCATCTTTGTCTATAAATTAGCCCACAACCAAGCCATTTGCATGGATGAGCTTTCAACTATCATTACTCTGCCAAAATATCTCCACAATCTTTCATCCATCATCCTTCATTTATCTATCTTTCATCTATCTAATCTCCATCATATCATTGTTATGCTGCATATCTGAGCAATCAACATCCAATCATACGAGCAATCAAACATGCATGCATCAATCTTTCAAGGTATCTGAGGTATTCAAAATGGTTTAGACTAAGGTATTGCATTTTAATTGTTTTATCTTTCATTTTATCCAAATTTTTTAGTTACACCCATGTTTGATTCTTTTCTATCTAATTAAATTCTTCATCCATTGACTAAAAGCACCCTTCATCTTTGCTAGAATCATTGAAGGTTTTGGGCTCTACCTTTGACAATAAACACAAGTTCACTTGCTCACTTGATTTGGTAAATCTTCTCTTGGTCTATACTCCTTAATTTCTATCTCCAATGATCTGGTCTGCTAAATGATTTCTCTAAAGATACTTTGCTGGAGTCTTAGGGTTTATTTTAGATTCTTGTTCCTTCTCTTCTTCCACCTCTTCTTCTTCTTTTTTAGTGTAGGGAAGTATATTAGGTCTACAATCTTCTGGTTCTTGTGAGTTTTGACACCAATCTTCATCTACCTTCACATTTGTGCTCTCAATCATCTTTCCCAACCTCTTGTGTAATTTCCCCTTCTTAGTCCAGACAAACAAATGGAGTGATTAGCTTATTTCAGGGTTCTCGTAGGCTAATGGAGTGTGCTAGGGAACCTAATTGGGGACTTTTTACTAGGACTTACTATTTATAGTAATTCAGGTAGAAGGATCACATGTGGTGTTGACCAGACTTGCTATATTTAACCACTGCCGGTTGGAGCACCTAGCACAATTCAGTGGGTTTTCGAGATGGCCATAGAGTTAGGTGTCAGTTAATAACAAAGGGGTCACTCAGCATAAAACATGACAAACCAGGGATACCCACCTTTAACCCTAGAAATAATGCAATAGAGCCTGAGCCTACACAATTGGATTTTTGAGATGTTATCATTAGAGACTGGAGAGCTTCCAATGAGGTGTTTAGAGATGATATGTCCTTTTAAGAGTACTCAGAATTGAGAATGAAACATAGACCTAAAGGTATTGGTAGATACTAGAATATTGAGCTAGATAAAAAAGTAAACAAGCTTAATATACCTTACTTTGATGGGTCAAGGAAGACCACAACTAGAGCATGGGTCCAGAAGTTGTATAGCTTCCTTCAGCTTAGCCCTATGCCTAAGGAGAAGGCCATTACATATGCTGCACTACATCTTGATAGCATTGCCCACCAGTGGTGGCACCATGGGAAGGTAACTTTGGGTCATGACTAGATCACATCATATGCTGAGTTCACTACACGTCTCATAGACAAGTTCGACAAGAAGGACCCCAAATTGTAGTTTAAAGAGTTGACATACCTCAGACAGTGGGGTTCCATAGAAAGCTATATCTCAAAGTTCCAGAAGTTGTCGGTGATGGTTATGGACATTTTAGAATGTAGATTGCTAGTTCTTTCCGTTGATGGACTTACCAATCCATTACGATGCTGGATTAAGGGCCTCAACCAACCTTCTCTATATGAGGCTATGAAGAAGGATAGAGACATGGAGTCTTCGTCATCTAGAAGCAAATTCCAATCAAAGGAATTTCCATACAGGAAGGACAAGGATAAGAAGCCTTTTCAGAAATAAACCAATTAGCCAAGAGAAAAGTCAAATCAATTGAATAATGATCATCTTAATTAGTACAAAAGCAAGAAGCTTTTCTTCCACTGCAGAGAGTCATGGGATCCTTCACATAGGTGCATTAACAAGGCCAAAGCAATATAGATACAATACTTTTCAGCTAAGGAATCAAATTTAGAAAAATTGGATCAGCCATCAGATAAAGAGGATAACGATGGTGAGAATGCATCTCAAGGTAGTAGTGACAGTGAGGGAGTGATGGCACAACTTTCTAACTTCTAGAAAGTTGGCTCCTTTAGAGTTAGAGGAGTCCTAGGATGACAACGCATCATCATGCTTATCGATACAAGTGCTCACATAATTTTATTGATGAGGGGTTAGTGGCCAAACAAAGACTCAAAACATGGGAGTTTGAAGGCTTCAAGGTAATGGTAGCAGATGGATTCAAACTCACTTACACCAGAAAGATTTCTAGGTTGAGCATACGACTTGGAAAATATGATCTCAAAGATGACTTCTATGTTGCATAGGTGATATAGATGTGGTATTGGGTATGCATTAAATGGTGACCATTGGAGAGTTCACCATGAACTTAAGGAATATGGAAATGAAGTTTGAATCTAATGGGAAGAAGATAGTACTTAGAGATTTATTAGATGGAGGGCCTCGAGTAGTTTCTCTCAAGAGGATGGAGAGAATGTTGAGACATGACTAGGTAGAGTGGGTAGCTGAATGCTTAATCATGCTAGAGGTTCCCCAACAACCTAAGGACAACTATCATCTAGACATACACAAGTTGTTGAGAAACAATAGCAAGGTGTTTGGGAGTATACCATAAAGAGTACCACCTAATAGAGGCACCGAGCATGTAATAGAGCTTGAGGACATGTCCAAACCCATAATTACTACTCCCTATCATCATTCTAAGCAGCTCAAGGATGAGATAGAGAAGACTATCAAGGAGCTATTGGAGATGGGGCACATAAAGCCTAGCAAGAGCCCATTTGTTTCTGTAGTAGTTTTGGTCAAGAAGAAAGATGGGATCATTTGGATGTGCATAGACTATAGATCCTTAAATAAGAAAACCATAAAAGATAGGTATCTTATTCCCCACATTGATGAGCTGATTGATGAGTTGCATGGGGAATTTTACTTCTTGAAGATAGATTTGAGATCAGGGTACCATCAAATTCAGATGAGAGAGGAGGATATAGAGATAACAGCTTTCAAATGTCATTACGGCCAATTCAAGTTTCTGGTGATGTCATTTGGGTTGACAAATGCACCATCTGCTTTCTAGAGCTGCATGAACTAGATCTTCAGGAAATAGTTGAGGAAGTTTGTTTCGATATTCTTTGATGACATCCTAATATTTAGCAGGACATGGGAAGATCGTATGAGACATCTAGAGGAGGTCTTGAGCATCCTTGAGAGTGAGTCCTTATATGCCAAGTAGTTTAAGTGTGAATTTGGCATTGCAGAGTTATTTTATCTGGGTCAGATAATTAGCATAGATGGTGTGAGGGTTGATCCAGAGAATATCAGGGCTATCATGGAATGGCCTACACCAACAAACCTCACTTAGCTCATGGAGTTCTTTTGGCTATGTGGCTTCTATAAGAGGTTTCTAAGGGCTTCTCTTAGATAGTGTCTCCACTTACATATTTAACTAAGAAGTGAGCCTTTGTGTGGACAAATTTAGCACAAAAGTGTTTTGAACATTTCAAACACGTGATGTCTACTTGCCTAGTGTTAGCAATCCCTAATTTCTCCAAGCCATTCGAGTTGGAGTGTGATGCCTTAGGAGAGGGGATATGGGTAGTATTAATGTAAGAGAAACACCCCATTGCATTTGAGAGTAGGAATCTTAGGGGTGTGGAGAAGAGTTACTTGGTGTATGACTAAGAGATGTTCGCCATAATGCCTGCATTGGCCAAATTCAGACCCTATCTAGTTGGTGGCAAATTCATCATCAAAACAAATCATAACAACATTAAATATTTTATGAACTAGAAGGATTTGAATGATCAACAATAAAAGTGGGTCAGTAGGCTCTAGGCATGGGACTTTGACATCAAGTATGTCAAAGGTAAGAAGAATATAGTTGCAGATGCTTTATCCAGGAGACCCCACCTATGTTTCCTAGGGGAGGTATCTACTAATTGGAGAGATTCAATTTTAGCGGAATATGCTAAGGATTCCTAGGAAGTAGGGATCAAAGAGGGAACCATACATGATGACATGTATTCAGTGGTGAATGATATGATTATTTATAAGGATAGAATATTTCTTGTACCTAAGTCTTAGTTCAAAGATAAGATTTTAAGCACTTTCCATGATACACCTATGGGTAGTCATCTCGGGTTTTTCAAGACTTACAAGCAAGTATGGGAACGTTTTACATGGAAAGGACTTAAGAATGAAGTCCTTAAGTATATTCAAGAGTGCCCTATTTGTTAGAAAAATAAAAAAGAGCATACTTATCCAATAGGATTACTACAGCCTTTGTCAATTCGCAATTAGAAGTGGGAATATATCTCCATGGAATTTATCACATTGTTACCAATAGTACAGGGGAAGGACTGCATCTTTGTAGTGGTTGATAGGTTAACCAAGTTTGTGTACTTCTTCACCATATCAGTGACTCATATAGAAATATAGGTAGTTGATCTCTTCTTAAGGGAGATTTTCAAAATACATGGGTTACCCAGGGGCATTGTGAATGATAGGGACAACAAGTTCCTAAGCTTGTTTTGGTAGGAGTTCTTTAAATTGTGTGGCACTGAACTAACTCCCAATACTAGTTACCACTTGTAGACTGATGGATAGATATAAATAGTGAATAAATGGGTGGAAGGGTATCTCAGGAACTATGTGTCAGGGCAATAAAAAGCCAGGACTAAGTGGATACACTTGGGGGACTACTGCTATAACACGACATATCATATGTCTATTAGGATGAATCCATTCAGGACCCTATATGGATACGATGCCCCTAACTTCATAGATTTGTTGCTTGGTGACATCAAAGTGCTGAGAGATAAGCACTTGTTTCAAGATAGCCAAGATATCATGAGAGAGCTCAAGGAGAATATGCAACAATCATAGAATCAACAGAAGCTCTATGTAAATTAGTAGCGAGTAGAGAGGAGTTTTGAGGTTGGACATACGGTCTACATGAGAATCCAACCATACATGCAATCCACTCTCAAAAGGAGTGGAGCAGAGAAATTTAAACCTAGGTTTTATGGTTCATTAAGAGTATCCAGGAGAGTGGGGGAAGTAGCTTATGAGCTAGAGCTACTAGCAAATAGTCGAGTACACAATGTGTTTCATATTTCTAGGCTTAAGAAACCACTTGGACATAATGTTTTCCCTTCAACTGAGATCCACCATTGGATGAGGAAGGGAAGCTATTCTTGGTTCCAGAAGCCATCATTAATGCACGAGAGGAATCTCAGGAGGTAGATCATCAAGGAGTACCTAGTAAAGTGGAAGAACTTGCCAGTTGAGGATGCACCATGGGAGAGTGAGCAGATATTGCAGCATCCTAAGTCGAGATTACTTCGAGACAAGCAATTTTGAGGAGGGCATACTGTAATGTCCCCTTCTTAGCCCAAATGGACAGATGGAGTGATTAGCCTATTCTAGTGTTCCTGTAGGCTAATGTTGTTGGTTAGGGAATGTAATTGGGGACTTTAAATTACTAGGACTTACTATTTATAGTAAGTCAGGCAGGAGGATCATGGGTGGTGTTGATCTGACTTGCTATATTTAGCCAACATTGGTTGGAGCACCTAGCACAATTCATTGGGATTTCAATATGGCCATGGAGTTAAGTGTCGAAGTATAAGTTAAGTTTAATATTTAACTTATAATAGTTTCAATGGCATAGTTACTTTATTTTGTAAAGTGACTAATATTTGGTTGGCTTAAGTTGTATTAAAATTTAAGTGGTAGGATGTGGACACCCCTTTATGAGGGCTCATGGTACTTAGAAGAATTAAAACAAAATAATAAAATAATCCTCTTTTTGGGTGTTGGAGGGCAAGGAGTAGAAAGAAAAGATGAGAGCTCAATTGGTTCATTCATTCACTTGCAAAAAATTACATTGTCATAAAAGTTTGAGCTTGAAGCTTGGGGTTGAACTAGGGTTCCTCTGAGATGAAAACCTCTGTAGAATCACTTGCTTTGTGTTTGGAAGACAACATCAAGTGCATTATGGGAAGTATCATCCAAGGGCTTCACATTGTGCTTTGATTGATGAATTTTGGAGAAGATTTCATGAAGATATCCTTCATATTTTTGTGATCAAACCAATACAAAAGATACTGAGGAAGATTTGAGGAGTTCATTGGTACTTTGGACTTCATTACCAGCTGGTCGTACATCCCTATAGGTCGTACCATTCAGGTAGAATTATCATTGTTTTTGAACAAAATTAGATGCCTTTATTGTGGGTAGATTTACCATTAGAGATTGTTGATTAAAGACCAAGCATTAACTAGTGCAAAGGACAAAGGATTTCATATTGTTTGGTTTCTATTATAGACCTCAACCTGGCCGTACTACAACAAGGAAGACGTGGGCTATTTAGGAGGGTCAACACCTCTCTTTTGGGGTTTCATCTCTATGCCAAAGTGTGACCTAGGACCACAAATATGATCAATGATACTCTTTGTTGTTGAAGAACATTCCTTTGTAGACATTGGGAGGTGATTTCCTATAGCTTGTAATGTTGGTTCATCTACAGCGGAAATATAAAGTTGATGAAATGCAAATGGGTATGCATCTATAATTCATTTTGAGTAATTTTATGAATTGGGTCATTATTATTTTACTCATATATGTTATAGTTTTTTTGGGTTATTGTTTTATGTAATATATTTCATTATTACATTGCAAAACAAACACATGCAAAACACAAACAAAACCTAGGCGCACATCAATAGTGAAAAAATGGAAAAAACATTGCCATAAAACCCTACTAGGATAGTGGCTATTACATGTTGTAGCATGTATAAGCCTTACTTGTAGTTGAGTAACCAAGAAATATCCCTTCATCACTTCTTGAATCAAATTTTCTAAGATCTTCTTCATCTCCCCCGATGTAGCATTTTCTACCAAAAATCCTAAAGTATCTGATAGTGGGAGGTCTTCCATACCACAACTCATAAGGAGTCTTAGTGCCATTGACCCCCAATTATATTGTGTTATGCAAATAGACAATAGTGTGAACTACTTCCTTCCAATACATATCAGGCAGATATGCATCTTTCAACATTGTCCTAGCCATTTCTTGCTCAACCCTATTATTTCTTTCCACTACCCCATTCTGCTAAGGGGTCCTAGGAGAAGACAGATGTCTCCTATTACCATGATCTTCATAAAACTTTTTGAATTCATTTGAAGTAAATTCACCTCCTCTATCAGACCATAAGCATTTGATCTTAGCATCCATTTCATTCTCAACCTTTGCTTTGAAGATCTTGAACTTATCTAAGGCTTCTAATTTTTCTTTCAGAAAGGTAACCCAAGTCATTCTAGAGTGATCATCAATAAGTAACATAAAATACAACTCACCTTGTTGACTCTTTGTCCTTGTAGGTCCACATAGGTCAATGTGGATCATCTCTAAAGGCATTGTTGAATAACATTCCTTTCTCTTGAAACTTGCCTTTGTCTACTTTCCCATTTGATATTCCTTGCACAAAGTGTTTGTAGGCTTATCTTAGGCATATCTCTTATTGCATGAATATAACTAATCTTCACCATATTGTCAAATTTGGTGTATCCCATCTTCTTGTGCCACAACCAACACTCATCAGATTTAGCCAAAAAATAGGTTCTTCCATTTGCCTCGTTTAGGTGGTAGACATTTCCATATGTCCTTATAACTTCTGTAGCTAGTCTTCTGGATCCTAACTTCATGATCTCACAACCATTAGCATGAAAATTAAGATTGTAATATTTACTACACATCTGACTGATTCTTAGGAGGTTGTGCTTCAATTCTTTGACAAAGAGAAGATCCCCAGTCCTATTCTTTCTATCAATTGTTATTGCACCCTTCCCACAAATCTGTGTTGACTTATCACCACCAAGTTTGACATCTCGACTATTGCTTTTCTTAAGGCTAATGAACCTCTCCTTGTCACCAATCATATGATTAGAGAAACCACTATCAATAACCCCAACATTTGTTTCTTCTTTTGCATGAAAAGTAGTCCACACAACCATAGACTTTTTCATTATTTTTGTTAGCCTACATGATGTTAGACTTTTAACATTTTATGGCATTATACTTTTTGTCATCAACTTTCATAGCCATGAAAAGTGTTTCATCATTTGAATCATCATGACTCTCATCTTCTAAGTAACAACTATTCTCCATGGAATAAAAACCCCTTTTCATCTTCTCTCTTTTGTTGCAACTTTTTTATTCTTTAAAAGCACATTTAGAGGAAAAATGACCTACTCTTCCCCAATTGAAACATTTGAAAGGTAACTTACCTTTGTATTTGTCAGTGCCTTTCTTCAATCTTCTTGAAAAGTTTGCTTCTACCTCATCAAGGTCATCATCTTCATCATTAGTTTCATCTTTTGTCTTTTTACTGACCTTGAATGTTGCTTCTTCTTTACAACATCATTGCCAAATTATCTCATTTCAAAATCTGTGAGAGTACCAAACAATTTTTCTAAAGTATATGTATCAAAATCTGCATTCTCCTCAATAGCAGATATCTTATGACTATAAGATTTAGGGAAAGATCTCATAACCTTCTTCATAATCTCATCATCTTCCTCTTTACCACCAAGACCTATAATGCCATTAACAACTTCATTCACTCGAAGCATATGCCTAGCAATATCTTCATCCTCTGTCATCTTTAGAGTCTTAAATTTTCTCTTAAAGATTTGCATCTTTCCTTGCTTTAAATTTTTATCTCCTTCATAAATGGTTTCAAGTTTATTCCAAACTTCTTGAGCAGAACTTCAATTAATTACCTTTGAAAGTTATGAATCAGCTAACCGACTCAAGATTGTAAACTTTACCTTAGCATTGTTATCATGCACCTTAAATTCATCTAGAACTATAGGAGTAGTAGTAGGAACCATGTAACTAGTCTTGATAGAGTCCCAAACACCACACCATAGAGAATTTATATAGGCTTCCATCCTTAGCTTCTAAAAGGCATAATTTGTTCAATCAAACCTAGGTATCTTGTTGGATCCATTATGTGCCATCCTTGACCTTCAGAGGAACTTGGTTCTGATACCAATTGTTGAACATACACCACAATACTAAGAGGAGGGGATAAATCATTATTCAATTAAAACTTAAACCCTCTGGATAAAATTGAAACTTAAACTTTACAACATGAAAAAAAACATAAACACATCAACACAAAGCACATCAACACATAACACCAGATTTACATTCAAAACCCATGAAGGGAAGAACCACTATGAGGATTAACTCATAATATAAGAATGCTCACTACAAATTACAACTTTGTTTTAGGGATACAACCCAAGGAAGCTACTACTCCCTAAAAAGGTTTTAGGGTCACCCCCAAGGAAGGTACAACTCCCTGTTGACTTTGTTTTAGGGCTTAAACCCAAGGAAGCAACTACTCCCTAAACTAAGAACAAACTCAGAATAGCTTACAACATGACAGTCCTTCTACTACCTAAAATTGACAATGAAAACTTAGTCCTTTGATAATTGAACAACCTCAACAACTTCTACAAATGTCTTCTCTTCATCTTATTGACTCACTGCTTTTAGCATTCAAGAAGTCTTGCCTTTGGCTCACTGCCTCCAGAAAACAAGTAGGCACACTCTTTACTTTCCTTTTATCACAAATATGTCTTCAAGATCAATCAGGATAGACTTTACTACTTCTTCTCTTTCTCCTTCAATCACACATCATAATGCATTCATTTTGTTTCTTTTCTTCCATTTGTGAACCATACATTCACATTGAAATCACACACACTTAGATCACCTAGGTTTACAATATTTACATGATATTACATTGATTACATTTCTTGTCGACTAGAGACAATATGAAAATTACATTTACAAGCCCGCAAAACAACACACTTCATGAAGCGTGTAGAGGGCAAGCCCTAACCAGAACTACATGCCACAGAACTGGAAGAAGAACACCTTGTAGACTTAAAAACATGCTTAACCTAGTCCTAAACATCCTTCACATCATCATTCTTCAAGGAATGACATATGCACATTTTTCTCCTTTGAAATAGGATGACCTTAAGGAGGAAAACATGAAACTTGAAGCATAATGGTCATGACCACTTGAAAACCTTGTGTGGTACTAGAAATGAGAAATATCTTCATGAAATTCTTCAAGATGAGTCTTCATGACTCATACAACACCTTCAGATACACCACAAACTCTACACAATAACCATCTGGAACACACTATAACACATTGTCATTGTGAAACTGATCTTGCGGATAACCAAAATACCTAAAATTGTAGCGGAGCATGCAACACACATCCTTGAACATGTCTACAAAACTACATAGGCAATTCTTCTCTTTTGGAGAAATGTGGAGCATTTCAACAAGCCTTCAAAATTACTTTTCTTTGTCAAAATATAGACCAAAACTTTACCACTTATAACTTTCACTGCAAAAGGTGTAGAGACTTGAAACTTTGGAAATAGTACCTCCACCAGACATTGAACTTAAATTCTGACCTACAAGACCTCATCTTCAAATGCGGAGGAATGCAAAGCCAACATTGCAATATTGTGAATACCTTCTTTAGAAACAACACTTTGTTCAAACTATTAGTTGTAAAACACTCTTCTGGTCACCCAAACAACACAAAACTTGGAACATACATGATTTGGCACTATATGAAGGTATATTCCAATCCACAAAGGCTCAATATCAATAGCATTAAAATGTAGATCATTCTCCCAGATAGTCTTCAAAGCAATCTTCCTGTAGCAGAAACTTTCACTAACATTCAAAGGTCAAAACTTCCATGTATCAACATATACATTCTTAGGAACAATAGGAGAGATCATACAACATGCTTCATACCATTTGTAACATCTCCCCAATAGTAACCACACATCTAATCATCTTTTTAGTACTTCTAATTCCCATCTTAATATACCAACTCTACTTCTAATTCCCATATTAATATGTCTTCTTTCCTATCAATAAACACACTCATGAATAATGTCTCTACTAACTAAGAACATCAAGAACATGGAATACAACCATGAGCTTCTATTTCCCATCTTAATATATCTTCTCTATAGTCACTAGACAAGACATTCAACCATGAACATTCATAACATCCAACCATGAACATTATGCCATCATCACCATATGTACAACCATCTCCCTCATCAATAACATCAATCACCACATGATAGTGTTGACATGAATGACAACCTTATTAATCCAAATAAATCAGGGTATCTAAATTAAATAATATGCTCATTCAAATGTTATTTTCAAAGAAAAAAATGTGGTGACCTTTCAGTTTTTGGTTGTCGTTTCGACTTCCAAGGAAGACAAAGTATGATGTCCTTTCGACTTCTTTTTGAAAATGTATAAATGAGTTCAGTTCAAAGTAATAATGTGGTAAGTTCTAGGCATACATCTCTTCTCAGAGATACATCTCATCCACTAAGATTGCTAAACAACTCTCCCAAATGGAGTTTCCAGAGCATACATCTCATCCACTGAGATTGGTCACATTGCTTTGTATGAGCTCTTCTTTAATGAAATAAAATTGTTTTGCACATGGTTTGTTGTGTGTTTTATAATACTGCAGTTTTCTCATTGAGTATTATTCTTTGGATGAAAAATAATCCAGATCACTGGTATCAAAGCTAGGGTTCTCATCAATGTTAGGGCAAATTTTTGGTGTTTGCATCTATTTTGAAGGATCGTTGGCGTATTTTGTGGGTCGAATCAATGAGGGGTTTCTCATCACTGCGAGGGGTCGTAGTCGCTTGAATACAATTTGGCCAAATCCCATGCTCTAATTTGAAGATGTAGGAATTCACATGCCACCCTGCTCTTCTTTCAATTAGGTTGCCTCATTTGCATGGGAACACCATCAAAAACTCAATCCCACATTGTAGTCAGGCATTTGGTGGTGCAGTTGCAGAATCTCTCTACACTCTCCATCCAAGTTCAAGATTTCAAAGTGCAGAATATCATGGGGTTAGCCACTTTTGAGTTCCATTTCTCTCCCAAAAGACTATGTCTTGTGCTAGATCATTTAAGAAATATCACCTATGAACCAGAAGTTTTTCCTGACTTAATTTATTTGATCATCCATCCATACAGAATGGTCGCACTCATTTTTATTCTTGGGAAGATCGTGATAATCGGACATGATGACCTAGTTATTGTCACTAGTATTACAAAGATAGAGGATGAGCTTCATGTTTATAACACGCTAGAAGGGCTAGAATACAAAGGAAAATATTCATCAAAACTTTGGCATTCCAACTCCACATGGCTACAAAAATGCTTTGGGAATGATGAACGAGGCTAATGAATTTGGTCTTCTTGTCATTACATTTTTTTTGATACTTTAGGCGTGTATTTGGATTTGCTTTGGCTCTAAGGTCATCCTCTTCTCAAGCCTTCCTTAACCTCTGGTCACCATCTATTCCACAATGGTTTGTGGTTTGAAGATATCTGGTTGCAGTTTAAGCACCATTCAAATCCATTCCACAAGGTCGAGGTCACCTGTAAATCCACCTTGTCCAAGTTATCATTTTCATACTCATATCTAAATCTACTAGGATAGCTTGAATAGTTGAATCCTCCCTTTCAATCTCCCAATAGAAATTTCAAGTAGGGGCAATGGGGCCCATTGCTAGTGCAGGAGCACCAAGAAGACTAAGGCCTTGAGTCCTCTTGCTTTGATGATCATCTTGTTTTGTTGTTTCAATAAGGTCATGAAGACCACTTTCTTGTGTTGTAATAAGAGCCATAGTGCCATGTTGTAATAGGCCGTCTTGTAAGTCCTAAGGGACAGTCATGTATGTAAACCTTTCTAAGGCATGTAGGAGGTGATTGTAAGTTTCATGCCTTGTCAAAGGCTTGTCATCTTTGGAGAAGAACAACACACACATCCCAAACAGGTATAATATCTCTGTAATCACAAGATAAACTAAGACAAATTCCAAACATGGCTAAAAAAATTGTAATTACCATAAACTAATGTTAGTTGGAAGCGATGAGTAAAGGAGAGTTGCAACACCTCCTCTATCAACCCAAACTACCTTACCATACAGTTATATAGTTATTCAAAAGTTTTATAAGACCTGCCAACCATGAAGGAGCAAGGGGAAGGGAGTTTGATAAGAAATAAACAAAGAGATCTTTGTTCTGCCTAATTTTCCTGAGTAAGTTTCCTATTCTGAGCCATTCTTTATCTTTGTATGGAATTGTCATGGTTCAAAATTAATGGAATGTGTGGAGTAATGGAGTACCCTTCAAACAAAGTTAGTTTGATGTCCTGACATTGACTACAGGGCAAGATACATTTGTTTTTCCACAGACTGCTCTTTGGGGGACTATTTCCTGAATCTTCTCGATGCAATAGTCCGCACTGTGCAGAGATACGGGGTTGGTTTCCATTTTTCATAAGTTGATCAGTTATATTATGATGTTAGCTTCCTTTTGAACATAGTTTGGTGCTTTGAAACTCTTGTAGTAGAACATTATAAAAGTTTCTATAGACATTGGTTTGTAAAACCCTACCTTAGGGTTTTGGTTAAACTATATGCTCTTAACTCCATTCCACTGATGTAACACTTCAAGGATTAGTGGAATGGATTGTGATCATGTTGTTTTGCAAGAGTTTGGGTAGGATAGAAGGTTTGAGATAGTTTATGTAAAAAACCTAGCAAAACCATGTGCTAGGAAGCTTGTGAGAGACAACAACAGTAGGGAACTTAAGCACAGTTAGTTCTAGCAACAAATGAAGACTAGATTCCATGGCTTTGGAAGGTCCCTAACATGCCTAAGTGGTCAAGAGAGTTAAAATCCTCCATTTAAGGGTACTTGCTTCACAAACTAGGCCTAATTAGGGCTCTAAAACACTAGGAGGGGCTATTGGTTGGGGCATACCATCCAAAACAACCCAAACCCATTCTTGGATTTGTGATAAGGAACCATAATGGGTATCTTTTAATTGTCTAATATTTGTATTTGAATGTCTATGCTAAAAGTTATTAGGATTGTTGTCAATTTCTAGGGCTATAAGCCATTTCTTAGGTTTGTGAAGGAAGTACCAATCCTGAGTCTAATAGGCCTTGACCAATGGATGGAATGGGTTCCCTAACATCGCAAACTATCCTTTCATTGATGATCCATGAGTTTATTTCTTTTGTTCCCACTTTTGTGTAAAGACTTTTGATTTTGAGCTTGTAGGTGTAATAGAACCTAGTCATTCTTGTCTATCTTCTCCTATCCAATTTGCCTCTACATCATAGTGGTATCAGAGCCATAAGAGTTTTTGTTGTTGGTGGTATAAGGCCTAGTATATGTCAGCAAAGGAGAGTAAAGGAGAGGCTAGCAATATGCCTCCAAAGGGGATGACCACCGAAGTGGTCAAGAAGTTCAAGGAGATGGAAGAGAAGATCAAAAGTGGAGTCAAGGAAGCACTCCAATTAGAGTTGAAGGCATTGAGGATAGGGAAGAGGATAGAGGAAGGTTTAGATGAAAAGGAAAAGAAAGAGGAAGAAGAAGAAGAGCAAGAAGAGGTAGAGGTGCTGACTGATCAAAAGCATTTCCTTGAAGCCATCAAGGTAATTGGCAAGGATTCTTCGGAGGCTTGGATGGAGATTCCCATGTTTAGTGGGAAGATGAATATTGATGAAGTCATGGAGTGGACTGAGGTTCTAAACAACTACTTTGAATACAAAGAAGTTCCTAAAAATAAGAGGGTTATGTTTGCAAAAACTAAACTCAAAGGTGCTACCCTTACATGGTGGAATTACACCTAAGGTGAGAGGGTAAAGAATGGGAAGAGTATGATCTCTTCATGGAGAAGAATGTTGGAGAGGATCAAGTCCCAATTCCTTCCATCAGACTATCAGGTGTAGATCTACAATAGGATACAAAATCACAATCAAAGAGATTTGGATGTGGCTACTTACACTGAGGAGTTTCACAAATACACTCTTCATTGTGGATACATGGAGGATGAAAAAGCTAAAGTGGCAAGGTATCTAAATGGTTTGAGGTTTAATATTCAAGATGAGATCAGTTTATTAACCCTTGAAATAGTGGAAAAATGCTTTCAAGTGGCATTAAGGGCTAAAGAGAAATTGAAGAGGAAAGGTGAGCAGCAAAATAGAGAAAGAGGTGGTAGAAATTTTAGAGGTAGGGGCAGTTTTGGGAGCATAAATCAGTCCCAAAAAAACCAAGGGGAATCTAGTTCCCAAGAGAAAAGTGGATAATCTAGTTCTAGAGGATGCTTTAGAGGAAGAAGGCCTAATGGAAGAGGTAGATTTGGTGGACCAGGGAGAGGTCCTAATGTCTTCACATGAAGCTGCTACAATTGCAACCAAGTGGGACATCTAGCCTTCAAGTGTCCTAAAAAGAAAGCCTCAAGCTCTCATGGAGGAGAGAGAAGGAACCAATTGATCCAAGAGGAAGATTTCCAAAGTGTCAACTCTCCAATTGGAAGTGCAGCCCCGGTCCATGAAGGCGAAATCTTGATTATGAGAAGAACCATGTGGAAAGTGCCTCAAACACAAGAGCCCCTTCAAAGGAAGACATTGTTAAGGACAACATGCAAGGCCTAAGGTAATTGTTGATTTAGGCTCAACTGAAAATTTGGTTTCCATTGAAATGGTAGACAAATTGAAATTGAAAAGACTCCCTCATGTTAGTCCTTATAAAGTATCATGGTTGAATAAAGGGCAACAAGTTTTGGTAGATGAACAATCATGGGTTGAATTTTGAAATAGGAGAATATAAGGACAAATTTTTTTGTGATGTAATTCCTATGGATGCTTGTCATTTTCTGTTAGGACATCCATGACAATATGATGTTCAATCACAACATGATGGTAAAACTAATTCTTTCATCATAACTAAGAATGGTAGAAAGTATAGAATGGATCCATTGATTAATGAACATGTAGAAAAGAATGTTGGGTCAAGTGTCATGATTGTGAATGGTAAAGAGTTTCTAGATGCCCTTAAGGAGGAAGGAACCCAAGGGTATGCTCTAATTTTGAAGCCTAAAAATAGTCCTAGTTTGCATGATCCTAGTAAGGAAGAAGTTCCTAATGAGGTGCAACGATTGCTAGAGAAGTATAAGGGGATTATGGTAGAAGAAATGCCTAATGAGTTACCACCTATTAGGGATATAAGCCATCAAATTGACTTCATACCAAGATCTACTTTGCCAAACAAAGCAGCCTACAAGATGACACCTTCACAAAATGAAGAGATTGCCAAGCAAGTGCAAGAATTGTTGGATAAGGGAATGGTGAGAAAGAGTCTTAGCCCATGTGTTGTCCCAACAATCCTAGCCCCTAAAAAGGATGATAAATGGAGGTTGTGCACATATTCTAGAGCCATTAACAAGATTACCATAAGATATAGGTTCCCTATGCCAAGGATTGAGGACCTAATGGACTATTTGGGAGGGGCTAGATAATTTTCTAAGATTGATCTTAAGAGTGGGTATCATCAAATTAGGATCAAACAAGGGGATGAATGGAAGACAAAATTTGAAACAAATAAGGGTCTTTATGAGTGGTTGGTGATGCCATTTGGTTTATCTAGTGCTCCAAGTACTTTTATGCATATCATGAATGAAGTGTTGAAGGATTTTATTGGCAAATTTTTTGTGGTATATTTGGATGACATTCTTGTTTTCAGTAGGACTAAGGAAGAGCATTTGCAACATTTGAATTAGGTTTTGAGGAAGTTGCATGATGAACAATTGATGATCGACATGAAAAAGAGTGTCTTCATGAAGGAAGAACTCACCTATCTTGGTTTTGTGATTTCACAAGGTAGTTTGAAGATGGATCCAACAAAGGTAGAAGCCATTTTGTGATGGCCAACTCCAAAAACAATAGGTGATGTGAAATGTTTTCATGGTTTGGAAACATTTTATAGGAAATTTATAAGGGGTTTTAGTCATATTTGTGCACCAATTTTGGATACCATCAAAGGGGGGTAGAAATGTAAGTTTTTGTGGACAAAGGCAGCCAATGATTCTTTTGAAATTTTGAAACAAAAGGTAGCACAATAGCCCATACTTGTTTTGCCTGACTTTAACAAGTTGTTTGTAGTGGAATGTGATGCTAGTACCTTGCTATAGGGGCTCTCCTAAGTCAAGAAGGTAGGCATGTTCTTTCTTTAGTGAAAAATTGAATGATGCTAAGAGAAAGTACTCTACTTATGACTTGGAATTGTATACAATGGTACAAGCTTTGAAAAAATGGAGGCACTATCTTTTGCCAAAAGAATTTATTGTTTATACTGACAACAATGCACTTAGTTTTTTGAATTCACAGGAGAAACTCAATCATAGGCATATGAAATGGGTTGAGAAACTCCAAGCCTATACTTTTTCAATCAAACACAAGAAGGGGCAGGCTAACAAAGTGGCAAATGCATTGAGTAGAAGGGTGTGTATGGTTCAAGAAATTTAGTTGCAAAGTGTAGGGGTTGATGCTCTCAAACACATGTATTAGGATGATGAAGATTTAAAGGAGGTATATGAAGTTTGTTCACAATTTTTAGACTCTTATCATTCTAATTTTTTTGAGTTTTTGTTGCAGCAGGGGTTGTTGTTCAAAGGCAGCCAACTATGTGTCCCTAGGTGTTCCATGAGGGAGAACATCATAAAGGAAAAACATTGTGGTGGACTAGGAAGTCATTTTGGGTTGGATAAGACATTGGATCAAGTGAAGAGGTTTTATTTTTGGCCTAAAATGTAATCACATATCAGAAAATTTGTTGAATGTTGTAGTATTTGTCAATGGGCAAAGGGTACTTCATCTAATGCTGGTCTATATCAGCCACTTCCTATTCCTAATAGGCCATGGGAAAGTATGAGCATGGATTTTGTCTTGGGTCTTCCTAGGACTCAAAGAGGCTTTGATAGTATATTTGTTGTGGTGGATAGATTCAGTAAGATGGCTCATTTCTTGCCATGTAAATGTACTAATGATGCTTCTCACATTGCTGGTTTGTTCTTCAAAGAAATTGTTAGAAGCCATGGTTTGCCTCTTAACATTGTGACTAACAGGGATCCAAAGTTTGTAGGCCATTTTTGGCACACTTTGTGGAAGAAGTTGGGCACTCAATTGTCCTTTACTTCAACCTATCACCTTCAGATTGATGGGCAAACTGAGGTGGTGAATAGGTCCTTGGAAAATCTTCTTAGGTGTCTTACCAAACAACATGGAGAGGCATGGGATATGATCATCCCTCAAGCAGAGTTTTCCTATAATGATTCCACCAATAGAAGCATAGGAAGGAGTCCATTTGAGATTGTTTATGGCATTCATCCAAGAGGTATTCTTGAATTAAGATATCTCCATGGATTGGAAAGGAAAAGTGCTCAAGGTGAAGACTTTGCATTGGCCATGAAGGGCGTCCATGATAATGTCAAAGAAACTCTTCAAAAGAATAATGACAAGTACAAGGAGAAAGCCAATGAGAGAAGGAGAGATGTACAATACAAAGTTGGGGATTTGGTCATGGCACATTTGAAGAAGGAAAGACTTCCTAAGGGGCAACCAACCAAACTCCTCATGAAGAAGATAGGACAATGCCGGATTGTGCATAAATTTCGGCCCAATGCCTATGAGATTGAACTTCCTCAAGGCTTGGCCATATCTCCTATCTTCAATGTTTCAAATTTATTCCCTTTCTAAGGTGATTCTAATGTAGATTCAGAGGTAGATATGATAGTAGTAGGAGATGAAGATTGGGTCAAAGGTCTTCCACCCAATCAGCCATTGAAGTTGGAATGCATTCTTGACACCAAGGTCTTAGAGAAGACTAGGAAGAAGACATAAAAATAGTTTCTTGTCAAATGGAGTGGTTTGCCTATTGAAGATGCCACTTGGATGAGTGAAGAAGACATCTTGAAGCATGGTGTCACAATTGCTGATCTACTTCCTCAAGAGACTTGAGTTCTCTTTCCACTTGGGGAGTATGGTGTAGGAGCACCAAGAAGACCAAGGTCTTGAGTCCTCTTGCTTTTATGATCATCTTGTTTTGTTGTTTCAATAAGGTCATGAGGACCATTTTCTTGTGTTGTAATAAGAGCCATGGTGTCATGTTGTAATAGGTAGTCTTGTAAGTCCTAAGGGACAGTCATGTATGTAAGCCTTTCTAAGGCATGTAGGAGGTGATTGTAAGTTTCATGCCTTGTCAAAGGCTTGTCATCTTTGGAGAATAACAACACACACATCCCAAATAGGGATAATACCTCTGTAATCACAAGATAAACTAAGACAAATGCCAAACATGGCTACAATAGTTGTAATCACCATAAACTAATGTTAGTTGGCAGCGATGGGTAAAGGATAGTTGCAAAACCTCCTCCATCAACCCAAACTGGCTTACCATATAGTTATATGGTTATTTAGAAGTTGTATAAGACCTGCCAACCATGAAGGAGCAAGGGGAAGGGAGTTTGATAAGAAATAAACAAAGAGATTTCTGTTCTGCTCAATTTTCCTAGGTAAGTTTGTTGTTTTGAGCCGTACTTTATCTTTGTATGGAATTGTCATGGTTCACAATTAATGGCACATGTGGAGTAATGGAGTAGCCTTCAAACAAAGTCAGTTTGATGTCTTGACATTGACTACAAGGCAAGATACATTTGTTTTTCCATAGATTGCTCTTTGGGGGATTGTTTCCTGAATCTTCTCGCTGCAACAGTCCGTATTGTGTAGAGGTATGGGGTTGGTTTCCCTTTTACATAAGTTGATCAGTTAGATTATGATGTTAGCTTCCTTTTGAACATAGTTTGGTGCTTTGAAACTCCTGTAGTAGAAAGTTATAAAAGTTTCTATAGACATTGGTTTGTAAAACCCTACCTTAGGGTTTTGGTTAAAATCTATGCCCTCACCTCCATTCCACTGATGTAAAACTTCAAGGATTAGTGGAATGGATTGTGATCATTTTGTTTTCATGTTGTTTTGCAAGAGTTTGGTCAGGATAGAAGGTTTGAGATAGTTTATGTTAAAAACCTAGCAAAACCATGTGCTAGGAAGCTTGTGAGAGACAACAACAGTAGGGAACTTGATGACAATTAGTTCTAGAAACAAATGAAGACTATATTCCATGGTTTTGGAAGGTCCCTAACATACCTAAGTGGTCAAGAGAGTTAAAATCTTCCATTTAAGGGTACTTGTTTCACAAACTAGGCCTAATTGGGGGTCTAAAACACTAGGAGGGGCTATTGGTTGGGGCATACCATCCAAAACAACCAAAACCCATTCTTTGATATGTGATAAGGGACCATAATGGGTATCTTCTGATTGTGTGAGATTTGCATTTGAAGGTTTGTGCTAAAGGTTATTAGGATTGTTGTCAATTTCTAGGGCTACAAGCCATTTCTTAGATTTGTGAAGGACGTACCAATCCTGAGTCTAATCTGCCTTAACCAATGGATGGAATGGGTCCCCTAACATCCCTAACCAACCTTTCCATGATGATCCATGATTTTCTTTCTGCTATTCCCACTTTTGTGTAAAGACTTTGGATTTTGGGCTTGTAGGTGTAATAGAACCTTGTCATTCCTGTCTATCTTCTCCTATCCAATTTGCCTCTACATAAATTACCTCTCAAGAGGGGATGAATGATACAAATAAATTAGGGTATCTATATTAAATAATATGCTCATTCAAATGTTATTTTCAAAAAAAAAATGTAGTGACCTTTCAGTTTTTGGTTGTCGTTTCAACTTCCAAGGAAGACAAAGTATGATGTCCTTTCGGGTTCTCTTTGAAAATGTATAAATGAGTTCAATTGAAAGTAATAAGGTGGGAAGTTCTAGGCATACATCTCTTCTTATAGATACATCTCATCCACTGAGATTGCCAAACAACTCTCCCAAATGGATTTTCCAAAGCATACATCTCATTTGCTGAGATTGATCACATTGCTTTGTATGAGCTCTTCTTTTACGAAATAAAATTGTTTTGCACATGGTTTGTTGTGTGTTTTATAATACTGTAGGTTTCTCACCAAGTATTGTCCTTTCGATGGAAAAATAATCTAGATCACTTATAATAGTGTTGACATCAATGATGACCTTAGGAACCATTTATGTAAGAAACTTGCCCTAGATAAAAATGGTAACATGGAACCAGAATTAAGGAAAGCTAACATTGGGTTTGTTCCACAAATGTCATTCAACAACTACTCAGATTTTAATTGGCCCTAGCTATCATGCTATGTTTTGCAATTCAGAAATATGGTTTTTCAATTACATACTGTTGTGTAATAAATAGCTATGTAATAGTTTGAGTGACTACATACTACTACTATGACAAAGTTTAACACAAAATTGGATGCACCAAATGGATTATTGAATAGATTTTAAAACTTCAAAACAAAGCATTCCAGACTGTAAATCCTTATTCTATTAACTTGTTGTGCATAAAAATGGTAACATGGAACCATAATCATGGAAAGCTAACATTAGGTTTGCTTCTCAGATTTCAATTTGTGTCATGCTTCAAATATATTGGGACCAGGTTAATCTCTATACAATTATGTTTTGGGAATGCACAAAGAGAAGAAATCTTATGGATTGACAAAATTTCCTTGAAAAACAAATAGCTATAAAGGAGTGTTTAAGTAACACAAGATCTATTCAACAATATGTGCAAATAGATATTGACTCATTAGGAATACACTTTAAATAGATCATAAACAAGTCATATCAATAAAAATAAAATTAAGTTGAATTAGTTTTATATTACACCCATGTATGCATTAATATAAATATATCAACCACAAAGTATGAAGTATCACATGATAAAAAAGCTAAAGAGCCAAGATTAGTAATTAACCTTGTTGTCATTTGTTCAACTAGCAAGTCTAGATTTTCAATATCATTACCATAAACCTCGTGAAAAAATTTAATGGCTTCTTTATCATAAAAAATGTCTTGCCACTTTGTAATTGAAACCATTAGCATATTTCTTCTAAACTTGTTGTATCTTGGTACACTCCTTTCATGATCATGATAAACTATGAACCAAATGAACAAGGATACTTATGAAAATGTTAGCACCAATTAATATATATATTTTTTAAATAAGATGCTAAGAGGGCATGACAACAATAGATAGAAATTCCTTACTTTAAAGTGGAGCCAGATGTATGGGATTAGCTCTCTCTTGGCCATCTAGGTTCTAAAAAATAAGACCTCTCATCCACGTGGGATAGGCTTGATGCCCTATAAATACCATCATCCTCTCATTTCTAATTTATAATGATGTTTCTTTCTCCTTGAATTCCTATTAGCTCCCTTATACCCACCCTATCATACCTCTCCTAACCACACCTCTATCTTCCCACATATGTCCAAGAACCTAGGAAAATGTTGCACTACATTGTGAGGAGACTAACCTGAAAGGATAAAAAGATAGGTGATAATGGATGCAATGGATGGGAAGTTTGTGATGTATGGGTAGAGTGGTTTAAAATGTGATGATAAGGCAAGGTAATACTTAGGAGGATGCACAATAGGGAGAATTCTTGGAAGGGATGCATGGACTTCGTAGTATGTCAAGAGGTGTCTAAAACATTCTTTAGGGAATCACAATAGGATTAGGAGAAAGATACAATGGATGGGATGGATGGGAAATGATAGGATAGATAGGGAGATGGTGGACATGAATATGATAAGGATGCATAATGGATTAGATAAAAGGATGCTATGGATGCATAGAGGAAAGACATGATTTGCTCCCAAATATAGTATACAAATGGATGGAAAATGGACTACATGTGTCATATACAAGAGGTTTTCATCATGGTACTTTCCCAAGGCACCACAAAGAGTGGTTTTCACCATTGGATGAATTTTTGTTTTACTATTTTTTTCATTTTTTTTGTATTTTTGTTGTGTTTTTTTAATTTTTGGATGGGATGGGGACTCAAGCATTTATTTCCATAATTAGGAGGATAATGCCCCATGTTGGATATTTTTTGCACATGGACCATTTTGAGCATCATTATGTGCATGGATGTTGGTAGACGATTGGATGAGATGGAAATGGAGGATAGTGGATTATGATGTGAATTATGACATGGATTATGACATAGATTATGATGTGGATTATGTTGTAGATTATGCAAAAGCATGGACCATATGGATGTGATGGGGGAGATATGTGTGATAGGGGATATCTGATAGGGAGATGGGTGCATGAGGGAATGCCATGGGGTGGAGGGGAACCATGACCAACTAGTTGCACACACTAAATTATATTTTCAATCTTTTGATTGGGAGGGGGATGTGGGGAGTAATGGGGATTGTTGATTTGGCAATTTAGGGACCCAAATAGATTTAGGAGTTGTGGGATTTTTAAATGGGGAGCAAGATGTCTAGGATTTGGGGTTGCCTTGGGATTTGGATTCTTCATTTTGATACATTGCTTTTTGTTTGGGTACCCAGACCATTTTTGTTTTGGTGGCGTTGGCTTTGGCAGCCTTTTGGATTTTCCATGCTTGTAATAGCACATATAAACATAACATCACTTTATGACTACTTGTAGTACCTTGTGCAATCTTACAAAATAGTATACTTCTCTAAGATTGTGTTGCATGAACTCTATATCTACCACAAGTGCTCTTGAATCTTCATTCATGTTGGGATAAGGTGCTATTAACCTTGTAAATCCCAATATTGTATTTATTCCATTTTATTATTTTTAATTTGTAATTACCCATAAAGGAATGAGGTAGTTTCACCGACAGTGGTAATTCTGGATTCACCGGAAGTAATTAAGGAGTGAAATTTAAGATTGGCAATTGTAAAACTCAATAGTAAACAAGTGTAGGAACTACCTTGGGAGAATATACTATTTTTAGCATATATGGCGCACGTCATAATTTTTGGTGGGTGCAAGTAAAGAATCTATGACAGCTGCAAGTTGTCATAAAATTTGATGACACTATGATGCATCTGACATATATTTATTAGTTGTAAGTTGTTTTGTTTAGCCCAATGCACCCATCATGGGAAGATACTCTTTCATGGAATCTATGATGGTTATGACACATCATAAGATGTTGTAAGAGGCCAAATTTAGTCTTGGTCACCCAACTGTGCATGGTTTTTTTTGGACAAGTGGAAGGTATTTTTAAGACAACAATTAATGTTTATAGGTTGGAGATTCTCATGAGAGAGAAAGTGAATGCCTAGGGAGGTGTTAGATCACTTCTATATATATTTTACCATTGTATTTGTTACTACAATATAGGTTTTACGTACTTAGGTGCTGCAAGAATGCTATCAAATTAAAGATTGGTGGAGAGAGTTGTGTAGTTGTTGTATTGTATAATCTTTTACAGATTAATACAAACTTGTACCTCTTTCCTGGTGGAGTTTTTTACCTGAAATGGTTTTCTCCACATAGACACTGTGTCATTGTGTTGAGTTCTTCATGTTCAATATTTTCTCTGTAGTGGGTTTTTGGTTTTGTTGTAATTTCCATTGATAATACATTGATATAAGATCATTAAATATATTTGAATCAGATTTCCATTTGAAGTAGTTGTGCTTTAATTTCTAACATTTGGTATCAGAGCCTCTCCATCTTTGACTCTTGGTTGGTAGTGTGGAATCTATAGCTATAGTGGGAGATTTGGTTGCATTTGTTTTGTAGATTTTGAGTTGATATTATGGTTGCATCCACTATTGCATCTACCTCTTGTTTGGACATTAAAAAGTTTAACAAAATGGCATATCAGCTGTGGAAACTGAAAATGGAGGATTTGTTGGAAGAAAAAAACTAGTGGTTGGCTGTCCTAAAAGAGAAGAAACCTAACTATGTCTCTCAAGATGAGTGGGATAGAATGGATAAGAAGGCACAAGGAATAATTTGCTTGTGTCTTGTAGATTCTGTCCTGTTGAATGTCACAAGGGAAGAGACTGTACATAGCTTGTGGAAGCATTTGGATGAGATCTACCAAGCCAAGAGTATGGTAAACAAACTTTACTTGAAGCGTAAAATATTTTCTATGAAAATGAAAGAGGGTGAATCAGTAGTAGAACATTTAAATTCATTTAATTTATTGTTGAGTTACCTTGCATCTATAGATTTTGAGGTTAATGAGGAAGATAAATGTATCTTTCTTCTTTGTTCTTTACTTGAGTCTCAGGAGAATGTTATACTAGCTATCACTGCTAACCTCGTGGATCCAAAGTTAGATTCTCTTGTTATAGTTTTACTGGCACAAGAATTGAGGAAGAAGAGTTTAGATAGCTCAAGGGATGCTTTTAGTGTCAAGGGTAGGTCTAAGGAAAGAGGATTGAAAGGAGATCAAAAAGAGGCTAAGGACAAGTCTAAGGGTCGATCTAAGACTCCTAGAAAAAAGAACATAGTTAAGTGTTAGAACTGCGGTAAAAGGGAACATGTGAAGGAGTACAGAAACCCAAAGAAATAGTGGGAGAGTGCTTCAGATAATTCCTTGAATATAGGTGAAGATGTTTTACTTTCTACATGTAATGTTGTTTCTAATGATCATTTGGTGGTTGACTCAAGATGCTCATTTCATATGACCCCACATAAGGAATGGTTTTCTACATACGAAGAGTATGATGGAGGTGATATATACCTTGGGGACAACTCTACATATCTGATAGTTGGGAAAGGCAAGGTATTGTTGTGTTTCAGTGATGGGAGGATTAAAACCCTCCCTAGTGTTCTGCATGTTCCTAGATTAGCTAGAAATCTTATTTCAATTTCAAAGTTGAACGATTTGGGAATGCACGTAACATTTGATAAGCATGGTTCCTAATTGGTGAGAGGGAACTTAGTGGTAGAGGAGGGGAAGAGATTGGGAAAATCATTTAAGCTCAAAGCCACTACAGTTTGTAATGCCTCTTATGTATCTGATCCTAGTACTGAAAATACATGTATGTTGTCGCACCATAAGTTGGGCCACACAAGCAATAATGTATTGAAAACTATTAAGAATAAAAATTTGTTGGATGGTTTCTCTTACTCTGATGAGCACTTTGATTTCTATGAGCATTGTGTTTTTGGTAAACAAAACATAAAATCATTTCCTTTAGGAAGTAATAGAGCAAAAGAAAAACTAGAAATTATTCATACGAATGTGTTTGGACCCATGGATAATGATTCTATCATAAAATCTTGTTATTTTGTCACCTTCATTGATGATGTATCTAGTTTTACATGGATTTGTTTTAAAAAACACAAATCTAAAGTTTTCACTAAGTTTAAGGATTTTAAATTCTTAGTTGAAAACTAATCAGGATTGAAGATAAAAATATTAAGATCTGACAATGGAGGGGAATATTGCTCTAATGAATTTGATGAGTTTTGCAATCATGCAGGTATTATTAGACAAAATACAACTCTATATAAACCACAAGTGAATGGTGTTACAGAAAGGATGAATCAAACAATCATGGAAAGAGCTAAAAGTATGCTGAGTGATGCACATTTGGATAAATGCTTTTGGGTAGAGGCTGTGTGTACTACTTGCTACTTGATTAACAAATCTCCTTGTAAGGCTCTTGATTTGACACCTTATGAAGTGTGGAAAGGTAAGAAACCTTCTATTTCACATTTAAGGGTTTTTGGCTATGAGGCTTTTGTTCATATGCTTAAGGAAAAACAATCTAAGTTGGATCCAAAAGTTGAAAAGCATACATTCATTAGATATGGTGAAAATGTCAAAGGTTATAAGATTTGGAATCCACTAACCTGTAAGATTATCTATTCTAGAGATGTTATTTTCAGGGAACTTAGAGCTATTTTTAAATGTGTGCAGCCAAAAGAAAAAGAAGAAAAGGTAAAGAGACTGCCCTTGGATTTAGAGTAGCAAGATGCACCTCGAGAAGAATAGAATGATGGATTGAAGGGTGAAGAAGAAGATGAAGATTCGAGTAGTTCTGATATGAATATGTTGTTATAGGAGAAGTTGGTGTAGATGATCATGTAGAAGAACAAGTTGAGACTCTTACTCTATCCTTGAGGAGATCCACAAGACAATGGAATTTAGTTGATAGGTATAGCACACCAGATTTCTATTGTATATTTTTTTTATTGAGTACTGACGATGAGCCTAGATCCTACAGGGAATCTATTCTTGCAGATGATAGTGAGTCCTAGTAGTTAGCCATGTATGAGGAGATTATGGCTTTAGACTTTTGTAACACCTGGGATCTTGTTTGTTTACCAAAAGGAAGAAAGGCCATAGGTTGCAAATGGGTCTTCAAGAAGAAGTTTGGAGCAGATGAATCATTGGAGAAGTACAAGGCTAGACTGGTAGCCAAGGGCTACTCCTAGAGAGAGGGAGTTTATTTTGGTGAGATTTTCTCTCCTATTGCTAAATTGACTTCTATTACATTTCTTTTATCCATTGTTGCAACTTATGATTGGGAGATTGAGCAAATGGATGTTAAGACTATGTTCTTGCATGGAGATCTTGAGGAAGAAATTTATATGCAACAACCTTCATATTTTGAGGTAAAAGGAAAAGAGCATTGGGTTTATAGGTTGAAGAGGTCTCTCTATGGTTTGAAACAGTCCCCTAGAATGTGGTATCAAAAGTTTGAATCATTTGTGTTGAAATTGGGTTTTGTTAGGAGTGAGGAGGATCACTATGTTTACATTCATTGTATTGATGATCTATATTGATCATTACTTTGTATGTTGATGACATGTTATTTTTTAGTAATACTAAGGATATCATGAATGAGATTAAAGCCCAAATTTTAGGTCCATTTTATATGAAGTATCTTGGTGCTACTAGGTATATTCTGGGTATGGAGATCAGGAGGGACAGAGGTAACAGAAAGCTTTAGTTGTCATAGAGTATGTGAATACTTATTTCTAGAGATTCAATATGTAGGACTCTAACCTAGTTAGAGTTCCTTTATCCATTGGTACTAATCTTTTGTTAGATATGTGTCCAAAGAATGAAGATGATTTTGAGGATATATATAATGTGTCATATGCCAGTGTTGTAGAGAGTTTGATGTATCCAATGGTTTACACTAGGCCAGATATTACCCAAGAAATGGGAGTTTTGAGTAGATTTATGTCTAACCCTGGTAGACATCATTAGAATTATGTGAAGAGGGTACTTAAATATATTCCAAGTACTCCTATTTATTGTTTGGTTTATTCTGGTACTAATAGTGCTAATAAATCTTTGGACATACAAGGATTTATTGATGCAAATTGGGCAGCTGACTTTGATAGTTGAAGGTCCACTAGTGGCTATGTGTTTACTCTGTTTGAAGGACTAGTGAGTTAGATGAGTAAGAGGTAGCCCATAGTTGCTTTGTCAACCATAGAAGTAGAGTATATGGATTCTACTCATGTCTCTAACGAGGTAGTTTGGTTGAGAAGACTGTGTACATGTCTTGGTTTTGATTGCAAGATCATTTAGATTGGTTGTGATAGCTAGAGTGCTATCTATTTGGCCAAGAATCCTATGTATCATGCTCATACTAAACATGTTGATGTTTAGTATCAGTATGCTTGAGAATTGGTTGTGAATGGATAGATTGAGCTGAAGAAGATAGACACTCAAGAGAATGTTGCAAATTTATTTACCAACACTATGAGCACATAGAAGTTTGTGTGGTGCAGAAAGGCCATGGGCCTTGTTTCTAGTGCCTAATTATTTATATTTCATTTCCTATGGGTTGATTTACAATGTATAATTTCAAGTGGAAGAATGTTGGGATAAGGTGCCATTAACCTATTGAAATACATCAGACAACTCAAAGGGGGGGTGAATCAATTGTCCCAAAAACTTGGCTTCATATGAACATCAAACCATCAACAACTTAATTGCTTATAATTCAGATTTAACCATGAAAGCATGAAACCATAAACTTAATCACAAATAAACATCCAACACAATAGACACTAGATTTTTTAGGTGGAAAACCCTGTAAGGGAAAAACCATGGTGGGTTTTAGCCCACAAAAATATATGAGTTATAAAAATACCAAAACATAGAGGCTCACTGCCTACAGGGCTCATTGCCCAAATTGCTCACTGCAAAGAATGGCTTATTGCCAAAGGGTGGCTCACTGCCAAGAAGTGGCTCACTACCAAAGGGGTGAATTAATTAAGTAGCATCTACTCCATGCTAGGATTCAGTTCCATTGAAGCATAATATAACTTCTCTGCTTTGCTCTTTCACACCTTCACACTTATCTTTTCATATTCACACACACACACGTTTTCACAACACTATTACATGATTTTATACAATTCATCAACCTTGGAATGTACATCAAGGTTGGAATTACATTTATCAACCATTGGAACATTCTCCAAGGTTGGCATTTACAAAACATACACAGAAATAGGTCTAGACCTATTACAAAATTTAGCTAAGGATAGATGTAGAGAAGTATAATGAACACACCACACCTTAGTTGGGACTCAAACGCAATCCTCCATGCCACAAAATGCTTCTACAATCTTCATTACATCTCCACAAATAGTGAAACCAACCAAGTTGGCCAAGAGTGGACTTAACACTAGGTTTTCTAAAAATATTCTTCTTTCATGATCCACACTTCTTTTTGCAGACCAATCGAAAGGTAGTAACACAATCAGGAGACATCCACAAGCACATTGTAATCACCAAGAACAACTGCACGATCTCTAACCACTCTGTCAAGAAGATTCTTCAAACCAAAGCACAAGAACAATACTGTTAGCTACTGTCACAAAGAAAGGATAGCTTACGGACCACCACATCATGAACCATTGGAGTTGAAGGCATTTACATTATCTCAGACTTATCATTAGAATTGCAGATCAAAATTCTTCAATGCAGAGGAATGTGGAGAATAACACTTTCTCCCTATCTTTGCCAAACATACAAAAAAAGTTGTTTTTACTCTGGTGAACTAATACAGAATAGGGGATGATGTCATTGTTCATTGGACTATTATCTTGACTGGAGTAGCATGGTATGCACTGTCCTCCCTCTGTCATACCGAGTTCAAGACTTGGAAAAGGTTAAACACTATGACTTGAATGCATGAGAGACTGACTAAACTTTTCAAGGAAAATGAGATCTTCTTAAAATAACTAATCACACCACTCAAATGTAGACAAGAAGGATTCTTAAACCTACTCTTAACTTGACTGTTCCAATATGACAGATTTCCTCTTGTATGAACATGGTTGTCAATAGGTAAAATATGCATAAATGAAGGTAAATGAGTTTGTCAGTTTACTCAACTCCTAGCACACCTTGAATCACTCAATTTTGGTAGACTAAATTCCCTAAAGACTCCCAAGAACTTTTACTCTATACTCTTTTAGGTGATCCTTTATAATAGCCCTATATTGCTACTAGCCCTAGAAATGAGATTTTAAAGTATAACTTAAAGAATACATGCCAGACCCATGAACATAGTAGTTTTTTGGATACCCAATATGGATTTACATAACATATCAAACATACAACTAGTGTTAGTTTGGAACATAGGCTTCAAATAATGACTGCCCTAACTGAATTAAGCCTAATTAGGCCTCCTCCACATAGAAAAAGGCCACAAAACTTGTTCTAAGCTCCTAAAACCCATTCCAGAGCTTCCATCATGTTAAAAGTGATCTGTATATATTATTTTTGGTGTTCTTGGGTCAACCCACATCAACTACTCTTCAAACCACTACTCTACCAATGCTCAAAATGCCTAATACATGATGATATTAGGCTCTTTCTTCCCTAACAAACCTCCTCCACCAGTTCCCTGCATTTACAACATAATAAAAAAGTAAACATAAACTAATTAAATCCATTCCACCTATTATAGACCTATGACACAGGTGGAATGGAGTAGAAGCTCATCGTTTTCCTCAAAACCCTTAAAACTAGGGTATGACAACTGATTTCAGAAAACTGTCTATATAATTCTTTGAGTTCATTGAAAATGCTACCAATAGTATTCAAATTAAAGGTAACAACATGTCTTAAGAAAATTCAGATATTTTTTTCCATGACAACACCATACGGTTCTGTATTATCGCTGGAAAAATAAGAAAAATAGTCAAAAAGAAGGAAAACTGTATGTTTTTATATTATTTCTCCTCCATACTTCAAGAACCACCTTTGCTTGACCTTTGAGATATATATAATCAGACTCCACATTTACCCCCACTCCCATCATGGGAAAAGCCTTCATAAAGGCAAAAATCTGACTATTCTCCAGAAAAAGCTCACTGTCTAGAATTAGATTGTCCTCATTTTAAGTAAACTTAAGATTCTACTATAAAAATGCCTTTAATAAGACCACCACTACATGGTCATTCCCCTAGTGGGAATTATTACATTATTTAAAAATCCAAAACCCCTTAGTCTCTCATTAATGAGACCATAAAACAAAAATTCAAAAAAAAAGTTTGACTAGGAAATAGCCTAGGTGCCCTGCACCATACACCCAAGAAGAATGGATTTCAGGCACCTCCTGAAAGTAGATCATTTACTATAGTTCCATGTTTTTCAATGTCTTCAGCTATCATCTAAGTGGCATCCTCATGAGGGAGACCCTATCATTTCACAAGGTATTCATTGTAAACTTTGTGTTTTGTTCTCTTGACCTCCTTGGTGTCTAGAATGGCTTCAAGCTTGACTGGTGCAACAGGAAAAAGATCCTTTATCCAATCAACATCCCCACCTTCATGAACATCTGTACCTACATCCAAAGACTCCTTGAAAGGATATAAGTCAGCAATATTAAAGATAGGCGAGATAACAACTCTAGAAGGGAGTTCTATCTCATATGCGTTTTCACCAAATTTGTGGACCACCTTGCATGGCCCAATCTTCTTCATTAGCAACTTAGTATATTTTCCCTTAGGTAACCTCTCTTTCCTGAGATGTGCAAGTACTAGATCTCCAACTTTGAACTGAACATTCCTCCTCTTCAATTCCGCATGGTTCTTGTATGTTTCAACACTCTTCTTGAGTTGGTCTCTAACTTGATCATGGATGCCTTTCATGGCCATAGAAAACTCCTCTCATTCAACACTTCTCTTCTCTACCCATCTCAAATCTCTTAACTCAAAAATACCTCTTAGATTCAATCCATACACTACCTCAAAAGTGCTCTTACCTATGCTCATGTTAATGGAGTCATTGTAAGCATACTCTGCCTATGGGATGATAAGATCCCATTGTTATCCATGTTCTTTTGTAAGACATCTAAGTAGATTCCCCAATGATCTATTCACTACTTCAGTCTGCCCATCTATTTGTGGGTAATAGGTAGAGCTAAAAGTCAAGTTGGTTCCAAGTTTTCTCCATAATGTCCTCCAGAAGTGGCCTATTAACTTTGAGTCTCTATCTGAAACAATGGTGAGGGGCAGTCCATGTATTCTAACTATCTATTTGAAGAATAGACTTGCAATGTTAGATGTATCACTTGTGTACTAGCAAGGAATAAAGTGTGCCATCTTGCTAAATCTGTCCACAACTACAAAAACACTATCAACTTCCCTCTGAGTTCTGGGTAGGCCTAACAAAAAATCCATGCTAAGATGCTCCCAAGGTCTACTAGGAATTGGAAGAGGATGATATAAGCCTGCATTGGAACTAGAGCCCTTGTCTCTCTGGCCAACTCCACAAGACTCAACAAATTTTTTGATATTAGTATGCGTCTTAGGCCAAAAGTAAAACCTTCTTACCCGATCAAGTGTTTTGTCTATGCCAAAGTGTCCTCCAAGAATTCCATAGTGCTTATCCCTTATGAGATTTGTCCTCATAGAGCATCTAGGGATGCATAACTGAGCTCCCTTGAATAGCAGTCCTCCTTGCAGTAGAAAATCAGAGAATTATTCATGAAAATTACCTTGGAATTTGTGGCAAACGGAGTAGGCATACTTGAAATCTAGATCAGTAGCATATATGTCCTTTAGTGCTTCCAAACCAACACTCTGAAGTTTTATTTCATGTACTAGGACTGATCTTCTACTCAGTTTATCAGCTACCTTGTTTTCTTGACTCTTCTTATGCTTGATTGTGAAGGTATAACTCTATAAATACTCCACCCACTTGATGTGCCTATGACTCAACTTGTCTCGGCTATTCAAGAAACTTAATGCATGATTGTCTGTGTAGACTACAAATTCTTTGGGTAAGAGGTAATGTCTCCATTTTCTCAGGGACTACACTAATGCATAAAGATCCAAATCATATGAAGAGTACCTCCTCTTGGCCTCATTGATATTTTCACTAAAGAAAGCTACTGGCCTACCCTCTTGGCTCAAGACTACACCTATGTCTACTCCATTGGCATCACATTCCACTATAAAGACTTTGTCAAAGTTAGGCAAAGCAAGTATGAGCTATTGTACTACTCTCTTCTTTAGATATTTAAAGCTTTTTGCTACCTCTTCAGTCCAGTGAAACTTTATTTTCTTATCTCCCTTAATGGTGTCAAGAATAGGAGAACAAATATGACTAATTTTTTTGATAAAATTCATATAAAATGTAGCCATACCATGAAAAATTCTTACCTCTCCTACTGATTTTGGAGTTGGCCAGCTAAGAATAGCTTCAACTTTGAAGGATCCATCTTCAATGTGCCTTTAGAGATAACAAAACCCAGGTAGACTAGCTCTTCTTTCATAAACTCACACTTTTTGAGGTTTATCATTAGCTTCTCCTCATTCAACCTCTATAAAACCATGTCAAGGTGTTGCAAGTGCTCCTCTTTTGTTTTGCTAAACACATGAATATCATCTAGATAGACAACTACAAACTTCCCAATGAAATGTTTTAGGACATCATTCATTAGCCTCACGAATGTACTAGGAGTGTTTGAGAGTCCAAAAGGCATTACCATCCATTCATAGAGTCCCTCATTTGTTTTGAAGGTAGTCTTCCATTCATTCCCTTCCCTTATCCTAATTTGGTGATATCCACTCTTGAGATCAATCTTTGACAAGTAGCATGCACCTCCTAAGCAATCCATTAGGTCCTCCATTCTAGGTATTGGGAACCTATATCTGATTGTGAGTTTGTTTATAGCCCTATAGTCAGTACACATCCTCCACTCTCCACCTTTCTTGGGTGCTAAGATAGTAGGAACAACACAAGGACTTAAGCTCTCTCTGATGAGTCCTTTATCTAACAATTCTTGAACTTGTGTTTTGATCTCTTCATTCTGATGTGGAATCGGCTTGTATGTAACCTTATCAGGAAAACGAGCTCCAAGGATCAGGTCTATATGATGGCTGATATTTCTCATGGGAGGCAATGAACTTGGCAGCTCATCTACCACTATGTCCTTATACTTGTCTAAAAAGGACTGAACTTCACTAGGTATCTTTTCTACCTCATTTGTTGTTGCATTACAATTAGTCTTAGGTCTGATCACTACTACAAATCCTTTCCCTTCATCTTTCATTGTTTGTAAAAACTCCTTCTCTCCTACCACCATGATTGTAGACCCAATCTACTTATCAGATTCTTCTTCAGGAAGGGGTGTTAATGAGAATGAAACTCCATCATTCTCTATCACATAAATGTTCTTCTAACCATCATGATTGCTCTTTCTGTCATGTTACCAAGGTCTACCTAGCAGCAGGTGATAAGCATCCATAGGGATGATGTCACAAAGGATCTTATCCTTGTAACCACCAATGTTGAACTCCACCCATGCCTGTTCATGCACTAAGACTTGCTACCCCTTAATCAACCATGACACCTTGTAAGGTGTGGGATGAGGAATCTTCTTCAAATGCATCTTCTCTACCATTTCCAAAGAGACTAGATTATCAGTGGATCTTGAGTCTACAACTACCTTACATACCTTGCCATGAGACTTGCATGTTGTCCTAAACAATAACTTCCTCTGTGAAGGCTCCTTGGCTGCTGGTACCTTGAGGAGTGTCCTCCTTAACATTAATGCATCAGCTCTCTTAGGAGCAACAGGTTGAAGTGGTGAATTGACACTTTCAATGTCTTCTTCATTCACTATTTGGGTCCTTTGTTCACCTCCTTGAGAACTTGATGCTTGCTTCTCTGGGCATTTGAATGTAGGATGTCCAAAGTCACGATAGTTGTAACATTTGCCTAAGAAAGTGTTTGATCCTCTACCTTGGCCACCAAACCTTCCTCTACTATTTGATATTCTTCCACTAAAACTACCTCTTTCACTTGACTCACTTCTTGGTTCTTGATTCTCTTTATTGTTGCCACTTGATTCTCCTTGTTGTTTCTGGGACTATCCGCTTGCACCAAAGTTCCCTCTACCTCTAAAACTCCTTCCTCTACCCCTAGTCTATTGATCTTGTCTCCTTTTTATGTTTTCTTCTACTCTCACTACCAATTGGAAACACTCTTCCACATTTCTAGGGGTGGCAAGACTGATTTCATCTTGAATATTGAGCCTAAACCCATTGATATACCTAGCAATTTTCTCAACTTCATCTTCAATGTGCCCTATCCTCATGTGGAATTCTTCAGAATAGGCTATAATATCCATGTCTTTTTTTTTAAAATTTTGTAATCTCTTGAAGGTTTGAATTGCATAATCCTTAGGAAGAAACTGACTCTTCACTTTGGACACCATCTAGTCCCATGAACTGATTTTTGCTTTTCCTTTCCTTAATCTTTCTGATTGAACATAGTTCTACCATATCAATGCTAGCCCCTTCAACTTGGTCTTAGCCAATTTGACCTTCTGCACTTCTAGCATCTCCTTGTACTCAAATTAGATATCCAAGGCATCAATCCAATCTAATACTTCCTCACTGTTCATTTTTCCTTCATACATGGGCAACTCCATTTTGACATCAATGCCCTCTCCTTTCATAGTCTGCAGCATCTTCATAAACCTTCTATCATCTAGATCCATCTCTTCCAAATTGGATCCCTCTTGAGGGAATGCATTCTCACTCTCATTCTCTTGGTCACTATCTTCTTCAATGACCCCACCTCTTCTCAAGTTTTCTTCAATGGCTACAAGTCTAGCTAGGACTCCTTCTTGAGATGCCTTCATTATTCTCACTTCTCTTGTGAGGATTGGACTGACTCTTGGAGGCATCTTGCACTATCTTTTCTCCACACTTTAACTTCCTTCTTTCTTCCCAAATAGAACCTGACCTAGGCTCTGATACCAATTGATGCAGAGTATGGGATGATGTCACTATTCAATGGATTGTTATCTTGACTGGAACAACATGGTATGGACTATCCTCCCTCTGTCATACCAAGTTCAAGAATTGGAAAAGGTTAAACACTATGACTTGAATGCATGAGAGACTGACTAAACCTTTCAAGGAAAATGAGATCTTAAAATAACTAATCACACCACTCAAATGTAGACAAGAAGTTCTGAAACCCACTTCTAAGTTGACTATTCCAATATGACATAATTCCTCTTGTATGAACATGGTTGTCAATAGGTAAAATATGCATAAATGAAGGTAAGTGAGTTGGTCAGTTTACTCAACTCTTATCACACCTTGAATCAATCAATCTTGGTAGACTAAAACCCCTAAAGATCCCCAAGAACATTTACTCTATACTCTTTAACGCAATCCTTTATAATAGGCTTATATTGCTACTAGCCCTAGAAATGAGGTTTCAAAAGCATAACTTGAAGAATCCATGCCTAACCCATGAACATATTAGTTTTTTTAATACCCAATATGGATTTATATAACATATCAGACATGCAACTAGGGTTAGTTTGGAACATAGGCTTCAAATAATGATTGTCCTGACTGAATTAGGCCTAATTAGGCCTCCTCCACATAGCAAAAGACCACCAAACTCGCTCTAAGCTTCTAAAACACATTCCAAAGCTTCCATCATGTTAAAAATGATATGTATATAGTATTTTCAGGGTTCTTGGGTCAACCCACATCAACTACTCTTCAAACCACTAATCTACTAATGCTCAAAATGACTAATACATGATGATATTAGGATCTTTCTTCCCTAATAGACCTTCTCCACCAGTTCCCTGCATCTGCAACATAATTGTAACATTGAAAAATGTCCCCTTGGGGGCTTTTCCCTCATAAGGTTTAGCTCTTGGGTCTTTACAGTGCATTTAGGATATTTTAGTTCATATTTTTGCATCCTTAAGGAATGAGACCTAAGTCCCATGTCAAATAGGACCTAGGTGGACCCCTTGAGTTGTACCCTACCTAAAATAGTGTGGGAGGACTTGGACACCTGTGCCCTATTCCTACCCTATATTAGGGCAGCCTCAATTTATGGGTGTCGGTTAGTGACCATTATTGGGCCCCTTTACTGACACGGTAAGTTTGAATTTCAAATATCTTGGTAGGAGTGCTTGTAGATGCATATATAAGCATGTGTAGGCATTCATTTGTAAACTAGATTTCAACTAGATGATCATTGTGAACTCTAGGCATTCTCAAGGTGATTCAAGGATTTCTATTGTGTTGCAAGAGTAGACTTGTATGTTTTGTGTGTTGATATTTGTAGATTTGCACTTCAATCTCCTCATGGCATGAAGAGCATCTTCCTCCATGAGAGATTCACTACAAGGTGACACATCATTATGTTTTTATCATTGATTCCTTTGGTTTTTGGCCTCTACCTCACAAGGGCACGCCCTCTTTATCTGCAACGGTGTTCAGAGACTTAAGTGTCCTCCAGGGTTTGACTAAGGCAAACCATTAAACACCACAACCCCCAAACCAAGTCTTGTGATTGCAAGTTATAGGTGTCGCATCCGGGAAAAGAAGAGTTGTAGGAAGGTTGGAAAGACATCTGAGATTTAGGATTTGAAGAAAAGATGACCAAAGGAGCACTTCCGGGACTAGGGCACTCGCTCCAATGTCCTCCGTAGACTGATTATGGAAAACAGAAGTTATAGGGCTGATCAGTGTTTGAAGGATGTCCAAATTCCCCCCAAAAGTAGGTACCTTGAACTTGGGAACTTGCTGCTATGTCCTCAATTATTCCGCTTCAAAACCCTGAAAATAGGTATTCTGTAATTTGGTATTTTACTCCCGTTTGTAAGAGTTTTTTCCATAATTTGATAATTTGTTGTTGTATTTGCATAATTAGGGTTTTAATGGTCAATTGAGCATAGGAGAAGGAAAAATTGATAATTAATTCCCTAATCGAAGCTTCCCCTCATTTTCAAGTGACCTAGGGTATGATAGTGCTCGTCAATCGACCCTAGATCCTTCAATGTCAAGGTGAAAGGAGGATTTTAACATCTAAACCACAAAAGATCAACAAATCCAATTTTACCCTAAACATTTTGGTGAACCCGTGTCTTTGAAATTAAATTGCAACTTGCTGAGTGTATGTCTGCAAATTTGGTGTGATTTCATTCATTCATTTGCTCATTTAATTAATTGCATTGAGAAAATTTCAAAAAAATGAAAAATTGGAAAAATACAAAAAAATTGCATTGTTGGGCTTACTAAATTGTGTCAATTCTTCCTAAATTTTCCTAATTCATGAATTTTGCATCATATCTGATATAAACTATATAAAAATACAAAAATTCAAAATCTTCCTTTGCATTTTCATCATTTAATTGCTAAGGTTTTGTGGAAATTTTGTCAATTTTAGATAACCTAGTAATTCCAAAATCTAGGGTTTGTAGGAAAAATCTTTTATCAAACTTTTCTACCAATTTTAGAGGCTCATTAAAATTTAAATTTGGCTGTAGTCTTGCATTTTAGTTTCAATTTGCAATTACATTTAAATTATTTGCATTTTTGCATCTAAAATTTCAACAAAAACTAGCAATTTTGCTACATTTTCATTAAATTTGCATGGGAATTTTGCATGATTAATCTTGAAAATCATTTTCAGATCTGATATTATTTAATTACCATCATAAATCAGACATTAAATCATTCACATAGCATTTTGTTCCAAAATCTCAAACCTAGGGCTTCGAAAACGATAATTTTCACTAATTTTGGCCTTATCAACTTCATAAATTTGAACCATATGTGTGTTGTGAAAGATATTTTTACATTAATTTTCTGTTATTAGGGTATTAATTTTCTTCCCCTTATAAAAATCCTCACAACACCCTTTTAACGGGCTCTTGTAGTGAAAATTCTGCAAAAAACTACACATTTTAGGTATTTTGGCCCTAGGGTTTGGCCTAGTTTGCACTCCAAGCATGTTGTGATCAATTTTATGGATTACGTTGACTTATATTATTTATATTATTTTCTATACCTCCTAAAATTGCTTACAACACCCCTTTTTCTAGGTCTTGGAGTTGAAAAACCATGAAAAATTGCATATTTTGCTATATTTTCACTAGGGTTTTACATTAAGTGGCGCTATAATCATGTTGTGTTGGGTGCTTTTGCATCAAGTGGCTGTTATTTCTGATATTATTTTCTTTCCATCATCATTTTCCTCACAACACCCTTTGTTATTCTCTTTTGCATTGAATTTTGGTGAAAAAAGTGCTCATTTTGACATATTTTCACTATATTTTGCCTTAGCATTATCTTGGATTTGCATCAAGAGTGTGTTGAGAGTGATTATACTAATTTTTTGGACTGATATCAGTCATATAACCTTCTTCCCTTGACTGAAATCCTCACAGCATCCTTTGTTTCATTCATTGGCATTGAAAAAGTATCAAAAAGTCAAGGATTTTAGGCTATTTTTGCTCTTATCTTTTGCACCAATTTTGAAAAGCTTTCAAATGTGATTTTGCATTGGTTTGAGCATATAAACATGGCCTATCCATACTCCTTGGAAAATTTACATGAATATATCTCAAAATTTGAAAATCTTTACAAATTCATTAGTAAACATCCTTATGTCATACCCTATATAAAGGTCATGTACCACAAGAATATAGTGGTGTCATCTTCTGTCAAGATCCTTGATTATGTATCTAATCTTAATAACTTCATATCTCTCATCAATACATACCCTTGGGTAGTAGAAGAAATGATAAAACACACTTTGGATGAAGGGCATGACATTTTTCATAACAGTTTGGAATCAATAGCTCAAACATATGGTGATGATCAAAGCAATAATGAATTCACAAGCTACCCTACTAATCCTACAACTAAACAATCAGATAAGTCAGATGAAAAGACAAGGTTTATCCCTATTAATTTGGATGACCCTCTTAACCAAAAGGTAGCATTAAGAGATGACATTATGACAACACAACATTGTTTTGACTATCTTGACCTATTTGGTGTGATTGATGTGGATAAGGAACAATTTCATAACCCACCTAGTCGTCCTACACAAGAAATGACAAAAGAGAAACAACTCACATGTGAAGAGAACTTTAGACCAAAAGGACAAGGTCCCTATGCTTAGGTTCCTCCCTCAAAATCCTTACAAAGATCAGGAGGTCATTGTCAACATCAAAATGTTCCACTGCAACAAATGAGGTTTGATCTTGGTGCTTCATCTTCTAATTTGCACAAGCCTATGAAAGAGGATAGCCCTATCTTACAAAAGATAACTTGTAAAACAAAACAAAATAGCAAAGCAAGAGAAAGAAGAAAAAGAAGACAAGAATATGCTATAAATCTTGCCTCTCAACAAGAAAACATTGATCCTAACATTCAAGTAAACAATAATGATCCTAATGATGAACAACATGATGAACAAGATATGAATTTGGTTATGGTACCATATGTCCCACTATCCTCCATCATTAGGGAATGGGATGATGATGACAACGATTTACTTATAGACAACTTCTAGCCCGAAAGGGGCCCTATAGGTATGTATCTATAAACTCTTATTTCTATCATAATGTGCTTCCCCTGTAATGTGTTATGTGTTGTCTAGGCCTCTTGAGATGACCTTGGATTCTCCCGTAAGGTTCACAATACTAGGAGACCACCTCTGTTGTGACCTTATTCTATTTGTATCATCATTATTCTAAATTACTCTCTCTCTCTGATTTCATTGTTATGTGTTGTGTCTTACAGACATAGCATTGTGGTTGGTGACTTGGGGGCACCCTCCTACGTGATTGTCCCTAAGACACTTGTTTTCTCCTCTCTTATTTATTGTTTCCCTTCCTCTAGTGTTTCCATCTAGTGGGCAAATGATGACAAACATTTATACTGATGCAGACCTAGTGTCGCTTTCGAGAGCAATAAAAAATTAGACTTAGTTCCTAATATGATGATGGGGTTGTATATTTTATCCAATGCTTGTCTCGTAGAAGCACTCGTGCTTTTTGCGTAGTGAATTTTATGATGTTTTTGTCACATTTACAAACATTAACAATATTGTTCCTCTGTGTACCTTTGTTTACCTTTGAATCTGGCCTTAACGATACTTGATTCAGAGAGCTTCGTGATATAGCCCCTGGTTATCTTCAAACTCTGAATTCATTGTATAACCTTGGCTCTTTGTGTGATTAATCATATGCATTGATGTTGTTGTTAATCAAGATTTTGTAGACACTAACATGTTTCTTGCAGGGATCTGTTTGTGGGAACATTTAGCAATCATAAAGTACATGTCACCTCCGGGGGGCATGGGCTTTGCGAAAGTTGATGTTCCCTTGTGTGTTTTCTTCGTACCTTAACGTGCTTGATATCGATAACTGATATCAACCACCTTAAGGTGGGGGAATATAAGGTAAGTTGTCTGTTATAGATGTTAGCAATGTGTTTGACATTAGATGTAGTGACCTGCACCAGAGTAGTGCATCGTGCATCTTGAGCTTGTTTGCAATCAATCAATCAATCATATAAGCCCTCTGTAGAGGTGGGATATCAAGCATATCCTTTTTCTTAATCCCTTTGTGGAGGTGGGGATGGTGTATTTCTCAGAGTAGATTGCATCATCCTATCATTTTCAAAAGTCCTCTACAGAGGTAGGGAGGGGTTTTGTGACTAATTCAACCCTTAAGCATGTCTTCAGTGATTTTTGTGGCAAAGTGCAATTGTTGGTGTGTGCCTATAATGTGGCTGAGATGGTGATGAGACTAGAAATAGGGAACACACCATTGCTTGTCTATCATTTTTTTTCGTGTCTTCAATTGTGTGTGTTTTGGCTTGCTTTTTTTGTATGGCATGGTTGTTGCCCCATATGCAGTGACTAGCACTCTTGGGGAGTGTTTCGTGCATTTTGGGAGGTTTTGCATGTCTTGCGTGTGTGTTGCCCCATACACAGAGACTTGTGCCCTTAAGTGGTGCATCGTGTATTATGGGAGGTTTGTTTGCTTTCCAGTACTTGCATTTGCATTCTATATATATATGAGAAAAAGAAAAGAAAAGATATCATTTCTATCTTCGATGCATTAACTGTCTGCTCTGTGTTCTATGTGACTATAACTATCTTCTCTGTGTTTTGCATGCCTGCTACTTTTTTCTATGTAATTGGCGTGTCTTCTCCATGCTTGGTGTGTTTGCTATGTTTGTGACCTTACTTTAATACATGTATGGGCCTCATGTTCATACATAGATTAAAGTGGGGGCTAAATGTAACGTCAAAAAATGTCCCCTTGGGGACTTTTCCCTCATAATGTTTAGCTCCCGAGTGTTTAGAGTGCATTTAGGACATTTTAGTTCATATTTTAGCATCCCGAAGGAATGAGACCTAAGTCCCATAGAAAATAGGACCTAGGTGGACCCCTTGAACTATACCTTGCCTAAAATAGGGGGGGAGGACTTGGGCACCCATGCCCTAGTCTTTCCCTATTCTAGAGTAGCCTCAATTTCTGGGTGTCAGTTAGTGACCTTTATTAGGCCCCTTTGCCGACACGATAAGTTTGAATTTCAAATATCTTGGCGGGAGTGCTTGTAGATGCATCTATAAGCATGTGTAGGCATTCATTTGTAAACTAGATTTCAACAAGATAATCATTGTGAAATCTAGGCATTCTCAAGGTGATTCAAGGAATGCTATTGTGTTGCAAGAGAAGACTTGTATGTTTTGTGTGTTGATATTTGCATATTTGAGCTTCAATCTCTTCATGGCATGAAAAACATCTTCCTCCATGAGAGCTTCACTACAAGGTGACACATCATTGAGTTTTTATCATTGATTCCTTTGGTTTTTGGCCTCTACCTCACAAGGGTATGCCATCTTTATCTTACAACAATGTTCGAAGACTTAAGTGTCCTCTGAGGTTTGACAAAGGCAAACTTCTAAAAACCACAACCCCCAAACCAAGTCTTGTGATTGCAGGTTACAGGTGTCACATCTAGGAAAAGTGGAGTTGCAGAAAGGTTAGAAAGACATCAGGGATTCAGGATGTGAAGAAAAGATGGACAAAGGAGTACTTCTGGGACTAGGGTGCTCACTCCAGTGTCCTCTGTAGACTGGTTCCAGAAAACAAAAGTTATAGGGCTGATTAGTGTCTAAAGGAGGTCCAAATTCCCTAAAAAAGTAGGTACCTTGGACTTGGCCACCCGCTCCTGTGTCCCCAACTGTTTCGATTCGGAACCTTGAAAATAGTTATTCTGTAATTTGGTATTTTACTCTCGTCTGTAAGAGCTTTTTCCGTAATTTGATAATTTGTTGTCGTATTTGTATAACTAGGGTTTTAATGGTCAATTGAGCATAGGAGAAGGAAAAATTGATAATTAATTCCCTAATCAAAGCTTCCCCTCATTTGCAAGTGACCTAGGGTATGATAGTGCTCGTCAGTCGACCCTAGATCCTTCAATGTTAGGGTGAAAGGAGGATTTTAACATCTAAACCACAAAAGATCAACAAATCCAATTTTACCCTAAACAATAATAAAAAAGTAAACATAAACTAATTAAATCCATTCCACCTATTATAGACCTATGACAGAGGTGGAATGGAGTAGAAGCTCATCATTTTCCTCAAAACCCTTAAAACTAGGGTATGGCAGCTGATTTTAGAAAACTATCTGTATAATGATTTGAAATCAATGAAAATTCTACCAATATGATTCAAATGAAATTTAACAAGATGCCTTAAACAATTTCAGAGATTGTTTTTCCATGACAACACCGTACGGTTATGTACTATCACTAGAAAAATAAGAAAACCAGTCAAAAAGTAGGAAAACTATATGTTTCTGTATTATTTCTCCTCGAAACTTCAACAACCACCTTTTCTCGACCTCTAAGAGATATATGTAGCATGTTTACAAATGGGACTCCACCATTACCCCCACTCCCATCATGGGAAAAGCCTTCATAAGGGACGAAATTTGATTGTTCTCCAGAAAAAGCTCACTGTCTAGAATTAGACTGTCATCATTTTAAGTAAGCTTAAGAGTCTACTATAAAAATACCTTTACTAAGACCACCACTACATGGTTATTCCGCTAGGGGGCATTATTACATTATTTAAAAATCCAAAACCCCTTAGTCTCTCATTAATGAGACCATAAAACAAAAATTCAAAAAACAAGTTTGACTAGGAAATAGCCTAAGTGCCCTGCACCATGAACATAACTCACTCAATTCTTCGTACCTGAGGCTCAAACCTGGAAGAAGGCATCTTCAAATGGACTTCTAAAAAACTTCCAATCTATAGACAAAGATATTCATTCTACAGAAAATGTGGAGCATTCTTCTGGACTGTTCTTCTATATACAATACATTGTTTCCACTGTAAATCATAGTTTCTACCAGAGAAGCCAATTTCTCAATAGTCTCAACATCAAGATTACTTACATAAGTAAATACAAAGCATCTTACTCATTAAAATAAAATAGCAAGATAGGAGTACAGTTGATACCAATTACAAAACAGATATGTTGACATCAATGACAACACCGATTAGGCACATACTTGCAACATAACATTGTAAATCCCAATATTGTATTTATTCCATTTTATTATTTGTAATTTGTAATTACCTATAAGGGAATGAGGTAGTTTCACCAACAGTGGTAATTTTAGATTCACCAGAAGTAATTAAGGAGTAACATTTACAGTTGGCAATTGTAAAACTCAATAATAAATGAGTGTAGGCACCACCTTGGGAGAATCTTCTATTTGTAGCATATATGACACATGTCATAATGTTTGGTGGGTGCATGTAAAGAATCTATGACAACTATAAGTTCTCATAAGATTCTATAACACTATGATGCATATGACATATATTTATTAGTTGTAAGTTGCTATGTTTAGCCCAAGGTGCCCATCTTGGGAAGATACTCTTTAGTGGAATCTGTGATGGTTATGATGCATCATAGGATGCTGTAAGAGGCCAAATTTAGTCATGGGTGCCCAACATTGAATGACTATTTTTGGACAAGTGGAAGGTACTTGTAAGATGGCATTTAATGTTTACATGTTGGAGATTCTCATGAGAGAGAAAATGAATGCCTAGGGAGGTGTGAGACCACTTCTATATGTATTTTTCCATTGTATTTATTCTGCAATACATGTTTTAGGTACTCAGGTGCTACAGGAATGTTGTCGGATTGAAGATTGATAGAAAGAGTTGTGTAGTTGATGTATTGTACAATCTTTTATAGATAAATTCAAACTTGTGCTTCTTTCCTGGCAGAGTTTTTTAGCCAAAAGGGTTTTCTCTATGTAAACATTGTCTCATTGTGTTGAGTTCCTCATGTTTGATATTTTCTCTGTAGTGGGTTTTCTATTTTGATGCAATCTCCATTGATAATACATTGATATAAGATAATTAAATATATTTTAATTAGATTTCCATTTGAAGTAGTTGTTCATTTCTAACAATTCATGCTTCTAATGACATTTTTTTTTCATATGTGGTTGTGACTTCTTCTTCAAATGACTTGTGGTTACTATGACAACATAACCACATGTAAACTAACATGTATGTTGCACCAAATCTTACTACCACAACATCACCACATGTAAGCCAACATGTATGCTATATTGCATCTTATTACCACAAGATAACCACATATGAACCAACATGTATGTACCATTACATCTATAACTCATCTCATTTTGCATTCCCAAACAATAATTGTATATAGATTAAATTGTTCCCAATATATTTAAGGCATGACACCAATTGAAATCTGAGAAGAAAACCTAATGTTAGTTTTCCATAATTCTAGTTGCATGTTACATTTTTTACATATAGCAAGTTAATAGTGTTACCATTTTTCACCTACAGCTCAAATTCCAGTAGAGCTAGAATAGTTTATTCTCATTTTTATTTGAAGTATATTCTAACATATTTTTGCCATGCTTAACCATTGCATATCCAAGTTTAAAAGAAAGAGTTCAGTTGTTGTTATGAAGTGTGTTGCATTAAAGGTGCTTAAAAGGTAGAGTTTAGTTTGTCATTCAATGATTTGCAGCAGAAAGGAAAATATAAGAATTATAAGAAGTTGTTTCATTCATTTTACAATGCTTTGATTCATTTTACAATGTTTCATTCATTTTACAAAAGAAGTATACACAAAATTGTACAAGTATTGCATTCATTAGAAAGAAAGGAGTAATCAATTGTCCCACACAAGTCGTGGGAATAGCTAAACCAACACATCATAAAGAATGTACTATGCATCTGAAGATTAAATAAAGGAAATGAAGCAAATAAGAGGAGACATATCCATCATTGCTTGTTGGTGTTTGGTGTTGGTCTTCACTACAAACTACTTCTCCTCACTCTCGATCCTTGAGAGAACTTGCATCATGATGAAAAGAGTTGTTAGAGCTCCAGTTATGAGTCTTCCTATGTGCTCTATCAACAAAAATATTGTACATTGCCTATGATGCATTAGATAAGCAAACATCTATATGCAAGAAAGCCTAAAAAATAAAATATCACAGGAGCATTTAGCTTCACTATTTTTATCTAATATGTTTGTTCACTGTGCAGGTATAGGTGAAATAATGTTGTTGATTCATTATGTAGGACACTCCAACATGTGTTAAGAAATGGGCTCCCACAAGGGTTGAGCCCAAAATGCTACCCCTTGATCTTAAGGGGAATATAAGATAAGAAAAGAAACTTTCAGATCAATAAATATAAAACATATTCTGATTGAAAGTCAATATAACACTAATACATCATGAGACAGTCTCCAAGGCAGGACAGTCACTATCAGAGAAATATCAACTAAAGAATAGTCTCATCAAGAGCATTACAACCAAAGAAGCATCATGGAGCAACAACAGAATAGGTATTTACCACTTTTTTGTTGTGAATGAGGTATAAGATTCCTATTGAATATATTAAACAATCATAAAGGACAAAAAATGGTTATTAAGGTGACTATACCATTAACCAAGAAGCAAGTTATCAACTATAGGATAGTCATATAATGATAAACAATCCTATATCTATGTGTCATGCAATGTCAGTTGTCTTGTATGCAAGAGAGATCATAAGCAGAGTGAATAGGACTGCCAGAGAAGAACTTACAATGCCATCAGTGCATCTGCATAATGGAACAATCAAAAGAGGGACAATACATTCATCATATGATCACTATATCCTTCTACATTATGAAGAGAAAATCATAAGCTATAGGTGTAGCTATAGGAATCAAGGGTAGCTCACAGTCATGGTATTTTGTGCAAACTCCATTTTTCATATACTTCATTATTTTTAAACTATGGTTACTTGCATCCTATATATGACTATTCCACATTTTAGAGAAAAGAGGTTTTATGAATTCTCAAATATATTTTATACCAAGCCACTGTCATGAGAGTATCATCACTCCAGATAGCATATACAAGATAAAGCCATAGCAAGGAAGGATGGAGAACCATATACAAGATGTTGGCAACATGTTCCATGGCTAATGAAGAGGATGGGTGACAGTCATCAATGCAAATGAAGATGAAAGAGGTGTGGAGTGCAGTCCATGAGGAGTAGGCATTGATAGAGTTGGGATAGTCATAACAAGGAGAGAATTCCATATATCAAAGGGTGAGAATAGGTCATACACTGATTTGCAACCAGTATTCAGGATACAAGAGATGCTTAGAAACCAAAATGATCCAACTATATGGGTAGTTTCAGTACTAGACCTACAATCATTCAAATTTCCTATTTCAAGGTAAGTGTACCTATTTCTTCAGCTACTTATAAAATAAAAGAGCAACAATAGATGGGAGGAGCAGGCATGCCATCCAAGAGACATAAAATTTCAACAAATTTGAGCAAATTCAGCAGAAAAACATTTGAAGGAAAGAATTTTTTTGGAGTTCAAACATGATGGAGGCTCAGGAGCTAACAATGAGGAGGACAATATGAAGGAAAGTGCAGAGATTAAGTCAGTTGATGGTGAGAATACAGTTGAACCTGAAGGAAAAGAAGACACAGTAAAATAGAAAGGTGATAATGGTAAGCATTTCATGAGGGCAAGAAGTCACAGTCTTCTAAAACCCTAGCTCAACACATGTACATAGAAATAATATTTACCCTTAATCATTGTCTAATTTCTGAGTGTGAACAAGATGGTTTAGCCATGGTCTTCAATGGGGAAAATGCATAGAAGTTTCCATGATTCTTTTACAGAATACATTCATTATCGTGCTTGATTGGAGCTTATATCAATGAAAGAGGAAAGATAGTGCAGAGATTCAAATATTGAAAATCTTACCCATTGCTTGTTGTAGAAAGATACATTCATACCCTTGCTATCAAGCTTTTGAAATACTTCAATGGCATGCTTAAAATGAGAAAAGAGCATCAACAGAAAGTGAAGAAACAAAATACATTAGAAAAAAGTCATGGCTGCAGCCAATAGAGGCCAAGAATGCTTTGAAATGTAGAACAATATCATATTTTGTGACAGAGAGAGATTTACCTTGCATTTTCCTGTAAACATCTTCAACAAAATTGTTTGAAACAACAAGAATGGGTAAGGTTCAAGCTTCAAAACCCTAGCTCAATGGCGGCGAGTAGCAGAGCAAGTTTTCCCAAAAGGTCAAGTGTAAATGAGGCTAAATATTTAGGGATTGTGTTTTGTTTTAGGGCTCATAGTTTCCCTAATTTGAATGGGTTTTTTTATCACATTCTTTTAAAAAACTCAAATGCCTCTATTAATACCTTCGAGGTATTTTTTTACTTTGCATATATGATACCTAGACTTTATGCCTTAGGTTTATTCAATAGCCTTGGAGGAAAAATCAACCTCAATGTGCCTTAGGGTATCTTGTGATTTTATAGAAAATCAAAATGCTTAAATAGGGACATATTTTGTACTTGGCAAAAAAATTCATTAAAACCATACTTGCCATGTGAAAAAAAAATCAAGTCAAACTCAAATTGACCTTTCTTTCTATTTTTGAAAAGGTTGAAGCTACAAAAGTCATTGTAAGGCCTTATTAAAAACAATGTTTTATAAATTGCTTTAATAAGTGTCAAATAAAATGTAGTGAAATCAAAGCAAGTGTAGATAAAACTTTACTTTCTGAGTTTAAGCTTTTTTCGGCGAACTAAGGAAAAGCTGGGCAAACTAAAGTTTCCATTTCAATTTCCACCTAGTTAGAGCCTAATTTTTGAGTCTTTTTAGGTGGGCCCACTTGGGAGGGAAAGTTTCCACCTATTACCACTCATTTTGGATCAGTTTTAGGTCCTCTTTTTGTGGCCTTTTCCCTTGCTCGAAAATGGGATTTTAGTTACTTTTTTTACATAAGACAACTAGCTGGGTTTTTTAGAAAGCCTTTTGGCTATATATAGGAGGAGAAAAACTTAGTTTAGGTAGTTCGGATTTGCTTCTTTCTCTCTTGGCTACTTGCAGAGAGTTTTGTAAGCATTAATTTGTATCTGAGATTTCAAAAGTAATATTGTTACCAATTTTTCACCTACAATTGAAATTGGCAGAGTTGACACATTGATTCTATCTTAATTTCACCTATAGCTCAAATTGGTAGAGCTAATACATTTATTCTATCTTAAGAAGAAATATTCTTAACATTTTCTGCTATAATGTTTTTGCATAGTTTAAGGTACTTGAAAGATTCAGTTTTATCATCATTGTAATAGAGAAAAGAGATTTAGTTCATCATTCATTGCATTGTAGAGTTTTCATGAGAGATATAATTCATTTCATTTCACATTACAATGATTATTCATTTGACAAATGAGATATACATGAATGGAATAAACATTACATTGAATGAAAGCAAGGAAGATCAAATGTCCCACACAAGCCTTGGGAATAATTGAATCAAATACATTAGAAAGAATATACCATCTACAAAAGACTAAAGTAATGAAGCAGATAAGATAGGCATATCTATCATTCCCTGTTGAAGTGGTGGATTGATCCTTGTTGCAGTTGATCCCTCTTGCTCCCGACCTTTCAAAAGAACCTGCAGGATTAGAAAAAGTTTTATTAGAGCTCCAGATATGGTTATCCTATGTACCTCATCAATCCAAAGACATAATATATTCAATGTGATGCACATAATCAGTTGATCAAGTCATTAACATGCAAGAGAGCCTGAAGAAATGGAATATCATTGAACTTCACTATTTTTTAAGCTAACATGCATGTTTCCTATGCAGGTATAGAAGAAGTTATGTTGCTATTTTGAAAACAATTTCATCATGTGGTGCAAAGTGGGCTCGCACAAAGGTTGAGCCTAGCATGTTGCCCCTGATTCTTAAGAGGGGATGGAAAAGGAGTACATATTCTTGTTGCTCAAATCAAGACATATTCAGCTAAGGAGTATTACATTCACTGAGTGCATAAGCTATAATCCCATTGCCCATTTATAACTGATAGTTCAAATAAGATGAAATGAAAGCTATCAAAGAGCAGTGAACTCATTCAAGGTAGCTCAACAATAATTACATAAGAAGAAGAATACAATTGTAAGCACTAACATGACAACAGTCTTGTGTTGGTCAAGACATATGACATCCAATGCCAACATAAAGATGCATTGTAAGAAAGTTTATCAAATTATCTTTTCACAATGCTTGCATACAAGAGGTAGAGAAAAGTGACTATGTCATTTCATAAGTAGATATAAAAAGTGCTATCATATGTGTGGTACTCAATCAAGGTTTCAGTCCTTCATTAGAGAAATCATTGAACAACAATAGAATAACAGGTATTTATCATTTTTTGAAGTGTTCCATTATCATTTAAAGCATGAAATAGCCATAGAGGCTCAAGACTAGTCATGACTCACTAGTCATAATAATCTCATCTTCCATGATATAGTAAATGCAATGATAATTAAGTGTAATGAAATGGAAAATCATAAGCTACAAGTGCTGTTACAGAAGCTTTAAAAATAATAGTTACAGCCTTTGAAAGATACAGTAATCTCAGGAGCATAAAAATAAGCCATATACCACATGCTTGCATTTTTATGAGCATAGAATGTATACAATTTAGAAATATCAACAAGGTGTTTTGCTATGGAGTCTTATTGTTCATGTGCAGCTACAAGAGGAATAAAAAAGAAACATTTATATGATTGTCTCATTTTGTAGTGAACATTACAGTGTATATATGCTACAACAGAGAAAATTTGAAAGCATATTTTGTTGCTTTGGAAAAAATGAAATATCATATGATAGAGTACATTTGAGACAACACATAGACCACTCATCCTAAGCAATGGACAAGAAATGGTCGCCATACAAAACAATATACTCAGATGAAGCTATCTTCACTAAAGAATGACAAAACCCAGTCTTATTGAAGGATAAAATTAGTGCCATATCTTGTTGTTTTGAAAAGTGAAACAATATATGAACAAGATTTATTGTAGATATAGAGTAGGTACAAGGCTTTTTGAACTCATAAGAGTTGAAGAAAGTACTCATAATGATGTAATATCTAGAGAAAAGCCCATAGATTACAATACAGAATCATATAGAATTTACATATTAAGATAATGGAACCTTGAGGCTTATTTATGGTGGCCCATGTATACGGTAAAATCCTCATTTTGTAGACACAAAATAAGATTTGGTTGTGGCTGTGTGGGGGTCTCATAACCCAATTTTGTTAAGCTTGCAATGATACTCAGGTTTGAGGTAAACTGTTTTCACTCAAAACAAAGGAGTATCATACAGGTAATTCCATATAAGGTGTATTCTTTTGTGGCCATAGTCAGCGTTATTTACTTTGTAATGTATCAAGACCCATATCAAACTGCAAGAAGAAATGCTAAATATAGAGAAAGGAAGGAGGGATTTCAAGTGTATGCAAGTTTGAGAGACATTTGGTATCATTGAAATATGCCTGTATGGCCATCACCTACGATAAAGACGTACAGATTTCAAGGAGCTATTAAAAAATTAAACCATAAGCTTTCATGGCCACGACTTTAACAATAATAAAACTTTTTTTTTACCAGACCCAACATGAGATATGGTCATGGCCTGTTAAAATATAGTAGGTTTTACTATAGAATGAAAGAAGACATGCATTTTATGTCATGGTTCCTGAGCCATATTTGACATATATCAATGAAGAATACAAGGAGACATCCAAAGTTCGAAGGTAGAGCTTACTTATTTTTATTTCTAAGTGAAGATATACAAATCGGGACCATGGATTTTTGCCTTTATATGGTCTCAAACAATGAGTTTGATTCAGTCTCACAGCAGCCTCAAACATGGAGGAAAGGCAAAGGAACAAACCAAGAACAAAGTGAATGCATAAGATGAGCCACAGTCATGACTTAAAAGCCGCAGATTTGCCTCAGAAATGAAGAAAAATAGATTGCAAATGTGCAGAACGATCTTACCTTTTTCATTCGCTATAGAGATTCTTCAAGAAATTGCAGTGATACAGTGAGGAATCTATAACATCAGAAAATGTCCCCTTGGGGGCTTTTCCCTCATAAGGTTTAGCTCCCAGGTCTTTAGAGTGCATTTAGGACATTTTAGTTCATATTTTAGCATCTAGATGGAATGAGACCTAAGTGTTGCAAGTATGAGGTTAACCAGTGTTGTCATTGATGTCAACATACTCATATTGCATTGATAAGAAGGATTGGATGAGTTGTGTGCTGAGGATATTGCGAAAATTAGTCTCCATCAGGAACAGTGAAGAACAGTGATGAGAAGAAGGCAAAAGTACTCAATAGGTTGAGGATCAGAGGATACGGATTAAAGGGTTTGTAGATATGAGTCTTGAGATGTTCCAGTTAAGATTTTAGAGGTCTGCATGAAGATCTAAAGAAGATATGTTCGCTCAAGTAGAACTAGTTCTGGTAGGCATTTAGTGATGATAGAGTGTCATAGATTGGTCGGGTGAGTTCTGGAATTACATTCTCTCATTCTGCGGATTGGAGGGAGTGTTGAAGAAGTCAGTGTGAAGTGACAACTTGATTTGTGCATTGTTTGGAGGTCCAGAAGAACCTTTTGCATTATGATAGTGGCAACAGACTGTGTTCTTGAAGTTCCAGATGAAGAAGAGAAGAAATCTAGTAAGCTGATAAAGTGCGGATGTTCTTGATGACTTAGGAAAGGTTTCGCTGATCCTTGGATCATGTACAATTCTTATTAGTGGTCCGCATTGAAGTTAGAGTTTGGATTTGATGTAAAGACCACTGGTTGTTGGTGTTCTTCTTGAGACAGGCTGACCGGATGTATTACACGTCTTGCGAATGATCTTGTAGGTGTTTGCCGACTTAGATGATTGTTCCTAAGTTGATGCCTTGTATAAATAAGGGTTTGTGAATTCATTTTGAAGCGTGTCTTGTGGTGATGAGTGTGATATAGTGAAGGGAAGTGCGAAAGGCAGAGCAAGAGTCTTTGGGCTTAAATGGAACTAATCCAGACATGGCAAAGATGTCAATCTCTAGTTCAAGTTTGTAATACTTGTTATCTTGTAGACAGTGTGTCTCTTGTAGGCAGTGTGCCTCCTTGTGAGCAGTGTGCTCGGGCAATGAGCCCTAATTGGCATGTGCCATCAATTTTTCTTATTCTTCTAATAGAGAATAATCCTTGGGTTAATCACCTCATGGTTTTTCCCTTAACCAGGTTTTCCACGTCAAAATCTTGGTGTTTCATGTGTTGATGTGTATCTGCTCTGGTGTTTATGTCTTATGCTTTCATGAATGATTAATTGCTATGCTATTGATTAACAAAGTGGATTTAAGTGTTTGAGTTGAAAGCGAAGTAAGGATAATTGATTCACCCCCCCTTAGTTATCAACAATTGGTATCAAAGCTAGGTTCCTCTAAAAGGAGCTTAACCGCTCGAGGAGATCCAGGATGTCATCATACAAGGACAGTTTGAAGTTTGATGGAACCAACTTCACTCTTTGGAAAGGCCGCATGAAATGTCACTTGGAGTGTATGGGAAAGGCTTACTTGTCCATGTTCACAAAAGCATATACACCTCCACAGGGTGGTCTGACAACCCTAAATGAAATCACAGATGTTGAAAACAATATGCGGACTAAAGAGGGTCTTCTAAGTGCATTAACTAACTCAGAGCTCTCAAATATTATTGACCTACCAACTGCCTATGAGATCTGGATTAAACTGGAACTTCTGCATGAAGGAGATGAGTTTGTTAAGAGTGCAAGGTTGCAGAGTCTCAAAGGGAAATTTGAAAGATTGAAGATGAGAGATGATGAAAATATCACTACCTTTATGCCAAGAGTAAATGAGCTGGTGTGTGGAATCAGGAATGCTGGTGGAGTTTTGGATGAAAATGAGATTGTTTGCAAAATTCTCAGATCCCTTCCTACTGCCTACAAAATCAAGGTTGCTGCCATTAATGAATTCAGAGCCCATACAACTATCACAAGAGACCAATTGGCTGGCAAACTAGCTGCATTTGAAATGATTGAGTTTGGAGATGATCCCCCCAAGACTGAATTTGCATTCAAAGCCAGTGCCTATGTGAAAGGCAAACAAAGATTTGATCCGGGAGAAAACTCTTCAAGGAAGCTGTCATGGTATGATCAAGCAAGAAAAGACATGGAAGAGGAAGAAGCAGAAACAACTCAACTTGAAGCCCTCATTGCAAAAAGACTGCCAAGGGGATCCAGTAAGTATGAAGGAAAATTACCCTTTAAGTGCTTCAACTGCAATAAGATTGGTCACTTTGCCTCAAGATGTCCGGAAAGATCCACAAGATCAAATTCTAACAGACAAAGGTTCCAAAAGAATTGTTATTATGTTCATGAAGAAGCTGATAATGAAGGAGTAATAGATGATGAATCAGAGATAGGAGACAAATCTAGAAATGAATGGGTGTTCATTGCCATCAAGGAAGAAGATCCAATATCCCCTGAATCTATCAATCATAAGGTTATAGAAAGAGCTTTGGCTGCCCAAGTTGAAGAAAAGGATGATTGGGTTATTAACAGTGGATGCTCTCACCATATGACTGGTGACAAGAACACGTTCTTAGATTTGGAAAGGTATGAAGGAGGAATGGTAAAATTTGGTCACAATTCTACTGGTAGAATCAGAGGTAGGGGAACTATCTCTTTTGATGGAAAGAACAAAATCAGTAATGTACTGTATGTTGAAGGATTGAAGGACAATCTTCTCAGTGTTGGTTAGTTGGTGGACAACGGCTATGACCTCCGATTCAAGAATGGAAGATGCAGGATCTTTGAAAGCTCCGGAACTAAGATTGCATTCGGTACTCAAACAAAAGGTAATATCTTCCATCTAGTTGGTACTAATAAAAGTTGTCTGTTTATTCAAGTTGATCAGAGTTGGTTATGGCATAGAAGGATGTGTCATGTAAATTTTAATAACATCATCAAGATAAGCAATAATCAAGCTGTAAGAGATCTTCCAAAGTTGGTAAAACCTAGAAACAGTATGTACAAAGAATGTCAATTAGGTAAATAGAGCAGAGTTTCATTTAAAAGCAAGGATCAGTCTTCTACTGGATTATTGGAGTTAGTTCATACTGATCTATGTGGTCCGACAAGAATCAAGAGTATGCAAGGTGATATATATTTTATGTTACTGATTGATGACCATTCCTGGATGATGTGGGTTACCTTTCTGAAAGAGAAACCAGAAGCTTTTGAGAAGTTCAAAATCTTCAAGGCTATGGTAGAGAATCAAACTGGATTGAAACTGAAATGTCTAAGGTCTGATAGAGGTGGTGAATTCACATCTGGTGAATTCATAGACTTTTGTGAGAAGCATGGTATAAAGAGATAGTTGTCTACTCCTAGGACTCCACAGCAGAATGGAGTAGTTGAAAGAAAGAACTGGACCATCCAGGAAGCATCTAGGACAATGGTGATGGAAGCAAATGTTCCCCAGATGTTTTGGAAAGAAGTTGTTAGCACTACAATCTACACTCTCAATCGAGTTCAAATCATAAACAATACCGGTAAGACTCCTTATGAACTTTGGTTTGGCATCACTCCTACTGTGAGATATTTCAGAGTATTTGGTAGCAAGTGTTACATCAAAAGAGATGAAGATCTAGGAAAGTTTGATGCTAGAAGTGATGAAGGAATTTTCTTGGGTTACTTCACTCAAAGCAAAGCATACCGATGTTACAATAAGAGACTGAGAAAGATGATAGAAAGTACAAATGTGAAGGTTGATGAAGGTATTAAGAAGCCCTCAAGATTTTATGAGTATGATGAAGATGATCAGAATGATGTTTTGGTTCAAGGTACTCCATCCTCTCCTGAAAGTCAGATTCAGACTGATCTGGTAAATCAGGAAGAAGAGACAGGTCTGAATGAGCATGATCAAGAAGCAGAAGTGCAAGAAACTCCCAAAGTTCTAAGGTATGTAAGATTGAACCACTCTGAAGATCAGATCATAGGTGACAAAAGCAAAGGTGTGCAAACTAGAAGGAATGTTGCTCAAAATTCAGATGAATGTTGTTTGATTTCAAAGATTGAACCTAAGACAATAAATGAAGCATGCAATGATGAATATTGGACAAAAGCAATGGAAGAAGAATTAATGCAAATTGAGAAAAATGACACTCAGGATCTTGTTTCTAGACCTAGAAACAAAAATGTGATTGGAACCAAATGGGTCTTCCGGAACAAACTAAATGAAGTTGGTGAAGTAATCAGAAATAAGGCCAGATTAGTCTGCAAAGGCTACTCTCAAATAGAAGGGATTGATTTTGAGGAAACCTTTGCTCTGGTGGCAAGAATTGAAGCAATCAGACTATTTCTTGCATTTGTTGCCTTCAAAGATTTCAAAGTGTATCAGATGGATGTCAAATCTGCTTTCCTGAATGGTGACCTAGAAGAAGAGGTGTACATTGAACAACTGGATGGATTTCAGTTATCTGAGCATGGTGATATGGTCTGTAAATTAAAGAAGGCACTGTATGGTCTAAAGCAAGCCCCAAGAGCATAGTATAAGAGGCTACACAAACATCTTTTGAAGATTGGTTTCAACAAAGGTACTGCTGATAGTAACCTATATTTCCAAATTGATCATGAAAGCATCTTGATTGTTGAAGTATTTGTTGATGATATCATCTTTGGAGGAAGAGACAGTATGTGTAAAACCTTTGCAAACCAAATGAAAAGTGACTTTGAAATGTCAATGCTCGGTGAAATGAATTTCTTCTTGGGTCTACAAATTACTCAGATAGAGAAAGGTATCTTTATCTCTTAGACCAAATATGTGAAAGAACTATTGAAGAAATTTGGAATGGAAGATTCAAAGCCAATGAACACTCCCATGGCTACCGGATGTAAGTTGAGCAAAGATGATGACTCTCCTAAGACAGATCAGACAAAGTACAGATCAATGATTGGTGGATTACTATATCTCACTCAAACTAGACTAGATATAATGCAGGCTATTGGTCTTGTGGTGAGATTCCAGGCTGATCCCAGAGAATCTCATGTCATGGCAATCAAAAGAATTTTTAGGTACTTGGAAGGAACAATTAAGTATGGCCTATGGTATCCCAGAGATCATGACTTTTCTCTTCATGCATATACAGATGCAGATTGGGTAGGAGATGTGGATGATAGGAAGAGTACAAGTGGAGGAGCATTCTTTTTGGGAAAAAGGTTGGTTTCTTGACTAAGCAAGAAATAAGAAGCAATATCCCTATCTACAATAGAAGCAGAATACATTGCAGTAGCAAGTAGTTGCACTCAACTTTTGTGGATGAAGCAAATGCTAAGATATATTCAAGTAGAATATGAGGAGCCTATCACAATTTTCTGTGATAATTCAAGTACAATAAATATTTCTAAGAATCTGGTATTGCATTCTAGGACCAAGCATATATCTATCAAATTTCACTTTTTGAGAGAACAAGTGAACAAGGGTGAAGTCAGATTGGAGTATGTGCCCTCCAAGGATCAGCTTGTAGATATTTTTACTAAACCTCTTCCCAAGGACTCTTTTGAGTATCTCATGGGGAAGTTAGGGGTCATGGCCCCTCCGGTGATGAACTAGGATGCACTGATCTGCATTAGTCCGGTGGATATCATAGTCATATCTTGTGATCCGGATTGATGATGGGGAGCTGCTACTAAGGGGGAGCAGCTGGTATGATTCTGATGTGTTAGAATTGGAAGTATGAGCCCTTTGCCATTGATGTCAAAGGGGGAGAGAAGACATGTGAAAAACAAGTGGTTGATGATTAAAGGGGGAGTAATAAAGGAAGAGAAGACATGTGAAGAGTTGTTGCTGATAGGGGGAGCTGTGACAGAAAGGAGAAGTTCTTGTCTTGATGGTTTTTCACATCATATATTGCCATCAATGACAAAGGGGGAGATTGTTGCAAGTATGAGGTTAACCAGTGTTGTCATTGATGTCAACATACTCATATTACATTGATAAGAAGGATTGGATGAGCTGTGTGCTGAGGATATTGAGAAAATTAGTCTCCATCAGGAATAGTGAAGAACGGTGATGAGAAGAAGGCAAAATTACTTAATAGGTTGAGGATCAGAGGATGCGGATTAAAGGGTTTGTAGATATGAGTCTTGAGATGTTCCAGTTAAGATTTCAGAGGTCCGCATGAAGATCTAAAGAAGATATGTTCGCTCAAGTAGAACCGGTTCTGGCAGGCATTCAGTGATGACAGAGTGTCACAGATTGGTCTGGTGAGTTCTGGAATTACATTCTCTCATTCTGTAGATTGAAGGGAGTGTTGAAGAAGTTAGTGTGAAGTGACAACTTGATTTGTGCATTGTTTGGAGGTCTGAAGGAACCTTTTGCATTACGACAGTGGCGACAGACCGTGTTCTTGAAGTTTCATATGAAGAAGAGAAGTATTCCAGTAAGCTAATAAAGTGCGGATGTTCTTGATGACTCAGGAAAGGTTTCGGTGATCCTTGGGTCATGTACAATTCTTATTGGTGGTCCGCATTAAAGTTAGATTTTGGATTTGATGTAAAGACCACTGGTTGTTGGTGTTCTTCCTGAGACAGGCCAACTGGATGTATTACACGTCTTGCGAATGATCTTGTAGGTGTTTTCTAACTTAGATGATTGTTCCTAAGTCGATGCCTTGTATAAATAAGGGTTTGTGAATTCATTTTGAAGTGTGTCTTGTGGTGATGAGTGTGTTATAGCGAAGGGAAGTGCGAAAGGCAGAGCAAAAGTTTTTGGGCTTAAATGGAACTGATCCAGACATGGTAAAGATGTCAATCTCCAGTTCAAGTTTGTAATATTTGTTATCTTGTAGACAATGTGTCTCTTGTAGGTAGTGTGCCTCCTTGTGAGTAGTGTGCTCAAGCAGTGAGCCCTAATTGGCATGTACCATCCATTTTTCTTATTCTTCTAACAGAGAACAATCCTTGGGTTAATCACCCCGTGGTTTTTCCCTTAACAGGGTTTTCCATGTCAAAATCTTGGTGTTTCATGTGTTGATGTGTATCTGCTCTGGTGTTTATGTCTTATGCTTTCATGAATGATTAATTGCTATGCTATTGATTAACAAAGTGGATTTAAGTGTTTGAGTTAAAAGCGAAGTAAGGATAACTGATTCACCCCCCCTCTCAGTTATCAACACTAAGTCCCATGACAAATAGGACCTAGGAGGACCCCTTGAGTTGTACCCTACCTAAAATTGGGGGGGAGGACTTGGGTACCCATGCCGTAGTCCTACCCTATTTTAGGGCAGCCCCAATTTTTGGATGTTGGTGAGTGACCATTATTAGGTTCCTTTGCTGACACAGTAAGTTTGAATTTCAAATTTCTTGATGGGAGTGCTTGTAGATACATATATAAGCATGTGTAGGAATTCATTTGTAAACTAGATGATTACTAGCAAGCTATTGTGAACTCTAGGCATTCTCAAGGTGATTATATTGTGTTGCAAGAGTAGACTTGTGTGTTTTGTGCATTGATATTTACAGATTTAAGCATCAACTCCTTCATGGCACGATGAGCATCTTCCTCCATGAAAGCTTCACTACAAGGTGACATATCATTGTGTTTTTATCATTGATTCCTTTGGTTTTTGGCCTCTGCCTCACAAGGGCACGCCCTCTTTGTTTGACAATGGTGTTCGGAGACTTCAGTGTCCTCTGGGATTTGACTGAGGCAAACCTCTAAACACCACAACCCCCAAACCAAGTCTTGTGATTGTAGGTTATAGGTGTCACATCTAGGAAAAGTGGAGTTGCAAGAAGGTTGGAAAGGCATTAGGGATTCAGGATCTAAATAAAAGATAGACAAAGGAGAACTTCCAGGACTAGGGCACTTGCTCTAGTGTCCTCCGTAGACTGATTCTGGAAAATAGAAGTTACAGGGCTGATTAGTGTCTGAAGGAGGTCCAGATTCTCTAAAAAAGTAGGTACCTTGGGCTTTGGCATCCGCTCCTATGTCCCTGACTGTTCCGCTTTAGAACCCTAAAAGTAGGTATTTTGTAATTTGGTATTTTACTCCCGTCTGTAAGAGCTTTTTCTGTAATTCGATAATTTGTTGTCGTATTTGCATAATTAAGGTTTTAATGATCAATTGAGCATACAAGAAGGAAAATTTGATAATTAATTCCCTAATCCAAGCTTCCCCTCATTTTCAAGTGACCTAGGGTATGATAGTGCTCGCCACTCGACCCTAGATCCTTCAAAGTTAGGGTGAAAGGAGGATTTTAACATCTAAACCACAAAATATCAACAAATCCAATTTTACCCTAAACATTTTGGTGAACCCAAGCCTTTGAACTTAAATTTCAAGTTGCTTAGTATTTTTCTGTAGATTTGGTGTTATTTCATTTGTTCATTTGGTCATTTAATTTATTGCATTAAGAAAATTGAAAAATTTGGAAAAATACAAAATATTACATTATTGGGCTTACTAAATTATGTCAATTCTTTCTAATTTTTCCTAATTCATGATTTTACATCAGATCTGATATAAACTGCAGAAAAATACAAAAAATCAAAATCTTACTTTGCATTTTCATCATTTAATTGCTAGGGTTTTGTGGAAATTTTGACAATTTTTAGATAACCTAGTAATTCCAAAATCTAAGGTTTGTAGGCAAAATCTTTTATCAGATTTTTCTACTGATTTTAGAGTCCCATTAAAATTTACATTTGTCTGTAGTCTTGCATTTTAGTGTGAATTTGCAATTAAATTTAAATTATTTGCATTTTTGCATTGAAAATTTCAACAAAAACTAGCAATTTTGGTGCAATTTCATTAAATTTGCATCGGAATTTTGCATGATTAATCTTGAAAATTATTTTCAGACTTGAGAGTATGTAATTTCCATCATAAATTAGACATTAAATCATTTTCATAGCATGTTTGTTCCAAAATCTAAAACCTAGGGCTTTGAAAATGACAATTTTCACTAATTTTGGCCTTATTGACTTCATAAATTTGCACCATATGTGTGTTGTGAAAGATATTTTTGCATTAATTTTCTGTTATTAGGTTAATAATTTTATGCCCCTCATAAAAATCTTCACAACACCCTTTTAACGGGCTCTTGTAGTGAAAATTTTGCGAAAACTACACATTTTGGCTATTTTTGCCCTAGGGTTTGGCCTAGTTTACACTCTAAGCATGTTGTGATCAATTTTATGGATTGACCTGATTTATTATATTTATATTATTTGATATGCATCAAAAAATTCATTACAACACCCCTTTTTCTAGGTCTTGGAGTTGAAAAATCGTGAAAAATTGCATATTTTGCTATATTTTCACTAGGGTTTTACCTTAAGTGGCGCTACAATCATGTCGGGTTGGGTATTTTTGCATCAAGTGGATGTTATTGCAGGTTTTAGTTTCTGTCCATCATCATTTTCCTCGAAAGACCCTTTGTTATGCTCTTTTGCATTAAATTTTGGTGAAAAAAGTGCCTATTTTGACATAATTTCACTATATTTTGACTTGGCATTATCTTGGATTTAAATCAAGAGTGTGTTGAGAGTGAATATATTGTGGTTTTGGACTGATATCGGACATATAATTTGTTTCCCTTGATCAAAATCCTTACAAAATCCATTGTTTCATTCATTTACATGTGAAAAGCATCGAAAAACCAAGCATTTTTTGCATATATTTTATATTTATGGGTTCTCCTAATGATATATCTTTAGAAGACTTATATGAGTACATTGTCAAGTATGATAATTTTTGCAAGTTCATTGACAAATATCCTCAAGTCTTGCATCAAATCACATACATCTATGGCATTGACATAACCAATAGTGCTACATGTGATATTCTTTGATCAGTAGCCTACTTTGATAACTTTTGTGATACTGTGGATGTTTTTCCTTCAATCATGGAGAATCTCAAAAGTTTTATAGCTGAAAACAATCATGGGGAAAGTAGTGCTGACAACTTTACTCCCACTTTCCCTTTGTTTCATAATGATATAATGTAAATCCTTTCTAAGACCTATGAAAATGAAATAGCAATGGATGATTCATCAAACGAAGAGACTTGTCCCAACATAACCCCACTTGGTGAGGATATATTAGCACAAGAAAGAGACATCATTGATATGTTTCTCCACACTACTCTACCATCTCATCCCACTCTCCCTAATCAGGATGAAGCTTTGGATGATACAGACTCTCTTTGTGACCATTTGCTTGGATTTCCACCGGATGTTCAAGAACTTCTCAACAACATGCTAAACCATCAACTAGATCATGAACTATCACATACTTTGGAAAGCAATGAAATCCCACATGCTATGGAAGAACAAGCTATCCCTTTGTCACAAGCCATTCCAACACCCTATATAGGGACTGAAATGGGTATCTTTCGGATCCCTCCACAAGCTCATTTAAATAACATTCCAAATGCTCCTGTAGTTGACACAGACAATGGAAACATCCCCTCTCAACCATAATTAAGAGAAACCTTTCCTACATAATTACCCTCACACACTACTGAACATATGGAAGAGAGAAGAAGTAATAACACCTTAACAATTAAGATAAAGATCAAGATTCACGACAACTAGCCCGAAAGGGGCCCTATAGGTATGTATCTATAAACTCTTATTTCTATTGTAATGTGCTTCCCCTGTAATGTGTGATATGTTGTTTAGGCCTCCTGGAATGACCTCAGATTCTCTTGTAAGGTTTGGGATACCAGGAGACCACCTCTATTGTGACCTTCTATTTGTATCATCATTCTTCTAAATTGCATCTCTATCTGATTTCATTGTTGTGTGTTGTGTCTTATGGACATAGCGTCATGGTTGGTGACTTGGGGGTACCCTCCTATGTGACCATCCCTCAGACACTTGTTTCTCCTCTCTTACTTATTTTTTCCCTTCTTCTAGTGTTTCTGCCTAGCTGGCAGATGACGACAAATATTTATACTGATGTGGACCTAATGTCCCTTTCGAGAGCAATAAAACAAATTTGACTTAGTTCCTACTATGATGATGGGGTTGTATAGTTTATCCGATGCTTGGCTAGTGGAAGCACTCGTACTATCTACGTAGTGAATTTCATGATGTTTCTATCGCATTTACAAACCTTAACAATACTTCTACTTCATGCACCTTTGTTGTCCTTTGAATCTGGCCTTGGCGGTATTCGATTCAGAGAGCTTCATGATATAGCCCCTAGTTATCCTCGAACTCTGAATTTATTGTATAACGTTGGCTCTTTGTGTGATTAATCATATACACTGATGTTGTTGTTTATCATGATTTTGTAGACACTAACATGTTTCTTGTAGGGATGTGTTTGTGGGAGCTTTCGGTGATCGTAAAGTACATGTCACCTTTGGGGGGCATGGGCTTTGTGAAAGTCAATGTTCCCTTGTGTGTTTTCTTCCTACCTTAACGTGCTTGATATCAATAACTGATATCAACCACCTTAAGGTGGCAGCATATAAGGTAAGCTGTCTGTTATAGATGTTAGCAATGTGTTTGACCTCAGATGTAGTGACCTGCTCTAGAGTAGTGCATCGTGCATCTTGAGCTTATTTGCAATCAATCAATCAATCATATAAGCCCTCTGCGGAGGTAGGATATCAAACATATCCTTTTTCATAAGCTCTTTATGGAGGCAGGGATGGTGTATTTCTCAGAGTAGATTGCATCATCCTATCATTTTCAAAAGTCCTCTATGGAGGTGAGGAGTAGTTCTGTGACTAACTCAACCCTTAAGCATGTCTTTAGTGATTGTTGTGGTGAAGCCCAATCGTCAGTGTGTTCCTGTAATGTGCCTGAGATGGTGATGAGCCTACAAATAGGGAACACACCATCGCTTGTGTACCATGTTTTCTCCGTGTCTTCAAGTGTGTGTGTTTTGGCGTGCTTGTTTTGTATGGCATGTTTGTTTCCCCATATGTAGTGACCAGCGCTCTTGGGGAGTGTTTCATGCATTTTGGGAGGTTTTGTGTGTCTTGTGTGTGTGTCGTCCCATATACAAAGACTTGCACCCTTAAGTGGTGCATCGTGTATTATGGGAGGTTTGTTTGCTTGCCAGTACTTGCATTTGCATTATATATGAGAAAAAGAAAAGAAAATATATTATTTATGTCTTCCATGCATTAATGTGTCTTCCATGCATTAACTGTCTGCTCCATGTTCTGTGTGACTGTAACTGTCTTCTCCATGTTTTGTGTACCTATTACTGTCTTCTATGTGATTGCTGTGTCTTCTCCATACTTGGTGTGTTTATTATTTTTGTGACCTTACTTTAATGCATGTATGAGCCTCATGTTCATACATACATTAAGGTGGGGGCTAAATGTAACATCGAAAAACATCCCCTTAGGGGCTTTTCCCTCATAAGGTTTAGCTCCCGGGTCTTTAGAGTTCATTTAGGACATTTTAGTTCATATTTTAGCATCCCGATGGAATGAGACCTAAGACCCATGACAAATGGGACCTAGGAGGACCCCTTGACCTGTACCCTGCCTAAAATAGGTGGAGGAATTGGGCTCCCATGCCCTAGTCTTGCCCTATTTTAGGGCAGCCCCAATTTCTGGGTGTCGGATAGTGACTATTATTAGGTCCCTTGACTGACATGGTAAGTTTAAATTTCAAATATCTTGGCAAGAGTGCTTGTAGATGCAAATATAAACATGTGTAGGCATTCATTTGAAAGCTATTATGAACTCTAGGCATTCTCAAGGTGATTCAAGGCTTTCTATTGTGTTGTAAGAGTAGACTTGTGTGTTTTGTGCATTGATATTTATAGATTTGAGCATCAATACCTTCATGGCATGAAGAACATCTTCCTCCATGTAAGATTCACTACAAGGTGACATATCATTATGTTTTTATCATTGATTCCTTTGGTTTTTGGCCTCTGCCTCACAAGGGCACACCCTCTTTGTCTGACAATGGTGTTTGGAGACTTAAGTGTCCTCCAGGGTTTGACTGAGGCAAACCTCTAAACACCACAACCCCCAAACCAAGTCTTGTGATTGTAAGTTATAGCTGTCGCATCTGGGAAAAGTGGGGTTGCAAGAAGGCTGGAAAGACATCAGGGATTCAAGATTTGAAGAAAAGACAGACAAAGGAGCACTTCCAAGACTAGGGCATTCGCTGCAATTTCCTCTGTAGATTTATTCTAGTAAATAGAAGTTACAGGGCTGATCAAAGTCTGAAGGAGGTCTAGATTCCCTAAAAAAGTAGGTACCTTAGACTTGGGTTCCCACTCCTGTGTCCCCGACTGTTTCGCATTGGAACCCCAAAAATATGTTTTCTGTAATTTGGTATTTTACTCCTATCTGTAAGAGCTTTTTTCATAATTCGATAATTTGTTGTCATATTTGCATAATTAGGGTTTCAATGTTCAATTGAGCATAGGAGAAGGAAAATTTGATAATTAATTCCCTAATCCAAGCTTCCCCTCATTTGAAAGTGACCTAGGGTATGATAGTGCTCACCACACAACCCTAGATCCTTCAATGTTAGGGTGATAGGAGGATTTTAACATCTAAAACACAAAAGACCAATAAATCCAATTTTACTCTAAACAGAATCCAAGTTTTCTAGTTCGAACCCTAGCCTATGGTGGCAACAACAAAGCTTCATCAAAAAGAAAAGTGTGAAATGAGCCCACAATGTTAGGGCATCATGGTTTTGTTTTAGTGTTACCATTTTCCCTAAATTCAATTGTGATTTTTATCACATCGAATTACATTTTCCATGCCTTAACTAATACCCATTGGGGTATGTAGTTCACCTTGCTTATACCTAGTATCATGACTTAGGATATCATATGTCATAGGTCCCTTATGCATATTTAATGCCAAGGCTTTATGCCTTAAGGCTATTTGATCACCTTTAAATCATAGGTCCATATGCCTTAGACTATTTGAAAAACCAAATGGAGGATAAGCCCTTATAGGCTTTTATTTTACAAATCATTTAATATGCCTTGGATTTTAATTGATTTTTACAGAAAATTAAATGTCATAGAATATATATACTTGGCGAAATTTCAAATCAAAAGCCTTGTATTTTATTTTTGTAAAAGATCAAATCAGGTCAAATTAGGAAATAAAACTGCAAATCATGTAAAACAATATTTAAAGCAATATTCTATAAATTGCTTTTAAATATTTGTTATTTTATGCAGTTAAAGCAAAGAAAGTAAAGTAAATCTTTATTTTTGAGTTTTCTTTATTTTTGGCAAATATGGACAAAATGGAGCCTTTATTAAGCAGATAAGGCTTGTTTTTAGGCATTTTTGGTGGGGCCACCTTGGAGGAGTTTTTGGCAGCTTTTACAATCTGTTTGGAGGTAGTTTAGAGGCTCTTTTGGTGGCTTTTTCTGGGAGCTCGAAAATTGATTTGCATGACTATTTTTAGGAGCTTTTCCCAACTTTTCTCTTAGAGATCATTTGCAGGTATATATTGGATAAAAACTTAGTTTTTTCTCAATTAGTTGATATCATTGTTTCTTCTCTCTTGATCATAGGTAGAGAATTTGTAGACACATTTTGACTCAGAGTTTTTAGACTTTCATGTATTCCTTTCAGTTCAATATAGTAGAGCATTCCTACTTCATCTCTATTGCCTCATAATTAAAGTTTTGATTTGATATTTCATTGTGATCATAATGATTATGTCCTTTGTAATGTCTCGTTCCTATAAATCAATGTGCAGACATTTTGTATGATTCTGGTTGTGTGTTGTGTTCAGATTGAACCTTCATGCAAATCACTTTTGAATTGTATGTCCTAGGTGAGGTTGTGAAAGTTTAATGCTTAAGGAACTATTTGTGGGTGAAAGTATTGAGATAGATTAGAGTTTAGGAGTATTATCTATTAAAGTTTAAGATTGCATTTCAGATTATTCTCTCACCCTTTTCCTCAGCAAATCATTTAGATTAGAAAATTCATTAGGAGAACTAGCTCACTCTCGAGGTTCACTCCAAATTTTAGGCAACCCATAGGGCTAGGAGTGTTCCCATGTGTGAAAAGGTAGCTAATTTGGTAGCTTAGCATAGGGTGCATACATCATTGATAAGAGTTTTTGGCACACCTGGTGGGACTGGTTGGATTGTTTTAGTCCAATGGTACATTCATATACCGCTGATATTTGGTGTGTATGTCAGTGATCTCTGCCTTTGGACGCAAGTTCTTCAAACACATTTGGCAACTCCGAATCAAGATCTACTAGTTTTAATAGATCAAGTGCTGGTATGTTTCAAAATCCAAGCTTCTATTTTTATTTCTATCTCTTCATATGAGTAGAAATGTCAAATTTTCATAGTCAATATGTATACCCTCCCCCATACTGTAAAATTACTGTCAACCAATCTTTTTACCAACCATATCCAAGAAGACACAATGCTTGTTTTAGTCCAAATAATCCTATTATAGCAAGCTACCAGTTTACTCAACATGCTCACCTACCACCCACCCCTGCCCAGTCTTCCAATTAACTTCAAAATTCTAAAATTATGGAGCCTAGAGACATTCTATTAGACTACAACAAGAAGATGGATGAGATTAAGAGGAAGCATGAGTATAATCCACAACAGGAGGAGATTTCAAGCATACAGAGTATGTTGTTTGATTTCATGCATGACTTCACAAAACAGGTAGAAGAGATTAAGAGGCAGCATGAGTATAACTTACATCAGGAAGAATGGGCTTGCTTAGATTATCAGTACCAACAAGAAAGGGAGTTTCAAGGAAGGCAATATGAAGAGTGTAAATTACATTAACAGGAGTTAGATCACCAAGCCTATCTCTAACAATAGGAGCAGCAACCTTGTGAGACCTTTGGTTCGGACTAGGAGTTGGAGACAGGAAGGAGATAGTTTGAAGAGAATCTTGAGAGGAAGGCAGCTGCACAAACTAAGCTTTTGCTTGCTCAGTTTCAATGGCATGAAGCCCAAACAACTCCTATAATTCCAGAACAACTACCTCAAGAGGAGGTTCATAAGTATAAGTTCCCAAGTTTTAGATAGGATGAACCTCTTAGTGTTCCTAAAGTTGAGATTCTTAGTTTTAGGCAGAATAAAGTCCTTAATTCCTCAAACCAACCTCTCAATTTTGAAATCCTAAGTTTCAGAAGCCTTCATCCCTTGCAAGTTGAGGAAAATAATCATATTCAGCCTAGTATATTTGTAGACTAGCCACTTGAAGAGCCTCTTTTCCTCCAAGAAACTCCCCAAGTTTCCCAACCAAATAAATATGATTGTCTTGTTACTATTTGCCTTTATAAGGATGGACCTATTGTCTTACAAAATGACTCATTCACCATTAAGGAAGCTAGAAATGTAAATTTAGTGCATATAGCTATGGAGTAATATCAGTTAGAGAAGAAGAAGATTGAACAAGAAAATACTTCTCATAATGAATCTTTCAATGTTTTAACTAATGAGCTTCCTTGTTTTGTGGAAGATGATAAATTTTTTTTAGGAGATCAACCAACACAATAGGATATGAAGCAAGAGGTTTCTATTGTTTGTGTTGCATCCCCAGGGGTCATCCCACAATAATGGGTTACACTTTTTGGCCAAACTTGACACTGAAATCAACATTTTGAACTAAATCTTCACTTTCTAACACCTAGAGCTGCTAAACCATTATGAATTTGAAGATGATGTGAACTAGTGATTTGTGAGATTTTGTTGTAGATTCTAAATATATATTTTAAAAAAAATTTAGAGTTAAATTGTAAACTTTGTTGTGTCTCCTTTGATAACTAGTTTTTAATAGTAAACAACATTTTTTTAAAGTGATGTGTTTTCTATAGCACATAAATTTTTTTTCTACAAAAGTTAAAATTCTAATTCTTTTAAATTTAGATTGGTAACACCGATATATAGGGCATGTATTTGGTTTTATAATGTTTTGTTGAATATTTTTTTTAATTAAGTTTTGAAGTCAAACGAATTATAATTTAGACATAGGTGTATTCCCTAAAACATAACTTTTTCTGTATGTATCGAAATACAATTTTTTCTTTTGTTGAAACAAGGACATCAATACCTAGGGCATAGATATATTTTAGAATTGTTTTTCACTAATTTACTAATTTTCCATGTGTGTAGAATAGAGAACTTGATATTGAGTGAAAACCCTACATTCACAAGAAATAAACAATAAATATAATAAACAAATTAATTAAATTTAAAATTATACTTTTTGGAAAGCTTATAATAAGGACTACATACTTACAAAACATAAATTTTAAATGAATTCATTTTATCCCTCAAAAGGTAAATCAAAAGTATTTTTTTATCAACATTTTGATAGGTGTAGAGGAGACTTCATTATAGGTACGGTTTAAAAATAGCAGGGTTCTATCCAAGAGGGTTTGAATCTAAGGGGGTTTGATCAAACCCTCTTCAATTAAAATCATTTAAATGGAACCTTTCAAGGCTTAAATCATTATATTTTCTAAAAAATGTGATTTTGGCAAAAATTAGGATATCCCATAAAGTGTAACCCATTATTGTCACAGCACCCCTAGCTGAATATGAGCATAATGCATGTCTAGAGGAAGTTGATTCAAGATTGACACTGAATCCGTTGCATTTTGATTCCTTTGAGAAGTTTTCTAATGTTGTTTATAAGATGAATGAAAGTAGGGTACATAGATTGGAAGGTGAAAGTCTTCAATTACAAAGACAAATTGCCTAGATTCTAATGGAGAATGAACAAGATAAAGAAGATGATTCAGTTTCTTTGTTTCATCAGCTGCCTACTTATGTTGGTGATGTTGAAGACAACATGCAAGTACACAACTTACCAACTAATTTGGGACAGCCAGAAGATATTGCAGATCATGATGTACTATTGTTTCATAAAGGCAAGAATTGAAAGGAAGCTAGGTGTGTGGAAATCACTTCCTACACTAATCTAATGAGGAGAGGACTATGCAAATTCAAATTATTCTTTAAAACTATAGCAACATAGAACATCTAAATGAGATATTATAGAAATACACATGAACCAAAAAGAAGACAGAAGAAGAGAGACAAAGATATACGGTGGGGAAAACCCTTCTCAGGTGAAAAACCCCACACTCAGAAACTTGCACAATGTATTAACAAATCTAAAAGAATGTTTACAATACACATGCAATGCAAGCTTCAATGGTCTTTGAAACTCATATCTGGAGTCAATCTAGCAACATAACAGTACCTGTAAACATGTAATACAAACTCCATCTCCAAGCACCTGTTTATATAGAAAATACAAGGTAAAATATGTTCTATCTTGGGATGGGCATCCAACTTGGCTTCATGGACCAGAACCCACACCTAAGGACACTTGGTCAATATTGTAGAATGTGCCTAACACTTGTCCACAACTCTCATCCCAAAGAGGTCACCTATTTCCAAAATGGGCTATGACAGATGCTCTTACGACACTTACGACCATCATAGAATCTGTCATAGCAGTTACAACTTACAACTATAAGAGAATCTGTCATACACATGCTATAAATAGCATATTCTCTTACAACATGTCATAGTCCACCTTAGGGCACCCAAATATGCCTTTTTCAAAGATGCTTCATGACACATGTCCTCACCTGTCTTACAAACTTCAATTTCTGACTCTTACATGTCATAGATTATGTCATAGGAATCTGTCATAACCGTTTTGGTCAATATTCCCTTACACAACATGGAAGATGCCAACACGTGGAAAAATGCTCCTACCACAAAGTGGGATGCCCATCTGACAAAATTACAAGTTGTCATGTTCCATGTAGGATTAACACATCACCGTGCCACATCCCACAATATGACAATATGGAATTTACAAATATTTACAACATAGGAAATTAAATAATAAATACAAACATCAATAATGTAAGGAATTACCGAGGTTGAGACACCTTATTTCCCAACAAGAATGAGATTGAGGCCTCAATTCAGCTAGAAGAGCAAAGGGACAGTTATGTTTCAGGATCTAGCAATCTTGTTTTTCATGAAGATAGGATAGGGTACTAGGCTAAACATGAAGCTGAATCAGATCAGATTCTATATGATGATGAAGCATCTAGTTTTTTGTCAGATCTCCCATTGTAGTACAACAAAAAGGCTAACATGGATGAAACTAAGGCAACATCAAGTGGACTAGCTAAAGATGATCATCCTTTTCAAGACAACTTTATGCTAGATTGTCAAGATCCTAACTATTCATCTTGTAGAGAGCTTTCCGCTCTGCTAAATTCTTGTAGAAACCAAAAGCCCAAGCCAATAAATGATGAGGACAATAAGTAGGATGAAGGGAATCAATTAGGTAAAGTATAGATTCAAGAAGAATCAAGTGAGGACAATCATGTCTTGGAAGGTCAAGAGGTTGATTCAGAAGGAAAGGTTGTCATAGATATTGAAGGTATGAGTTTTGAAAGCCATTATGAGGATAAGTTAGAACATACATTGCATGATGAAATTGGTCATCAAGAGGATTTATTCTCAACTACCATTGAAATTTTTTTCTCTAACACTGTTGATAACTTAGCACCTTTCAAAACAAAGATTTGTGATCAACATAATCAAGTGACTAAAGAGGTTGTGGCAGAAGAAACAATTCCTAGAGGAGAATCCAACAAGAGGAATCATTCATTTATCATCTCAAATGGATGCCCAATCAGACATCTTCCCAGGATCAAGATCCAAAGCATACTTGATGAGGTTTCAGTAAAGGGATAACAGGTCCAACTTATTCATTCACCCCAAACCAATAGTATGGTTGGTCATATTCAAAGGATGGGTTAGTTTTTCTACATTCTTTATGAAGCATTGCATTAGTTTATTAAGTATCTTCTTGTACTTCATCTAGTTTTAGCTAATCATAAGCATGTAAGTTAGTGTTCTTTGTTGAGAAAAGGAAACTACTTCACCAACTGGTAAATGGGTTTGTTTGATCAGCTTCTTTGGGTGGTTAGAGTAGGTTAGATTTAGTTTTTTCTATTGATAAGTGCTTCATGCATATTCTTTTCAGTTATTTTTGTTTCCCTAAGTGTGGATGCACATCTTCTGGCCACCAAGGCCTTTTAGTTTGCTTTCAGTTTGGTTCTGTTTGTTTTTCTGCTACTATTTGGAGTAGTTTGTAGCTGAGTTTCAATGTTTTTTGAGTTTGAAAAGAGTAGAGTTTGACTCCATACCCAATGAGCAATTAAGGCAGTTGGTCTTGATGCTTAGCAGACAAGCATTTTGCAGAGGTCACCGTAAATGTTACCAATTTTTCACCTACAACACAAATTGGCAAAGATGATACATTTATTCTATCTTAATTTCACATACAAATCAAATTGGTAGAGCTAATACATTTATTGTAGGTTAAGATGAAATATTCTTAACATTTTTTTCTATAATGTTTTTGCATAGTTTAAGGTGTTTGAAAGATTCAATTTTATCATTGTTGTAACAGAGAAAACAGATTCAGTTCATCATTCATTGCATTGCAGAGTTTTCATGAGAGATATAAGTTATTTCATTTCACATTACAATGATTATTCATTTGACAAATGAGATAGACACAAATGGAATAAACATTGCATTGAATGAAAGAAAGATAGATCAAATGTCCCACACAAAAGACTAAAGTAATGAAGTGGATAAGATAGGCATATGTATCATTGCCTATTGAAGTGCTAGCTTGATCCTTGTTGCAGTTGATCCCTCTTGCTCTTGACCTTTCAAAAGAACCTGCAGGATCAGAAAAAGTTTTGTTAGAGCTCCAGATATGGTTATCCTATGTACCTCATCAATGAAGAGACATAATATATTCCTTGTGATGCATAGAATTAGTTGATCAAGTCATTCACATGCAAGAGAGCCCAAAGAAATGGAATATCATTGAACTTCACTATTTTTTAAGCTAAAATGTTTGTTTCCCATGCAGGTACAGAAGAAGCTATGTTGTTGTTTTGAAGACAATTTCAGCATGTAGTGCAGAGTGGGCTCCCATAAGGGTTGAGCCCAGCATGTTGTCCCTGATTCTTAAGAGGGGATGGAAAAGGAGTATATATTCTTTTTGCTCAAATCAAGACATATTTAGCTAAGGAGTATTACATTCACTGAGTGCATAGGCTATAACCTCATTGCCCATCTATAATTGACAGTTCAAATAAGATGAAATGAAAGCTATCAAAGAGTAGCGAACTCATTCAAGGTAGCTCAATAATCATTACATAAGAACAAGAATACAATTGTAAGCACTGATAGGACAACAGTCTTGTGTTGGTCAAGACATATGACATCCAATACCAACATAAAGATGCATTGTAAGTAGGTTTATCATATTCTCTTTTCATAATGCTTGCATACAAGACGCAGAAGAAAGTGACTATGTCATCATAAGTAGATGTAAAAAGTGCTATCATATGCATGGTCATAAATCAAGGTTTCAGTCCTTCATAAGATAAATCATTGAACAACAATAGAATAATAGGTATTTATCATTTTTTGAAGTGTACCATTATCATTTAAAGCATGAAATAGCCATAGAGACTCAAGACCATTCATGAGTCATCAGTCACAATAATCTCATCTTCCATGATACAGTAAATGCTATGATAATTAAGTGTAATGAAATGGAAAATCATAAGCTACAAGTGTTGTTACAGAAGCTTTGAAAACAAAAGTTACAACTTTTGAAAGATACAGTAAGCTCGAGAGCATAAAAATAAGCCATATACCACATGCTTGCATTTTTATAAGCATAGAATGTATACAGTTTAGAAATGTCAACAAGGTGTTTTTCTATGGACTATTGTTGTTCATGTGCAACTACAGGAGGAATAAAAAAGGAGCATTTATATGATTGTCTCATTCTATAGTGAACATTATAGTGTATATATGATACAGTAGAGAAAATTTGAAAGCATATTTTGTTGCTTTGGAAAAAATGAAGTATCATATGACAAAGTACATTTGACACAACATACAGAGCACTCAACCTAAGCAATGGACAAGAAATGGTTGCCATAAAAAATAATATTCTTAGATGAAGCCATCTTCACTGAAGAATGACAAAACCCAGTCATATTAAAGGATAAAACCAATGCCATATCTTGTTGTTTTGAAAAGTGAAACAATAAATGAGTAAGATTTATTTCAGATATAGAGTGAGTAGAAGGCTTTTTGAACTCATAAGAGTTGAAGAAAGTACTCAAAATGATGTAATATCTAGAGCAAAGCCTGCAGCTTACAATATAGAATTATATAGAAGTTACATATTAAGATGATGGAACCCTAAGACTTATTTATGGTGGCCCCTGTATACAGTAAAATCCTCATTTTGCAGACCTAGAACAAGATTTGGTCGTGGCTGTGTGGGGGTTTCACAACCTAGTTTTGTTAAGCTTGCAATGATACCCAGGTTTGAGGCAAACTGTTTTCACTCAGAACAAAGGAGTATCATATAGGTAATGCCATATAAGGTGTATTCTTTTGTGGCCACAGTCATCATTATTTTCTTTGTAAAGTATCAAGACCCATATCAAACTGCAAGAAGAAATGATAAATACAGAGAAAGGAAGGAGGGATTTCAAGTGTTTGCAAGTTCAAGAGACATTTGGTATCATTCAAACATGCCAGTATGGCTATTGCCTATGATGAAGACATACATATTTCATGGAGCTATTAACAAATTAAACCCTAAGCTTTCATGGCCATGACCTTTCACAATAATAGAACTTTGTTTTTTACCAGACCCAACATGAGATATGGTCGTGGCCTGTTAAAATATAGTAGGTTTTACTATAGAATGAAAGAAGACATGAATTTTATTTCATGGTTCCTGAGCCATATTTGACATATATCAATGAAGAATACAAGGAGACATCTGAGGTTCAAAGGTAGAGCTTACCTATTTTTATTTCTGAGTGAAGATATGCAAATGGGGGCCGTAGATTTTTGCCTTTATATGGTCTCAAACAATGAGTTTGATTCAGTCTCATAGTGGCCTCAAACATATATGAAAGGCAAAGGAATAAATAGAGAACAAAGTGAATGCATCAGATGAGCCACAGTCGTGACATAAAAGCTAGAGATTTGCCTCAGAAATGAAGAAAAATGGATTGAAAATGCGCATAATGATCTTACCTTTTTCATTCTCTATAGAGATTCTTCAAGAAATTGGAGTGATACAGTGAGGAATCCAAATTTTTTAGTTCAAACCCTATCCTATGCCACAACAATAGAGCTTCATCGAAAAGCAAAGTGTGAAATGAGCCCACAATGTTAGGGCATTGTGTTTTTTTTAGGGTTACCTTTTTCCCTAAATTTGATTGTGATTTTTATCACATCGAATTACATTTTCCATGCCTTAACTAATACCCATTGGGATATGTATTTCACCTTGTGTATACCTAGTCTCATGACCGAGGATATCATATGTCATAGGTCCCCTTTGCATATTCAATGCCAAGGCTTTATGCCTCAAGGCTATTTGATCACCTTTAAATCATACGTCCATATGCCTTAAACTATTTGCAAAACTAGATGTAGGATAAGCCCTTATAGGCTTTTATTTTACAAATCATTTAATATGCCTTGGATTTTAAATGATTTTTATAGAAAATGAAATATCATAAAATATATATACTTGGAAAAATTTCAAATCAAAAGCCTTGTATTTTATTTTTGCAAAAGCTCAAATAACGTCAAATTAGGAAATAAAACTGCAAATCATGTAAAACAATATTTAAAGCAATATTCTATAAATTGCTTTTAAATATTTGTTATGGAGTTAAACCAAAGAATGTAAAGTAAATGTTTCTTTTTGAGTTTGGTTTCTTTTAGGCACATATGGACAAAATGGAGCCTTTATTATGTAGTTAAGGCCTATTTTTTAGGTGTTTTTGGTGGGACCACCTTGGAGGAGTTTTTGGTAGCTTTTGCAATCTATTTGGAGGCAGTTTAGAGGTTCTTTTGGTGGCTTTTTCTAAAAGCTCGAAAATGGATTTGCATGAATATTTTTAGGAGCTTTTCCCAGTTTATCTCTTAGAGATCATTTGTAGGAATATATTGGAGAAAAACTTAGTTTTTTCTCAGTTAGTTGATATCATTGTTTCTTCTCTCTTGATCATAGGCAAAGAATTTGTAGACACATTTTGATTTAGAGTTTTAAATTTTCATGTACTCCTTTCAGTTCAATATAGCAGAGCATTCCTACTTCATCTCTATTGCCTCATAATTACATTTTTGATTTTATATTTCATTGTCTTCATAATGATTATGTCCTTTGTTATGTCTCATTGCTGTAAAACAGTGTGCAGATATTTCTTATGATTCTAGTTGTGTGTTGTGTTTGGATTGAACCTTCATGCAAATCACTTTTGAATTGTATGTCATAGGTGAGGTTGTGAAAGTTTAATGCTTAAGGAACTATTTGTGGGTGAAAGTATTGAGATAGATTAGAGTTTAGGAGCATTAACTGTTAAAGTTTAAGATCCCATTTCAGATTATTCTCTAACCCTTTCCCTCAGCAAATCATTTAGATTGGAAAATTCATTAGGAGAACCATTTCACTCTGGAGGTTCACTCTAGACTTTAGGTAACCCATAGGCCTTGGAGTGTTCCCATGTGTCAATAAGTAGCTAACTTGGTAGCTTAGCATAGGGTGCATTCTTCGTTGATAATAATTACGCAGCTCCTTTCAGAAAAATAAAAACAACAGTGTTCTCCTCTTTTATGTTTCTTCCTCATTTTGTAGTTAATGATTTGATGTTTAATTGTGATTCAACTTTTGAATCCTTTTCTATGTCTCATTGTTACAATCTTGGATGTAGAAGTTTCATGTAATGCACGTTGTGTGTTATGTTTAACCTTGTTAGTGGGTTGAAGTTGTGATAAAAAATTTGTTTGTCCTTCATGCAAACCTCTAGATTTTAAACTTTCATGCAAATTACTTATGTATTGCATTGTTTCAATAAAATTGTGAGGATAAAAGACTTTGTGGAGTTTATTGTGTCTCGAATTAGTGAATAGATCCATAAAGTTCTGGTGCTTCACCCTTTAGGTTTTAGGATTCCATTTCATGTTATCTTTCTATCCTTTTGCTCAGATAAATCATTTTAGTCTAGGTGATCTGTCAGGTGAACTAGCCCTCTCTAGAGATTCATTCTCATAAAAAGTGACCCACAACTCTAGAATGTGTCTATGTTTCAATAGGAGAGTTAAGTTTGACTTAGCTAGGGTGTAATCTTGATTGACAACAATTTTTGGCAAACTCGAGGGGACTCGTTGGACTGTTTTAGTCCAAAAGTATGTTCATATATCACTGATATTTGGTGTGTGTGTCAGTGATCTTATCCTTTGGAGGAATAAAATCAACATACCTGCGACTCTGGGTAACATTTCTACTGGTTTTAGTATGATCAGGTGCTGGTTTATTGCAAATAATTCTGAGTTTTACTTGTTTTCAGCTTTTGAATAAATAAGTATGTCTATGTTTCATGGGAATAGGTTATATCATCCATCATATCATGAACATGCTACTAATCCACCATCTCATCACCCATATCAAATCAACCATGCTTATGGTTTTAACCCAAATTTCATGACTTTGCAAGAAAAACAAAATACTCAACATGCTTACCTCCCACCCACCCCTGCTCAACCTCCATATCAGCCTTCATATACTCAAAAATAGCTCAAAGAGCATGAAAAGGTGGAGATTGCAAGCATAAAGGATATGTTGTTTGACTTCATGCATGACTTCACAAAGTAGCTAGAGGATATCAAGAGGCAACATGAGTATAATCAGCCCCAAAAAGAATATTGTGTTCCCAATCAGCATATTTCCTCTGTTGATCAACCTCAGTATGATGATAGCATGAGCATTTGGTATTTTTATTTAAATTTTCAAAGACGGTTAGATGAGATTGACAAAGAATGAGAGTATAACATGCAACAGGAGGAACTGGCTTATCAAGCCTATCTTCATGAGGAGGAGTTGGAGGCACAAAGGACACAATTTGAGAGGGAGACATCTACTTGCAAAAGAAGAGTAGACCAAGCTTTTGGTTTCTCAATCACAAAAGCATGAGGTCCAAACAAATCCTTTCATTCGAGATCAACATGTTCAAGAGGAGGTTCGTAAGCATAATTTTCCAAGTTTCAAGAAAAGTGAGCCTCCTATCCCTTCTAAGGTCAAGATTCCTAGTTTTAAAGATCTTTTACCATTGTAGGGGCCTAAGTTAGCACAATCTGAATTTGTTATGCTTCAAAAATAGCCACTTGAAGATCCTTTTTTCCTCCAAGAAACTCAAGAAACTTCCCAAAGTCTCCAAATTCCAATTTTTAGAAGTTCTGATTTTGCTCAGGGGCCTATTTGCATTCAAATCGAGTCCTTTAATCCTTAGTTTCAGTCATATCAAGAACCTGAACCAAGTCATCAAACTTTTGAACAACCATGGTAGCCTTCATGGACTAAGTATCTTGGTTATAAAATGCCAAATCTTGTTAAGGCTACCCCTCCCATACCAATCCAAAATCAAGAAGAGGAAAATGTAGTAAAATTTGAACCAATCAAGATTCCAAGTTGGTGTGGTGAATAGAAGCAAAATCTTTTAGAGCCCAAGCCAATCAAAATTTTAAGTTTCAATCCAGTAGCTGAAGGTTCTTGCAGTCCTTTTTGTGCCACCAAATCAGAAAAATCAGAAGTGGAGCAAGAAGTTGCTGTTGTTTGTGTTGCATTCCTAGCTAATTATGAGCATGATGCATATGAAGAGGATGCTTGTTCAAAATTGACATTGAATCCTTTGCATTTTGATTCATTTGAAAAATTTTCAAATGTTGTTTATAAGATGAATGAAAGCAGAGTACAGAGGTCACAAGGTGAAAGTCTTTAGTTCCAAAGATAGAATGCCCAAGTTTCATTGGAGAAAGCACTACATGAGGAGGAAGAATCAGTTTCTTTGTTTGATTAGTTACCTAGTTTTGTTGAGCCAGACAAGGAAACCATGCTCATACCAAAGACAACAGTTTCAAAATAGAAAGAAGATCCTCAACAATATGAGGAGTTGTTGATTGAAGCTAAGCAATCTAACAATGGGGTCTTGGATCAAGTAGAAGAGTTTAAAGGTAAGCCTATCATGGAACTTACATAACTGGTTAAGAACTGTTATGAGGTAAAAAACAATCATCTTTTATCAGAAATTCAAGAGGAATGTGATGAACTTTCATTTTGGGATGACCTTGATGATTTTGTTGCAAGCTTAGATAATGTCAAGGAGGTTTCAGTTAATATCTTTGAGGCACTCCCTAGTTTTATGGATGAGAATGGTTGTGAGAATGATGTAAATCATCTAGAAAAAATACTAATTAATGAGTAGATCATAGACAACAACCTTGATTTGAGTAATCAAGATGTCGAGATAAATGCAAATTTGGTGCAAGTGTAGCAAGACCAAAAGTAGGGTACTACTTTCCAAGTAGAGGTTGAGTCTCAAAATTTAGCTGATTTGTTTGATGAATTTCCTGTATCTGTTGATGAGAACAAATATAACACATGCATTCTAACATTAATGTCTAGTTTTGAATAGCAGAATGATAAAACTCATTTGGATTCAGTACAAGATTATGAGTTTGATGAGAACATGTTTTTAGACATCATAGAAGATTTTTTCTCTAACATTGATAATGATTTGATGCAATGTGAACTGGCACTATGTGATCAGCCTATTAAGGTGAAAGAAGTAGTCATTTCTTCATTATTTGATGATAGATCAACATCTCCTTTAGATCAGGTTGAAATTGTGAAAAGGGATGTAACAACATATCTCAATTAGGAAACCGTGAGTATTAGCTAAAGGTTCATCCTTGTAAGAGGGTGTCCAATCAGGGATTTATCTAGTAGAGAGATAAATAAGGAGACACATGTTATTATTGTACCCAAAGAGGAGATTGCAACCTTAGAACATGTTGGTTAATAGATTTGTCACCTAACTCTATATTCTCATGCTCGGACAAGTGACAAATGTAAACAACAGTTGAGCCTAATATATTGGTATTTTACATAGGCTCTCTACTTATTTAACAAGGTGGAACTACCTTCGACATATATTTTGTTGAATGAAAAACTTCATTATTTCTTTTAACCAGAAAGAAAAACAAAGGCAGAGCTTTTGACCCAAAAGCAATAAAGGCAAAATCTACACAATAAAAACCAAAAGTTCATAGACTTCTCACACAATAGCATGAACTTACAATAACACGGACTTATATATATATATATATATATATATATCACCACTTCAAATGATATATCAATAGATAAATATTCTCATCAATCAATAGAAGTATGAATATCCAACCACCAAAAGACATGAATACCATTAACATCAGTAGAAACACATTCAACTTAGGAAGAATATGAATTCAAATAATCACAACACATAGATTATGATCATCTAAAACTCCACTGTATCAATTTTTATTGCATATATCAAAGTAGCTAAAACAAAATTAACTATCACCTTTCAAAACAAAGTTTTTCAAAAGATCCTCCATTTGACTAGCTATCCAAAATTTATAGCTAAACTGAATTATAACTATCTTGAAACCATAACAGCTTCTTGAAAAATCTGATTAAAAGGTTGTTTAAACAATAATTATAAGAAAGGGCCCTCCAAATCCAATAACTTTAGAGTAACCATAAAATAACTTAGAAACATGAAAATTAAATCAATTCAGAATTTGTAAGTCCCCATCGCCATCATCCACCTCATCCATCTCTTTGTCTTCCTTCAATTGTTGCCCTTCTCTAGTGACACTTTGCACCATCTAAGGTACCTGTGATCGTAGCCTGGCTTTGTATGCTCTATACTTGTTGATAACTGGCGTTAAAGACATGCCTGGTGGAGATCCCGTCATGCTGATGTGACATTTCTTCTTCATGACTGCCCTGTCAGAGTCTGTCACCTTGCGATACACTTCATTGATACCATTTCTACAACAATTAATGTGCACTACCAATTTAGAAAGTCTCCCTAATGACTCCCATGTAATTGCATTCTAATTCACTACTTCCTTCATCACCACCTTTTCAATGTTTTGTTTGATCACCTTAACATCCAACAGCTTCTCATCATTAGATCCATTAGCCTCTACCTCTAAAGTAGGAAGATCCCTTTTTATTCTCATCATCTCTTTGTAGTAGGTTGCAACTACCTCTCTTGTTTCCTCTTCTGTTGTAGTTATAATACTGAGTTTCCACTCCACAACATCACCCCACACAACGGTATCCAATTCCTTGGGATCAACTATAACTTCTTCAGACATAAGAACATCGAGATCCATATTAGTTAGTTCTTATATCTCCTTAGAAGCAATATTTAGACTATGGTGATCATTGTGAGTTTTATCGAACTCCAGTATTAAAACTTCCCTTTTAGCATGCATGGAGTCAAAAAATTTCACTGCCTCCTCGATAAAAATGAGACCATCAGAGATGATCTTCTCAACCAATTGATCCATAGCTTTCCTCAAAGACAAATAAAATTTAACTTGTTGTAGTAAACTAGGATCGAGAGTGTGAAGGTTAACACTCGAGGAGGCTTCAGTAGAGGGAGTTATTACTTCAAAAAGTGAATTAGCAAAAGAAGATAGGGAACTTACATGTGCCAATAGTTTTGAATTCTCTTCTTGCAATCCTTTCACTCTTTTAGATATGTTATCAACTCAATACTGGACATGGTATAAATCCTCTTCACTGGTTGATGGCCCTAGATCCACTCGACTTACCCTCAAGTTAGATTTTGTTATCTCATCTTCATTTTTTTCTACTAGTGGATTTGCAATTTCTAGAAATTGGTTTCCTGAAATGGCATCAGTCACAATTCTTAACATCCTCTTTGCACATTTGGGTTTTGGGACCATTTGTAACAGACTAGCTATAGTGTCAACATCTTCATTAGCAAGAAGGGTATATCTCTTTTTCTTTTGGACTAACTTCTTTAACCAATTTGGGGATGGAGTAGGTACATTAGGGGCATTAGAAGTAGCTATTACAGGTGTAGGGTGAGAACTTTGCTCAGGCAACTCTCTCTATTGTGGGGAATTTAGCAGACTAAGCAATGAATGTAACAAATTATATCCTCCAATTTGTGAGAAGATGAAAGAATTAGAATCATTTACATGATTGTTAGGTGGGGGCACATGGTTTTCTTTAGATGATAAAGTAGCCAATCTGGTATTTCTCTTCATCACTTGAACATCTTGCTCACAGGTGGTTTTTATCTTCCTAGTGTCTTCAGGTGACCTTTCATCATCGCCATTCGATTGTGAGCCGACTCTCTAAAGAGCCAGGTCTAAACTAGATGACCTCCTATATGAATTGATAGTTTGAGATCCAGCTTGATTCTGAGAGGCCAAATCCCTTGGTGTCGTGGAACCAACACACTCCTTCACCATTCATTGTAGCCACTTCTCTATTCTCCTTAGCACATGTAAAGAAAGCAACATGATATCAGTGACTTCCTTTTCTGACCATTTTATAGGGGGCATGAGTTCTTTGGATGCTGCATCATAACCTTCACCCAACATATTCAAAAAGTCATCAATGATATTAGGGACCTGAATAGCTAGCTTGAAGGCATGGACCTGATCCATAGTCTACCTCATCTATTTTCTCCATTGAACCTCTCTCTCATCAACACAATCCTCCCAAAAATCCTCGAGTTGAGGATGGTACGAATAGGAACCACCTCCATGCATGTTTTCCTTTATGAAATTTTTACTGTCAAAAGTTACATGGGGAGACAGACTATGTAGGCTGAACTCAGACAATAGCTTGTCAACATTCCTAGCACAATCATTATTTTTACAAGAATAAATTGACAGAGACACAGGGAAAGAATACCCTTTCTTTTTCATCGCCTGGTACTTAACATTCACTATTGTTATCTGGCAGCATACTTCCAGCAATGCCAAATAATCAGAAGGGTACCGAGGTAATTTTAACGGGGCATTTTCAAAACCCCCTATTCTCAGATAAGAGAATCTATTAAAATGAATGTAAAAACTCCCAAATTTCATGACAAGTGTAGATGCTTCCACTGAAAACCTCTTCTCAATTGAGCGATCAATTCTCTTATCTAACATCATAGAAAAGGCATCATGAACATGTCTAAAATCTTTCATACCTTCTTTCTTTTGCAGCTGGGGAAACATTTGATACATAGGCACACTTGTTGTAGAACTCCCTTGAGTCCTTAATCCAGGCCAAGCAGCCTCTCTTCAAGCCAATATGTAGATTAGTTGGGAGCACATGTGGAAAGTCACATTTCATGCAAGGTTCATCAGTTGTTCATGTAAGCAATCACCGATAATCTTCGGCTAGTCAATATAGTGGTCTCCACAAATCAACATAATGAATCTACACATCCAAAATTCAAAAACATCTAACTCAGGACTCCCAACAATCCTATTCAACAAGGTTATCATATCTGATATTTCTTCTTTCAAATGGCTCCTCTTTAAATTGGTAGGCAGCTGAGACTTACTAGTCTTTTCATTCTCCAACCAATGCTTAGCAATGCTGGTATGACACTGGTCCTTCCTCTCATTGTAGTAATTCCAAGCTGAGGATACAAAAACATCAACGTTATCTTCATATTCTTGCAAGTTCGGAGCTAAAGCAACATATTTAGAGTCAATTTTCACTACCACAGCACCACTAGGTGTCCTTATCTCTTGGGAATCCAGGAAATAGCCATTGGCACACACAACCATCAGTTCAGGACAATGCACAACCAAAGGAACACCATTTGCCTTGTCTAAGCCGCTACTGATAATTTTCTCCACCAGAGGGATTTTCTTCTTAGACCTCATTCTTCTCAGAAAATCATCCAAATCAACATGGCCCAAATTCATATCCCTCACTTTAGAAAAACCATTCTCTATAATAGAGGCTACAGGAGTCCCTTGAAATTTAAATTTCATCTTTATGTGCTCGAGAACTCAGAACACTAGAGATTCGAAAAGGAATGCAGAAAGAGGAGGGTGAGGCAAGACACCAACAAAAAATTCTTCATGCAAATACATGGGAATTGAAATCTCTGAATCCTTGAAGAAAATATTGAGCTTTTATAAAGAGAAGAAACTACTAGCTAGGCTAACCTGTAGTAGTGGAACTGTGCTAGAATTTTACACATAGCAACTAGCCGTTTGTTCTTCTGCAACATATTCCCTTTATACAATATCACCTTAGGCACGCTTAAGAAACTATTGAAGTTTTTTCTCATTAATTCACCAAGGAAAAATATTAAAGATTGGTGGTGAATTCATCTTTATAACTCATAAATGCATGCCTCAATTTTCGCTCTGAAGATTGTGCCACTGTGTCTTCATATACTTTGAATTAAATGCAAGGTGACAAGTGTCATTCTTTCACATTATACGCCATCATAGCCAGTGCCACTTGGGAAAGTGTGTTGTTCAAAGTCGGCAAGTCAGGTAGAATTTGAACATTTGAACTAGAAGTTGGAGATTCAGAACTTCAACAAATCACCAACTTCCTAAATACAAAGGAAATACTTTTACATTGGAACACAAAGAAAGGCTCGAAGCATGAGAACTGAAGTCAAGTTGGTAAGTAAAGAGTTTTAGGAACTTATGAACGCACTAACTTTAGTTCAAAAATATGAAGAATCGTCGACTTACTAAATAATGACTAAGGAAACTTAGACCTGGGTGAAGAACTAAGGACAAAGACTAACAAAGAATGAAGGGAAAGATTGAAAATGGACATAGACACCTTTTTGAGAAAAAGTGGGGCAACAACTGGCTTTTAATTGGGGACATGGACTCAAGAGGATGCAAAGAACCTGGGCAAACCATGGTGAACAATCCTTATTCCAAAGGGTGATAAAGTCACACCAAAAATGGGACAACACACAACAAGAATAAAACAACAAGGAAATAAACTATGGTATAGGGCCAGACTCAAAAACTTTACCAATTGCATAATTTTAGATCTTGCCCATTATAGGCAAGAGGCAGTAGTGTTCCATCAGGATAGGCCAATAGAAATGCATTTTCTCCCACAACTTCTCTGATCTTGAAGGGGCCCTTCCACAAAGAATCAAATTTCTTATGTGCACCTTTCGATTCTCTTCTCTTGTCCCATAAAAAATACAGAGTCTCCCATAACAAAACTTCTTTGCTTATCCTTTTCATCAAAAACCCCTTTGACAATTTGTTAATGCTTGGCAATTCTATCCACAAATACTTCTCTCTACTTTTCTAGACGGTTCAAGTACAATATTCTCTTCTCTAATGCTGAATGAAATTGTTCATCTTCAATTTATTTCTATAGATTAAATGCAAACAATTCTAGAGGAAAAGGAAAGGCACTATCAATACCATAAACTAGTTAGAAAGGGGACATACCAATTGCCATTTTTATGTGTTATCCTATCGACCCAAAGGGCATCATACAGACTTTTATGCCATCCCCTTTGGTTTTCTTCTACAAGCTTCTTGACAATAGAGATGAGATTTTTTTGTTTCTTAATTCTCCTTGTCTATTGCCTTGTGGGTAATAGTCAAATGACTGAGCAAGGCAAATACCAAAATCATAATAGAAAAGAGTAATTTGTGTAGAAGAAAAACTTGAAGCATTATCAGCCACCAGCTTCTTGGGCACACCAAACCTGACTAACATATTCTCCTTAAGCAAGGTGCAAACAACCTCAGAAGTATTATTCTTCACTGGGATAGCCTCTACCCACTTGGTAAAATAATCTATTACAGTTAAAATGTGAGTGTGTCTAGCACTGGAATTGGGATTAATTGGTCCAATGAAGTCTAAACCCCATTACTGAAATGGTTCATCTATAACCACTGGTCTCAAAGGCAAGGCAACTAACTGAGGTCTACCAGTGAACTTTGAACATTTTTTGCATTTTTCTACCCAATCATAGGCATATTTGAATATGCTAGGCTAGTAAAAGCATTGCCTCAATATCTTGAAGGTTGTCACTAAGGTAGAAAAGTGTCCCCCACAGGCTTCGTTGTGGAAAGTTTTTAGTAACTTCTTTTTCTACTCCTTATCCACACATCTTAGGAATGTCCCATCTACTCCTCTTTTATAAAGGTTACCTCCCTAGATAAGATATTTATGTGCCTTTAGCTTTAGATTTCTCCTTTCCTTGGTAGAGAGGTGAGATGGACAATCACCATAAGTTAAGAAATAAGAGACATTTGAGAACCAATCATCAGTATTACTAGTAAAAAGAACCAAGAAAAACTCTTCCTTTTCTCCAACCTCATCTTCAACAATCATTAAATGCACAATCCCTTTCCTTTGACTAGATTAGTGGGCCTAATCTCAATGTTTTACTCCTAAACTTTAGCTATCCAGGCTTCCCTATTGTTGCATCCAATCTCTTGCTTAGTAAGAATACTTTTTACAGCTGATTCTAGGACATACACAATAGCATCTGAATGCAAGATATAAAATCTAAAACTCTTTAAGGATCTAACCACTGCATATGCATGTTTCTCTAAAGAAAAATATTTAATCTCATATTTCTTTAATGGGACGCTCATGAAAGCAATGGGAGCTTCTACTCCTTGTTCATTCTTCTACAACAAGATAGATGATAGAGTATGTTCAAAGGCATAACAACAGATGATAAAATCTTTTTGAAAATGAGGATATACAAGTGTGGGTGCATCAACAATGGTCTTTTTTATGTCCTCAAATGCTTTCTTCCCTTTGGCATTCCACTTAAAAATAGGATGGTTCTTCATCATTTCTGTAATATGTCTGGTCATCTCAGCAAAATCAGGGACAAATCTCAGAAAGTTTACCTGACCAAAAAAGGATCTCGTATTATTCTTGGTCGTGGGAAGACTTAGCTTTTGGATTTCCCTGACTCTCTCTGGATCAAGTTTTATACCATCCTTTGAGACAATATGCCCTAGTATTTTTCCTTCAGTAACTGCAAAAATTGATTTCCTGGGATTCAAAGAGATGTCATTTTCTCTGCGGTATTGCAAAACTACTTCAAAGTCATGCATGTGATTCACCCTTTTCTAGGAGAAAACTGTTAAGTCATCAAGATAGACCAGTATGATTTTGGTTTTCAAGTCACCAAAAGTCAGATCCATTGCCCTCTCAAACGTGGCCCTAGCATTGATAAGACCGAAAGGCATTCTGTTATATGCAAAGACACCAATTGGGGTAATAATTGTTGTTTTATGTTGATCCTCCCTAGCCACCTGAATTTGGTTATATCCTGAAAACCCATCAAGCATAGACATCATCTCTGAACCTAACACAATTTGTAGGATATGATCCATTATAGGCAAGGGATAGTTATCTTTGAGAGAGGCTCGATTTAGATTTCTGAAATTGACACAAATCTAGATCTCTCCATTCTTCTTCCTAACAGGTACAATATTTTCCACCCAAGTAGAATGGTGGATAGGATAGATGATTTTGGATTTGAGTATTTTATCAATTTCATTGAAGATGGCTTCAGCTATCTTAGGATTATAAGTTCTTTGCTTTTGCCTAAAGGGTATTGTGCCAGGTTTTAGGGGAATATGATGCTACATTTCTCCATTCTTGATTTTCTTAAGACCAGCATAACACCATGTAAAAACATCTTTGTATCTAATAAGAAAAGAAATCAAACGTTCCCTTTCTTCTTTAGAACAACATTTTGTTGATAACTGAGAGGGGGGGTGAATTAGTTATCCTAATTAATGCAGCATTGAATCAAACACAAAAACATTACCATGAAATAAGAAACACATGACACAGTATTTTTGACTTGGAAACCCTGTTAAGGGAGAAAACCACGGGGTGATTAACCCAAAAATTATTCTCTGTTAGAAGAATAGGAAATTACAAAATGGCACTTGCCAATTAGGGCTCACTGCCCGAGCACACTGCTCACAAGAGGCCCACTGCCTACAAGAAGACACACTGTCTACAAAGTGATAAGAATCATAGTCTTGAACTGATTGGAAGCATCTGCATATGCTGGAGTTCAGTTCCGGTTAGGCTCAGTACACTGATCTGCTGCACTTCATCTTTCCTCTGTTCTTTATTCTGCTATCCTTTCACATACCGGATCTTTCTTGCTACTTCTGCTCTGTTCTGGACTTATTCGCATATATATTAATTCATTCACATGCTTCACAACTAAATCCATCCTCTATATATATCCGCACAAGTAATTTCATCACCTTTCTAGTCGGCATCCGGAACAGTCTAGTTTCTTACAAACTTTGTTCTGTCGGCTGAATCCTTGCTCACCAAGCAATGCGGATCAAGCATATACTTGTAGATATCATTAATCATGTCGGCCAAACATGATTCATGCCTTCACAACCTTTATCATCAACAGTAACACATCCGGAAAGTAGTCTGATACTCTGTCAGTCAGTTCTTCCTCTGTTTTCACTGTCTCTCAGGAATCCGGTACTCAACTATTCATATCTTTTTCCTTGTCCATCACCGGAGGCTAAATCCTTGGAATATACCACTCAAGGTAGTCCTCTTGACTTCCCCAAATCCACACTGCACCAAGACACTTCCTCTGAGAGATCCGGATCAATCTGTCAGACCTTGCCACATGCTCTATTCTTGTTCACCGGACCACAACAATCTTTATTCTGACTTTCGGTAGAGACACATCATGACTTGCGGATATGTGGGATGACCTTTGTTGCCATCAATGACAACAACCATGAATCCATATAGTGTCTCTTGCCAACACATTTACCAATACACACAATCTTAGGATCATCTTTAGTACCAATATTCACTCTTTCATAATTGGCCGAAGTTGTGATGGAAACTTTATCTTTCTTCTTAAGATATTGATCATATCAATTGAAAGATATTGAAGAGAGACGAGTCCCTTTGGAATTTTATTCCCTTTTAATTGCATAATTCCTAAACTTGAGTCATCAGAGGACTTCATTTCCCCCTCCAAAACATCATTACTGTCGTCACGACTACCCTTGAACAACACACTAGCAAATGATTCATCCTTTTCAAGAAACGAAATAATTTGCTGATCAGAATTAAAAACTTGCCAGTGATTAACATTGTCAGGAAGACTAGGCCTATACACTACTTCAATCCTGTATGATTTATTCTTAGAATCTGGATGTTGCAGGAAAAGGGATGTGGAAACAACTAAAGAATCAACCCTAGAATTTTGTTCTCTGGGTATTGCTTTTATAGAAAAATCATCAAAATCTTCAATGCAGTCCCATACCCTATTCTAATAATGCCTCAATCTGCCATTTTTTACCATATACAACTTTCTTACTTGCTTAATAATTAGCTTAGCATCTCCTTTAAATTTCAATTATTTCACACGTCTTTCTTTGGCTAGCTCTAGGCCCCATAATAAGGCCTCATATTCAGCGGTATTATTAGTGTTCTCAAACTCCAATTTGAAAGAAAAAGGAAAGGAATAACCATTAGGTGAAATCAGAACAACCACTACCCCAAATCCTATAGTAGAACAACTCCCATCAAATTCAAGAGTCCACAGCTCATCAACTAGGTTAGGACTGATTAAACTCATCTCTTCATCTCCTGTTGATGTACACATATAGGTACCTGGGCCAATTCTACAAACAAGATGTCTGCCCTAGGCTCTCCAGATTTAAGCATGGTAAACTTGGCTTTGGGTTCAAGATTGAGGCAAACTTTCTTCTCTTCTACAAGTATCAGGGCATGTGATCAATCCATTTGAATTTCCCCACCCAAGTCTTTGCAAAAGCTACGACTCAAGAGCATCCCATAACTGGCAGGTATGTCTGCTACAAGAATGGTTAATTTTAATCTTTTCTTCAGAAAGGTAGCCAAAATAGTTTGAGCATCTTTAGTTTGACCCAGGATGGGTACCAAAGAACTATCCATAAGAAGCATTTGCCATGAGAGGGTGTATAGGATAATCCTAGGGCTTTAGCAACTTGAGCAGGAATAACATTCTCTAAGGCTCCAGAATCAATAACACAATTACTGAGCTTGTAACCAATAATGTACAAGGAGACATAAAAAGGTTTTGGTTTGTTAAAAGGGTTCTAGGGACTAGGATCTTGAGAATAGGTATTTGAACAATTTTGGCTCCTGGCAAGTATTTCAATATCACTGGACACATTAGCATTATAATTTGAAGGGGAGGATTCCTGTTTGATATATCTAACTAGTCTATCAAGCTCGGATGGATTAAGCTTCAAATATCTAGCTTCAGCAATCTTAATCATTGTATTCTTACATGATTCTACAATATCAAATGAATTTGAGACATGATCTTTAGAAGATGAAGTAGATGGTACCTCAGCAGCTACAACTTTGGGTGTCATGTTCCCCATTTTCTTGGCCTCATTTTGTCTAGTCAAGATATATTTAGGGGCAGAGGTGGAATTACTAGATTGACCCTAAGTGTTTTGACCTCTTTGTGTATGTTGGCCCCTAGTAAACACCGCATAGTTGGAGTTGTCAACTTCAGTATATACATCTTCTCCACTCCCTTCATCTGATTCATACTCAAAGAAATTCACACTAGCATCACTAGGTGTGGGAGGTTCCTCCACCAGAGGCTCCTCACTATGTTCATTCATGGAGAGTATTTACATAAACTACATCATCTTAGGGTAGGACACTCCATCATGGTCAGAGGTGAGGTGGAAATTGCATACCATATGGTTATTTTTACTCACTGAGGGGTCCTTCAATAGATAACCATTGGGTAGGACCTAGGAATTGCAACGTCTGATTATAACCCCCTTGAGGACCTTTGGGCATCTGACATTTTAGTGTGATAATGTCATTTGCCAACCTCTAAATAACTGAGTCAGTTGAATCAGTTACTAAAGGTTTACCAGTTTGTAACACCCTTTTCCATTTCCCTGTAGTAATCAAATCATCTTCCATAGTGATAGACAATGATTGGGCATCAGCTATGTTAGGGACTCCTTGTCTTTTAATAGCATAACTAAGATCAGGTGGCAATGAATTGATAAAGAAACACAACATTGATCCATCTCTGGGTCTGACATTTGCAGGGATTCTATTTGCAAGTCTATTGAACTTGGCTACATACTCTCTCATTTATTCATGAATCTCCTTCTTCATAGAGGAGAGTTTAGCCATGAATGTGTGCTCATTGTCAGTAGTTTTGAATCTATCTTCAAATCGTTGCCTTATCATAGCCCAATCTCTAATAGAGGTGTTGGGAAGATGGTAAAACCATTCAGCAGATGTGTCAACTAGTGACTCAACAAACAGCCTGACAGACACATCTTCATGTTGAACCCCAAGGATGGAACATGTAGCAAAGAAAGAATTAAGGTTCTCTTCGAGAGTAACCTTGCTGTCACCCCTAAACTTAGGTAGAATTTTGCCTGATCCCCTAGGCAGATCATGCAAGTTAGCACCAAGGTTGAGTGTGGTCCAATGGTTGCACCCCATGGAACAAGTGGAGGCTATGGATGAGCCATATTAAAAGGAAGGAAATTTACTTGTAAAGGTAAAATAGTGCCATGTAGGGTCAGGCTTTGGCAAGATGAACTAGCGGCACTTCTTGTGGGTGGAGGAGAGGATGGTCTGCTCAAAGATTTGACCCTTCTTGTGGGAGGGTAGGGAGTGAAATTTAAATATTGGAGCAAATCAAAGTCAATATCAGCTATACCCTTTTTCCTATCTCCTCGTGTATATTTTTTCATAGCCCACTTCTACATATATTAATAAAACAATTAAGTAGAGTCACCAAACCACTTACTGGTTATTACGGGGAAGAGTTGGTCTTGCAAGATTCTGATTTCCTGGTCTGGCAGTGAGGTTTCTTGGCCTATTGTTAGGTACTTCTTGGATTAGCAAAGGCCTTTCTCTCCATGGCACAAGAACAATTCCTTTGATGAAAATTATCTCCTGGGCGTCAGTAAAACAATGTACATCTTCTACTATAACTTCACTAAGCTCTTCTTCTTCTTCTAACACCTCAACATGATGATACTATTGATTGGTTCTTCTGGTCTACCAAGCAACAACCCTAAGGCCAGTAATAATGTCCTCTTGGTCTCCTACTAGCCAATCAACATTAGGCTGCAAAACTGGTGCACCTCTTCCGTGAAGAACCATAAAGTGCAACCAAGCAACTCACAAAGATGATACAACAAATTCCCCAATAGAGTCGCCAAAAATCTGTTGGTTAATAGATTTGTCACCTAACTCTATATTCTCACATCTAGAAAAGTGACAAATGTAAACAAGAGTTGAAGGCAATATATTGGTATTATACATAGGCTCTCTACTTATTTAACAAGGCGCAACTACCTTCGACATATATTCTGTTGAATGAAAAACTTCATGAATGCTTTTAACCAGAAAGAAAAACAAAGGCAGAGCTTTTGACAAGAAAGTAATAAAGGCAAAATCTATAGCTTAAAAACCAAAAGTTCACAGACTTCCCACCACATAGCATGAATTATATATATATATATCACCATTTCAAATGATATATCAACAGATAAATATTCTCAGTAGTGAGCAGAAGTATGAATATATAACCACCAAAACACATGAATACCATTAACATCAGCAGAAACACATTCAAATTGGGAAGAATATGAATTCAAATAATCATAACACATAGATTATGATTGTCTAAATCTCCACTGTATCAATTTGTATTGCATATCTCAAAGTAGATGAAATAAAATTAACTATCACCCTTCAAAATAAAGTTTTTCAAAAGATCCTGCATTCGACTAGCTATGCAGAATTTATAGCTAACCTAAATTACAACTGCTTTGAAACCATAATGGCTTCTTGAAAAAGCTGATTAAAAGATTGTTTAAACAATAATTATAATAAAGGGCCCTTTAGAGCCAGTAGTTTTAGAGCAAGCATGAAATAACTTAGAAACATGAAAATTAAATCAATTCAAAATTTGCAAGTCTCTATCGCTATCATCCACCTCATCCATCTCTTCATCTTCCTTCAATTGTTTGCTTTCTCTGGTGACACTTTGCGCCATCTGAGGTACCTGTTCTTGTAGCCTGGTTTTGTATTCTCTATACTTGTTGATAACTAGCATTAAAGACATGCCTGGTGGAGATCTCGTCATGCTGATGTGATGTTTCTTCTTCATGACCACCTTGTCAAAGTCTGTCACCTTGTGATACACTTCATTGATGCCATTTTTGCAACTGTAATGTGCACTGCCAATTTAGAAAGTCTCCCCAATGACTCCCCTGTAATTGCATTGTAATTCACTACTTCCTCCGTCACCACCTTTTTAAAGTTTTGTTTGATCACCTTAACATCCAATAGCCTCTCATCATCAGATCCATTAGGCTCTACCTCTAAAGTGCCAAGATCCCTTTTTATTCTCATCATCTCTTTGTAGTAGGTTGGGACTGTCTTTCCCATTTCCTCTTCAGCTGCAGTTATGATACAAAGTTTTTACTCCACAGCATCAACCCACACAGCGGTATCCAGTTCCTTGGGATCAGCTATAATTTCTTCATCGATAAGAATACTGGGATCACAGTTAGCTAGTTCTTATATCTCCCTAGAAGAAATATTTGGACTATGGTGATTAGTGCAAGCTTTATCAAACTCTAGTATTAAAACTTCCCTTTTAGCATGGATGGAGTAAAAACATTTCACTACCTCCTCGATAAAAAGGAGACCATCAAAGATGATTTTCTCAACCCATTGATCCATAGTGTTCCTCAAAGACAAAGAAACTTTAACTTGTTGTAGTAAACAAGGATTGAGAGTGCGAAGGTTAACACTCGAGGAGGCTTCAGTGGAGGGAGTTATTACTTCAACAAGCAAATTAGCAAAAGAAGATAGGGATCTTACATGTGCCAACCATTTTGAATTCTCTTCTTGCAATCCTTTCACTCTTTTAGAAATGTTATCAATTGAATACTAGACATGGTACAAATCCCCTTCAGTGGTTGATGGCCCCAGATCCACTTGACTTACCCTGAAGTCAACTTCTATTATCTCATCTTCATTCTTTTCTAGTAGTGGATCTACAATTTCTAGAAACTTGTTTCCTGAAACGGAATCAGTCACAATTCTCGATATCCTATTTGCACGTTTAGGTTTCAGGACCATTTGTAATAGACTAGTTACATTGTCAACACCTTCATTAGTAGGAAGGGTATGTTGGAATTAGGCTGGACAACTAAGAAGGAGGGGGTGAATAAGTTGTCCTAAATCTTTAACACTTGCAACTATTTCTTTATCACACAAAACTGATTAATGATGCAAACATTTAAAGCATGAATTATTAACACATGAATAGATACAAGTGAACACAAAACACCAGAACTTTTATGTGGAAACCTAGTTAAGGGAAAACCATGGTGGGGGTTAACCCGCAAAGATTTTGTACCTTGTTAAAAGTATTTTAGAAAAATAGAAGGCACATGCCTTCGCGCGCATTGCCCAGAGCTCACTACTCAAAGGAGAGGCTTACTGCCTACAAAAATTGTTTAGAATAGAAAGAATTAATTGAGAAATAGCATCTACTTCATGCCTAGTTTAGTTTCATTGAATGCTCACAAAACTTTTGTTTTGCCCCAAATTCTTCTTCACTAACTTTTCACTCTATACTGCTCTTGCTTTTTTTCTCTTCTACTCTGCTTCTGATCCTTTATTCAGATTTAATTCATTTGGCTCAAGGATGATTTTCCACAACTTATCAACAAGTATTTATACACCTCATCAACCTTGGAATGAGCATCAAGGTCACCACTACAAACATCTGACTTAATGTGAATCACTAAGTTGTTAGCCAAACATAGCTGGGACTCAAATCTTCCTTGATCAACATGCCATGCTTCAAAGAATTGCTCTTAGATTATCCACAACATGCTTGAATCATCTGGTCGGCCAAGATTGGGAAGAACAACAACACCAAGAAGAAAATCTTCATTAACAAGCTTCAAACTTCAATGCATAACTCCAACATAGCAATCACACGATCCAGAGACTTCCACAAGCACATTAAATTCAACAAAAACATCTGCACTCCTCCAAATCATCCAAATCACTTGCATCTTCCTCCATAACCTCAAGAATACTATCTGCCATGACTGTCACATTAGAAAGATTGCTTGTGGACCTCTAAACCATGAACCACTTGAATGGATGATACACACTTCCCAAACATGCCTCTAGATCTGCAGATCATCATTTTACATTACCGAAGCAATCCAGACCTCCTTCCTATCACTCTGTCTCTCCTGAATAATGCAAGAACTAATTTTACTCAGATGGCTATAACTTCTTCAGATCTTAATGTGAACCTCTTAAATCTTAACCGGAGCTTCTTCAGACAAACCTCTGCATAGCCATATGGTCCGCATATATTGATCTCTATTAATTTTCTCAATATCCTCAACAATCCAATCTTCTAATCAAGTAGCAAAATAGGATACAGTTGACACCAATGGCAACAAGGATATGTTGACATCAATGAAAACACTACTTAGACACATATTTGCAACAATCTCCCCCTTTGTCATTGATGGCAACATATGATGTGAAAAAATGAATTCAACCATCAAGACAAGAACTTCTCCCCCTTTCTCTTCTCACTTCTACAATTACTTTCTTCACTGCTCCTCCTTTTATTAGAAACTAATTTTTCACATGAACTTCTCTCTCCCTTTGACATCAATGGCAAAGGGCACATATTTGCAATCATTTATCCCTTTTTGTTTTAGACTGATCTCAACATTTGCATACTGACTACTCGTATGGATTATCTCCTTAAAATCAATCTGGATCACAAGATATGACTATGAATTCCACCAGATTGATGCACCTTAGTGCTTCTTAGTTCTGATCAAGAGGGATAATAACCCCTAATTTCTCTCTGAGATACTCAATAGTATCCTTGGGAAGAGTCTTAGTGAAGATATCTGTAATCTGATCTTTTGAAGACACAAACTTTAACTTGACTTCATTCTCATTTACCTTCTCTCAAGAAATGAAACTTGATGGATATATGCTTTGTCTTTGAATGCAACACTAGATTCTTTGAGATGCTTATTGCACTTGAATTATCACAAAAGATTGTGACTAGTTCCTCAAACACAATTTTGATATCTTTCAACATTTGTTTCATCCACAGAACTTGAGTACAATTATTTGTTGCTACTATATACTCTACCTCTGCAGTAGACAGAGATATTGCCTCCTACTTTTTGCTCATCTAAGAGACTAATCTTTTTCCCAAGAAGAATGCACCACCACTAGTATTTTTCCTGGCATCCACATCTCCTACCCAATCAGCATCTATATATGCATGAAGAGTGAAGTCATTATCCTTTGGATACTACAATCCATAATCAATTATCCCCTTGAGATATCTGAATAATCTTTTGACTGCCACAACATGGGATTCTTTTGGATCAGCTTGAAATCTAGCAACAAGTCCAATGTCATTCATGATGTTAGGTTGGTTTGAGTTAGATAGAGAAATCCTCCAATCATTGATCTATACCTTTTCTAATTTTCCTTGGGGGAGTTATCATCTTTGTTTAACTTACATTTGGTTATCATAGGTGTACCCACTGGCTTTGAATCTTCCATTACAAACTTCTTCAACAATTCCTTCACATACTTGGACTAAAATATAAAGATACCTTTATCTGACTGAACAATTTGTAGACCTTGGAAGAAATTCATCTCACCAAACATTGACATCTCAAATTTAATTTTCATCTAATCGATAAATACTTTGCACATACATTCATTTCCACTAAAAATGATATCATCAACAAAGACCTGAATGATTAGGATGTCCTCGTGATTAATCTCAAAATAAAGATTACTATCAGTAGTACCTTTGCTAAATCCTATCTTAAGCAAATGCTTATCTAGTCTTGCATACCAGGCTCTTGGGGCTTGCTTGATTCCATACAATGCTTTTCTTAGTCTACAGACCATATCTCTCTAATTAGACAACTGAAATCCTTTTGGTTACTCAATGTAAACTTCTTCCTCCAATTCTCCTTTCAGGAATACTAATTTGACATCCATCTGATACACTTTAAAATCTCTGAAGGCATAAAATACAAGAAATAATCTGACTGCTTCTATTCTTTCCACTGGAGCAAAAGTTTCTTCAAAATCAATTCCTTCCACTTGAGAATAGACTTTGCATACCAACCATGCTTTGTTTCTCACAACTTCACCATCCTCATTTAGTTTTTTTTGGAAGACCCATTTGGTTCCAATCACATTTTGTCCTCAAGTCTAGGAACAAGATCCCAAGTGTGATTCTTTTCAATTTGCATCAATTCTTCTTCCATTACTTTTACCCAGTTCTCATCATTATAGGCTTCACTTACTGATTTAGGTTCAATCTTTGAAATAAAACAAATTTCCTCTTGATCTTTAGAAAATTTTCTCCTAGTTCAAACACCTTTACTCTTATCTCCTATGATCTGATCTTCAGGATGATTCAGTCTTACATACCTAGGAGTTTTGGGAATTTCTTGAACTTCTATATCTTGAGCTTGTTCCTCAACATCTAAACTATTCTCTTGAGTTCCTGGAGTTTCCAGATCAATCTGAATCTGAGTCTAAGTTTGAACTAGCCTTCCTTGACTTTGAATTTCATCTTGATCATTTGAATCATATCTGTAGAACCTGGAATGTCCTTCCTTGCTCTCATCAACTGTAATATTAGCACTTTCAACAATCTTTTTCAACCTCTTGTTAAAGCATCGGTAAGACTTATTTTGAGTAGAGTACCCCAAAAATATTCCCTCATCACTTCTTATATCAAACTTGCTTAAATCCTCATCTCTTTTGATATAGCATTTACTACCAAAAACTTTGAAATATCTCACAGTAGGAGGATGACCAAACCATAGTTCATAAGGGGTCTTACTAGAATTGCCTTTGATCTGTACCCAGTTAAGAGTGTAGACAGTAGTACTCACAGCTTCTCTCCAATAAACTTGAGGAACATTTGATTCCATCATCATGGTCCTGGCAACTTCTTGAATGGCCAGGTTCTTTCTTTCCACAACTCCATTTTGTTGGGGAGTCCTAGGAGCAGATAACTATCTTTTTATGTCATGCTTTTCAGAGAAAGCATCAAACTCACTGGAAGTAAATTCTCCACCTCTATCAGATCTCATAAATTTTAATTTCTCACCAATCTCATTTTCAACCATCACCTTGAACATGGTAAACTTGTCAAGAGCTTCTAATTTTTCTTTTAGGAAAGTTACCCACATCATCTTGGAGTAATCATCAATCAGCAACATGAAATATCTATCTCCTTACACACTCCTAATTCTAGCCGGACCACAGAGATCAATATGTACCAGTTGCAATCATCCACCTGAAGCTTGTTCCTTACTTTTGAATGAATTTTTTTTCTGTTTCCCCAATTGACATTCTCTACACATGCTATTAGGTTTCACAAGTTTTGGAAGATCTCTTACAGCCTGAGTGGTACTTATTTTGACAATGTTATCAAAATTCACATGACACATCCTCCTATGCCATAACCAACTTTGATCTATCTGAGCAATAAAACAACTTTTCCTAGAACTACTTAAATGAAAAATGTTACCTCTAATTTGAGTATCGGATGCAATTTCAGTTTTGGAGCTCTCCAAGATTCTACATTTGCCATCCTTGAATAAAAGATCATAACCTTTGTCAACCAACTGTCCAACACAAGGAAGATTATCTTTCAGTCCTTTCACATATAGAACATCATTGGTGCTATTCTTACCATCAAAAGAGATGGATCCTCTACCACGGATTCACCAGTTGAGTTGTCTCCAAATTTCACAAGACCTCCTTCATAATTTTTAAAACTCACAAACTTACTTTTGTCACCAGTCATATGATAAGAACATCCACTATCAATCACTCGTTCATCTTTTTCAATAACTTGAACAACCAAGGTACTTTCCACATTTGCATAGCTAACAGATTCAGTAGACACCAGATCTTCTTCTTTAATAGCAATGAACACCCAATCATTTTCAGAGGAACCTCCATGATCAGATTCATCATTTGTGACTCCTTCTTCTCCAGCTTCTTGGACATAGTAACATTTCTTCTAATTTTTGTATCTGTTAGGGTTTGGTTTTGAAAACCTCTCCATACATCTTGAGAAAAAATGACCAATCTTATTACAAGCAAAACATTTGAGTGGCAATTTTCCTTCATACTTACCGGATCCTCTTAGTAAACGTTTAGCAATAAGAGCTTCAAGATCTACATAAGAGATTTCACCCAGATCATTTTTTTTTCCATATACACTGGCCTTAAATGCAGATTCAGACTTGGGAAGAGAATCACCAAACTCACTTAATTCAAAAGCTGAAATTTTGCCAACCAGTTGATCTCTTGTAACTTTTGAGACAGTCTTGATCTCCTCTATAGCAGTAACCTTATGTTTGTATGAATTAGGTAAAGATCTGAGCACTTTTGCCACAATCTCTGATTCTTCCAAAGTCCCACTAGCACATCTGATAACACACACACAAGACCATTTATTTTTTGCATGTAGATTGTAATGTTTTCATCTTCACTCATCTTCAGATTTTCAATTTTTCCTTTTAGACTTTGTAGCTTGGCACATTTGACAAATTCATCACCTTCAGAAAGATTCTTCAACTTCTTCTAGATTTCATGAGTAGTTTTTAGTTCAAAGACATTTGTCATTTCTGAATCAGTCACGGCACTTAGCAAGGCTTCTTTGGCTTGAAGATTATTTTCAACTTTTTTGACTTCATCTGGAATTGAAGGTTTTTCTGAAGGCTCATACTTATACTTAGTTATTGCCTAGTAAGCATCACCCATGCATTGTAAATGGCACTCCATGTGACTTTTCCAAACAAAGTAATTTGTTCCATCAAATCTTGGGCTATCCTTCTTGTAGGTCGACATCTTGGATCTCCTCAAGCGGTTAAGCTTCTTCTAGAGGAATTTGGCTCTGACACCAATTGTTGGAATTAGGCCGGACAACTGAGAGTGGGGCTTAAATCAATTATCTAAAATCTTTAACACTTACAACTATTTCTTTATCACACAAAACTAATTAATGATGCAAACATTTAAAGCATGAATTATCAACACATGAACAAAAATAAGTGAACACAGAACACCAAAATTTTTACGTGGAAACCCAGTTAAGGGAAAACCATGGTGGGGGTTAACCCACAAAGATTTTGTACCTTGTTAAAAGTACTTTAGAAAAATTGAAGGCACATGCCTTTGGGCACATTGTCCAGAGCTCACTACTCAAAAGAGAGGCTCATTGCCTACAGAAATTATTTAGAATAGAAAGAATTAACTAAGAAATAGCATCTACTTCATGCCTAGTTCAGTTTCATTGAATGCTCACAAAACTTCTATTTTGCCCCAAATTCTTCTTCACTAACTTTTCACTCTATACTGCTCTCACTCTTTTTCTTCTCTTCTCCACTTCTGATCCTTTATTTGGATTTAATTCATTTCGCTCAAGAATGATTTTCCACAACTCATCAACAAGTATTTATACACTTCATCAACCTTGGAATGAACAACAAGGTCGGCACTACAAACATCTGACTTAATGTGAATCACTAAGCTGTTGGCCAAAGATAACTGGGACTCAAATCTTCCTTGATCAACACGCCATGCTTCAAAGAATTTCTCTTAGATTATCCACAACATGCTTGAATCATCCAGTAGGCCAAGACTGGGAAGAACAGCAACACCAAGAAGAAAATCTTCATTGACAATCTTCAAACTTCAATACGGACCTCCAACAGAGTAGTCACATGATCCAGAGCTTCCACAAGCACATTGAATTCAACAAAAACATCTGCACTCCTCCAAATCATCTGAATCACTTGCATCTTCCTCCATAACCTCAAGAACACTATCTACCATGACTACCACATTAGAAAGATTGCTTGCAGACCTCCAAACCATGAACCACTTGAATGGATGATACACACTGACTTCCCAAACATGCGTCTAGATCTGCAGATCATCATTTTACATTACCAGAGCAATTCAAACCTCTTTCCAGTCACTCTGTCTCTCCTGAATAATGTAGGAATGGATTTTACTCAAATGGCTATAACTTCTTCAGATATTAATGTGAACCTCTCAAATCTTAACTAGAGCTTCTTCAGACAAACCTTTGCATAGCCATATGGTCCGCATTTATTGATCTCCATTCATTTTCTCAATATCCTCAACAATCTGATCTTCTAAACAGGCAGCAAAATAGGATACAGTTGACACCAATGGCAACAAGGATATGTTGACATCAATGACAACACTGTTTAGGCACATATTTGCAACAGGGTATATCTCTTTTTCTTTTGGACTACCTTCTCTAACCAATTTGGGGATGGAGTGGATACATTAGCGGCATTGCAAGTAGCTATTATAGGTGCAGGGTGAGAACTTTGCTCAGGCAACTCTATCTGTTGTGGAGAATTTGGTGCACCAAGAAATGAATACAAAAAATTATCTTCTCCAATTTGTGAGAAGATGAAAGAATCATAATTGCTTACATGATTGTTATGTGGGGGCACATGGTTTGCTTTAGATGAGAAAGTAGCCAATCTGGTATTTCTCTTCATCACTTGAACTTCTTCCTTATAGGTGGTCTTTATCTTCCCAGTCTCTTTAGGCAGCCTTTCATCATTGCCATTCCATTGTGAGTTGACTCTCTAAAGAGTTGGGTCTAAACTAGGTGACCTCCTATACGAATTGGTAGTTTGAGATCTGGCTTGATTTTGAGAGACTTAATCCCTTGGTGCCATGGAACCATCACACTCCTTCACCTTTCATTGTAGCCACTTCTCTATTCTCCTTAGCACATGTAAAGAAAGCAACATGATATCAGTGACTTCCATTTCTAACCATTTTATAGGAGGCATGAGTTCTTTGGATGTGGCATCATAACCTTCACCCAACATATTCGAAAAGTCATCAGTGATATCAGGGATCTGAATATCTAGCTTGAAGGTACGAACCTAATCCAGAGTCAGCCTGATCCATTTTCTCCTTTGAATGTCTCTCTCATCAACGTAATCCTCCCAAAAATCCTTAAGTTGAGGATGATGCAAATAGGAACCACCTCCATGCATGTTTTCCTTTATGAAATTTTTACTGTCAAAAGATACATGGGGAGACAGACTATGTAGGCTAAACTCAGACAACAGCTTCTCAACATTCCGAGCACAATCATTCTCTACAAGAATAAAATGACAGAGACACAGGGAAAGAATACCCTTTCCTTTTCATTGCCTAGTACTTAACATTCATTGTTGTGATCTGCGACATACTTCCAGCAATACCAAATAATTAGAACGGTATCGCGGCAATTTTAACAGGGTATTTTCAAAACCCCCTATTCTCAAATAAGAGAATCTATCAAACTAAATGTAAAAACTCCCAAGTTTCATGACAAGTGCAGATGCTTCCACTGAAAACCTCTTCTTAATTGAGCCATCAATTCTCTTAGCTAACATCATAGAAAAAGCATCATTGACACATTTGAAATCATTCATATCTTCTTTCTTTTGAAGCTAGGGAAAATTTTGATACACAGGTGCACTTACCATAGAAATCCCTTGAGTCCTCAAACTAGGCCAAGTAGCCCCTCTTTGAGCCAATATGTAGATTAGCTGGGAGCACATGTGGAACCTCACATTTCACGCAAGGTTCATTAGCTGTTCATGTAAGCAATCGCTGATAAGATTCGGCCAGTCAATACAGTGGTCTCCACAAATCAATAGAATGAATCTACACATCCAGAATTCAAAAACATCCAACTCAGGACTCCCAACTACCCTATTTAGTAAGGATATCATATTTGATATTTCTTCTTTGAAATGGTTCCTCTTTAAATTGGTAGGTAGCTAAGACTTACCAATCTTTTCATTCTCCAACCAATGCTTAGCAATGTTGGTATGACACCATTCCTTCCTCGTGTTGTAGTAATTCCAAGCTGAGGATATAGAAACATCAGTGTTATCTTCATATTCTTCCAAGTACAGAGCTGAAGCAATAGATTCAGAGTCAATTTTCACTACCACAACATCAATGGCTATCCTTATCTCTTGGGAATCTGGGAAATAGCCATTGGCACATGCGACCATCATTTTAGGAAAATGCATAGCCAAAGGAAAACCTCTTGCCTTGTTTAAGCCGCTGTTGATAATTTTCTCCACCAGAGGAATTTTCTTCTCACACCTCATTCTTCTCCAAAAATAATCCAAATCGACATGGCCCAAATTCATATCCCTCACTTTAGAAAGACTATTCTCTACAATAGAGGCTTCGGGAGTCCCTTGAAACTTAAATTTCATCTTTATGTGATCAAGAAACTAGAACACTAGAGATTTAGAAAGGAATATAGAAAGAGGGGGGAGAGGCAAGACACCAACATAAAATTCTTTGTGCAAATACATGGGAATTGAAATCTCTAAATCCTTGAAGAAAATATTGAGCCTTTATAAAGAGAAGAAACTACCAGCTAGGCTGACCTGTAGTAGTGGAACTATGCTAGAATTTCGCACATAGCAACTAGTCATTTGTTCTTCTATAATGTATTCCATGTATACAATATCACCTTAGGCATGCTCAATAACTTATTGAAGTCTTTTCTCATTAATTCGCCAAGGAAAAATATTAAAGATTGGTGGTGAATTCATCTTTATAACTCATAAATGCATGCCTCAACTTTCCCTTCGAAGATTGTTTCACTGTGTCTTTACATACTTCAAATCAAATGTAAAGTGACAAGTGTCATTCTTCCACACTATATGCCATCACAACTAGCCCCACTTGGGAAAGTGTGTTGTTCGAAGTCAGTAAGTCAGGCAAAATTTGAACATTTGAACTAGAAGTCAGAGATTCAAAACTTCAAGGAATCCCTGACTTCCTGACTACAAAGGAAAGACTTTTACATTGGAACACAAAGAAAGGCTCGAAGCATGAGAACTAAAGGAAAGTCAAAAAGTTAGGCATTTTAGGAACTTATGAACCCACCGACTTTAGTTCAAAAATATGAAGAATCACCGACTTACTTAAAAATGACTAAGGAAACTTAGACCTGGGTGGAGAACTAAGGAAAAAGGCTGACAAAGAATGAAGAAAAAGATTTAAAATGGATACAGACACCTTTTTTATAAAAAGAGGGGCAATAGAATAGTAGAACTAAATCATCTATTCACCCCATAACAGGAGTATCTATGATCAGATCTAAATGATGAATGAGTTTATTTTTGTTCTTCAGAGAGTTTTGCAACATTCTGTAGGGTATGTTCTTATGGGTCATATCTTATCAGTAATAAAACACCTCGTAGGACACCCTTTCTTAATCAGAAAGGGGAGTTATTTTACAAAGCCAGTTAATGAGTTTGTTTGACCAGCTTCTTTGGCTGGTTAAAGTAGGTTAGTATAGGTTAGGTTAAGTTTTCATTTTCCAAAAAGTGTTGTTGCACATGTTTGCTAGTCTTGTCCTAAACAGAGCCATGATAGTTGCTTTCAGTTTTTGTTTTGCTACTGTATGTTTCTGATAGCTGAGTTAAAAAGGGTTTTCAAGGTTTTTGAGGACAAAAGTTGACTCCATGCCTAATGGATTATTTAAGGCAACTGGTCTATATGCTTAGTAGGCAAGCATTTAGTAGAAATCGCCAGAAATGTTACCAATTTTCATCTACAACTCAAATTGGTAGAGTTGGAGCAGTTTATTCTCATTTTTAGGTGAAGGATATTCTAACATATTTCTACCATCCTTAACCATTGCATATCAAAGTTTGAAAGAAAGAGTTTTGTTGTTGTTATGCAGTGTGTTGCATGATTAAAGGTGCTTAAAAGGCAGCATTCAGTTTCCCATTCAATGCTTTACAACATAAAGGAGAATATGAGAATTATAACAAGTTGCTTCATTCATTTTGCAATGCTTTCATTCATTGGAAAGAAAGGAGTAATCAATTGTCCCACACAATCCATGGGAATAGCTGAACCAACACATCAAAAAGAATGTACTATGCATCTAAAAATTAGATAAAGGAAGTGAAGCAAATAAGAGGAGACATATCCATCATTGCCTGTTGGTGTTTGACGTTGGTCTTCATTGCATCATGTTTCTCCTCACTCCTGGTCCTTGAGAGAACTTGCATCATGATGAAAAGAGTTGTTAGAGCTCTGGATGTGAGTCTTCCTATGTGCTCTAGCAGCAAAAATATAATACATTGTCTATGATGCATTAGATCAACAAACATTTGTATGCAAGAAAGATTGAAAAATAAAATATCATAGGAGCATTGAGCTTCACTATTTTTATCTAAAATTTTTGTTCACTATGTAGATATAGGTAAAATCATGTTGTTGATTCATTATGTAGGACATTCTAGGATGTGGTAAAAATTGGGCTCCCACAAGGGTTGACCCCAACATGCTACCCCTTGATCTTAAGGGGAATATGAGATAAGAAAAGAAACTTTTAGATCAATAAATAAAAAATATATTCTGATTGAAAGTCAATATAACACTAATACATCATGAGTTAGTCTCCAAGCCAAGACAGTCACCATCAGAGCAATATCAACTAAAGAACAGTCCCATCAAGAGCATTATAGCCAAAGAAGCATTATGGAGCAACAATAGAACATGTATTTAACATTTTTTTGTTGTGAATGATGTATAAGATTGCTATTGAATACATTAAACAACCATAAAGGACAAAAATTAGTCATTAACATGATTGTTCCATCAACCAAGAAGCATATTATTAGCTATAGGATAGTCATATAATGAAAAACAATCCTATATTTGTTTGTCATGCCATGTCAGTTGTCTTGTATGCAAGAGAGATCATAAGTAGAGTGAATAGGACTACTAGGGAAGAGCTTGCAATGCCATCAGTACATCTACATAATGGAATAGTCAAAATAGGGATAGTACATTCATCATATGATCACTATATACTTCTACATTATAAAGAGAAAATCATAAGATATAGGTGCAGCTATAGGAATCAAGGGTAGCCCACAGTCACGGTATTTTGTGCTAACTCCATTTTTCATATACTTCATTATTTTTAAACTATGGTTGCTTGCATCCTGTATATGATTGTTCCACATTTTAGAGAAAATAGGTTTTATGAATTCTCAAATATATTTTATACCAAGCCATTGTCATGAGAGTATCATCACTCCAGATAACATATACAAGATAAAGGCATAGCAAGGAAGGAGGGACATTCAGATACAAGATGTTGGCAACACCTTACATGGCTAATGAAGAGGATGGGTGACAATCATTAATGCAAATGAAGATGAAAGAGGTGTGAAGTACAGTCCATGAGGAGTAGACATTGATAAAGCTAGGATAGTCATTTACAGGAAGAGAATGCCCCATACATTAAAAGGTGAGAACAGGTCATACACTATTTTGCAACCAGTCTTCAAGATACAAGAAGTGCTTAGAAACCAAAATGATCCAACTATATGGGTAGTTTTAGTACTAGACCTACAATCATTCAAATTCCCTTTTTCAAGGTAAGTGTACCTATTACTTTAGGTACTTAGAAAATAAAAGAGAAATAGCAAATGAGAGGAGCATGCATGCGATCCAAGAGACATAAAGTGTCAACAAATTTGAGCAAATTCAACAAGAAAACATCTGAAGACTAGACATTTTTTGGAGTTCAAACATGATGGAGGCTCAAGAGCTAACAATGAAGAGGACGATCTGAAGGAAAGTGTAGAGCTTAAGTTAGTTGATGGTGAGAATACAGCTAAACTTGAAGGAAAAGAAGACACAGTAAAATAGAAAGGCAATAATGCCGGCCATTTCATGAGGGAAAGAAGTCACGGTCTTCTAAAACCCTCGCTCAACACATGTACACAAAAATAATAATTACCCTTCATCATTGTCTAATTTTTGAGTGTGAACAAGATGGTTCAGCTGCGGCCATCAATGGGGAAAATGTACAGAAGTTTCCATGATTCTTTCACATAATACATTCATTATCATGCTCAATTGGAGCTTCTATCAATGGAAGAGGAAAGATAGTGCAGAGATTCAAACAATGAAGATCATACCCATTACTTGTTGTAGAAAGATACATTCATACCCTTGCTATCAAGCTTCAAAAATACTTCAATGGTAGCCTCAAATTGAGAAAAGAGCATCAATAGAAAGTGAAGACAAAAAATGCATCAGAAAGAGTCATGGCCATGGCCAATAGTGCCCAAGAATGCTTTAAAATGTAGAATAGTATCATATTTTGTGATAGAGAGAGACTTACTGTTATCACCCAAATTTGCATCCTTCGCATGCAGCTATGACACCTCATGCAACCTGGAGTAACATTGGAATGATCTCAAAGTGTGGAACCTTGCATTGTGAGATCAGACCTCTAGAGAAGGTTGGTTCCTTGCTCCAAGCCTATTACTTAGAGCGATGATACTAAATATAGTGCTAAAAGCTTGCAAGGGAAAGAGTTAGAAGGAGAGCTGAAGGGAAAAGAGGTGATACACCAGATTTAGTGAGAGATGGTGGATAAGGTATGGACACAACAATGATTCTTTCACTGCTGAGGGGTAATTCACACAGGTTTAAGGCTAGTTTAATGCTTTGGTATGAAGGTTAAACCTGCAGAGGGGCCTCTTTACCCACAGAGCAGACTAAAACTTCAAATGAAACACAGAAATTCAGAGATAAAAGAGGCAAAAATTAGCATCTATTAATCATGAAGGCCCAAAAAACTGTTACCATGCAGAACATTTCATAGTAGAATTACACACATTTAGCTAATTGCACTCATTGGTGGGTAAAGGAAGACAGCAGAGGCCTGATTCAGGCACAGTGAGTCACATTCCCTTATCCTTGTAGTTACACTAAAATGGACTAACTACAAAATTTCAGCAGCATAACAGCCCCAAAAATACCATCTCCTTTAAAAGAGATTTTTACATTGTCTTATATAGGCCAGATTCATGCCAGAAGGGCATGGAGTTGCTGAATCACAAAATCGAGGCCATAAATGCCAAAGGCAGGAAAGCATGGGAAGAGGCATGGCAAAGGGATAAGGGCCATGCCTTTGCCACGCCAAAATGTGGAAAACCTCAGCCAGGACGCAAGAAAGGACAGAGCATGGAGAAAAACCTCCAAAGTCATTGTTCGTCATGCAGGAAAGAGTCCTGAAAAGCAGAGAGCCCATACGCCATGAATGCACCTACAAAAATTCACCAACTTGAGCCACTCTAAGGAGAAAAACCTCTTGAAACATCAAGACAGTCGCTGAAACATCCAATCGAGCAAAATATGCAAAGCCAGATTAGGAAAATGAAAATTGGAAAATCCCCCTAAAAATCTGCTCAAATGAAAGAGGAGGCAAAAACAAGCATTTTTGCCTCTTATAGCATGTCAAAATTTGTTGAAATGGGGAAGATATCGGCAGTCAAAGATCTGGTCAACTGCCTGTATATATCACTTTTGCACCTGTGTATATATCGGCCTCTGAAAATACCTCAGATCCTGTCTTTGCATGTTTGAAACTTTGTATGTATCTCTGCTCCTTTGGCACCAAAAGGCCCTTGCAGTCACTCTTAAAAATGCATTTGAAAATGACCTGTATATGCAAGAGCCTTTGCATATGCATCTGCCACTGCCACATGGCACTTCCTGATTTGCCACTGAACTGAAACTGGGACCCATCATTGAAGAACTACACCCTCCATCGGCCTTCAGAAAGACCCAAAAACAAATCGCCGATGCATCATGTCTGGCCAAAATCTCGCTTGCATATTGACTTGTATATGCAAAGATACAAACAAATATACAAACAACTAGCACATGCAAATGTGCATTTTGCCCTTTGTAATTGCGGCTTGTATATGCATACAATCACCCTTGTATATACAAGTCATAGACTTCAAACTCTTAAAAAGCAGATACAAGCCGCGGACCCCAAACTGACCATTAACTGTATTTGACTACTCTATCGGGTCCATCTTATATCTCCGATCTTTGTATATTATTGACTTGTATATTGCAATATACAATCGCCATTATACAAAGCGGACCCGAAAATTTTAATAAAACAAGTTAAAAATGCAATCGGGTCCGGCTTGTATATAAACCTTTGTATATCGACTTTGTATGTGAAAACATACAAAGCAAAAAATACAAGCCATTGTAGCAAATGTATTTCTTCTTGTATCTTTAGTGAGGGTTCCTTGTATGTCTGATATACAAATGGCCTTGTATGTGCATGAGCCCCATCTCTTGCACATTCAGCCTTTGTATGTCTCACTTGCATCTCGGCCCTTTGTATATTGCCAATATACAAACTGGGAATATTCCTGAGGACCTGCAAAAGATTCCCTAAATGTTTATGCACCTTTGGGGACCGATATACATTCAAAAAATGCATAAAACCTAATTTTTTCAACATCTTCTAAGGCCAATGGAGATCTGCAAGCCTGCCAAATGAACATTTGAAATGCATGTTGACCCAAACTTTGACCATGAATAACTTCTTTGTTTGGCTGAATTTCAGGATGATGTAAAAAGCAAACCTGCCTATTTTTTCAAGCTCTTTCCAATGGTCAGGTTTTCTTTTTTTTTTTAGGCAAGGTTTCATGGGAAAAATGACACCTTTTCTTATAGGGACCCTTTCAAAGGATTTTCAGGGAAAATATCAGGTTGACTATTTGGCTCTGAGCAGACGGAAAATAGAATAACATTTTTTGGCTACCTCTATGGGATGTTTGCCTACTAAACATGAGATTAGTGGCCTTATACATTCATTGGGCATGGAGTCAAAAGAAACTAGAAGTGCCTTGACAAACATTCAGACCCCGGAACCCGGCATGACAGCAATGAAGGACACAGAAAGACCAGGGGCCAAACAAAATGCTGACAGCAACCCACCAACTGTGCTCAGCAGCACTTAGGGGAAATGAAGGACACCTAAACTATTGTACATCAGCAGTTATTGAAAGCATAGAGACCTAATCTACTAATTTACAGAGCATTCATACCTCAAAACACCTCTTCAGGTGTATCCCGTTGACTGGGATAGGCAAATTTTGTCCATCCATATTTGACAACTGAAATGCATTGTGCTCCTTCCATTCAGTGATGAGAAATGGGCCACTCCACATGCAATTGAATTTGGAGTGCTTCCCTGGCCTACTCTTCAGTTCATCCCACTTGAGCACCAATTCACCCTCCTTAAAGTTTCTAGGGGTGACCCTTTTATCAAAAACTCCCTTGAGTTGAAGCTGATGATAATCCATAGCCTTCTTAGCCTTGTCTCTAGTTTCTTCAAGCTCCATGAGCTGAGCATATCTGATCGCCATGGGATCTTCCTCTTCAAACATTTCTAGTTGATTCATGATGTCAAGAGCTGGCAGCTCCATAGATATAGGCAACCTTGCCTCTTTTCCATAAACAAGCATATATGGAGAATTCCCAATGGACCTCTTGGGAGTTATTCTATTTGCCCATAAAGCAGATTTTAGATTAGTATGCCAGGTCCTCTGATTGTCCTCCAAGGTTCTCTTGATGATCCTTATGAGATTTTTATTTGTGGACTCAGCTAAGCCATTACCTCGAGGGTAATAATTTGATGAAGCACCCAAGTAAATCCCATTCCTCATGGCCCAGTCAGTTATTTTTAATCTGACCAAAGCCAGTGTATTGTCTGAGATGATGGATTCAGGTACCCCAAATCTAGTTACCAAATCACTATAAAAGTTCAAAACGGCACCTTCATTGGATTCCTTTAGGGCCACTACCTCAGTCCATCTTGTGAAGTAATCAGTTGCTGTAAGCACCCACCTGTGGCCTGCACTAGACGGTGGATTGATGGGGCCTATGAAATCGATACCCCACCTCATGAAGGGTTGCTCAACTTGAATTGGCTACAAGGGCATAGCTGGTAGCCTTGACTTGCCTGCGAACATGGCACACTTCACACATATTCTAGCCCATGCATGGGCATCTCTGAATAAGCTGGGCCAGTAGTATCCAGCTCTCATAATCTTCCACGTAGTAGTCCTTAGGGAAAAATGACCCCCTACCATTCCATCGTGGAACTCACACAGTACCTTGTCAGTCTGAGTTTCATCAATGCATCTTAACAATGCCCCATTAAAATCTTTCCGGAAAAGGATGCCATTGATGAGAACGTATGGGATAGACTGAAGTCTAAAGTACCTTCTCTTGGCTCTGTCCAACCCTACTGGACATTCACCAGTCTACAAAAAATGGATCATATTGTGAACCTAACTGGTGCCCGCCACTACTGCATCGGCCTGATGTTCATCTTCTACAGCCAGAAGCATCGCCTCTTCCTCGCTTGTTCATTTTCAGGATTAGCTGTAAGTTGTTCGCTAAGTCCTCTTCCTCAGACGAGCTTGGTTATTTTGATGTCAACGTCATACTCCATGACCCTGGTAATCCAACCAGCTCTTTTCTCATTGATGTCTTTGCTCAATAGGAACTCCTTCACACTAGGGTGAGTGACCATTAAATGTATCTTATTATTAGAAATAAGATGCCTTAATTTCTTTAGGCTCCTCACCACTGTAAGGATGTGCTTCTCAATGAAGTTGTATCTCTGTTCATATTCCTCTAAGCCTTGGCTGAAAAAAGTAATTGGCTGTTCAAATCCTTCATTCTGTTGCTGTGCCAGAATTGCAAAAATGGTATCCAAACTGCCATAAGTATACAAAATAAAATCCTTGGGGAAGTCTGGATTCACCAAGGTTGGCACAGCTGCAAGTGCCTCTTTTATGGACTCAAAGCTTAGCTTGGCTTCCTTCATCCAGCTGAAAATTGTATTCGTTTTTAACATGGACGTCAAAGGTCTCAGAAGATTTGCAATGTCTGGTATAAACCTCCGCAGAAAATTAATTCTGCCAATGAAGCTTTGAAGTCCCTTCTTGTGGCTAGGTAAGGGCAACTCCAGAATAGCCTTTACCCTCTCTATATCAATGGTGATGCCCTCTTTAGAGATGACGTGTCCTAATAGCTTACCCTCATGCACAATGACAATGCATTTTTTGGGATTGAGAGATATCCTGAACTCTCTACATCTCTCAAACACTTGCCTCAAATGAGATAAATGCTTAGATGCATTCTTGGAAAGAAAGTTATGTCATCGAGGTATACCAACACCAACTTATACAACAAACCTTTGAAAGCCATGTCCATAGCCCTCTGAAAAGTTGAGCCAGCATTTGATAGGCCAAAGGGCATTCTCTTGTAGGCCATGGTGCCCCATTTAGTGGTAAAAGTGGTTTTATACCGATCCTCCTCCTTGACTAACACTTGATTGTAACCAAAAAATCCATCAAGCAAGGAGAATCTCTCTAAGCCAGCCACTACCTATAGAATTTGTTCCATTGAAGGCAACGGGTAGTGTTCCTTTAGAGAGGCTCTGTTTAGATCCCAGAAATCAACACATAGTCTGATCTCCCCATTCTTTTTTCTCACAGGTATGAGGTTAGAGACCCAAGAAGTATGTTTGATTGGAAAAATGATTTTCCGCTCAATCAACTTAGTTAGTTCTTTAATCATCAGAGGCTTTAGCTTTAAATTTAGGGGTCTTTGCTTCTGTCTTATAGGTTTTACCCTTGGCTCTAATTCTATGGTGTGTTGGGCAATGTGAGGGTCAAATCCTTTTAGGTCTGAATAATCCCATGCAAACACATCTTCAAATTCATGGCACAGAGTAATGAAAGCTGTTCTGTCCTCGACTAAGTAGATTTTACCACTTTTAAGGAGCTTTCCCTTAAAAATCTCCAGCTGCTTGTAGTGTTCCTCTTTTATTTGCATGCCAGTTTTAGTCTTCTTCATCTGATCATCAGTGCCAAAGATAGACTCCAATGTCACCAGTCCCTTGGGTAGCTTGTTTGTCCTTAGCTGAACAATTTGGTCATTGCCATACTGTTGTTTGAGTTTATCTTGGTTCACCACAAAAAATTCATCTTCTTCTAACAAAAAACGTAGGATTTGCTCATCACTTTCAAAAACCTGCCAATGAATGTCATTGTCCGAGATAGAGGGTCTATCTACTACTTTTACATGAGGCTACACCTTCTCCCTCTAAATATCATTGGGGATGTCAAATTGAGCCCCAATTGCTGCTAGCCTATCTTCTTGGTAATTCTGATTTCTAGGAATAGAGACCAGATTGAAAGCATCGAACTCTTCAATCATGTCCCACACCCTATGCTTGTAGCATTTCAAGACATCATTTTTTGTAGCATGCAATCCTCTTACTTGATTTATAATGAGTTCACTATCCCTGAACACCTGTAAGCAGCTGATCCTTCTTTTTCTTGCCCATTGCAAGCCCTAGATTAGCCCCTCATATTCGACAGTGTTGTTGGTGCAGGAAAAGGCAAAATGGAAGGCAGAATAATACCTATCGCCATGAGGAGACACCAACATTGCACCTCCACTGGACCCATTTCTACCTCTAGAGCCATCAAAATACATTTTCCATACCTGATCTTGCCCTTTTGTCAGCAATTCTAAACTCTTTACAAGGCTTAGAATTTCTTATTCTAGCTCATGCAGTATGTACATTCCCATATCAGACTCTTACATGTGTTCCTCAGGACTATCAATAGTATTTTCCAAGGCCCACTCTCTTAATAGTACCTCTGGTATACTTTCAGCTTGCAGTTGCTGGGTAACAACAAGCTCAGGATCATCAGAGATAAGGCATCTTGCATTAACAACACTTGGTGTGTAGGGTTCTATGTGATGTTTTGAAAGCAACTCAGATTTTAAGGTTACCTGGGTGCCATATCTAGTTCTAAAAATCATGTGGGACCAGTTTGAGGATAAATATCCTCCTATCTTGGCCTTGAACTCCCTTGATAGGCACATGGCAAAATGAGGAGGAAGGTCAATGGTGAACACTTCCTAAGTGATGGAAACGTTTGGACAGGTATGCAAGGTAAGGCTTAGGTCCTTTATCACACCCATGGTGTTGACAGCTGTGCCGTCAAGTTGGAGCACACCCTTGGTTAGGGGCTGGTAGTTCAGTCCTAATTGGTATGTAATCTATTTTGGCATAACAGAACTACTTGCCCCACTATCCACCATGCAATTGTGCACTAGCTTATCTCTAATTATTAGAGACACATAAAATGGAAATGGTTTGGCATTCTGGCTTGGCTGCTTGTTGCTATCTTGGGGGGAATTGGTAAGGACAGTTTTGGTTGGGTCAACATTTGTATCGCCTGACATTTTTAAACTAGACAAAGTAGACTGTAATATGTCTTTTTGGCCCGAGATCGCCAAGGAATCCCACATGGACATTGTCACATTTGCCTTTTTCATATTCTCAATAATATTGAAAGGTGCAACAATGCTTACCTTCTGATGTGGTTTGGTAGCTGCAATATTAGCCTGCAATTGAGGCTGCTCTTTGGTAGTCACCTGAGTATTTCTTTGTAACACATAGGGAAATTGGGATGTAGAAGGATCAACAGGTCCTTTTTCTCTATCTATCGCCTAATCCATCTCATAACTCCTCCTTTTTGCTCTTGTGTTAGCTGCAACTGGGGTGTAGTCTCTGTTCATGCCACAAAACTTATTTTCCTGCCAATTCATGAAGGCAGTATCATGCTGAGGTTGCTCTATTTGCTGCACAATCCCCTCATTAGATGTGCTTGGCTGCAAAGTTACAATATCTTGCACTATTAGGGCCTGATTTATGGCTCCACTTGGAAGCGCTACTTGATTGTGTGGCTTATTGCTTGGAGAGCACCATTCATACTCGGAAGCCAAGTTATTCTGAATAGGGACAATGTCACTAATGGCACTAGTGGATGCAGGATTGTAAGGCTGAAAAGGCCTCTGGTTCATATTCTGTTTGACCCCTTGATAGTTATTCTGATAGGGTAGCCTGTTAGCTTGCCAAGGTTGATTCTATCCCTGATAAGACTAGTTTTGCCCTTGGTTATGTGGTTGATAGGGCTGTCTATTCTGAAACTGTTGCTTTTTCATATTTGTTAGCTCATTACCAAAAGATTGCAACAATCCCTTGATCTCTTATAACTCAGAAGACTGATTTTGAGTAGCATTTTCTGGCCTATTTGACTGCAGATTAGTTGCTAGTAATGCTGGGGCAGCGGGTATAACAACTATGGGGGGCACATATGTTGGGATTGGCAGTTGAATTGCAGGGAAAATCAACAAAGGTGGCCTAGGAGCAATTTTGCCGGCCTGAATGAGGCTATTTCCAACCCTAATGGCTATGGTATAGGCCTGTGGCAAGGAAAGCCCTCCCATGGATTGAATCATCACAGAGATGTCACTATTTAATGCTCTAAAAAAATATAGAAATGCATGGTCAGATGTGGGTCTTACCGTTGGTGGGATTCTATCCCATGTCTTTTGGAAACGGTGATTGAAATCTGACATGACCTCATGAGGGGCTCTTTTGATTGTAGATAGCTACTCCACCAGCGACAGGTGATCAGATTTGTCTTCGAAGAAACTACACAATTCCTCTCCCAAGCGATCCCAGGAATCTATGGAATTTACCGGCAGGCTTCTAAACCACTGTAAAGCTTTGCCCTTTAGGGAGGTTGCGAGTAGCCTAATTGCTACATTTTCTACTATTACATGATGGACAGCACATAGGTTTGTGATGTCCTAGATATGCTCAACTGGAGTAGTCTGGTCTTCACCGTGAAAAAATGGTAAACTCTTTAGGGCAGCGACAGGGATATCATCATGCTGAACTAGATTCAATGGGCTACCTTGATTGAAAGCCACAAAGGGCTGATTTCTAACCACAGGAATCATTGTGGCTTTAGTCCTTGAGGCAGTGTGAGCTCCAATGGCAGGGGGAGTCGACTTGGCTCTCCTGGGCTGGACGCGAGTATTCTTGTGCTTCTCAGCTGTTACCCCTCTTCTCGTGGGTGGGGATAATTGTAGATACTCGAAAGGTGAAGTGCTGCTTCTTCTAGGTATTCTTCTCATAAGTAGAGATACAACGGTTCTGCTAGACCAAATTTTGAGTTGCCAGATATGCAAATTTTTCAACCTCTTATAGGTCTGGATATCACTGGTTGCACATCAAAACCAGTAACCGAATGTAGTGTTATCAACTTAGAATTTTTTGAATCTATGTCCCACTGGGTGTGCCAAAAACTATTATCACCCAGATTTGCAGCCTTCGCATGCAGCTGTGACACCTCACGCAACCTAGAGTAACATTGGAATGATCTCGAAGTGTGGGACCTTGCGTTGTGAGATTAGACCTCCAGAGAAGGTTGGTTCCTTGCTCCAAGCCTATTACTTAGAGCGATGATACTAAATCTAGTGCTAAAAGCTTGTAGGGGAAAGAGTTAGAAGGAGAACTAAAGGGAAAAGAGGCAATACACTAGATTTAGTGAGAGATGGTGGATAAGGTATGGACACAGCAATGATTCTTTTGCTGCTGAGAGGGGATTCACATAGGTTTAAGGCTGGTTTGAGGCTTCGGTATGAAGGTTAAACCTATAGAGGGGCCGCTTTACCCACAGAGTAGACTAAAACTTCAAATGAAACACAGAAATTCAGAGATAAAAGAGGCAAAAATTAGCATCTATTAATCATGAAGGCCCAAAAAACTGTTACCATGCAGAACATTTCATAGTAGAATTACACCCATTTAGCTAATTGCACTCATTGGTGGGTAAAGGAAGACAGCAGAGGCCAGATTTAGGCACAGTGAGTCACATTCCCTTATCCTTGCAGTTACACTAAAATGGACTGACTACAAAATTTCAGTAGCATAACAGCCCCAAAAATACCATCTCCTTTAAAAGAGATTTTTACATTATCTTATATAGGCCAGATTCATGCCAGAAGGGCATGGAGTCGTTGAATCATAGAATCGATGCCATAAATGCCAAAGGCATGAAAGTATGGGCAGAGGCATGGTGAAGGGACAGGGGCCATGCCTCTGCCACATCAAAATGCGGAAAACCTCGGCTAGGATGCAAGAAAGGATGGGGCATGGAGAAAAACCTCCAAAGTCATCGTTCGTCATGCAGGAAAGAGTCTTGAAAGGCAGAGAGCCCATATGCCAGGAATGCACCTGCAGAAATTCACTAACTCGAGCCACTCTGAGGAGAAAAACCACTCAAAACATTAAGACAGCCGCTAAAACATCCAATCGAGCAAAATATGCCAAGCCAGATTGGGAAAATGAAAATTGGAAAATCCCCCCAAAAATCTGCTCAAATGAAAGAGGAGGCAAAAACAAGCATTTTTGCCTCTTACAGCATGTCAAAATTCACTAAAATGGGGAAGATATCAGCGGTCAAAGATCTGGTCAATTGCCTGTATATATCGCTTCTGCACCTGTGTATATATCGGCCTCTGAAAATACCTCAGATCCTACCTTTGCATGTTTGAAAACTTTGTATGTATCTCTGCTCCTTTGGTGCCAAAAGGCCCTTGCAGTCGCTCTTAAAAATGCATTTGAAAATGACCTGTATATGCAAGAGCCTTTGCATATGCATCCGGCACTGCCACGTGGCACTTCCTGATTTGCCGCTGAACTAAAACTGGGACCCATCGTTGAAGAATTGCACCCTCCATCGGCCTTCACAAAGACCCAGAAACAAGTCGCTGATGCATCATGTCTGGGCGAAATCTCCCTTGCATATCAGCTTGTATATGCAAAGATACAAGCAAATAAACAAACAACTAGCACATGCAAATGTGCATTTTGCCCTTTGTAATCGCGGCTTGTATATGCATACAATCGCCCTTGTATATACAAGTCACGAACTTTAAACTCTTAAAAAGCAGATGGGAAACATTTTGAAATTCGGCTTGTATCTAACCTCCTTTGGATCTGCAAACATACAAGCCGCGGACCCCAAATTGACCATTAACTTTATTTGACTGCTCTATCAGGTCCGGCTTGTATCTCTGATCTTTGTATATTATTGACTTGTATATCGCAATATACAATCACCCGTATACAAAGTGGACCCAAAAATTTTAATAAAACAAGTTAAAAACGCAATCGGGTCCAGCTTGTATATAAACCTTTGTATATCGGCTTTGTATGTGAAAACATACAAAGCAAAAAATACAAGCCACTGTAGCAAATGTATTTCTTCTTGTATCTTTGGCAAGGGTTCCTTGTATGTCTGATATATAAATGGCCTTGTATGTGCACGAGCCCCATCTCTTGCACATTCGGCCTTTGTATGTCTCACTTGCATCTCAGCCCTTTTTATATCGCCAATATACAAACCGGGAATATTCCTGAGGACCTGCGAAAGATTCCCTAAATGTATATGCACCTTTGGGGCCTGATATACATTCAGAAAATGCATAAAACCTAATTTTTTCAACATCTTCTAAGGCTAATGGAGATCTGCAAGCCCGCCAAATGAACATTTGAAATGCATGTTGACCCAAACTTTGACCATGAATAACTTCTTTGTTTGGCCGAATTTCAAGATGATGTAAAAAGCAAACCTGCCTATTTTTTCAAGCTCTTTCCAATGGTTAGGTTTTCTTTTTTTTTAGGCAAGGTTTCATGGGAAAAATGGCACCTTTTCTTATAGGGACCCTTTCAAAGGATTTTCAGGGAAAATATCAGGTTGACTATTTGGCTCTGAGCTGAGGGAAAATAGGATAACACTTACCTTGCTTTTTCCTGTAAAAATCTTTAAGAAAATTCTTTGAAACAACAAGAATGGGCAAAGTTTGAGCTTCAAAACCCTAGCTCAGTGGTGGCTAGGCGCAGAGCAAGTTTTCCCAAAAGGTCAACTACAAAATTAGGCCAAATGTTTAGGGCTCATAGTTTCTGTAATTTGAATGAGGTTTTTTATCACATTCTTTTAAAAAAATCAAATGCCTCTATTAATACCTTCGAGGTATTTTTTTACTTTGCATATATGATACCTAGGCTTTATGCCTTAGGTTTATTCAATAGCCTTGGAGGAAAAATCAACCTCAATGTGCCTTAGGGTATCTTGTGATTTTATAGAAAATTAAAATGCCTAAATAGGGAGATATTTTGTACTTGGCAAAAAATTTCATTAAAACCATACTTGCCTTGTGAAAAAAAATCAAATCAAACTCAAATCAACCCTTTCTTTCTATTTTTGAAAAGGTTGAAGCTGTAAAAATCATTGTAAGGCCTTATTAAAAGCAATATTTTATAAATTGCTTTAATAAGTGTCAATTAAAATGTAGTTAAATCAAAGCAAGTGTAGATAAAACTTTTGTTTTCAAGTTTGAGTTCTTTTGGGAAAAATAAGGAAAAGCTGGGGAAACTAAAGTTTCTATTTTAGTTTCTAGTTAGTTAGAGCCCAATTTTTTAGTCTTTTTAGGTGGGCCCACTTGGGAGGGAAAGTTTCCACCTATTACCACTCATCTTGGATTAGTTTTTGGTCCTCTTTTTGTGGTCTTTTTCCCTTGCTCAAAAATGGGATTTTAGTTACTTCTTTTGGGCAAGACAGCTGGCTGGGTTTTTGAGAAAGCCTTTTGGCTATATATAGGAGGAGAAAAACTCAGTTTAGGCAATTCAGATTTGTTTCTTTCTCTCTTGACTACTTGCAGAGAGTTTTGTAAGCATTAATTTGTAACTTAGATTTCAAAAGTATTATGCAGCTCCTTTCATATAAATAAAAACAACAATGTTCTCCTCTTTTATGTTTCTGCCTCATTTTGCAGTTAATGATTTGATGTTTAATTGTAATTCAACTTTTGAATTCTTTTCTATGTCTCATTGTTGCAAGCTTGAATGTGGAAGTTTCATATAATGCAGGTTCTGTGTTATGTTTAACCTGGTTAGTGGGTTGAAGTTGTGATAAAACTTCTACTTGTCCTTCATGCAAACCTCTAGATTTCAAACTTTCATGCAAATTACTTATGTATTGCATTATTTTAGTAAAACTATGAGGATAAAAGACTTTGTGGAGCTGATTGTGAGTTGAATTAGTGAATAGAATCATAAAGTTTTGGTGTATCACCCTTTAGGTTTTAGGATTCCATTTCATGTTATCTTTCTATCCTTTTTCTCAGATAAATCATTTTATTATAGGTGATTTGCCAAGGGAACTAGACCTCTTTGGAGATTTTTTCTCATCATAAGTGACCTACAGCTTGAGAATGTTTCCATGTTTCAACAAGAGAGTTAAGTTTGACTTAGCTAGGGTGCAATCCTGATTGACAACAAATAGAATAAGGATTTACAATCTTGAATTCTTTATTTGGAAGTTCTCAAAATCTATTCAACAATCTATTCAATGCATCCAATTTTGTGTCAAAGTAATAGTATGTAGTCACTCAAACTATTACATAGCTGTTTATTACACAACAGTATGTAGTTGACAAACCATATTTCTGAATTGCAAAACATAGCATGACAGCTGGGACCAATTGAAAGATGAGAAGTTTTTGAAGGACATTTGTGGAGAAAACCCAATGTTAGCTTTCTATAATTTTGGTTCCATGTTACCATTTTTACGTAGGTCAAGTTAATAGAATAAGGAGTTACAGTCTCAAATGCTTTGTTTTGAAGTCCCAAAAATTTGTTCTTGGTGCATCCAATTTTGTGTCAAAATTTGCATAGTAGTAGTATGTAGTCACTCGAACTATTACATAGCTATTTATTACACAATAGAATGTAGTTGAAAAATCATATTTCTAAATTGTAAAACATAGCATGATAGTTGATGCCATAGATAATTTAAAGAAGGATGCAATAGAAAATTGGCTACATAAATATATGCAAGAGGAGCCACTATTTAATGAGAATTGATACTCCCTTGTAATGTCTTTAAATGAAAAACTACACTACCTTCCTAAAACAATGCAATGCCAACAAGTCCTAAAAACAAACATTTCTCATAAACATTTACTTTAAAAACAGATACTCCCTTGTAATGCTTATAAATCACAAATTACACTACCTTCCTCAAACAATGCAATGCGAACAAGTTATGAAACACAAACACTTCTCAAAAAAATTTACTTTACAAGTAGCCTATCGAAAAAACTGTTGTATGTTCACCCTGTGCAACTACTAGTTTTAAATAAGTGTAGCTCAAATATTTATTGAATCTTTTTTATAAATGTAGATGAATCTTAGCCTAAAATTCGATAGTTTGTGCTTCTTCTTTTTTAATTTTAAAATATATTTTATAATTTCATGTTACCATGTACATAAATAAAATGTAGCCACATATATATAAAAACAACAGCATAAAAATTATTTTGGGAAGGGAGAGAAGTCACAAGCACAATTAGGTGCCTCCTACATACTGGGAGTATGATGTAGTCTCATATGTTATAAGCCACCTGTAGACCCAAAATTAGGTCGCCCCACATGGTATACTATAAAAACATTCCATTTCATTCTGGTTGCACTCTATAGAGTATACCAACAAGCTCTTCTGGTCTTTTCTTACCCTATGATTATTCTTTGTGCAACTGGGATGATTCACAGTTTAGTGAGCTTGCAAAGAATTGGTGGTATGCTATGAATCAGATCCTTTTTTGATGATAGAATCATAATTCTAGGAGGTAGATGAGCTTTCTCCTACGAGTTCAAAAAAGCCACTTGATATAATTATGGCACATTTTTTATGTCTATGATTCATCATCCAATTGTTGGGAAAGAAAAACATTAAGTTGGGGGAGATTTAGGGAAATTTTAGGTTTATGGGAAAGGAAGATTTTATTGGTTGCATCATTCATCCCACAATGGAGGAGTTGTAGAATTGAATCTTTCTGAGAGCCATTAGACAAAAATATTACCCCCACTAGATGCTATTTTGATAGATATTCAGAGGATTCATATGAAGATTTTGAAAACTGCCATGTGGATGAATAGTGAAGCATTTTTGCATTCTCTTGGGATTTAGAAGGGAGTGATGAGCAACTAATTTTTGTTAACAAGGATTGTCAATTTTTTTTGGAAATTATAAAAACAAAACTTTAAATGACTAATATATATAAAACAAACCAAAAAAAGACAAAAGAAAATATCAATTTTGCTCATAGGCCATCCATTTGGGCAGTCACCCTCTCTCCATGCCATTACTATTGTAGCCACCATCTTAGACATTAGCAACCACTTCTCCCCTATAAATGTTATGTGAGGAGAGTAAAACAAGGTTATTTATGGTTTTTGGATTTGTAATGGTTTTGTATTAGGGTTTTTTGGATTTGTAAATAGAATTTAAATCTTCGTCATAATAATTAGAAAGCTAAATATCAACAAATGAAAAAAACCCTAAAAGAATTTAACCATTCGTCATAATAATAAGGAACCTAAATTTGAATACTCTATTCTTTCTTTTATGTTTTTGCAATGTGTAGGCTTCACATGGCTATGAAAAGGGAGATGGAGACATAGTAGGGTTTTAGGCAACCAATGGAGAGATGGGAAAATTCAAGAGACAACCCTAGAAACATATTGGTGGCCATTAATCCTTTGTGTGCATGAAAGTTTGATTTTGTGCTCATAGAGAGGCATAATGGAGCTCATTTTGCTGCAATCACCTATCAAATTGCCCCTTCACAATGTACCCCACCTCCTCCCCCTACCCAATTATATATATGTTTTTTGTTTGCATCTCTTCTAAAAAGAACTTTCTTTTCTTATTTTCATTGTATTTCTAATAATCCAGATGGCATGACATTGGTCAGCATCTTATTTCACTCTATGCCAAGCTTGTAGTTTGAGAACAAGGTATGGGCATCCTTTTATGCATTAAAGATAAGATATTTTCTCAGATGTTGAAGTTGCAACTACCCTATTGGACATGCCTATAAATTGTACCATTTAAAAAAAAAGAAACAATGAAAATTTTGAACTCCATTTTTAATCCATACATTCCTAAATGTTAAAGTATAGGCTAGGCACAAGAACTGATGGCAATATGCCTCAAGTAGTGTAATTAAAATTGTTGTAAGGTATGCACACAATGGAATTTAATTTTTTATAGATTTTTATTTGTTCATTTATTTATTTTCTTAGTTAAGCTACTAGCTAGCAAAACCTAGGATGCTAATTCATCTTACTATAATTTAATGAATTTGTTAAAAGTAGACTATATTACAAACATCCATCTTTAGAGTCAAAGATCAATCGCATTAGCACATATCTATCTGAGGGATTTCTGGAGCGAACAAAGGAGTGATTGAGATCAAATCATGTTTTTGAAAGCTAGAGCATCCTTCTTGAAAGGACAAATCAAACTATGGTTTTTGGTTAGAACTAGAAAAACTTATGTGTAACCAAGATGCCAAAAATAAAACCATAATGTTAAACATGTACAGGTAAATGAGATCACACATCAATGCCCACACACTTTGCTGTTATGAGAAAATGGAAATAAATTTATTTCAAATGACCCTAAACCTCTCAATATCTTTTACAATTCTTCATATTCCATAGTTTATATCATAGTAGCAAAACAAATTTAGGCAAAAAAATTGACAAACTAAAAGTATAAGATTTTTTCAAAAAAACATGAAAAAATAGTGAAAAAATGGAGAAAAAATCAGATTTAAAAAATTAAAAATTTAAAAAACATTATAATTTCAATATATATAGTTATAATTATAGTTATATAATATATTATAATTATATATAATATTATAAATTATAAATATAAAAAATAAAATTATATATTATATATTATTTAATAATATTAAATAATTTATATATTATAATATTTCATTTTTAAAATAATAAATTATAATATATTATAATTATATAATTATATTATATTATAATATAACTATATAATCTAATATAATATATTATATTATATATAACTATAATATAAATCAAGATGTTATATTATATTATAACTATATAATATAATATATTATACTATATTTGATATAATTACAATATATTTATACATTATATAATATTATAAATTATAAATTTGTTAAATTATAATTATATACTTTTATATACTTTATAATAATTAATCCTTAATCCTTAAAATAAAGCAAAATGGAGCATAGTGAGGAAAGAGCATAGCCGAACGAATGAAGCAAAAGTGAGGAAGCACAGAAGGAGATCTTGGTTAGGGATGGGAATCAACTTGAAAAAGCAAATGGCAATCAGTAATGTCAATATTCAAATTTCAGAGGAGATCCCAAACATCAATATCCCTAAAGATCTTCTCAACATGAAAGTGGAAAAGATCAAGAAGCAAGCAGTGGTTGCGAAATTCATTAGCATCTAGCCTTCTATGAAGCGCATTAAGGAATGGATTGAGCACAAGTGGTTAAGGTTGAAACCGGATTTAAATTTCTTGGCGCTAGGGTCCATCCAGGTTGTCTTCGAATCAGAATTCAAAAGGGACAATATTCTGAAGGGAGGACCTTTGTTTATGGGCAATGCAGGGCTTTATATTAGGGCTTGGACTCCAGGGTTTGATTCGTATCAAGAATTGATAAAAGACGCTCTAATTTGGATCAGAATGTACAAATTACTGCAAGAGCTATGGATAGAAGGGATTTTTAATCTTATTGGGGGTTCCTTAGGGCAATTTGTTTTCATCTCAGAGGTTTCTCAAAACGGTAGGTTGGTCACTTATTATAGAATTTGTGTCAAACATGATTTGAGTAAACTCATCCGTCATGCTATCAGGTTGTCCTCTGCTATTGGAGTTTGGGTCCAAGATTTGGATTATGAATGTTTGACCATTCGGTGCTTCAACTGTAGAAGGGTCGGTCAGATAGCAAGGAATTGTGACTCTAAAAATCTTAGGATTTCAGATAAGAAGGAAAGTGGTCAAATCCTAGATCACTCGATTAATGATTGTTAGAAATGAAAGCAACACTACTTACATGGAAATCTGATTCAATATAAATTTCTGCAATCTTTAACTATGTGTTATTAATGGAGATTGTAACACACAAACAAAACTATGCTCCAAAGAAATGTAAAATTAGAAAATTGAACACATGATACAATGTTTAACGTGGAGAAAACCATTTTGGGTAAAAAATTCCACACAGGAAAGAGGCCCAATATCTTTATTAATCTAAAAAAGATTGTACAATATAACAACACTGCCAATCTCTCCTCTAGTCTTCAATCCGACAGCATTCCTGAAGCAACTGAGTACCTTAAATCTATATTGCAGCAACAAAATACATGGTAAATACTTATAGAAATGTTTTCCACTCCATTCTAGGCATTCACCTTCTCTCTCATGAGATTCCCCAACATGCAAACATTAAATGCCATCTTACAAGCACTTTCCACTTGTCCAAAAATAGCCATGTGAAGGTTGGGTGCCCAAAACTAAATCTGGCCTCTTACAACATCTTATGATGTGTCATAACCATCATAGATTCCACAAAAGAGTATCTTTCCAAGATAGGAATCTTGGGCTAAACATAACAACTTACAACTCATTAATATCCGTCATATGCGTCATAGTGTCATATAATCTTATGACAACTTGCAACTGTCATAGTTTCTTTACATGCACCCACCAAATATTATGATGAGTGTCATACATGCTAAAATAGTATATTTTCCCAAGGTGGCACCTACACTTATTTAATATTTTTTTTTACAATTGCCAATCGTAAATGTCACTCAATTACCTCTAGTGAATCTGAAATTACCATTGCCGGTGAAACTACCTCATTCCCTTATGGGTAATTACAAATTACAAATAATAAAATGGAATAAATACAATATTGGGATTTACAAGGTTAATGGTACCTTATCCCAACATTCTCCCACTTGACATTATACATTGTAAATCAACTCATAGGAAATCACATGGAAAATAATCAGGCACTAGAAACAAGGCCTATGGCCTCTCTACACCACATGAACTTCTCTGTGCTCACAAGCTTGGTCAATGAATCTGTAACATTCTCTTGAGTGTCTATCTTCTTTAGTTCGATCTATCCATTTGCAACCAACTCTCGAACAAAGTGATACTGAACATCAGCATGCTTAGTCCAAGCATGATACATGGGATTCTTGGCCAAATAGATAGCACTCTGGCTATCACAACCAATCTGAATGATCTTGCAATCAAATCCAATACCTGTACACAGTCTTCTCATCAAAACTACCTCCTTAGAGACAAGAGTTGTAGCCATAAACTTTGCTTCTGTGGTGGACAACGCAAATGTACCTCTTACTCATCCAACTCACTATACCTCCAAATAGAGTAAAAACAGCCACTAGTGGACCTTCGACTATCCAAGTCACCTGCCCAATCTACATCAACAAAATCCTATATGTCCAAAGATTTATTAGCACTATCAGTACCAGAATAAACTAATCAATGATTAGGAGTACCTGCAAGATATTTAAACACCCTCTTCTCATAGTTCCAATGTTGTCTACTAGGGTAACTAGACATAAATTTACTCAAAACTCCCACTGCTTGGGCAATATCTGGTCTAGTGAAAACCATTGCATACCTAAAACTCCCTATAACACTAGCATATGTCACATCAGACATATCCTCAGATCATCCTGAGTCTTTGGACACATATCTAATGAAAGCTTAGTGTACCAATAGGTAAAGGAACTCTAACTGGGTTACAGTCCTGTAAACTAAATCTCTGCAAAATAGTATTCACATACTTATTTTGTGACAACCAAAGCTTTATGTTAACTCTATCCCTTCTTATCTCCATTCCTAGAATATACCTAGCATCTCCAAGATCCTTCATCTCAAATGCACTTGAAAGTTGGGCTTTAAGCTCACTGATCATACCCTTAGTATTGCTAAAAAACATGTCATCAACATAAAAAGAAATAGCCAGTATAGAATCATCAACACAATGAATGTAAACACAATGATCCTCCTCACTTCTAACAAAACCCAATTTCAACACAAATGAATCAAACTTTTGATACCACATTTTGGGGGATTGTTTCAGACCATAAAGAGACCTCTTTAACTTGCAAACCCAATGTTCTTTTCCTTTTACCTCAAAACATGTAGGTTGTTGCATATAAATTTCTTCTTCAAGATCTCCATACAAGAACACAATCTTAACATCCATTTGCTCAATTTCCCAATCATAAGTTGCATTAATGGATAAGAGAAATCTAATAGAAGTAAATTTAGCAACAGGAGAGAATATCTCACCAAAATCAACTCCCTCTCTCTGGGAGTAGCCCTTGGCTACCAGTCTAGCTTTGTACTTCTCTAATGACCCGTCTACTCCAAACTTCTTCTTGAAGACCCATTTACAACCTATGGCCTTTCTTCCTTTGGGAGAATGAACATGATCCTAGGTGTTACAAGAGTCTAAAGCCATCATCTCCTCATGCATCGCTAATTGCCAAGACTCTCTATCATCTGCAGGAATAGCTTCCCTATAGGATCTAGGTTCATCGTTAGTACTCAATAAAGAATATACACAATGGAAATCTGGTGGGCTATACCTATCAACTGGATTCTATTGTCTTATAGATCTCCTCAAGGGTGGAGTAAGAGACTCTCCTCATTCTTCTGCATGATCATCTACACCAACTTCTTCTATCACAACAAATTCATCTTCATCAGAACTACTTGAATATTCTTCTTCTTCTTCATCCCCCAATCCATCATTCTGTTCTTCCTGAGGTGCATCTTGCTGCTCTAAATCAAAATGCACCTTCTTTACCTTTTCTTCTTTTTCTTTTGGTTGCTTAGGTTCAGAAATAGCTCTAAGTTCCCTGAAAATAACATCTCTGGAAAAGATAATCTTGCAGGTTAGTGGATTACAAAGCTTATAACCTTTCACATTATCACCATATCTAATGAATGTACACCTTTTAGTTTTTTGGATTCAACTTAGATCACTTTTCCTTAGGCACATGAACAAAAGCCTCACAGCCAAAAACCCTTAAATGTGAAACAAAATGTTTCTTACCTATCCACACTTCATAAGGTGTCGAATCAAGAGCCTTACAAGGAGATCTGTTTATCAAGTAGCAAGCAGTACACACAACCTCTACCCAAAAACATCACTAAGTATACTTCTGTCTCTTTCATAATTGTTCAGTTCATCCTTTCTGCAACACAATTCTATTGTGGTGTATAAGGAGTTGTCTTTTGTCTGATTATACCTACATGCTTGCAAAACTTATCAAATTCCTTAGAGAAATATTCCCCTCCATTGTCAGATCTTAATATTTTTATCTTTAAACTTAATTGGTTCTCTACTAAGACTTTGAATTCCATAAACTTAGTGAAAACTTCAGATTTATGTTTCGTAAAATAAATCCATGTATATATGGATACATCATCAATGAAGGTGACAAAATAATGAGATTTTCCAATAGATTCATTATCCGCAGGTCCAAACACATCTGTATGAATAATTTCTAATTTCTCTTTTTCTCTATTGCTTCTTGAAGGAAATGATTTTCTATTTTGTTTAACAAACACACAATGCTCATAGAAATCAAAATACTAATCAGAATAAGAGAAACCATCCAACAATTCTTTATTCGTAATAGTTTTTTAGTACATTATTACTTGTGTGGCCCAATCTATGGTGCCACAACATACAAGTGTTTTCAGAAGCCTTAGAAACATAAGAGGCATTACAAACTGTAGTGGCTTCAAGCTTAAACAAGTTCCTGAATCTGTTCCCTTTCTCTACCACCAAGTTCCCTCTCACCAATCTACAGCCATGCTTGTCAAATGTCACATGCATTCCCAAATCATTCAACTTTGAAACTAAAATCAGATTTCTAGCTAATCCAGGAACATGCAAAACACCAGGGAGGTTTTTAATCCTCCTATCACTGAAACACAACAATACATTTCCTTTCTCGACAATCGAATATGAATAGTTGTCACCAAGGTAGATATTCCCTCAATCATATTCTTCATATGTGGAGAACCATTCCTTATGTGGGGTCAGATGAAACGAGCATCCTGAGTCAACCAACCAGTGATCATTAAAAACAAAATTACATGTAGAAACTAAAACATCTTCACCTGCATTCAAGGACTTATCTGAAGCACTCTCTGATTGTTTCTTGGGGTTTCTACACTCCTTCTTCACATATCCCCTTTTATTGCAGTTCCAACACTTAACTCTATTCTTTTTACTAGGAGTCTTAGACCATCCCTTGGACTTGTCCTTAGCCACTTTCTGATCTCTCTTTGGTCCTCTTTCCTTAGACCTTCCCCTAACACTAAGAGCATCCCCTAAACTATTTGAACTCTTCTCCCTCAATTCCTATGACAGTAAAACTACAACAATGGCATCCAAATTTGGATCTATGAGATTAGCAGTGATAGCAAGGATACCTTTCTCTCAAGACTCAGGTAAAGAACAAAGATGTAAGATACATTTATCTTCCTCATCAACCTCAACATCTACTGAAGCAAGTTGACTCATCAACAAATTAAATGAATTTAAATGCTCTGCAACTGACTCAACCTCTTTCATTTTCAAGGAAAACAATTTTTTTTATAAATAAAGTTTATTTACCATACTATTTGCTTGATAGATTTCACCCAACTATTTCCACAACTTGTGTGTAGTCTCTTCCTTTACAACATTTAATAGGACATAATCTGATAGACACAAATGGATGTTTCCCCGTGCCTTCTTATCTAGTTTTTCCCACTCGATCCCGAGAGACATCATCGAGTTTCTTCTCTTTTTGAACAACCAACCATTGGCTTCTTTCTTCCAACAAATCTTCCATTTTCAACTTCCACAACTCATACCCCATTCTGTTGAACTTCTCAATGTCTATTTGAGAGGTTGATGCAACAGTGGATGCAGCCATAATATCAACACAAGATCTGCAAGACAAATACAACCAAATTTCCCACTATAGCTACAGCTTTCACACTACCACCCAAGAGTCAAAGTTAGCCAGGCTCTAATACCAAATGTTAGAAATGAAAGCAACACTACTTCAATTGAAATCTGATTCAATATAAATTTCTACAATCTTTAACTATGTTATTAATGGAGATTGTAACACAGAAACAAAACTATGCCTCACAAAAATGTAAAATCAGAAAATTGAACACATGACATAATGTTTAACGTGAGGAAAACCCTTTCAAGTAAAAAAATCCACATAGGAAAGAGACCTGATGTTTGTATTAATCTGAAAAAGATAATACAATACAACAACACCACCAATCTCTCCTTCAATCTTTAATCTGACAGTATTCCCACAACACCTGAGTACCTAAAATCTATATTGCAACAACAAAATACATGCCAAATACTTATAGAAAATTTTTCCACTCTATTCTAGGAATTGACCTTCTCTCTCATGAGATTAACCAACATGCAAACATTAAATGCCATCTTACAAGCACCTTCCACTTGTCCAAAAATCGTCATGCAAAGGTTGGGTGCCCAAAACTAAATCTGGCCTCTTATAGCATCTTGTGACGCATCATAACCATCATAGATTCCACAAAAGAGTATATTTCTAAGATAGGAACATTGGGCTAAAGATAGCAACTTACAACTCATTAATATTTGTCATATGCATCATAGTGTCATAGAATCTTATGACAACTTGCAGCTGTCATAGATTCTTTAAATGCACCCACCAAACATTATGACATGCGTCATACATGCTAAAAATAGTATATTCTCCCAAGGTGGCACCTACACTTAATTAATATTTTTTTTTACAATTGCCAACCATAAATGTCACTCCTTAATTACCTCTGGTGAATCAGGAACTACCATTGCCAGTGAAACTACCTCATTCCCTTATGGGTAATTACAAATTACAAATAATAAAATGGAATAAATACAATATTGGGATTTATAAGGTTAATGGTACCTTATCCCAACAATTATGAGAAGCCATCTGATAGAAGGACGGATCCCAAGATTATGGTAGGAGAGCCTAGTGGGCAAGTGAAGGATTAGGAGAATTTGGAATCGATCATTGAACAACTTGAAAATCTAGGTCAAAATTTCAAAAAGTCTGAAGATAGAAGCTCAAGGGAGTGGCTTAGCGCAATTATCTACTCGACTAAAAACAAAGATGGTGATTACAATTCCTCACCTCATAAGAAGATAAAGTCCCCTTTTCTGGAGGCTCCAAAGTCCCCCCTATGAGGGAATAAATCAAAGGAGAATCCTGAAGAGGAGGGTGATAAGGAAAATGAATGGAGAATTATGACTAGGAATGGCAAGAAAGGAAAGTTTTCCCTAGTGATGGATGTTGGGGGTCTTGTAGTTAGGGTAAGGAAAATGGATGCTAGTGAGGCTAAGCTCAACGCTATGGTAGATATTCACAAAGGCACCCAAGAAACCCTTCACGATTTTGTCAAACAGGGAGGTGAGCACCTATAGGAAAAGGGGCACAAATGAAGATTGTGAGTTAGAATGTGAATGGCCTAAATGGCCAGGAGAAGTGCTGCCTGGTGAAGCAACTAATAGAAGTTGAATCCCTAGATATCTATCTTTTGCAAGAAACCAAATTAGACTTAGATTTCATGAACAAACTTATTAGCCAGTTGTGGGGGTTTGGGGAAGGTTTTGTAGTTAGGGCTTCAGGGACAGCAGGTGGGCTAGCCATTTTTTTGAATAAGCTCAGTTTGGTTGGGGAGCTTCTTCTTAGTTTAGAGGTGGTTCTCTCTGTTGAGTTGAGATCTTCCCAAGGTGAGGGAAGTTTTTTAATTTCTAATGTTCATGGTCCTAATTTAGAAAAGGATAGAATTGTTTGTTGGAAGGAATTAATGGATTTCAAGAAGGCTTTCTCAAATGAAAAATGGATAGTTGGAGGGGACTTCAATACTACCCGTTGTCCCAAGGAGAAGAAAGGTGGTAGGGCTTTGGGAAGCCTTGGTTCGACAGGTTTTAGGAAGTTGTGCGAAGAGCTTTATCTTGTGGATTTAGTGCCAGGGAAAGGATGGTTTACCTGGTCCAATAGAAGTGTGGGTGAGGATAGTATTTTGAGCGAGTTACATAATTTTTCGGTTAACTCTGATTGGCTCCTTTCTCCTATTTAATTTGTCTCAGAGGTAATTGAGTTTGGAGGTTCAGATCATTGGCACATAAATCTTTAATGGAATTGTGATAAAAGACCTAGAAGATTGCCCTTCAAAGTAGAAGTTTTCTTGTATGAACATCCATATTTTCTAAAAGAACTTGAAGATTCATGGAAGAAGAGTGTGAAAGGAAATCATAGGTTTGTGATTCTAAAGATACTAGAAGAAATGAAGAAGGTACAAAGATTGTGGAGCAAACAAGTTATGGGTAATTTATTTGCAGTTAAAGCTAGGGTGGAAGAGGATATTACTTTTGTTGAAAGAGAAATAGTAGAACTTGATATGACTAAGGATAGTGGAGGTAGGGAGAGAGGGTTGTTGGAAGAGTAAAATTGCCTCCTTAGGATGGAGGAAATCTTCTGGTTACAAAAATCCAGAGTCAAATGGTTAAAAGAAGGGACATAAATACGAAATTCTTCCACATATCTACAAACATAAGGAGAAATGCAAATAAAATTCTTAATGTTCAACCCCCGGGAGGATCTTCACTGGATGATATAGAGGCTATTAGAGAGGAAGGGGTTAGATATTTTAGAGAGCTCTTGGGTGTTTAATGGGGAAGATATATTGAGGCTCAATCAGAAATTCTTAGAAAGTTCCTGATATTGTTGGATGCTAGTAAGAATGCTAGCTTAATGGCTCCTTTCTCAAAGGAAGAGATCTGGAAAGCAATCTTTTCTCTAGGACTAATGAAGGCCCCAGGCCTCGATGGGTTCTAGGCTGGTTTTTTTCAAAAATTCTTGAATGTGGTGGGTGATGAAGTGTTGTTGGTATCAGAAGAATGTAGGAATAGAAGATCAATGATGAAATCTTGGAGTCTTACTTATCTAGAGCCCTTATCCCTAAAGTTAGAAACCCAAAGTACTTTGATGAATTTTGCCAAATTGATTTATGTAATTCTATTTACAAAATAGTAACAAAAGCCATGGCAACCAAATTAAAAATTTGTTTGGAGGAGGTGATAGGAGATGAACATAATGGTTTTTTGAAAAATAGACAGATTTTGGATGGTATTTTGCTAGAACATGAAACAATTCAGCCTATAAAGGAAAGAGGAAAGGAAGGGATGATCCTAAAACTTGATATGAATAAAGCTTATGACCAAGTTTCATGGGACTTTCTGATGGTGGTTATGAAAAAGATGGGCTTTTGTGGAGATTGGTACAATTGGACTTTCAACTGCATCTCATTCATTTCATATGTGGTATTGATTAATGGTGTTGCAACGAAGTTCTTTCCAACCAAGAGGGAGATCAGACAAGGAGATCCCTTATCTCCATTTTTGTTCGTGATAGTGGTGGAAGCTTTAGTTCATACAATTAAGGAGGCTTCGAGGGTGGAAGAGATAAAAGGTTTGTAGGTCTCTGGGGGTTGTCCTAATCTCACGCATCTTTAGTTTGTAGATGATACCTTGTTATTGGGTGAAGCCACAACTAGAGAAGCAAGAGGGTTCAAGAAAGTTCTTCATAGCTATGAAACAACATTAGGACAAAAGGTAAAAATGGGAAAGTCAAGAATCTACTTTCTCAAGAATCTTTGTACAAAAGATTTGGAAGTACAATAGATTTTAGGTTTTGAAGCAGGTTCTTTGCCTAACAGCTATTTGAGGATGGCTCTGGTAGAAAAAAGAGCCTTAGATTAGGAATGGAGAAAGGTTGTTGATAGTATGCAAAGGAAATTGGAATCTTAGAAAGGGAAGTGGTTATCTTTGGCTGGAAGAATTACCTTGATCAAAACCTATTTAGCAGCTATCCCAATCTATACTATGTCAATTTTTCAAATTCCAAGCAAGGTGGCTTACACTCTAGAGAAAACCCAAAGGACTTTCCTGTGGAGGGGAATAGATGAATACTTAAAATATAGCTTGGTTAAGTGGGAGGAAGCATGCACACCTAAACAGTTCGTGGGTCTGGGGCTCAGAAATCTCAAATCTATTAACAAAGCTCTTGGGGCCAAGTTGGTTTGGAGGATTTTTGAAGAAAAAGTGAAAGTGTGGAGCGAGTTATTCTGGCCAAGTATCAGTAGAATGACATAGATAACCTATTTAATCAAAATATCTCTCTTCCCAAGGGTTCAAGTGTTTGGAATTTTCTACGAACATCCATTGATCTATTGAGACCTGGTTTAGTTTGGAGAATTGGTACAGGCGATAAAATTAGATTCTGGAGAGATCCCTGGATTTTGGATAAACCTTTGTTGGCTTTGGATCATTTAAAACCTTGGCACTACTGTTGGAAGCTTGAATTAGTCCCTAAGTTTGGAATTATCTAGAAGAAAGGGGAAGAATTAAGAAATGGCTTACCCAGGTTAATGGTGATTTTGAGATGTAGTCAGTTTGGAAAGAACTAAGAGTTAGACTGAATAAATTTCCTTTATTGGAAGAAGAGGATAGCCTCTTGTGGGGTGGCAATGATGAAGGTAGAGTGATGGTAAGGGATGTCTATCAGCAGGTTTTCAATAGGAATCTTGGGACCCAATGCAGTTATGCGGTAAAAAGCTAGAATCATCGGGGTCTACAAAAAGCCAATGGCTTTCTTTGGATCACATGCAAGGGGATGACACTGACTTGGGACAAACTGAAAAAAGATAGGTAAATAGGGTACTTCTCATTGTGTGATGTGTAAGCATGACCAAGAAGACAACCCTCACCTTTTTCTTCATTGCGACTTTGCATGGGAGTTATGGTGTCGCTTCTTCCTCAGGTGGGAATTAAATTGGGCCATTAATAGGAGTGTGGCTGGTGTGTTGGAGGAATTGAGAAGTAAGTGCAAAAGTCCCATCTTAAGGCTTATTTGGGAGCTTTTCTTGGCTCTAGTGATTTGGAATATTTTGCTAGAATGAAACAAGAGAGTGTTCCTAGATAAGGAAAGATTGATTGACTTGGTTTGGGATGGGATTGAGAGTGCTGTGGGGGAAATAGGATCTTGTCATTATAAGGAAGATTGGTCTATTTTCCCAGTGGAGACCAGGTGGGTTGATGCTTGGCCTCATTTTAGATGGCTGGGGAAAATAGATCAAAGAGGATTAGATCAGGTTAATGAGGAAGTCAAGTAGGATCTATTGGTGGTGGGATAGGTGAAATTAAGTTTTGATGAGGTAGATAGAGGTAACCCTGGAAAGGCAGATGGGGAGGGGATTTCTAGGGACCTGTTGATGAGAGTTTTTACACACTCATAGTGTAGTTAAAATTCACAGAAGAGCTTTAGCTATCTTGAAAGATATGTAGAATTAACTAGTAATTCTCACTCTCAAGTTTTTGGATGGTCAGTTCTTGACCGCGTGGGATAGACCAACAGTTCGTTGTGAAGTTGTTATATTCAAGGTGTTAGCTGCCGTTGCACCAAAAGATCAACCTATTAATGTCACTGTAGCGCAGTGCTGGACAAGGAGACCAAGGGTCACACCTTGCAACACAAGGGGCCTTACTCAATCTAAGGATTTTTCACTAGCAATTGTCTCTCATTGTATGAAAATATCTCAAAATATCTCTCAAATCAATGATCCTTTGCAACTATTTATAACTTTCAAGTCAAACTTTACATGAACTTTACAGAAATAGACTTGATTTCTTCAAACTTTATGAAAATCATAAAAAATCTTTAGTATTTCCATATATTTAACAGGATTTTCAATAGCTTTCTCTAGACAACTATGTTTCAGCTAATTATTTAAAGATCTTTGGGAAAAGTCAGAAAAGATATGGTTAGAAACATCATTTTTAGATAGGATCTAAATGTTCTACTATCTACATATTGAGGAATACAGTAAATCTAAAAAATTCAACACAATTAAACCTACATATGTAAAATCCTGAACAGTCTCATGAATATACATAAGAGATTGCAATCTTTCAAAGGAAAGTACATCAAGTAAAATCCTAAATCAGAAAACACTCTGTAATAGATGCATAATTCTAAGTTTACCTTTATTTGAAGTACAAAGTCATACAAAATTTACAATGTAATAATGACATTTGTTGCATTGATCAAAATCACAAAAACTTACAAACGCTTCTGATAGATACATAAAGGAGATAGGATATTCCACACACTCCTTGATGAAGACACAGGTGACCTCCTCTCTAAAATCACTAAATGCTCATAGTATTCTAAAAGAAACACCTTCACTTTGCAACAAAATTAACAATTATAGCCTTAAGCTAAAAGTTTGAAATCCCTGTGTACTAAAATACATGTAGTAGAGATTCTTATATAGATTTTGAAGCTTCTCTCCTACTACGATTACAAAATTAATCCAATGGTCCACATTCAAACCTTATAGATCAATGGTGGGAATCCTTTCCCAATTATTCTCAAAATATCTTTATGGTATCTTTCCTCGGCACAAAGATACCATCAAAATCTTTCAAAATAAAAGATACTATCATTGACTTTCTTCCTTTTGTTGACTTCCTATTGGTGATGATAACAAAAGAATCCCTGAGCATATGCATATGTCATTGTTTAAGGCATCCCCCTTTTTATACGCTCCTACTCCTTCAGGTACTCTGCAAAATTACCTATCACACCCATAATAAAAGTACCATCACTTTCTTGACTCTTTACCCATGTATACTATTGCACTTCAATTCCTTCTTTCAACCTCTTCTCTTGTTTTGGTTAACCTTTCACCCTCTTCTGATATTTCTTGATCTTAGCATTTATCTCCATAATTGAATCAATCATTTCTGTACTTAGGTGTGCTGCTGGGTTTTCCAAACATTGTGAATAAATGGATTTGAACTCTTTCATTGCCTTTGTTAAGCCATATACTGGAACTTCTTGTTATTTATGCCCAATGAGTTTTTCTAATATTTTCATATGAACCCTTACTATATCATCAGCAACCTCTTCCAAATCTATAGTATTTACAATACAACTTTTGAGAATGTCCTCCTCAAACTTCAACCCTAAACTTGTCTGTGGTAACTGATTAGCCATTCGAGGAGTAATGACTTCTTCATTTATTAACTCTTCCACTCTCTCATTCATCTCCTCAAGCTATTTTGATTCCAATATGCACTCTTCTAATCTAGACTGACATTGATGTATGAGAATATTACATTTGTTTTTCCCTGTCAAGGCAATATCCCAACCTGCCATTGCCTACTTTGTTACATCCTCTCCCTTTTGCATAAACTCCTAGAGCCACTTCTCAAAAATATCTACCTCAGTTCTCTTATTCTCCAAATCATTTATTTGTTCTTTAGACAAAATTGCCAGTTCTATAGGTAACTCTAGCATAATAGAACTAGGATCAAACATACGTTGGATAAATTGTTGTAGCTGGACAATGTGTCCTTTCAAATAATCATACTTATATTTATCCTTACCATTTCAATGGTGACATTATTCATATCCCACCATTCAGTGATGTGTTGCTCCCTTGTCACATATCCAAGATCGATGTTAAGCAATTTATAATCATCCATGCTCATTTCTCCTTTAACCATCTCCTTTTGAGGTATTGCCAACTCTAGAGTTCTCAATCTAGAAGGATTTCTCTTTATTTCTGACATAATCCTTTCTTTCCTTTTCTCCTTTTTTGGATGACCTCCCAATAAAATTTTGATATCAATAGGTACTAATTATATTTCTGCCTTTTCTTTCCAAACTTCTGCACCTATCCAAGCTGGTACTTTCATACTTACCTCTGCTTTCTTTTCTATATTTATTACCTCTTCTTGAGGTTTCTCTGTTTCCATATGCTCTTGTTGGGGTGGTTGCTGCTGTGGAGATTGTTGATCCAAGACTGGTGGTATATTGTCCTGCTATTGTGCCTTTTCCTCTTCATCTTCTTTTTCTTCTTTTTCTTCTTTTTCTCCTAAATCTTCTCCCGAATCTTCTTCATCTTGTTCCATATTTCTCCTATATTTTCCTTTTGTTCCTTATGCTCAGCATCATCTTTAGCAATATTTTCTATGTTTGCCTCAGGACCACCTGATATCCCTGTTGTCCCCCTCATAATTTCATTTTGTCCTTGCACATTTTCAGGCATGCCTGTTTGATCTATCTGTGAAAGCTGATTTGTAACTTTGTCCAATCCTTCTACATCCTTTTCTTCTTCCTATTTTTTCTCTATGTTCTCCTCTTCCTCTACATTTTCTTCTTTCTCACTTTGTTCATTATAAACATTAAGAACATCCAAAACATCAATATTAGAAAAATTCACTAACATTGGTTCCTCTGCCATCTCATTATTTTGAATTGGTACCTCCTTTATCATGCTTATTTTCTCTATTTGTACTGATATCTCTATTTCCTCTATAATATTTTCCCTTCTTCTTTTTCTAATTCCTCTATTTGTTGTGCAACAACTTGCCTCTCCTATATTATCTCTGGTGATACCAATGTGCAAAAAGGATCTATTGTCTCTAGCTCTCCCTGTACATTTTATCCTTTTGATCCTAAGGTTTGTGTCTTCCTCATATATACTTGGGTATTGTGTTCCTCCATTAGATCAGAACCCTTATCTACTTCTTCCTTCTCTCCAAGTTACACTTTGGTACTGGTTTCCACCTCCTTATTTTCTTCATCACTTCTATCATCTTCCACATTTATCATTTTACTTACTCCCTTGATTTCCTAGGTTTTTGACTCTTGCAGCTTCTCATCAGTTAACTCTTGTTTAACCTTCATATAGCCCTGTCTTCTTTCTTCTGGTGTGGATACAGTAGGCATGTTCTTCTGCTTAGTTTTTACTTGTGAAGAACTTATAATTTTATCTTGTAATGGTGCCTTTCATATTGAAGATTCAATCACTATAGCTTTCATGACTTTTTGTCCCGTTGGCATCCCAACTGTCTGGGTCTGTTCTATACTGATGCAATGACTTGATGATCCTTGCTCTACAAATGTTCCTGAGCCTATTTCCACTATGATACCTAAGGCATAAGGATCCATTAAAGTTTCATTTTTTATCCTTCTCAATGATTTTAGCTTCTACAATCTTTCTTTTCTTTTCATAAAAACATTGTAATTCATCTTCAACAACCCTAGCTCTGAGTTCCTCTATCTGATCCTTCAACCATGTTCTAGAGAATATAGAAACTGGTTTTGACACAACATCCAAAGATGTTTCCCATGGCTCTGACCAAACTAGTTCATTAATAGAAAGCAATCTTGTTCTCTCACAACTGTGGTGCAACACTTTCTTATAATCTTCAATTTCTAAGGGTAACTTAATTTCCCCAATTTTCTTCATCTGCTCCATAGTCAACCTCTAATGTGATCTCTTTCTTACTTCCCTGTGATTCTTGTAATTAGACCAATAATCTTCAATATGTACTTGATGTTTATATTCAGGGTCATTATGTGTTTAAATCCAATGAAAAGGATCAATGCGTCTAGCCAACTCAAACTCTTCAAAACCATAGTACCTCAACACCTATTCTGAATAACTACCTACCTCCTCACTGTAACAAGAATACCTTCCAATAGCCTAGTGAAGTTTGATATTTCCTCTGCTCTAGTTCTTTTTGTACATCCTGAATGCATTTAGATTCTACTTAGAGAACTCTAATATAATTAGTTTATCTAAAGGATAACGAGGCAACATGAATGGCTTCCCATCAAAACCTTCAGTTCTGATATATGTGAAGTTAGGAAATTATATGTACCATGGGTTGTGTGGACCTATAGTACTTGTTGCTTCCTCAAACAACCTCCTATCCTTGTCTCCAGTCAAAACTCTCACCATAAATGTGTAAAATATATCATTTACCAGAGAAAACTTCCTTAATGCATTATCTTCTTGTAAAGTTGGATAATGATCATAAACAAATTTCTGACCTAGACCATTTCCTAGGATCCCAATTCTGTCAATCCCAGATATGTAAGATTGAACATTAGCTGCACATGAATACAACACATAAGATGAAAAATAGAAAGACATCAATTTATGATTTTTTAACATGGCCTGCTTCCATATGGCAGTGTTGGTAGCTTTGGCCCAATGAATTTTCCCATCTTTCTCTTTTGCTTCTCTCATGAATTGAATAACAGTGAACATCCATGGTTCACACTTTGTTGCCTCTCTCAATCCTACCAATCTACTTAGCATTGTAATCATCAAATGTATTTCTTCTATGAAATCAATTCTATAGAGGTTCTATGGTACCCTCACTACAACTTTAGGTCTATTTTCTATAGTGTACCATTTGTAGAAGATTGTACTCTTGCATTCTTTTTCATTACTATTAAAATCCTCTGTATATTGGTCTATATCTATATCCATCATCTTATCCTAGATTTCTAAGCCAAATGTCCTTGCTATCCCTTCTATGGATAAATCAGCAATGACCTGCTCTCCATGCATTACCTTTCTGGTTCTTGAGTTATATCTACTTATACATTCTAAAACCAAATCCTTAGCTTCTATTGCTAATGGCAACCCCACAGCCTTGTATAATTCCTTTTGCCAGATGCATTTCATATTAGTTAAAACATCCTCTGCATCATAACATCCAACGTTTGTATCTATTAAAATTCGACATGTGATGATCAAAGATGGATACCCCCGCACTGGCAATTCCTCTTTGTCTATTTCATTTCTCAATTTTCTTTCCTTTTTTTACTTTTACCTTTTCTTCATCTGTTATATCCACCTTCTTTTGCTTCGGAGCCATCCTGTAGGAAACCTCGTACATTTAACCTCTTCATTTTATCCTTTCTTCCTAGGGTTTTATGAAGAATTTTTACATTTTCACATTTACCCAAACCATTTTGTCTTTTCCTTATTTTAGATTTCATGCTATCTAACAACAGTTAGCTAATTTTCCTAATTAGCTACAGTAATTTGCCATTCATTTGCTTCATTTTCAAATAAAATTACCCATAACTAATTTGCATTTTTCATTAACTGCATTATAATGACATTTTAAGGCACATACTTGTATTCTTGACCAACTTAACTATATATATGTTGAACCTCTTTACCATTTGAACTACGCTGTTACCATTCTGGAATTTTGTTCAACTGTTGAAACTTCACTCAATCTGTGCAATAATCCCATTCATCTACAATTTTTAGCTCTCAAGATGTAAATGTGAAAGTAAAACATACTTAATTTAACCCTAGCATGTTTAAATCCCGCATTGTTCATTGTTAGTTCCACATTAAATGAGGCATTTAATGTGTCTCTCAAGTTCACCTCTTCATTTCAACTTTGTATTTTGAATACTCTATCTATTAGTTTCCTGCCCTTTGCATTTTAACTTTTGTATATCCTTTTGTATATCCCTTTTGTATATCCTTTTTTATATACAAACTTAAAAATGCAATGGCATATAAAACAGTGTTACACTTTACTTTGTATCCATCCTTGTACTTCACTTTTGCATTTTGCAATGTATATAATAGATACAATCTACCATATAAGTGCAGAACCCAAAAGATACATTCATTCTACTTTAATTTCCTTATCCATTCTTATAATGCCCTTTTTACCCATTTTATATATCAGGTTTGCATATATACAATCTTTCATACATACAAAGTCACTGACCTAAGTTACTTTAGACCACCTTTAAAATCATCGTCGGGTTTTACATTTATTCCATTTGTACCTCTTTTTTGTATCCTTCTTTGTATCTTTCTTTGTATATCATGATGTATCTGCAACATACAATTTATCATACAAGCCATGGACTTAATGATTATTCGACTATTTTTAATCCTTTTATTACTTTCGGGTTTGTATCTTTGTATCCCTCAATTTTGTATCTTGTTTTGTATATTATACACATACAAAGTGTGGAACCCCTTTTATTACACATTGTTATTAATTTAATCTTCAGGTCTAGCCCTTTTTTATGTATTAATACTTAAACCCTTTTCGCTTATCAAAACCCTTTTTTGATAATGACCTGTGGGTCCCACCAATGTTAAATTCTTTTTTAACCCCCATTTGAAACCTGTGTTTTGTATGTATATTTGAGATACAAATGTGGATACATACAAAATGTGATGCAATGAAAAAACAAGCTTTAGACCTTTATAGATCACATTGCATACTTTTTTCAAGTTTGGTCATGTACATTTTCTACTTTGTATATTAACTGCACTTGTATTGAACATACATACAAACTCATATGCAAGTGTGGACTTGTCACTTACTTCACTCAACTTTTGAACATCAATCGGGTCTAGCTTGTATGCAAAAGGACAAACACTCAAAATATGCATATAACCAACAAAAGCCTGATTAAACAATAACCCAATAATACAATGACCTCATATACAAACACATTTGTATATGACATACAAACTTCCAAAATAGTGCATTTTACCAAAACCATCATACTTCACAGAATATTAGGAATTTCAAGTTATATCAAAAAACAACCCTTGATCATTTTTCACAAAGAATTAACTAATACCTTTAGTTTCTTTTTCTGACACGAGGCATTTTAAATTTCAACAATTTTGTAACACCTACCCCTTTTTCCTTTATACCACTAGGCAAGACCACACACACAAGCCAAAAGTAATAGCCACAATAGGGGTCCTCATTTTGCTAAAGGGTAAAATGGGGCATGCTATGAGTATCACAATAACTAAAAACCAAATAAAACAACTAAATTTAAACCATTAAAGAAAAAAAATGAAATAAATTCATAACTTTCAAGTTCTTCATAGGTAAACTATTATTCAACTTGGACTAAATGTATTCAATAAGGTGTATGAATCTTTCAATAGAGTTTAAGTGTGTGCATATGATTAATAATCCTCATCTTGAAAATGAGTTGAAAACACTAGTGCCTGGTGATAAACTACATAGTTGATTTCATCTCTTATAGCCAACTAGATAGAGCCTTGCTGCCAGCAAGCATTCATAGCCTCAACAAGGTTATCATTGCAATTCTCCTAAGTAGAGCCCCACTGCCAAAAGGCATCCATAGCCCTGGTAGAGTTACTTAGATGGCTTAAATTGGATTTTTAATATAATCCATCTTTTATTTTATTCAATTATGTATGACATATAGATTCATGAGATATTATCATTGTAAGTTTATGATGCAAGGTGTGGTCACTTGCTAAATTCAAGCTGAGAATTATAATGGTAGTAAGGGTGACCTCTAATTTTTCACTTAACACCTACACTGATATGTTCAACAAACCCAAGGATTTTAGGTGTGTCATTGTGATAAACTTTCCTTGAATAATTCAATTCACAGCTATTGAATAAAATCATTCACAAGATAAACAACATCTTACACTCATGAAATTCCTAACAAGTTATGCATAAGTTTCAAATGATTAACCTAAATTCTTAAAAATCTCTATTGTTTTCAGTGGTTGTTAGTCTGCTCCTACATACCCTAAATCAAAACAAACATTCCTACTAAGGAAACACAACAAACAAGCCAACCAACACACAAAACCACAAAAAACCACCACAAAAAAACACACAAACAAACAACCAAAAACAAAACAACCAACAGAAACCAAGGAACACACACCCCTGTACAATATTTATAGCATGATACACAATAGGGCTAAATTACCTTCTAAGCTTTAAAATAATGCTTAGGATGTTGACCATTAATGGGTAATGGCACATCTTCTCTAGTTAATGTTTTGAGCCTAAAAGTATTGTCCCCTATTATTTATGAAACCTGTAGTGGTCCCAACCATAATTTATCAAACTTTCCATGGTTCTGTTTCTTTTCATGGGGTTTATCTCAACATAACACTAGATCTGATATTTTGAATGTTTTAACTCTTGCTCTCTTATCAAACCACATTTTAACTACAACCTGATGCTTTGCAAATTTATCTATAGCTTGGTCCCTTTTCTCATCCAATTGTAACATCTGGACCAACCAAGCTTCTTTATAATCATCAAAGCCTAAATACTCATTAGAAAATTTCTAGGTAGGTATTCTTAAGTTCACTGGAAGTATGGGATCTGTCCCATAAGCTAAGTGATATGGTGCATTCCCTAAGGCTGCCTTAACTTTCGTCCTATCTACCCACAATGCATATTTCAGCAGGGTATTGCATTCTTTTGGATTTTTAACAATTAACCATTTGATGATGTCTAACAAGATTTTGTTAGTAGACTCAGCTAACCCATTACCTTGTGGATAATAATTTGAAGAAAACTTTAGAACTATCCCATATTCAAATGCCCATTTAGATTATTTCAAAGACAAGAAAGATGGGCCATTGTCACATACTAGAGAATATGGAGCTCCAAACCTTGTAATGATGTTCTCCTCAAGAAATTCGATAACTACTTTAGTAGTAGAGAACTTACAGCATGTTGCCTTTGTCCACCTTGTACAATAGTCTGTCACTATCAGTATGAACTTGTGACCAGCAAATGATGGAGGATTGATAACCCAAATGAAATATAGTCCCCATTGTGCAAATGGCCTAGAATCAATAACTGGTTGTAATGGATTAGCCTGATTTCTCCCTTTGCTGTAATTTGACATGTGTGACTACTTCAAATATGATTTTCTGTATCCTTAAACATTGTTGGCCAATAATAACCTGCTCTTAGAATTTTATGAGTAGTTGCCAAATGGGAACCATGAGTTGTTCAATATTATCATGTAGTTCTAGAAACACCTTGTCTGCTTCATCTCTGTTCAAGCACCTCAAGTATATACCTTCATGATTTTTCTTGAACAATAAACCTCCTTGCACCATATAACTTTGTGCTTTTATCTTCAATGCTCTCCTCTAAGAAGACTTCATCTTGTTTGGATATTTTCCAGATATCAAGAATGTGTTTAAGTCATCATACCAACCTAATGCATCATTGATGTTTAATACGTATTGTTGTTTCACCAAGCTTGGATCTGTATTAGCTATTGCCTTTACTAATGCATCAAGTACTATAGCTTTTACTTGGTTTCTCAAGATGTAGTGCCTAAACTTTTTCACTGCCCGTACCAATGCAAAACCCTATCTTTCTATGTCTAAATACTTCAACTGTGTGTCCTTCAATGGAGCACTCATGAAAGTGATGGGCTTCTCTTCATTTTCTTCTCCCTTTTGTGTCAAAGAAGATGCACCTAAATGTGTAGATGCAAATGAGTAAATGTAAAATGGTTTAGTGTAATTCGGACTAGCTAACATAGGAGCATCCGAAATGGCCTCTTTAATGTCTTCAAATGTAGCCCTAACTACTGGCATCCACTCTATCTTAGCATCCTTCTTTAATATTGCATTTAATGGCTACACAATTTCTACAAATCCTGTAATAAACTTTCTCACAAAGTTAATTTTTACCAAAGAAAGATTTCAATTCATTTTTACGGTTAGGCAATTGTAACTTTTTAATTCCTTCTACCCTATCTGGGTCAATGGATATCCCATTCTCAGAAATGATATGCCCTAACAACTTTCCTTCCGTTACACCAAATGAACATTTCTTTGGGTTGAGAGAGATCCCATACCTTTCACACCTTTTTAGCACTCTCCTCAAATCTTCTACATGAGTGGATGCATCCTTAGAAAATATAGTTAAATCATCCATGTAAATAACAATTCATTTACTTGACAGTCCATGAAATGCAATGTCCATGGCTCACTGAAAAGTGGCACCTGCATTAATCAAACCAAAAGGCATTCTCATGTATGCATAATCACCCCATTTGCAAGTAAATGTAGTTTTCAACCTATCTTCCTTGTCAACTAAAACCTGGTTATACCCTGAGAATCCATCCAAAATGGACATCATTTTATCTCCATTTACTACATGTAACACTTCATCTATTGGAGGCAAAGGGTAATTATCCTTTTTAGAAGATTTATTCAGGTTTCTAAAGTCTACACACAATCTGATGTCTCCACTTTTCTTCCTTACGGGCACTAAGTTTGCTACCCAGGTTGAATGTCTCACAAGGAAAATTATTCTACCAAACAACAACTTTTTGACTTCCTCAAAGATTAGAAGCTCTAAAATAGCATTCACTGGCCTTTGTTTGTGGCTAAAAGGTTTAACATCTAGTTTTAGTGCTATGACATGTGTTATAATAGAGGTATCATACATCTTCAAATCCTCGTAGGTCCAAGCTATCACATGTTTATACTCCTTTATAAAAACCTCTACAATTTCTATTCTTAATTCCTCAGAACAAGCCTTTCTAATCAACACATTCTATGGACTTTGTTCTATTCCTAATTTAAAGGGATCACACTTACCCCCTTCATTTTTAGGTAGATCTTTCTGTCTAACTACCCCATCAAAATCAAAGATCTTCTCTAGCTCTATTACCCCCTTGGGTAGGAAATTACTTTTCAAATTTATTATGTCTTCCTCATCCCAAGATACATCAGGTCTTTCTTGTTCATCAAGAATCTAAGTTTCAAATACCTCATTACAAGTGAGAAAGTCCACAATTTGTTGATCTCCTTCAAATACTTGGAGATGAGTGACATTATCAAGTATACTTGGTACGTTTACCAATTCAACAACAAATCTTTTTAAACTTGACAACATTAAAGGCTCTAAGGTGCTAGCAACAACTGCTAATGCATCTGGCCTTTGATTAAATTCTCTAGGGATATGCTCAATATTAAAGGCATCAAAAGATTCAATCAAGTCCCATATCATATGCTTATAACTAACCATTTTTTTGTAATTACATGCATACAATTTCCTGACTTGTTTAGCCACTAACTCAGAATCAAAAAATACTTTGGTCACTTTTACCTTTTTCTTAATAGCCATAACAAGTCCATAAATTAGAGCCTCATACTCTGCTACATTATTAGTGCAAGTAAATTAGAGCCTATATGCTGCCAAAAATGATTTATCACTTGGATCAATGAGTTCAACTCCTGCTCCCACTCCTTGCTTGGATTTAGATCCATCGCACTTTAGTGTCCAGATGCCACTCTTATTCTTTTGACCTTAACATTTTACCTTAGCAGGAATCACTTTGTTCATCACCTGTCTTGCAACAACATACCTATTTTTGTGTGTCTCGGTCTAAATTATAGGTACACCTGCACTTTCAATTTGTAAGTCAGAGTAATTGACACTCTTTACTCCTACTTCTTCTTTTGAAGTTTGTATTGACTCATCTACATTTTCATGAAAATACAATTATGGTTTATTAGGGATAAACCCTCCTTTTTGCTATCCCATCCTTTTTATGCATTTTCCATACTAATATTCTATGATATCCTTGCACATTCCATAGTTTTCTTCAGGATGAGGAGTATTATGAACTCTACATAGGCCTTTGTACAACTTACACTAAATTGGAGATTCGTATTGAATGCATCTTTCCATCTCTTGTCTTATGGTTTGACCAAAACTACTTACAACATTATTTTATTCATCAAAAGAGTTACAATCAAATTCAATGCATACAACAATTTCATCACTAGTAGGCTTTGCTTTAAAGTCTAACATCAAGATTTCTTCTATTTGCACTTTTCTATTTGATATTCTATAGACACCTGGTTCAATAGAAGCATACAATATCTCATTTGTCCTGTTATACTCTGTAATCAAGTGTTTCATCCTAGGTTCAACCTCTATTCTAATCTGTTTTGGGACATGTCTCCATGGTAACCACATGTGTGAAAAATCAGTGGCCATGTATCCATTCAATGTTTTAGACCAGTCTCTACTTGGTAGCATACCGTAATTGACTGGTATATCTACGACCTGGATATTAATATATTGGCTTACCCTAGGATCCGATGCTAACTGCATTTGGATATGCATCAGCTCACCTACCACATTAACTTCTATTTTGTCTAACTGAGTAACAACCTTAGTAGATTTGGTGGGAGTGAGTCCTAAAGTTTTGCATATTCCTAGTGACATTACATTAGCTGAGCCTCCTGAATTCACCATACAATTATGTATATTTTTCCCAAACATTCTTACGGTTAACATAAAAGGAGGAGCTTCCTTATTTTCAGCATACATGACCACATTAGTGTCTGAAGGTTGTTCAATCTTATTACCTTTACTTTGGATTGTACATCTCTACAATGAGCATCCATGTTAGCTAAGTTCTCCTTTGGCGTTGACTCATCTAAAGACCTTATAAAGGCACTCCGTACCCATGGACTTTTCAATGGCTCATATAGAGGGACGTTAACCTTGATCTTTCTTATTTCCTTAGATAAGTAGTTTGTTAGTTTTTCTATTTCATTAGATTCCATTTTACCTACTTGAGCTTTTGGTGCTATTGTCCCACTAGTCCCATGATGATTAGCTTTTAGGATCACTGGGTTATTACTAGCATGCTAATATGACAAGGTATTGAAGTTATTTGGAGGAGTGGAGGTAGTGAAAGGATGTCCAGGCTTGCTATTGCTTCTCAGATTATAAGTGTGGTTCTTGTTAGATTGTTGAAAAGCCTGCACTTCTTCTAGTTCACATAATACCTCATTTTCAATTTCAAAGGGAAACTAAAAATCTTCTAGTACTAAGGTTGACTCTGGATATAAGTTCTCACAATAATAAGGTTCATTCTTTCTATTTGATTCTCTTATTCCCTAGTTGTGAAGGTAAAAATTTCCAAGACCATGGCAGATTCAAATCCTGAAGGTACTATTTCATTCCCTTTAGGAATTAAGAATTCGGATGTAGGAGCTTGAACTTCCACATTCAAGATACTAGCAGCAAGATGAAATTGAGGACAATCTAGTTCCGAATGTGCATTCATGTTATGAATTTCCTGCACCAATTTTTTAATGCTACATTAGCCATTTGGATTCTAGCTAGTTGTTTCAATTCTTGAATGTCTGGACTCTAAAATGGAGAGGATAGAGTACCATTATTTGGTCCTGTGTTCCATGTCTGAGATGGTTTAGGTTGATTCTGATTTCTATTATTATTACCCCAAACTTTATTATCTCCATTTTTGTATCCTTTGACCCTGATTATGATTTTGTCCTTGATTCTAATTTTGATTTGAACCCTGACCTTTACTATAATTCTGATTCTGGTTCTGACTCTACCCCTGAGTATTTCTACCATAAAAGTTTTCATTTCTTAATTGAGTCATCTTAGTGGTTAGTCTTCTTAGATGTGCATTAATTTCCTTTATCTCCTTCCTATCATCTTGTGTTTTGGCTATAAATGTATTTTGAGGAGGCTGAAAGAAAGACTGACCATTAGTTTGATTACTATTGGCACTGTTGCTAGTATAAGGAACTATAGCCTAGATAGGGGCTGGGTTATACACTAGTGTATAAGTAGGAACTGGATTCAATAATGGAGTATGATGCATTGGAACACCATTCCATGGTTGTGTTTTGTTTGAAATTCCAAGATTTCCTACATTTAAAAAAGGATTATATGTTGTTTGTCTCATCTTTTGATTTATTGCAACTACTTCTTTGTAATCTTTTGACAAACTATCCGCATTTGCTTGTCTCTTAACAAAGATTGCAATCAAATAATCTAAAGCAACGTAATACGTTGCCAATATTGCCTTAGGAGTTATAGTATAAGGAGCAACTAACTTAGAGAAAGCCTTCTGGATCCTATCATTGAAGTTGTCTATAAGCTCTCCCTCACTTCGTTTAATTGCTACTAACTTGTGATACAAAGTAGAAGGTTCAACTAGTCCTCTAAACCTAGACAAGAATGCCTCTTCTAGGAGTTCCCAGGTAATGATATAACCATTTGGTAAGTTGACATACCAGTTAGAAGCCTGCTCATTAAAGGTGTATGGGAACAACCTACACACTACATCCTGCTGCTCCAATCTTGCTCGGAAGCAAGCTTCCTTAAAGATTCTGATATGATCTTCAGGATCTTGATGTAACTGATATTTAGGGCAGATCTTCTAAGGATTTTTAGGAATTTCATGATAAATAGTAAATGATATGGGAGAATTGACATTAAAATATGCCATGACTGGACCTCAGGGTGGACTAGGATTTCTAGGAGGACTTGAATTTCTAGGCGGGCTAGGACTTCTAGGAGGACTTGGAGCTCTAGGGGGTCCTGGACTAAGATTTAATCATGTAAGTGAAGAACCATCAGGACTCACTATATTATGTATATTGAAAGGTGATCCAAGAGGAGTTCTTGATGAACTTCCTACGTGTGATATTCTAGGATTCTGAATTAAAGGACTCTTATTCTTCCTTCTGTCAGGTAGTTGCACAAAAATATCACCTAAATTGGACCTAGACCTGGTTACTCGAACACTATTATGAGCCAGCTTTACACAAATCTTACCTTAATTCCAATCAAGCCCTCCTTCTAGCATGAAATTACTGTTGATGAGAGTTTTTACACACTCACAACATAGTTAAAATTCATAGAAGAACTTTAGCTGTCTTGAAAGATATGTAGAATTAACTAATAATTCTCAATCTCAAGTTTCTAGATGGCAAGTTCTTGACTGCATGGGATAGAGTAGTAGTTCATTATGAAGCTATTATATTCAAGGGGCCTTACTCAATCTAAGGATTTGCCACTGGCAATTGTCACTCATTGTATGCAAATATCTCAAAATATCTCTCAAATCAATGATCCTTTGCAACTATTTATAACTTCCAAGACAAACTTTACATGAACTTTATGGAAACAGACTTGATTTCTTCAAACTTTATGAAAATCATTAAAAATCTTTAGTATTTCCATATATTTAACAGGATTTTCAACAACTTCCTCTAGATAACTACATTTCAGCTAACTATTTAAAGATCTTTGGGAAAAGTCAAAAAAGATATGGTTAGAAACATAATTTTTAGATAGGATCTAAATGTTCTTCTATCTGCATACTGAGGAATACCTTAAATCTAAACAATTCAACACAATTAAACCTACATATGTAAAATCCTGAACAGTTTCATGAATATACATAAGAGATTGCAATCTTTCAAAGGAAAGTACATCAAGTAAAATCTTGAATCAGAAAACAATCTGTAATAGATGTGGAATTCTGAGTTTACCTTTATTTGAAGTACAAAGTCATACAAAAATTACAACGTAATAATGACTTTTGTTACATTGATTAAAATCACCAAAACTTACAAACGCTTCTGACAGATACATAAAGGAGACAGGATATTCCACACACTCCTTGATGCAGACACAGGCAACCTCCTCTCTAAAATCACTAAATGCTCACAATATTCTAAAAGAAACACCTTCACTTTGCAACAAAATTAACAATTACAGCCTTAAGCTAAAACTTCAAAATCCCTGTGTACTAAAATACATGTAGCAGAGCTTCTTATATAGATTTTGAAGCTTCTCTCCTTCTACGGTTATAAAATTAATCCAATGGTCCACATTCAAACCTTATAGATCAACGGTGGGAATTCTTTCCCAATCGTTCTCAAAATATCTTTATGGTATCTTTCCTCGGCACAAAGATGCCATTAGAATCTTTGAAAATAAAAGATAATAACATTGACTTTCTTCCTTTTGTTGACTTCCTGTTGGTGATGATAACAAAAGAATCCCCGAGCATATGCATATGTCATTGGTTAAGGTATCCCACTTTTGATACACTCCTACTCCTTCGGGTACTTTGCAAAATTGCCTATCACACCCATAATAAAGTGTGATCACTTTCTTGACTCTTTGCCCATGTATACTATTGCACATCAATTCCTTCTTTCAACCTCTTCTCTTGTTTTGCTGAACCTTTCACCCTCTTCTGATATTTCTTGATCTTAGAATTTATCTCCATAATTGAATCAATCATTTTTGTACTTAGGTGTTCTGCTGGGTTTTCCAAACATGTTGAATAAATGGCTTTGAATTATTTCATTGCCTTTGTTAAGCCATATACTGGTACTTCTTGACATTCATACCCAATGAGTTTTTCTATTATTTTCATATGAACCCTTACTATATCATCATCAACCTATTCCAAATCTATAGTATTTACAATACAACTTTTGAGAATGTCCTCGAACTTCAACCCTAAACTTGTCTGTGGTAACTGATTAGCCATTCGAGGAGTAACGACTTCTTCATTTATTAACTCTTCCACTCTCTCATTCATCTCCTCAAGTTTTTTTGATTCCAATATGTACTCTTCTAATTTAGACTGACATTGATGTATGAGAATATTACATTTGTTTTTCCTTGTTAAAGCAATATCCCAACCTGCCATTGCCTACTTTGTTACATCCTTTCCCTTTTGCATAAACTCCTAGAGCCACTTCTCAAAAATATCTATTTCAGTTATCTTATTCTCCATCTCATTTATTGAAAGGAAGCTAGGTGTGCGGAAACGCTTCCTACACTAATCTATTGAGGAGAGGACTATGCAAATTCAAATTTATCCTAACAATTACAGCAATGTTAAAACATTAACATGAGATATAGCAGCAAAACACGAGAGCCAAAAAGAAGACAGAAGAAGAGAGACAAAGATTTATGGTGGGGAAAACCCTTATCGGGTGAAAAACCCCACACTTAGAAACATGCACAATGTATTAACAACTCTAAAAGAATGTTTATAACACACTTGCAATGCAAGCTTCAATGGTCTTCGACACTTGTGTCTGGAGTCAATCCGGTAGCATAATAGAACCTGCAAACCTGTGATACAAACTCCATCTCCAAGCACCTGTTTAAATAGAACATACAAGGTAATTTTGGACCTTTCTTGGAATTGACGTCAAATATGGCATCTTGGACCATAACCCACACCTAGGGACACTTGGTCAACATTGTAGAATGTGTCTAACACTTGTCCACAACTCCCATTCCAAAGAGGTCACCTATTTCCAAAATGGGTATGATAGATGCTCTTACGACACTTACGACCATCATAGGACCTGTCATAGCGGTTACAGCTTACAGTTGTAAGAGAATCTATCATACACATGCTATAAATAGCATATTCTCTTACAACACATCATATTCCACCTTGGGGCACCCAAATATGCCTCGTTCAAAGATGCTACATGACACATGTCATTACCTATCTTACAACCTTCTATTCTCGACTCTTACATGTCATAGATTCATCATAGGAATCCGTCATAACCGTTTCGGTCAAACATTCCTTACACAACACAGAAGATGCCGACACATGGTAGAATATTCCTACCACTAAGTGGGATGCCTATCTTCTCATGTGAGGACAAAATAACAAGTTGTCATAATCCATGTAGGATTGACACATCACCGTGCCACATCCCACAATATGACAAAGTGGAATTTCCAATTATTTACAACATAGGCAATTGAATAATAAACACAAACATTATAAATGCAAAGAATTACCAAGGTTGAGACACCTTAATTCCCAACATTCTCCCACTTGTCGAACACCTTGTAAGAGCCAATAGAAAAATAGGATTTAACTGCTATAGGTCGAGAGGCCCATAGACTCTGAACACCATCTAAACTTCTTTGTGCCCACTAGCTTTGTCAATGCATCTACAACATTCTTTAAAGTATCTACCTTCTCCAAATTTACCTTTCCATCCTCAAACATGTCCCTCATGAAGTGAAACTGAACATCAATGTGCTTGGTTCTAGCATGGAAAGTTGGATTCTTTGCAAGGAAAATTGCACTCTGATTGTCACAACTAATCGTGATCTGACCTACATCAACACCAATATCAAAACACAATCTCTTAAGCCAAATGGCTTCCTTACAAGCATGAGTTGCTGCCATATACTCAGCTTTTGTCATGGACAAAGCAACAACAGGTTGTCACTTACTCATCCAACTAATAGCACCACCAAACAATGTAAAAACATAAGCACTGGTGGATCTCCTACTATCAATGTCACCTGCCCAATCTAAATCCACAAATCCATGAATATCAACAAAATGCAGAGGTCCTGAAACATTAGCATGATAGAAAATGGAATACTCAGAAGTACCCCTCAAATATCTAAACACTCGCTTAATTGCATCCCAATGAACCCATCCAGGATTAGCCATAAATCGAGTAAGGACTCCCACTGCTTGGGCAATGTCTGGTCTTGTGCAGACCATAGCATACATCAAACTGCCAAAAGCACTAGCATAAGGTACTCTGCTCATGTCCTCCACCTCACTAGGAGATTTTGGACAATCCTCAATAGACAACTTTGTCCCCAAGGAAACGGGAACACACAATGGTCTACAATTTCCCATGTTGAATCTGTCCAACATGGTCTTAACATATTTACTCTGACTTAACCAAAGTTTTCTATTGGTTCTGTCTCTTTTGATTTCCATTCCTAGAATGTACTTGGCTGCCCCTAAATCTTTCATTTCAAACTGAGCTAACAACTAAGATTTAAAATTAGAAATCATATTCTTACGCTTCCCAATGAGCAACATATCATCAACATACAGTGCAACAATGAGAATACGATCACCATCAAACTTATAATAAACACAGTGATCCGATTTCGATCTCACAAATCCAATTGACAACAGAAAGGCATCAAACTTCAAGTACTATCTCCTAGGGGATTGCTTCAAACCATACAAAGACTTCTTAAGTTTGCAAACCAAATTTTCTTTACCTTTTACCATGTAATGCTCTAGCTGTGATATGTAGATTTCCTCCTCCAAGTCACCGTGAAGGAAAGTTGTCTTCACATCCATCTATTCTACCTCCAAGTCAGAAGATGTTATGAGAGACAACAGGAATCGAATGGATGTCAGCTTTGCAATGGGAGAGAAGATCTCACCATAATCTATACCCTCCACTTGTGAATATCCCTTTGCAACCAATATGGCCTTATACTTCTCAATATTGCCATCTGCACCAATCTTCTTCTTGAACACCCATTTGCATCCAATGGGTTTCCATCCAGGAGGCAAAGGCACCAAGTCCCAAGTTTGATTCTTTTCCAAAGAAGCCATTTCTTCCTCCATGGCCTCCTTCCAGGAACTGGCATCCTTCATATCCAAAGCCTTTGATACAGTTCTAGGTTCATCACTATTAGTGAGCAAAGCATAAGCACAACTAGAATCAAGCAATGTAAAACGAAACCTTTTAGGTTGCTTCCTTATCCATGTAGACCTCCTCAAGAGCTAAGGTTGAGGTTCAACTTCTTCTTCTAAGATTTCAGAGCTGCTAGAGCTTTCCTCATCGTCAGGTCCAACATTGTCTTTATGTTCAGTCTTCTCAGGGGTGAGAGGAAACTGAACAACATCCTCTTTCTTTTCTTTTTCTTCTGGTTGCAAAATAGTGGAAGAAGGTGTAAGCTCTCTGAAGATGACACTTTTGCTATACAACACATTTTCAGCCATGGGGTCGCAAAGCTTGTATCTTTTCACACCAACACCATAGCCGATGAAGATACACTTAACAACTTTGTTCTCCAACTTTGACCACTTCTCCCTAGGCACATGTGCATATGCCTGACAACCAAAAACATGAAGATGCCTTACTGAAGGCTTTCTACCAGACCACACCTCCATGGGTGTCTTTCCAACAAGAGTTGATGTAGGAGATCCACTAGATAGAAAGCAGTGGCAACAGCTTCAACCCAAAACTTTTGTTCTAGACTAGCTCCACTAAGCATACTCCTACCCTTCTCCATCAGTGTCCTATTCATCCTCTCTGCAACACCATTTTACTGCGGTGTGTATGGAGTTGTCTTATGTCTTTCAATCCTAAGTTCCTTGCAATACTTATCGAATTCTGTAGAGTAGAACTCACCACCGTTGTCAGTTCTCAAACATTTAATCTTTTTACCAGTCTAATTTTCAGCAAAGGCTTTAAACTCCTTAAACTTGCTATAGACTTCAGATTTTCTTCTGAGAAAATAAATCCATGTCCTTCTACTATAATCATCTATAAAAGATACAAAGTATATAGATTTTGATAATGAAGGAACATAAACAAGACCAAACACATCAGAATGAATGAGGTCCAACACACCAGAAGACTTGTGAGAACTCAAGTAAAACTAAACACGGTTTTGTTTTCCATAAATGCAATGTTCGCAAAAGTCAAACTCAAGATTACAATCATCTAACCCCTTAACGAGGTTCTTATTTTTTAGGGTACACAGACCCTTCTCACCAATGTGACCAAATCTCTTATGCCATAACATTGTCTTTTCTGCAGGAAGTTTAACTTCCAATGCACGATTACAACCATCAAGACTAGAAACAACAGATTTCTTCACTACTCATTTAGATGGTGGGGATGAAGTGACTGTTGCCCTCTTCCTTGAGTCAGAAGAACTATTGCATTGTGCAATACATGCCTCTAGCTGAAATAGAGTACCTCTCTGAGTGCCCTTAGCAAGTACCATAGATCCTGTAGTCATCTTGCACCCTTCTTTCGAAAAGACAACCTACACACCTGCATCATTCGAACTACTTACAAAAAGTAGGTTTTGTGTTAAGCCTGGGATGTGCATAACCCCAGAGATCCCTTCACTCGACCATCAGGGAATTGGATAGAGACTCTTCCACGACCAACGATCTTTAGATGAGAGTCATCACCCAGATACACCTTTCCACCATCGAACTCCTCATACTTAGTGAACCAGTCTCGATGCGAGGTCATGTGGAATGATGCACCAGAGTCGATTAGCCACACATCATTAGATGCATGGGTTGCCAGGGCTGTGATGAAGGCATCACTGTCATCTTGTGATTTGTCAGAATCTGAATCAAGAGCTTTCTTCTTTTTCTTCTTCTTCTCTTTGCATTCCTTTTAGAAATGCCCGGTCTTTCCACAGTTCCAACAAAGAGCCTTGGACTTTCCAGGAGATTTGGATCTCCCACAGGATTTGGATCTACCCTTCTCATCTTTCTTGTCCTTCTTCTTCCCTTTCTCCTTGGGTCTTCCACGAACTACAAGGGCTTCTTTGGCTGCCTCAGAAGACTTTCTCCACATCTCTTTAGATAATAGCAAAGAAACCACCTCTTCCATTTTGAATGTGGATGTGGTGCTTCCAATTGCCATGACAAGGTGATCCCATGAGTTCGGTAGAGAACAAAGCAGGGTTATACACCGATCCTCCTCCTCCATCTTTACATCGATAGATGTCAATTGTACAACCAGCATGTTAAAGGCATTCATATGCTCAGCCATGGATCCTCTGTCCTCAATTCGAAGAGAATACAACTTCTTTCTTAGGAAAAGTTTATTGACAAGGGATTTGGCTTGATACACATCCCCCAACTTCTTCCAAAGGAGTTTTGCAGTAGCCTCCTCATGGACATTTAATAACACAGAATTAGCAAGACTAAGTCTTATGAGACCCTTAGCCTTCTGATCCCTGAGATCCCACTCATCTTGAGTCATTCTAGCTAGTTTAGTTCTGTTTACACTTTCCCAAAGGTCTCAGTCAACTAACATGTCTTCCATCTTGAGCTTCCACAGCTTGAAATTACTGTTGTTGAATTTCTCTACTTCAAACCTTCCTGATGTGCTTGCCATCTCCTTGCTACAATAAGATACAGAATGCTCTACATAGACTCCCAGTCAACCTAAGATTAGCTCAAAAAACCCCTACCCAACAACTAGGACCAAAGGTGATCAAGCTCTGATACCAACTGAAAGGAAGCTAGGTGTGCGGAAATGCTTCCTACACTAATCTATTGAGGAGAGGACTATGCAAATTCAAATTTATCCTAACAATTACAGCAATGTTAAACCATTAACATGAGATATAGAAGCAAAACACAAGAGCCAGAAAGAAGACAGAAGAAGAGAGACAAAGATTTATGGTGGGGAAAACCCTTATCGAATGAAAAACCCCACTTAGAAACCTGCATAATGTATTAACAACTCTGAAAGAATGTTTACAACACACTTGCAATGAAATCTTCAATGGTCTTCGAAACTCATGTCTGGAGTCAATCTGGTAGCATAATAGTACCTATAAACCTGTGATACAAACTCCATCTCCAAGCACCTGTTTAAATAGAACATACAAGGTAATTTTGGACCTTTCTTGGAATGGGCATCCAATATGGCATCTTGGACCATTACCCACGCCTAGGGACATTTGGTCAACATTGTAGAATGTGTCTGACACTTGTCCACAACTCCCATTCCAAAGAGGTTGCCTATTTCCAAAATGGCCTATGACAGATGCTCTTATGACACTTACGACCGTCATAGAACCTGCCATAGCGGTTACAACTTACAGCTGTAAGAGAATCTGTCATACACATGCTATAAATAGCATATTCTCTTACAACATATCATATTCCACCTTGGGGCACCCAAATATGCCTCATTCAAAGATGCTACATGACACATTTCATTACCTATCTTACAACCTTCTATTCTCGACTCTTACATGTCATAGATTCGTCATAGGAATCCATCATAACCATTTCGGTCAAACATTCCTTACACAACATAGAAGATGCCGACACATAGTAGAATATTCCTACCACTAAGTGGGACGCCTATCTCCTCATGTGAGGACAAAATAACAAGTTGTCATAATCCATGTAGGATTGACACATCACTGTGCCACATCCCACAATATGACAAAGTGGAATTTCCAATTATTTACAACATAAGCAATTGAATAATAAATACAAACATTACAAATGCAGAGAATTACCAAGGTTGAGACACCTTAATTCACAACATTTATTTGGTCTTTAGACAAAATTACTAGTTCTCTAGGTAACTCTAGCATACTAGAACTAGGTTCAGACATACCTTGGATAAATTGTTGTAGCTGGACAATGTTGATGGTGATAGTTTGTCATTGATGTCAAAAGGTATTGAGAAAGTTGTTCATGATCATGCACTGCATAGTTGTTCACATAGTGTTGAAGGATGTTGTCAGTGGGATTGACTTGATAAATGGATGATATTATTACAAGTGTTTGATAACATTCATGTACTAATCAGGCTCATTATATTGGTGTTTCAAGTGCTTACAGGATCACATGAATACACTTGATGTTTGGTGTGGGTTTATGATTAATCACATGACTTGTTTGATCAGGTTTGGCCTCCAATGATGTCTTCATATGTTCTTTGGTAAGTGATTTCATGAAAGATTGTTTGCAGTATGTTCTTGTTGTGCATTGATCTGAGAGAGGTTGCTTCAAGATCAGTTGAGGTCAGTGATAGTGGGTTGTGTTTGAATTAACATTTGAGGATAGTCATGTGCTTCAGATGTTGATCATATAGGAGTTCAAATAGTTTACATGCATGTTCATATTCAAGCATTGTTGACACAGGTTGATCATGTTATTGTCTTACTAGTTGTTGAATCAGGACTTCATAATACCTAGCAGGTGTTCAACTTATCATGATAGAAAACTATATCATCTAGTTTCTTTCACCTCAAGTTTTCACAGGAAGGAGATAAGTTAGTTTTATCAAGTTGCTTTCACACTCAAGTGTCCACAAGACAAGGTTGTGACAAATGCAGAGGTATAAAGTGGGTTTCAAGCTTCTAATGGTTTTCCCCTGTCAATATTGTTATCCTAATTAACATCTTTGCTCTTAAAGATCTAAACAAATATAAGTCATCTCCCCTCAAATTGTCTTTATATTTTAATGATGACCTGGAATAGCAGGTGTATTACTTAATTTTTACCTTTTGAAGGGATTGGTATACATCCCTTGACTGACCCTCTCCTTATCTCACCGAGTGAAGCGGTCTCCACACACATCTTGTGTTCTAATGCAAGTCTTGTTTTAAGTTAGATATCATCGGTGGTCTTGTTTAAAATTGCTAAGTGCCAAAATCCAATTAACATAGTCAATGGAGCGGCCCGAATGGGAAAAAGACCATAAAATGATTTCTTATGGGAAAGTTTATGAATTTGAAATGCTAACGGTCGCTTGAATAAAGAAAAGGCATCGGTATTTTTGGCAATAAATATGCTTTATAAAAAATGGAGAACTAGTTTTCTTTTTAGAAACTTTTCTTCACCTAGTTTATAGATTTTTTTTTGGGAGATTTTTTTTCTCTTTCCAAGTCTAATGAGTCTCCTTTCTAATAGGACTAGGAGCTTTAATATGATTTATTTTTTAAGGAGAGATTTTTGAAAAGACTCAAATGATTTTCTTGGAGAGTCTTACAGATATGTTGCAGATAAAAGAAAAAAAAAGGTTGAAGATCTCAAAAAGACATTCAATGCAAAAGAAAAATGATTCTTGAAGTCTTGTTGAAAAGAAATGAAGGGTTTAGTTCTCAGAAATTTTATTAGATTTTATTGAAGATTGATTTTCTTAAGAAGACAAAAAGTTTGTTTGTAGAGAAGGAGATTTATTTTTTATGGAAGATAAAAATGTGAAAAGACTTTTACAAATAATTTCAGAGAAAATCAAAATGGAAAATGGAAAGATTTTTTATAAAGAAATTGATTTTATTCTGCAAAGCAAAAGGAAGATCAAAAGATTTTTTAATGCATAGAATTGACGAGAAGATATTTTGTTTTAAAAAGAGAAGAGAATATGAAGGGTTTTTTAAAAAAAGTGCATTGTGATGGGTTGTGAAAATATATTCAGATTTTATTTTAATTACATTACAGTTGCTTTGATTACAGAGTTATGTGGATTAACAAGAGGAAGTGAGTGATGTTGTGCAGATCGATGATGAACTGACAGGGATCAAATACATATACAGAGATTGACAAGGTGATTAGAAAGACAATATGCAATTGTAATGACAATCAGGTGCATGAATCATGAATTTGATTGATCAAGACATTGAAACTAGTAAGACAGAGATGAAACATACAGAATATGTAGTGTGGTTGAGGAGATTCAGAAAAAGGATTGATTTTGAGTAGAATGGCCATTTGACAGACATATGTTTTGTATTGAATGAAACAGAGTGTCCCTCTAAACTTGTTTATTACTTCCAGTGAAGATTCAGTTTGCCAGTGAGGCTTGTAGGTCAGTGAGACCTATTTGTTTACCAGTGAGGTATATCAGTGTTGGAAGTGGGTGCTTCTGTTTGGTATTGGAGTTGGTGCTCCTAGATACAATTTGTATTGCCAGTGAGGCATGTTCTTTAGTTAAGCCAGTGAGGCAATTCTGGAGTGGTTTTTCTACCCCTGGAGGGTTTTCCACTCATGCAATTCTTGTGTCTTAATCATCTCTCTATGATTGTATGTTTTACTCATGAGTTTTGTTTATGTGTTTGACAAAGTTATGTGCATATGTGTTTGACAATTCAATGATAACTTTCTCACCTTTATGCTCTGCAAGTTAAAATTTGAAAAAGATTTGAAAATTCACACAACACTAATTCACCCCCCCTCTCAGTGTTGTCCTTGACTCCTACAAATGTATCCTTTCAAATAATCATACTTATCTTTATCCTTATCATTTCAATGGTCACATTATTCATATCCAGCCATTCGGTGATGTGTTTCTCCCTTGTCACATATCCAAGATCCATTTGAAGCGATTTATAGTCATCCATGCTCATTTCTCCTTTAACCTTCTCCTTTTGAGGTATTGCCAACTCTAGAGTTATGGATCCATAAGGATTTGTCTTTACTGCTGACATAATCCTTGCTTTCCTTTTCTCCTTTATTGGATGACCTCCCAATAAAATTTTGATATCAATAGGTGCTAATTGTATTTCTACCTTTTCTTTCCAAACTTCTACACCTATCCAAGCTGGTACTTCAATACTTACCTTTGCTTTCTTTTCTATATTTATTACCTCTTCTTGAGGTTTCTCTATTTCCATATGCTCTTGTTGGGCTGGTTGCTGCTGTGGAGGTTGCTGATCCAAGACTGGTGGTATATTGTCCTATTGTTGTACCTTTTCCTCTTCATCATCATCATCATCATCATCATCATCATCTTCTTCTTCTTCTTCTTCTTCTTCTTCTTCTTCTCTTGAATCTTCTCCTCCTGAGTCTTCTTCATCATCTTGTTCCATATTTTCTCCTTCTATATTTTCCTTTTGTTCCTTATGCTTAGCATCATCTTTAGCAATATTTTCTATGTTTTCCTTAGGACCACCTGATATCCCTGTTGTCTCCCTCATTAGTTCATTTTGTCCTTGCACATTTTTAGACATGCCTGTTTGATCTGTCTGTGAAAGCTAATTTGTAATTTTGTCTAGTCCTTCTCTACAACCTTTTTCCTCCTATTCTTTTCTCTATGTTCTCCTCTTCCTCTACATTTTCTTCTTGCTCACTTTGTTCATTATAAACATTAAGAACATCTAGAACATCACTATCAGAAACATTCACTAACATTGGTTCCTTTTTCATCTCCTTATTTTGAATTGGTACCTCCTTTTTCATGCTTATTTTCTCTAATTGTACTGATACCTTTGCTTCCTCTATAACCTTTTCCCTTCCTTCTTATTTTTCTGATTCCTCTATTTGTTGTGCAACAACTTGCACCTCCTCTATTATCTCTGGTGATATCAATGTGCCAAAAGGATCTATTATCTCTATCTCTCCCTGTACATTTTCTCCTTTTGATCCTAAGGTTTGTGTCTTCCTCATATATACTTTGGTATTGTGTTCCTCCATTACATCAGAGCCCTTATCTACTTCTTCATTCTCTCCAAGTTACAGTTTGGTACTTGTTTCCACTTCCATATTTTCTCCATCACTACTATCATCTTCCACATTTATTATTTCACTTACTCCCTTGATTTCCCAGGCTTTTGAGTCTTGCAGCTTCTCCTTGGTTAACTCTTGTTTAACCTTCATATAGCCCTGTCTTCTTTCTTCTGGTGTCAATTCAGTAGGCATGTCCTTCTCCTTAGTTTTTACTTGTGGAGCACTTATAACTTCATCTTGTAGTGGTGCCTTTCTTGTTGAAGATTCAATCACTATAGCTTTCATGACTCTTTGTCCTGCTGGCATCCCAACTGTCTGGGTCTGTTTTGTATTGATGCCATGACTTGATGATCCTACCTCTAAAATGTTCCTGAGGCTATTGCCACTGTGATACCTAAGGCATAAGGATCCATTAAAGTTGCATTTTTATCTTTCTCAATGATTTTAGCTTCTACAATCTTTCTTTTCTTTTCATAAAAACATTGTAATTCATCCTAGTTTTCTCTTCCTCTTTTCTTTCCTTTTTTCTGGAATGTAGGTTCAACACCCCTAGCTCGGAGTTCCTCTATCTGATCCTTCAACCATGTTTTAGAGAATACAGTAACTAGTTTTGACACAACATCCAAAAATGTTTCCCATGGCTATGATCAATCTGGTTCATTAATAGGAAGCAGTCTTGTGCTCTCATAACTATGGTGCAACACTTTCTTATCATCTTCAATTTCTAAGGATAAATTAATTTCCCCCATTGTCCTCATCTGCTCCATAGTCAACCTCTGAAGAGTTTTCTTTCTTACTTCCCTCTCATTCTCGCAATCAGACCAATAATATTTAATATGTACTTGATATTTGTATTCAAGGTCATTATGTGTTTGAATCCTATAAAAAGGATCAAAGCGTCTAGCCAACTCAAACTCTTCAAAACCATAGTACCTCATCTCTTGTTCTGAATAACTAGCTATGTCCTAACTGTAACAAGAGTACCTTCCAATAGTCGAGGGGAGTTTGATATTTCCTATACCCCACTTCTTTTTGTACATCCTGAATGCATTCAGATTCTACCTAGAGAACTCCAATACAATTAGTTTATCTAAAGGATAACGAGGCAACATGAATGGCTTCCCATCAAAACCTTTAGTTGTGTTATATGTGAAGTTAGGAAATTGTATGTACCACGAGCTGTGTGGACCTATAGTACTTGTTACTTCCTCAGACAACCTCCTATCCTTGTTTCCAATCAAAACTCTCACCATATATGTGTAAAAAACATCATTTACTAGAGAAAACTTCCTCAATGCATTATCTTCTTGTAAGCTGGATAATGATCATAAACCAATTTCTAACCTAGACCATTTCCTAGGATCCCAATTCTATCAATCCCAACTATGTAAGGTTGAACATTAGGTGCACATGCATACAACACATAAGATGACAAATAGAAAGGTATCAATTTCTGATTTCTTAACATGGCCTACTTCCATATGGCAATGCTAATAGCTTTAGCCCAATGAATTTTCCCATCTGTCTCTTTTGCTTCTCTCATGAATTGAATAATAATGAATATCCATGGTTCACACTTTGTTGTCTCGCTCAATCCTACCAATCTACTCAGCATTGTAATCATCAAATGTATTTCTTCTTTGAAATTAATTCTATAGAGGTTCTTTGGTACTCTCGTTACAACTTTATGTTTATTTTATGTAGTGTGCCATTTGTAGAAGATTGTACACTTGCATTCTTTTTCATTACTATTAAAATCTTTGTATATTGGTCTATCTATATCCATCATCTTATCCTAGATTTCTAAGCCGAATTTGTCCTTTCTATCTCTTCTATGGATAAATCAGCAATGACCTGCTCTCCATGTATTACCTTTCTGGTTCTTGAGTCATATCTACTTATACATGTTCTAAAAACAAATCCTTAGCTTCCATTGCTAATGGGAACCCCACAGCCTTGTATAATCCATTTTCCCAGATGCAATTCATATCAGAACTAGCATCTGGTGATATGATTTTCTTTAAAACATCCTCTACATCATAACATCTGACGTTTACATCTGTTACAATTCCACACGTGCTGATCAAAGATGGATACCCCAGCATTGGCAATTCCTCTTTGTCTGTTTCTTTTCTGGGTTTTCTTTCCTTTTTTACTTTTACCTTTTCTTCATCCATTATATCCACCTTCTTTTGCTTCAAAGCCATCCTATAAGAAAGCTCGTACATTTAACCTCTTCATTTTATCCTTTCTTCCTAAGGTTTTACCATGAATTTTTACATTTTCCCATTTATCCTAACCATTTTGTCTTTTCCTTATTTTAGATTTTATGCTATCTAACAATAGTTAGCTAATTTCCCTAATTAGCTACAGTAATTTTCCATTCATTTGTTTCACTTTCAAATGAAATTACCCATAACTAATTTGCATTTTTTGTTAATTGCATTGTAACAAATTTTTAAGGTACATACCTATATTCTTGACCAGCTTAACTCTATAGGTGTTGACCCGCTTTACCATTTCAACTACACCATTACCGTTCTGGAATTCTATTCAACTGTTGAATCTTCACTCAATCTATGCAATAATCTAGTTCACCTGTAATTTTTAGCTCTCAAGATGTAATTGTGAAAGTAAAACATACTTAATTTAACCCTAGCATGTTTAAATCCCATGTCATTCATTGTCAGTTCCGCATTAAATGAGGCATTTAATGCATCTCTCAAGTTCATCTCTTTATTTCAACTTTATGTTTTGAATATTGTATTTGTTAGTTTCCTTCTAGGCTTTACATTTTGACTTTTGTATATCTTTTTTTATATCCTTTTGTATATCCTTTTTTATATACAAACTTAAACATGCAATGGCATACAAAACAATGTTACACTTTACTTCATATCTAGCCTTGTACTTCACTTTTGCATTTCACGATGTATATAATAGATACAATCTAACATACAAGTGCCGAACCAAAAAGATACATTCATCCTTCTTTAATTTCCTTATCCATTCTGATAATGCCCTTTTTACCCCTTTTGTATATTGGGTATGCATACATACAATCTTTCATACATACAAAGTCACTGACCTGAGTTACTTTAGATCACCTTTTAAATCATCATCAGTTTTTATCTTTATTCTATTTTTACCTCTCTTTTGTATCCTTATTTGTATCTTTCTTTGTATATCATGATGTATCTTTCCTTGTATATCATGATGTATCTGCAACATACAATTTATCATACAAGCTACGGACTTAATAAATATTCAACTATTTTTAATCCTTTTATTACTTACAGGTTTGTATCTTTGTATCCCTCAATTTTGTTTATCATTTTGTATATTATACACATACAAAGTGTGAAACCCTTTTATTATAGATCATTATTAATTTCATCTTCGGGTGCGGCCCTTTTGTATATATAAATGCTTAAACCCTTTTTGCCTATCGAAACCCTTTTCTGATAATGACCTGCGGGTCCCACCAATGTTAAACTCTTTTTTAACCCCCATTTGAAACCTATCTTTTGTATGTATATTTGAGATACAAATGTGGATACATACAAAATGCGGTGCAATGAAAAAATAAGGTTTAGACCTCTATAGATCGCATTGCATACTTTTTTTGGGTTCAGTCATTTAGATTTTCCAGTTTGTATATTAACTACATTTGTATTGAACATACATACAAAGTCATATGCAAGCATGGACTTGTCACTTAATTTACTCAACTTTTGAACATCAATTGGGTCAAGCTTGTATGCAAAAGGACAAACACTCAAAATATGTATGTAACCAACAAAATCCTGATTAAACAATAACCCAATAATACAATGACCTCATATCCAAATAAATTTGTATATGACATACAAACTTCCAAAACAGTGCATTTTACTAAAACCATCAGACTTCACAAAATATTAGGAATTTCAAGTTAGTTCAAAAAGCAACCCTTGATCATTTTTCACGAAGAATTCGCTAATACCTTTAGTTTCTTTTTCTGAAATGAGGCATTTTAAAGTTGAACACTTTTGTATCACCTACCCCTTTTTCCTTTATACCACCAGGCAAGACCACACACACAAGCCAAAAGCAACAGCCACAATAGGGGTCCTCATTTTACTAAAGGGTAAAATAGGGCGTGTTGTGAGCATCACAATAGGACCACAGAGGGAAACCTCTTGGCTTCTATGCTCTGGATGCTGACATTGACTCCAACAATCTAGTGGAGGATCGTGCTCTTTGGAAAGGTTTTGAAGTGGCTAGCCAAAAGGGATGAGAGAACTTCTGGGTGGAGCAGGATTCTAGGGCTATTGTGGATCTAGTTAAGGGTGGTCAGGCAAGGAGCTGGCACCTTGAATAGGTTATGAAGAAGATTCTTTGTCTGGTCAGGTCTTTCAGTAGTTTCTCAATTACTCATATCAGAAGGAAAGGTAATAGGGCATTTGATTGGATGGCAAACTATGGTATTGAGCTAGCTTCTAGAGGCACCATGTCTGGATGGGAATGGAATGAGGTGGTGCCAAGAGAATTGGTAAGCATTTTACAGGAGGATATTGAAGCCCATCCCTCGGATAATGGGTTGGCATGTTAATCCAAACTCATCATGATAGAGTGAGGCTTTCTAAGATCCAAGTTTGTGAAGGGACCGATGTCTAGCAATGATGTAATTAGTATTGATGAGGTAGCTTATGTGTTGGGGTAGGAAAGTTTCCTTGTTATGTAGCCTCTCTTCTTCTTTCTCTTGAGTGTTCTCTATTTTTCTCTCTGTATCTTTCTTTAGTGTAGGTGTTATGGAATGCAGAGAAGGTGAAAATCTCAATTGCAAATGCCCAGTAAACATTCCTCAGAGGAGGTAGATTCCTTGAAAAGATGCTAGGTCCAGCATTGGAGGAAGAATGAATCGGAAGTATTTTCCATGAAAGAGGTTGAAAAAGATTTTGGCTAAAGAGGCTATGGCAGGATTCATGAAGCATTTGGAAAAGGAAATTAAGAACTCAATCCTAAAAGAGTGGCTATTTCAGTTGATGAAGGTTGCTACAGAGGTTAACATGAAGGAGTAAATGTAAGAGAGATAATGGCCAATCTGATTTTAGATCCCAAGACATCTAGAGGGTGCTGGAATGTATTTGGAGCCACCCAGTTGGTGGCGATGGCTACGCTTCTTTTGGTAGCTATGGATTCAGTCCTCACCCACAAAGATATGATTGAGAACGCTGGGCAGATAGCAGAGTTTCATGAAATAGAGCTGGGACATATGCATGATATTCTGCAGGGGGTTCTGGGCACACGGAAGTTGGTTGAAGAGATGGCTGCAAAAATGGGTGTAGTTGTGCTAGCCCGAGAGCGTTTCATGTACACCTGTGCTTGCGACAAGGAGGGAGTGGTTATTCTGGATGGGAAATAGACAAGTTAGAATGTTTTGTGTTTAGTAGTTTTTTCTTGTATTTAGTTTGGTAGAAATAGTTACTCAAGGTGGGCTCCTGTAATTTGCCCCCTGCATATAAGATACTACTATGTTATGTTTACTGTGATAAAAGACTCTGTGGGTTCGGCCCCTTATTTTGATGGGTCCTTAGTGCCAAACTAGGGGTAAACTATATTAAAAAATTATATAATTTATAATATAATAATTTATTATATAATATATAATTATAATCTATATTTTATAATTTTAAATATATATAAATTATATATATTATAATATATATAAATTATAAGTAGCTCGAATATTTATTGAATCTTCTTTATAAATGTAAACGAATCTTAGCCTAAAATGTAATAGTTTGTGCTTTTTTAGCTTTAAAATATATTTTATAATTTCGTGTTACCATGTACATAAAAATAAAAGGTAGCTACATATATATAAAAACAACACTTCATTTGGGAAGGAGGAGAGAAGTTACAAGCATAGTAAGGTGCCTCCTACATACTGGGAGTATGAGGTAATCTCATATGTTATAAGCCACCTGTAGACCCAAAATCAGGTTGCCCCACATGGTATATTATAAAAACATTCCATTTCCATTTTCATTATGCTTGCACTCTATAGAGTATACTGACAAGCTCTTCTGCTCTTTTCTTACCTTGTGATTATTCTACATGTGATTGGGATGATTCACAACCCAGTGAGCTTTTAATGAATCAATGGTATGGTACGAATCAGATCCTTCTTTGATGATAGAATCATGATTCTAGGAGGCAGACGAGATTTCTCCTACAAGTTCAAAAAAGCCACTCGATATAATTATGGTAGATTAATGATGTCTATGATTCACCTTCCAATTGTTGGGAAAAAAGAACATTATGTTGGGGAGATTCAGGGAATTTTGGGTTTATGGGAAAGGAAGATTTTTTGGTTGGATCATTCATCTCACAATGGAAGAGTTGTAGAATTGAATATTTCTGAGAGCCATTGGACAAAAATCTAACCCCCACCAGATGCTATATTGACAAATATTCAAAGGATTTATATAAAGATTTTGAAGACTGCAATGTGGATGAATAGTGAAGCATTTTTGCATTGCATTGGGATTTAGCAGAGAGTGATGAGCAACTATTTTTTGTTGATAGGGAGTGTCAGTTTTTTTGGAAATTAAAAAAAAAACTTAAATGACTAATATATACTAGTAAAAGCACCAAATGTGCTGTGAAATGGCCAATAGGAATAAATATTTCTAAGCCTATCACTAAATAATATATATTTATATTTTAACTATAAAGTCATTATATGTAGTAGTTAGCATTTAAAATAAATTAATTTTATCAACCATTTTTGTATGCACAATGTAACTTGTTCTTTGTATGTTTTGGTCGTTTTGATATTCATAGTGTAATTGTTCTTTGTAATGTATCATTATATTTGATTATCTTGAATTAGTAACTGAAGTTAGATCAACTTCAATATTTAGGATGTTGACTTTTATTATTGTGTAGATATGACATGTTTTCTAACAAGGAAATAGTGAAAATTGTGGCATTTGCTCCCACAAGAACAATTGCAACCAAATGTTTGGTAGGCTTTGTTGTTCAAGCATAGAGAGTGAAATATACATCATCTAAAATAGATGGTTGTTTATTAATGTGACTTTATTTTTCCAATTCTCCTATAGTTTTTAAGGAAAAAAATAAAGAAAAATTCATCACCAGACTTACCCCCTTGAAAGATACCATTGTAATGATGGCCTTTTTTTCCGCTAGTTCTTTATGTCCTTTTTTTTCATAAAGAAATGATGGCACCTACTTTGGATGCACAAATCTCAAATAAGATACAAAAATTCACTCCATTATATCCCATCAACTGAACAAATTGCATTAAGAATGTTGAAAATCTGGATTATGTTTCACATAGTTCATTGAGAGAATAGTTGTCTTGCTTCAAATTCTCTTTTGGTTCAGGATGCTTCACTAAAGATCCATGCACATTTGAAGGGCTATATTTTAAAGGGCTAAATTTAGGGTTCAACTCAAAAAGATTTGCTGCCACAAATTCTCCTCACATTATATTATTAATTGACCAATTAGTGTCAAGCAAACACATCCACACAATTGCATTAGGTTATATTGGCATTTTGATGATAAAGTGGAATGGCTAAGAAAATAAAGCATGAATACATGATGATACAATAAGAATCCCTCATAGAATTGATGTATTTAAAGCCTTCATCCTTCATCCACTAGACCTACATGGCTGCATGCAAATAAAACACAAACAAGGCTCCTACATGGTCAAGATCAGTTCTAGAGGTTTTCATTAGTTCAAAGTGCTTGAGGGCATCCTTTCTATATCAGTGCACTGCATATCTTGCAACCATTACATTCCATGAGACCAAATTTCATTGGGGTATTTTGTTAAACAATTCACGTGCCTTTTGTATACTTCCACATTTTGCATACATGTCTATTAGGGCATTTGCAACTATACCTAACAAAAATCTACTTTCAGTTATTTTTTGATGGATCTCCATACCCTGTTCCAAAGCCCCAATTTTGGCACATGCTAGGAGGATGCTAGCAAAGGATGCTACACTTGGCTTTACACCTACCAAATTCATTTGTTAAAATTTTGTAGTGCTTTCTCAACAAACCCATGTTGTGCATATCGAGAAAGGATTGTTGTCCATAATACCATATTTCGATGAGGAATTTCTTTGAAAAGATTTAAGGCTTCATCTAGAACACCATTTTGTGCATATCATATTATCATTACATTCCATGAGACCACATCTGCATTACTCAGTTTGTCAAATGAAACACATCCCTTATGAAACACATCAAGGCATTCACAACCCATAATGTCGAGAAAAAGAAAACCACTTCTGATTATTTTTTGATGGATCTCCATACCCTGTTCCAAAGCTCCAAGTTTGGCACAAGTTGGGAGGATGCTAGCAAATGTTTTTGAGTTTGGATTAAATGTACCAGCTGCATTATCTTTAAAATATCTAAAACTTTGTCTACATAACCTTTTTGTGCATATCCTACAATCATTGTATTTCATGAAACCACATCACATCCAAGCATTTTGTCTAACAACTTATGTGCCATTTGCAATTGTCCACATTTTCCATACATTATGAATGCAATCACAATTACAATATTTGACTAAAACCTACTTTCTATTATTTCTTAATGGATCTATATATCCAGATCCAAAGCTCCTATTTTGGCACCTGCTGGGATGATGCTAGCAAAGGTTGTTGAGTTTGGCTTTACACGTACTAATTGCATTTGCTTTAAAATCTATGAGGCCTTCTCAATGAGCCCATTTTGCACACATCTCCATGACACCACATTTCATTGAGGCATTTTGTCAAACAATTCACGTTCCTTGTATATGGTTCCACATTTTGGATACATGTCTATCAGGGTAGTCATAACAACAATATTTGATAAAAGCCCAGCTTCCATTATTTTTCGATGACTCTCCATACCCTGTTCGAAAGCACCCATTTTAGTAAACGTTGGAAGAACACTAGCAAACACCAGTAAGTTTGCTTTTATGCCTTCCAATTGCATTTGTCTAAAAATCTCCATAGCTTCTTGAACAAGTCCATTTTGTGCATGTCCAATAGTTTGCTTGCCTTGGTTAAGCATCCGCATGTTAAGAATAGGAATGGTAGTTGCTAAAATGTAACAACCTCTTTATTACTCAACCCCTGTAAAAAGAATTCAATTTAAAACATTGAAATTGAAAACAAAAAGCAGATTGGTATGTTTTATTTTCAAGAGTGTTGAGTCTAACTTACAACATAGAGTCATGTAGAATTAGGTAGATTTACATATCAGATAGCAAAACCTACTTAAATCAAAAGAAGAAGATTATTAACGTGACGTTAAAGAATATATATATTGTCCCATCGAAACAGATAAGTAGTACAGTAGCTGTTTGGTCGAGTTAGAGAAAGTTATCTTCCCAACAAGGCAAGAAATGATTAGGTAAGCAAGAACAGGTGGATACCTAGATTTAAAAAAAAAAACAGAAGATATATTTCAATTCTCAAGACTTGGTTCTGATCAAATGGTGAACAGATTGGTTCTGTCGTTGTCAACAGTGGGGACACGTGGACCATGCTTTGCTTGGCATATCTCACCAAGAACTCATCTCGAATCTTATATTAAGCCATGAAGATACAGACATTTACTACATCATCTCTAAGACTCTCATTTCTGATAAGAAAAATGCTCTCTTTTCTAATAAGAATAAATGTCTGGCAGGGAAGAGGATGTAAATGTGGGAGCAAACAAGTACTAATTGAGGCAGGAACTGGGAGCATCTGCCCAGACGCAAGAGAAAGACTACAAGGAAGCAGCGCCTGCGCCATTGTTTGAGCTAGAGGAGCTGAGATCATGGTCATTCTGGAGGGCCAGAATAGCAGAGTTCGTCGCCAGATTTTTGTTCCTCTACATCACAATCCTCACAGTGATGGGGTAAAAAGGGCACCTAGTATGTGCCAATCTGTGGGCATTCAGGGCATTGCGTGGGCCTTCGGAGGGATGACTTTTGCCCTTGTCTACTGCACAGTAGGCATATCTGGAGGGCACATAAACCCTGCAGTCACATTCGGCCTGTTCCTGGCCAGAAAAGATACAACAGACGGTATAATAGACCATTACTAACCAATAGCAATAAAATAATAAATGCCCACATACAGAAATCAAAGACCCTAAAACAGCCACCCTGCAAAAACTCCATTCCATGAAATAAACTGAAGCTGAACTAGAGTATAAACAAAAAACAACAACCATCACCGAGCAGCTTGATGGTAATAGAAAAAGATAAACAAAATCGCCAGATGAAGGACAAGATCCATCACAAAACTGATCTGGGGCAAAGAAAAACCCATAATTAAGCAGCCATAATTGATTGTTTAAGTCAAGCACAGAGATGCCCAGTTTTTCTTGTGACAAAAGTCATAGAAGATCAAAATCAACCTGCAAGAAACGATCAGAGTAATCCGACTAATGATGTGGTATAAATAAATGCAAATCTTGGAAAAGATTGAGAGATAAAAGGTGGAGAGCGCAGAAGAAGTTGAATCTGTGAGTTGAAGAAAAGGAAACCGCCAACATGAAGAGCCACCACCTGTTCTCCCTTACATAATTTTTTTTAAAATTTTAGAAACCCAAAAAATTGAATGACCACCAATTCTTTTAAAATTTATGGACGACCAAAAAATATTTTTTTGGGACTACCAAATTTTTGGCGACCAAAAAATATTTTTTTGGGACTACCAAATTTTTGGCAGCTACAAGATGCGTGCACATATAGAATGGCCTATCGGCCAAATAAATCTTCTTGTAAAGAAACTGAAAACTTTAAAATCTCGTTTAGACAAATGAAACACTGACCACCCATGTCCCTGATAGAAAAATAATGATATTACCATAAATAAATAAATAAATAAATATTACCATGAATAAGAAGCAAAACTACAAGCATGCAGCAAAAGATCAATCTGGAGACAAGAGATTTTGAAGGGGGAAAAAGCAAAGAAAAACCCCCCATAGATAGAAAGATGGCATGAAGCCATGGAATAAAAATATTACAAAGAGAGGGAGGAGCTCCTCAAAATGAATGAGAAATAGAAAAGAGAGAGAGATATATATATTGAAATGAGAAGAGAGCACCTCTATAAATAGAGGAGAGAGGGGAGTTGTATTCAACTCCCATATGCCACCTTTCATGTGGGTGAGTGCCATGTGTAAACTCATAAGGAGGTAACTAAAAATATCAACTATTCCTAAAGGGGAATAATAACGTGAGTTATCCTCACACGTGTGAGGATACTCACATAAAACAAAAATACTTTGTATTTAATAATACAAGTATACAAAGAAATAAATTAATGATCTTTACTAAAGTAAGGATTTAAGTACCATTAACCAAGTAAAGATTAACATTTTTAATATCCCCCCTTAAGCTTTACTTGGGGAAGATTACAACAAATCCATCAAAGGATGATTACAACATTTTATGGCATAAAAGCCTTACAACGAATAAGAATAAATAAATTTTAGAAAGAAGCTAGAAGAGAAGTTTAGATGCAGCTTGATGTAGAGCCAAGTCTAGAAATCTTCAAAGAATTGAGTGAACCAAGGTGCTTGTATAGATTCCATTGAACAATTTGAACATTGAGTTCCTGTAGAGCCAACAGAAGTGGATTGATGGTTCTTGTGTTGCCAAGATATTGAACTTGTTTCATCAAAGAAACCATAACCACAACTAGAATTCCCATCATTGGGATCATCTTTTAAACTTGAATTAGATATAAAAAGCATATTGCAAAACAAAAGTTTGAGGATAAAATGAATCCAAATTTGAGTCATGAAGCCATGAAGGCAAAGGTTAGCTTGAGTAACATAAGAGTGAAACAAAGGAGATAACTGTAAGTCTTGAATAAGAGTGCTAGTAAAGAAGTGTAGCACAAATAATGGCTTATAGCCCAATTTATAAAATGACAACATATAGGTATAGCAATAAAAGTTCTAGGTTGCTTCTCACTACTTCATTTGTTCAATTGTAAAGGGAACTTATATCAATTTTAATTATAATGGACTTAGTCCTAAGATCATAGTGCCATCATTTGAAAATTCAAAAAATACGGACTTTGAAAAACAGTTCTATAGATGGTTATAAAAACCATAATGCCTTTATAAAATATCAGAGGACTTTTGAAAATAGTCCTAAAGATGGTATAACAACCATATTGACTTCAATAGAAGTATAGGATTTCATCATAAAAGTAAGTACATATCATCAAAGTGGATGGAAATATTTTCCATGGGGCCCCAAACAACAGTCCAATGAGACTTAATAGAGCTCCCTATGCAACATTACTGCAAATGCGTCTTGTGCATAAAATAATGAAAGGCATAAGACATATAATGAGCTTTTAATCTCTCAGATAAATGAGGCACAAAAAGTAGATTCCCTCTATCAAGACAACATAATCAGAGTTGAGAAGAAACACTAGACTTGTTATAAATATTGTGAAAAATCAAGACTTAGGTAGAAAAAAGGAGAATGATCAAAGTCACAAATTGACAGAAATTTTATTAGCAAAAACCTAGTATAAGGTCAGAAATGACGAGTATAAAATACTAAAAAAAAAGACAATATTCATGCATTCGCAACTACATGGATATCCTCTATTAAATATAGAAGACATGTTCTATGTTATTGGGTTGATCAGGTCCAATAACAAAGTGCATGTTAAAATTCAAAAACTTTGAGAATAAAGTCTATAATTTTTCTTTAAATTAGCATTTGCCTTTTTGAAACAATCTCTAGTCCATCTTAGAATAATTACATGTGACATCTTAGGATCGACAAAAATATACCTTCTTATGAAAAAAAAAAAAACGCCTAATTACTTTAATCAAAAGGCAAAAAAATTTAAAAAAAAAAACTTTATTTTGATGAAGAAAGGACAATTTTTTTTTTTTTAAATGGCAAAAAAAAATTTTGAAAAAAGGTTAGAAGAATTTTTTTTTAAAAACACATTTTTTAAAAAAAATTGTAAAAAAATGGCTAACACTAAAAAAACATAAATTTCTATTAAAAGGCAAAGAATATTTTTAAAAACTTTCTTTTAATAAAAAAATTGAAAAAATATATATATATATATATTAGAACCCCCTTTTTAAGAAATTAAACAATATTAAAAAGATTCTATAGAAGTTAATAAAAAATAGAAACTTTAAAAAAAATTTAAAGAAAGGCACGGGAGTAGATTTCATTTAAAGAAGTTAATAAAAGGATTTAAAGAAACTTTATGTTTTTTTAAAAGAAGAAATAGGTTTTATTTTTTTGCAGGCCGAGGATGAAGTGTCGAGGAAGTGAGAAGAGGAGCGGCAGGGAGGGGCTGAAAGAATTTGGCAGCCGCCGAAGGCAGGTGCTGGCCGAACGAGCAGCAGTGAGGGGCAGAGACTGCCGGAAGAGCGGCAAGTTGCTGTGGGTCCAGGAGGAGCCGCCGGGAGCAGGGAGCAGGGAGCACGGAGCAGGGGTGCCGCTGAGCGGCGGTGTTAATAGGTGCAGGACAGAGCAGGGGGGTGTGGGGGGTTATCCCCCCGGCAGCCCTCAATAAAAAACAGAGACGCGGGGCAGGGTGGAGGCCTTAGGCCCTGAGAAGCCCCCCAAATTTTTTTTAAAAGGATTAAATTATTACTTTTTTTTTTTTGAAATTATTAAATGCATAAAGGAAAGGAAGGGCCGAGGCCACTAGGGTTTTAAAAAAAAAAAACAAAAGTAAATTTTGTTTATTGGGTTTTTAATTTTTTGAAAGAAACTTTGTCATATATTAAAGAAAAGTTGTTTTTTTTTTTAAAATTGCTTAAATTTTTTAAAGATGGATATTTTGAAAAAAAACTATGGAAAAAAATATTTATTTTTGAAATTTTTGCAAAATTTTTAAATTTGGATTTAATTGTATGCAAAAGCAAACTAAAAAGATTATAATTTTTAAAAAAATTATGTCAAAAAAAAATTTGTAAAGAAATTATATAGAATTTTTTAATGAAATTTTGAGAGATACAAAAAAGATGAGAAAGAGCACAGAGTTTTTTTTTATTTAAACCCTAGATATTGATTAAAATAAGTATGCATAATTTTTTTTTAAAAAAAATTCACACAGATCTAAATTTTTGAACAAATATATCTTGTAAAAAATTGAATAAACTAGAATATATTTTTTTTATACAATCTAAACAGATAACACTTTTTATCTTATTCTCCTATTTCTCTTGTCTGCAGGTCTCCAAGGTCACCTACAATAGATCAGAGTGAAAAACTTGCACAGAAAATTAGCAGCAAGGTCTGACATTAGAAATTTTTGTAGAAATATTTGAAAGGGCACAAAAAATTAACAGCATGCAGAGGCTTGAGCTCGGAAAGTTCAATAGATCTAAAAAAAATTACCCTTGCTACAAAAACACTTGTATTCAAAGGGGTTAGATAAAGAAAATAAAATAGGGTTAAAACCCTTATTCCTGCACACAAAAAAAAAATCTTCTTTCAAAAAGAAGTCTCCAAGGTACAAGTTGTACAAAAAATACTACTCACAAAAATATTAGTTGCATGGCTCTCATACCATGATAGAAAAATAATGACCAGGAAACAACTAGTCAAGAGCGGGTTTGAAGTGTTCTTGCTAGGGGATGAGGTCCCCCATGTTGTGGCCTGGTTCATTGCTCGGGGCAAAAGCATTCACGTGGAGCCGGAGGGCGTGTCACTAGCGTGAGGCGCATTTTAAAAAAAAAAGATTGTGAGAGTAAAATAAATAAATAAATAAAAAGATATTACCATGAATAAGAAGTAAAACTGCAAGCATGCAACAAAAGAAAAGAACAACCTTGGAGACAAGAAATTTTGAAGGGGGGAAAAGCAAAGAAAAAACCCCCATAGATAGAAAGATGGCATGAAGCCATGGAATAAAAATATTACAAAGAGAGGGAGGAGCTCCTTGAGAAATGATGAACAAGAAATAGAAAAGATATATATATTGAAATGAGAACAGAGCACCTCTATAAATAGAGGTGAGAGGGAGTTGTATTCAACTCCAATATGCCACCTTTCATGTGGGTGAGTGCCATGTGTAAACTCATAAGGAGGTAACTAAAAATATCAAATACTCCTCCAAGAGGAATAATAATGTGAGTTATCCTCACACATGTGTGAGGATACTCACATAAAACAAAAATACTTTGTATTTAATAATACAAGTATACAATGAAATAAATTAATGATCTTTACTAAAGTAAGGATTTTAGTATAACATTTTTAATAGTGCCATATTCTAATTTTAGTTGTGGCTTGACAAATTTTTAACAATTTTATTTTTTAAAATTTTGGAGAAAAAAAAAGTGAAGGACTACCAAAAAATAAGGACTACAAAAATTTGGCAATTACAAGTTGTGTGCACATATAGAATGGCCTATCGGCCAAATAAAACAAACCAAAAAAAAGAAGACAAAACAAAATTTCAATTTTTATCGCAGGCCCTCAGTTTGGGCAACCACCCTCTCTCCATGCCATTACTATTGCATTCGCCCTCTCAAACATTAGCAGCCACTTCTCCCATATAAATGTTATGTGAGCAGAGCAAAAGGAGGTTATTTAGGGTTTTTGGATTCATAATGGTTCTGTATTAGGGTTTCTTGGATTTGTAAATAGAATTTTAACCTTTGACATAATGATAATGAACCTAAATATGAACACTATATTCTTTCTTTTATGTTTTTCTAATGTGCATGCCTCACATGGCAGCAGCAAGGGAGATGGAGACATAGTAGTATTTTAGGCGACCGATGGAGAGATGGGAAAATTCAAGTGACAACCCAAGAAACATATTGGTAACCATTAATCCTTTGTGTGCACAAAAGTTTGATTTTGTGTTCATAGACATGCATAATAGAGCTCATTTTTTTGCAATCACCTGTCAAATTGCCCCTTCACAATGTACCCCACCTCTCCCCCCTGCCTCTATATATATATATATTTCTTCTAAAAAAAAAATTGTGCTTATTTCCAGTGTATTTTTGATAATCTAGATGACATGACCTTGGTCAACATCTCACTGCATTCTTTGCGAAACTAGCAGTTTTAGAATAGGTTATGGACATCCATTCAAGCATTAAGGATAATATATTTTCTCATATGCTGAAGTTGCAACTAGCCTATTGGAAATGCCTGCAAACTGTACCATTTCAAAAAAATGAAATAATGAAATTTTTGAACTCCTATTTTAATCGATACAATCCTGAATGTAAAATTATAGGCTAGGCACAAGAAATGAGGGCAGGATGCCTCAAGTAGTGTAAATAAAATGGTTGTAGGGTATGCACAGAATGGAATTTAATTTTTTATAAACTTTTATTTGTTCATTTATTTATTTTCTTACTTAATCTACTAGCTAGAAAAACCTAGGACACTAATTCATCTTACTGTAATTTAATGAATTGGTTAAAAGTGGACTATATTACAAACCAACATATTTAAAGTCAAACATCGATCACATTAACACATATTTGTCTGAGGGCTTTAAGGAGTGAAAATAGGAGTGATTGAGATTAAATAGTGTTCATAAAAGCTAAAGCATCCTTCTTGAATGGACAAATCAAACTATGGTTTTTCGTTAGAATTAGAATAACTTATGTGTAGGCAAGATGCTAAAATAAAACCATAATGTTAAACATATAGGAAAATGAGATCACACATCAATTCCCACACACTTTGGTGTTATAAGAAAATGGAAATACATTTATTTCAAATGACCTTGATCCTTCAATATCATTTACAATTCTTCATATTCCATAGTTTAGATCATAGCAACAAAAATCTTTTAGGGAAAAATTGACAAACCAAAAGTATAGGATTTTTCCAAAAAATCATGAAAAAAATAGTGAAAAAATGAGAAAAATCAGATTTTAAAAACTGTAAAAAATAAAAAAATATTAGAACTTTAATATATATAATTATAATTATAGTTATATAATATATTATAATTATATCTAATATTATAAATTATAAATTATAAATAATATATTATATAATTATAATTTATATATAAATAATAAATTTATAAATTATAATTATCTATTATATAATTATAATTCATATATTATAATATTACGTTTAAATAATTTATATAAATAAAGTAATAGATATATCATTTATAATATTATATATTATATAATTATATTATAGTTTTTGATTAGTTTAGCTCGAAAAGAGGGTCCAGAGCCCTTTACAAAGCAGCCCCTAGGGTAAAACAATGTAAAAATGAGCTACAAACAATACATTAACAACACACAGACAAAGCTACAACAATGCAACAAGGTTGCAAGGAATAACCAAAAACTAAACAATAGCATAACCTAACCTAGCAGGTTGAACATCCTTGGCCTGAGTGTAGGTCAGCGAAACATACTTTGGAAGACCTCTCTTCCTTCTTTGGACCATAGTCCAATAGACATCGTTATCTCCATCTACATAAATAGGAGATGAAGGAGGTGAGACTTTCCCAAAAACCATAGGAGGGGGTGGAATTTGAGGAGAGGAAGAAGTTATCACAACAGTAACAACCCCATCAACAGATAACACACCAACAAAAATAGTCCCAATCATAAATAACTCTCTAATAACTGGGGAGGTCTCAACAATAGTCCCATCAACAGAAACACCCCTTGTTATGCGTGGCACACTAGAAATAGAAGTAACAACAACCTTTGAAACATATGGCACATCAACATGAGTAGCAACAGGCAACATCCTAGTAGTAGATGAAACCTGTAAACCAATAACGAATAGCTTCTAGATAGGAAATAGGAGCAGGAGATTGAACCTTAGGTTGGGGAGTAATAGTTGAAGGAGAGGAAGGAGTTGAAGCCACATGAGGAATGGCAAAGTCCAATGACTGAACATCATGCCACCATGAAGCCAAACAAGATTTTGGCTTAGAGGGCAAACACTGGTAAGCTAGATGACCAGTACCAAAGCAACGTCGATAATGAAAGGGAATACCCTCGTAGTCCAAACTCTGGCACCACTGACGATCAACAATGTTCAAGATAATTTCGACAGGGAGTGCTTTAGTTAAATCTAGATCTACAAGAATCTGAGCATAAGTCATATGTGTGAACTATAAGGTAGCAGGATCAGCCATAATAAACCACCAAAGAGCATTCCCGATCTCAAAATAGTAAGTGTTAACGAAAAATTGGATCAAATGAATAAATAATAATATCAAATATCAAGTTACCCAAAACTCAATGAAATGGTGAACAAATAAGATTCAAATAAACAATGAACAACAACAAAGTAAACCTCCTTAGTTTGTAGCTTCCATTGATTGCTTATCACAATTGTTATTGCATGTATGAATGATGCCCTCAGAGAGTGCACTTCCTTGCTATGCTTCAAGAATGTGAATTGGGAATGGCAGTGATAGTTTATTGCAATGAAGAGGAGCTTCACAAGAATGGTAGTGGTGCATAGTAATGAAAGTGATCACAAGCAATGAAGGAATTGGTGCCAAAGGTCACTGTAATTCCTATAGAGTAACAATACTTAAAGCTTGGATGAATGAAATGGAAGAATAGGGTTCAATTTATAGACTTGAGAGAATGAAGATCAACGGTATAGAAAGAATGAGAAGATCAACGGTATAGGAACCTTGAGGAACGTGTGTGAATATGAAGAAGACGTGTCTTGCTATATTTTGCATGAGAGGAATTAATAAAATAGAAGAATGAGTTAACTAAAGAGATAAATCAATTAAAAGAATAGATTAATCAGTTAAGAGGATAGAACTAGAGGAATAAAAATTGCATGAGGATGAGAAGATATTTTAACTCAATTAAATATTTAGAATATTCAATTGCATGTGCACAAGGATTGAATTATATTTAGAGATAATTCAATTTAGAAGAAATAGACAACTTAAACAAATATTTGATTTATAAAAATTTAGAGAAGATATTATTGGAAGAAACAAATAAATAATTGATATTATTTAATTTAGAATGAATTTGGAAGAATAAATAAAATATTTTATTATATTTTATTTTTGGAGATTGAGAGGATTTAAATAAAGGATATTATTTAATTTTGACTTTTGGAGAGGTAATTAAATATTTTGATATTTAATTAAATTAGAGGAATATGAATCAAATAAATAAATTGATTTATTTATTTATTGATAGAGGAATTAGAATGGAATAAATATTAAGAATATTTATTTAGACTGAATCGTGTCATTTTTAGGCATATACATTTTGCCCCTCTTTGATGCAATGCAGTTTATGGTGTTGCTTCAATGAATAGATTGTTTGATAATGATACATGCCCTAGTTTGCCCTTGGTATAGGTTATGATGACAGGATGCCCCCTTGGGAGATTGGATGAAAAGAAGGCAGAAGGCGTGAGATGGACAATCTCATGAAGAAGATGGTGAAGAAAGAGCTGAATGATACAAAATGCAAGATAGAATGATAACACACATAAGCAATCAAGAAAGTATCCACAAATGATACAAGAACAAACAAGGTATTGCCCCTGTCAAGCGGTAAACCAATGATATACTGATAATGATATATGATAGTGTTGTCATGGTGGGGAACGATATATCCCTAGACCAACACGACAAACATGTTGTCATGGCGGGGAACGATGGATCCCTAGAGCAACATAAAGGCTAGTGTCTAGTTTCAGGAAATAAAACATGTCATGTAAGACACATGTATTGGTCTGATTTCGATAATGTTACATCTTGTATAAGACAATTTGATTGATTAACTGATTGGGTTGGTTCACAACTAGACAAGGATCAAGACCACTGAGGGTGCTTGGATAATTTGTGCAAGATTGACTTGACTTGATTGGTATGGATTAAGGATGGACTTGCATTTGGATCATTGCTCAGATTGACAGTTAGAACTGTTGATAAGAGATACAATGATAGATACAAAGTTGATCGATAGAAGAATGACTCGACAGAAGGAATCTCAAGCTTTTATTTGATACTTTGCGGTTTGGATCTTTTATTGTATGGGATATGGATGCTTTGAAATTTTTATTGCATGGGATATAGTATGGATGTGAGTGGATGTGAATGGGTTTTTCATCTTGATATTGCAAGTATTTTGAAGTGCTTATTTCATCATTGGGCTTTTAAAATGTTGTAAGAAAATACAAGCATCGAGGTATAATTAAACTGAGATGACCTGAGCATCGCTTACATGGATTTTGATTTGGCAAGTTAATACAAGCATCGAGGTATAATTGAACCAAGATGACCTGAGTATTTCTTACATATCAATAGACAAGGATTGCCCCCATTCATGTTAGACCATTGATGTCCTAGATGATCTTTTGCTGATCATGTCTTTAGACAAGGCATTACATTACTAAAGTTTAATCCACAAATAGTAAAACAAAGCAAATAATCATGCCCCCATCATAGCATCTCTAGATTTTGGCATCCTCGAGTAGCATAGAAAGACATGATAACAAAAATCAAGATGCTGTAACTTAACCATGATTCCAATCCACAAAACATTTTTGCATTTAGATGTGTTTGTTTCTTGCCATAATTTAGGTAAAATCATTTAAAGTTCTTTAGGTACTTGCTTGCTTTGCTTTGGATAGGGTAAGGTCTTGCATCAAAATTTATGTTTGGAAATAGGCTTTGCTTGTATGCACTTGCGTCTGGTGAAAGGTTCCACAATCTTTATTGGTGAGATGGACCCTAAATGGCCTTGCCTACGTGACGACGCAGAGGCAACATAGTTTAGGGTTGACCCAATGATACTGAGATATGGATTGGATGAGACACGATATGGAATAGATATGGATTAGATATGGATAAGATGAGACATAATATGGAGCAGATATGGATCAGATATGGAACATATAAGACATGACATGGAATAGATATGGATTAGAGAAGACACGATATGGAATAGATATGGATTAGATATGGAAGAAATAAGACATGACATGGAATAGATATGGATCAGATATGGAACAGATATGGATCATATATAGATCAGATAAGACATGAATGAAGGAAGAATGGACACAAGGTGATTGGTTTCCTCAAGATGGAGAAAGTAGTTTATCACAAGTAACACCTGTTTACCAGGTTTTCACCACTTCCTTTTATTTGCACGAAAGCTAGAAAGTAAACACGACGCCTATTTGTTAGGTTTTCATCATGATACCTATCCAAGGCGGCTATTTACCAGGTTTTCACCAAATGATGATTTTTTTGTATTTTTCTAATTTTTTTTTTTGTATTTTATGCCCCCTTACATTGGGGTTCTCCTAGGTATAGAACTGATGAAGATGCATGCTATTGATTGGGTCATCTAACAGCTCACCCTCTGATGTTGCTAACTGATATGCTCTCGATCCATAAGCAACTACAATCACATAAGGATGAAGCCATTTGGGTTTGAACTTGCCTTTCTTTTCCCTATCCTATTGATTGCAGGGATTTTCTTTAAGTACTAGATCTCCGACTTTAAAGACTCTTGGGTGAACTCTGTGGTTATAGCTTCGTCACATCATTTTTTGATATTCTTTGAGATGGTCAAAAGATTTCTATCTCCTTTCCTCTAGAAAATCTAGTTCTTGCAATCTAGAAACTCTGTATTCTTCATCTGATATGAGACCTTTTAACGACACCCTGAGAGATGGTAATTCGACCTCTATGGGGAGGATAGCTTCTGAGCCATAGACAAGGGCATAAGGGGTAGCACATGTGGGAGTGCGTATACTAGTTCTATAGGCCCATAGAATGGGATTGAGTTAGATGTGCCAATCATGACCAGCATCATTGACTGTCTTCTTTAGTAGTTTTAAGATTGTCTTGTTGGATGCCTGAACTTGACCATTTCCTTGGGGGTAATAGGGTGTGGAGAAACGGTGTTGGATTTTGAATCAGTCACAGAGTTCTTGGACATCCTAGTTTTTGAAGGGTCTTCTATTATTCGTGATAATGGATGAAGGAATTTCATATCTGCAGATGAGGTAATTCAGAATGAATGAGGAAATTTGTTTACCTGTGACGGTGGTGAGGGGAACAATTTCAATCCACTTAGTAAAGTACTTAGTGGCAGTTATCATAAATTTGTGGCCGTTGGAGGAGGGTGGATGGATCTTTCTACAAGGTCAAGTCCCCATTGGTAAAAGGGCCAAGGTGTCATTAAAGGTCTCAACTCTTGAACTGGTGCATGTATCAGGTTCCCGTGTATTTGGCAGTGCTTGTACTTCTTCACAAACTGATATGAATCTATTTCCATGTTCAGCCAGTAATAACCCAAATGCATGAGTTTCTTAGCTAAGGAAGGACCGCTAGAGTGTGTTCCGTAGATCCCTTCGTGTACGTCTTGTAAGGTGGTTTGGGATTCTTCTCATTCCAAACAACGGAGTAAAGTACCATCTAAACCACGTCAATATAGGGTGTCAGCAATAATGGTATAGCGAGAGGTTTGGCGTATAAAGGTTCATCGTTGGTTTGAAGATAAGTCATGTGGGAGGGTGTTGTCCTTGAGGTAAGTGTAAATCTTACCATACCAAGGTGAATCAGATCCAACTACAAGGCATATGGAATGGTTTTCAAGAAGGTCATAAGCTGGTTGCCGAATAGTTTCCACTAAGAACTCATACCATGACTCATTCTCTGGTATCTCAAGAAGAGAAGTAATGGTTGCCATGGCATCTGCTGCTTTGTTTTCAATCCTAGGTATCTGCTCAAAAGAGATGATAACAAAGTAATCTTTGAAGTCCTCGATCATGCACTTGTATAGGACAAGATTTTCATCTTCGGTTTGGTAATCATTATTGACCTGATTTATTACTAGTTGAGAATCACCATAGACATGTAGCTCTTTGATTTTCCACTCTGTTGCCATCTTGAGACCAATTACTAAGGCTTCATATTCTTCTATGTTGTTGGTGCATGGGAATAACAAATGGTGAGACTTCAGTATTGTGTCACCATGAGGAGTTACAAACAAGATTCTTGCCCCCGATCCATGGTTTGTGTAGGACCCATCAAAGTAAAGCTTCCAGGAATGTGTTGATATATTGAATAAGGATTCATCTAGAAACTCAAATTACATTGGCGTGGTGTCCTGTAGTGGTGCATCCGCTAACTGATCAGCAATGACTTGTCCTTTGATACCTTTTTTGTCTACATACTTAATGTCGTATTCACTTAAGAGCATTACCCATTTGGCAAGGCAACCTATGAGAGTTGCTTTGCTTAGTAGGTACTTCAGTGGATCTATTTTTGTAATAAGTTTGACTGGATGTGTAAGCATACAGTGTTAGAGTTTTTGGGAAGCAAAAACTACCACAAGACATGATCTTTCTATCTGAGAGTATTGCAATTCATAGCCCACTAATGTTCGGCTGATGTAGTAGATGGCTCTTTCTTTATTCTCAGAATCTTATTGTGCTAGAAGAGCCCCAAGAGCTGTAAGTGTAGCAGATATATCAAGTATCAATGGTTTCCCTTGGATAGGAGGCATGAGAATGGGTGGATTCGTAAGATACTCTTTCAGTTTGTTGAATGCCTCTTCACATTTCTCATCCCATTTGAATGGAATGTTCTTGTGTAGGAGATGATTGAATGGTTGACACTTGTCTACCAGTTCTGATATGAATCTACAGATTGCTTGTAGCTTGCCTTGTAGAGATCTTAGTTGAGTAAGAGTCTTGGGTGGTGGCATGTCCATGATAGCCTTGACTTTGGTGGGGTCCACCTCTATTCCATTTGCTGATACAATAAAGCCTAAGAGCTTGCCTGAGGTGACTCTGAACACACATTTCTTTGGGTTCAACCTGACTTTGAATTGTTCGAGTCTCTAAAAGACCTTCTCTAACACATCTAGGTGTGATTCTCTTGTGAGTGACTTTGCTAGGATATCATCTATATAATCTTCCATGGTGACGTGCATCATGTCATGGAAAATAGTGGTCATACCATGTTGATATGTGGCTCCTATGTCCTTTAGCCCAAATGGCATGACATTCCAATAGAAAGTGCCCCAAGGACAAGTAAAAGATGTCTTATGCTGGTCTTCTGGTGCTATCCCGATCTGATTATATCCTGAGAAGCCATCCATGAGAGATAACATGCTATGCCCTGTTGTTAAGTCAACTATGATATCTATATTTGGCAATAGAAAATCATCCTTGCGGCAAGCTTTGTTTAGATCTCTGAAATCATTGCATGGTCTGACTCAGCCATCAAGTTTGGACACTGGTACTATGTTAGAGACCAATTCCGGATAGTCTATAGTTCTGATAAATCCTACATCCAGTAGTTTCTTGAGTGCTTCTTTTACAAGAAGTACTATGTGTGGATGCATCTTTCTAAGCTTCTGTTTCACTAGTTTCACTCTTGGATCTAATGGAAGATGATGTAGAATCAAATCTGGATCTAACCCTGGCATATTTGCGTATGACCAAGCAAAATTGCCTTGCTTTCTCTTGAAGAATGGTACAAACTTAGTCTTCTCTGGTAGGGTTAGAGATTTACCAAAGTGAATGACCTTAGGTTGTTCATCTGTTCCAATGTTAACAGGTTATGTCAGTTCCACAACAATTTGAGACTTTTCCTAGTGCATGTCATTGGGGAGAGTGTCAAGCCTTCCATCGTCAGGTGCCATAGTTGGGTTTTCACCTTCGGATGTTGGTGCAGGAGTCATGTTTTGTTTATGTTTTCAATAAGGATTTTTAAGCCACATCATGTTTGTAATAAGGACTTTATGTCAATTTGGTCACTAGACCTATGTAGACCATGTTTTGGTCAAGTTTGATGTAATCACATAATGAAAACATGTAGTTTTCTTGTGTTAGGAGAAACCCAACAGCTAACTGACTTTCGAAATTAGTTTGTACAGTTGGGAGGGATGTAAACTACCGTCTCAAGCCTCTATATGCAAGAAGCAGGATGTAATCAAAGAGAAGCATGCATGAATGAATGAAGATCTAGATTTTTAGGTGTGTTGAAACATTGTTCTTTCTAAGTATTTTTTTGTAACAGTCATTCTGTACGGATAATTAATTGTTTGAAATTGATTGGAGATGTTTAGGCATTGAAATAGTTTCCATTTGATAGTAGTCTGGTGTCTTAAAAGTGTTATAGTTTGTGAGATCTCGTTCCTTTTGCAAAGAGTGGTCTGAAAACCTAGAAACTAGGGTTCTGTGAATAAATGGACTGTATCTCCTCTATCCACTGAAATCAAGATTCTCATGTTTAGTGTGATGGAGGTATACAGTGTAAATTTTGTGTTTTCTATAGTTCTGGGTCAAGCACTCAAGGATCCAAGGAGTTTGGCATGAGTTGACTAGGCATCTCTATGTGACTAGTCATCAAAATGATAGGAGAAGTGCTGTTGTGGAGTGACCAAATTGATAGGTGATCAAGTGTTTGTAGAGGATTATAGTCCCTTGTCCGTTCGGTTGAGTTTCATTTCTGTATACTAGTTTGGAGTCTGCGTAGTTGCAAGGTAGCAGAGGTTACCATTAGCATAACACAACCCTCAGAGAAACTTTTAGAAGTTACACCGATCAACGATGTTGGACCGATAGGAGGTGTATCGGTGAAGGACGAATGAAGTCACATTGAAGTGTCGTGGGTAGTCAAACAAAGTCAAGTGTGCCCATCGGCGCATTGGCCAGAGTTTGTAGGAATTCACCGATGAGTAGAGTCTGGCTGACAAGTATGGTTTGAAGGTAATATTGGATTGATCGATGTGTATCAGCCCAGTAGTTATCAAACTCGCCGATGGTATGTAGTCTCGTTGAAGACAAAGCATTATGTTGAGTTGTTAGGGAGAGTTGGGAGATTGGGGAGATAAATAGTAAGGTGGCCAACAGGGTATGTTTGGCTGATAGGAGTAGATCGCTAAGACATAGGCCACCCTCACACCGATTAGTTTTGTTCTATTACCCACTCCCACTGTGCACTCTGCATTATATTGGTATCAGAGCCAATATTTGAATTGGAGTAGTGAATATCAGATGAGGAGATAGAAACTGAGGCTAGCACAATGCCTCCCAAGTCTATGAGCAAAGAAGCCATCAAGAAGATGGTAGAGGAGATGCTTGAAGAAAGGTTGAAAGAAGAAAGGCCCAAGGGCAAGAGTAAAGAGGATGGAAGTGCTTCTGATACAAAAGAAGAAGAAGAGGCAGATGAGAGTCCTCAAGGACAAGATATGTCTACAGACCAAAAGGCATTCTTGAATGCACTCAAAGGTGCCCAGGGAGATAGTGGCGATCCAAAGATGGATGTTCCTACATTCAATGGGAAACTAGATGGAGATGCCCTCGTGGATTGGATTGAAGCCATGTGCAACTATTTTGACTTCAAGGAGTATAGTGACAGCAACAAAGTCAAGCTTGCTAAGACAAGATTGAGAGGTTCTGCCCTAGTTTGGTGGAACTATATGCAAGGTGAAAGAGAGAAAGTTGGAAAGAACCATATCACCAAATGGAGTAGAATGGTGGCCATGCTAAGAGGAAAGTTCATGCCATTTGATTATGAGTTGCAGACCATTAGGAAGTTTAATCATCTCAGACAAAAGGATATGGATGTGGCTACATATACTGAAGAATTTTATAGATTGAGCATGAGAGCGAATCACAAGGAGGAGGAGAAAGAGATGGTGGCCAGATATCTTGATGGCTTGAGGTATAACATACAAGATGGATTTAGTATGGTAGTTCCTAAAATAGTGGATGAGTGTTTTCTATTAGCCTCTAGGGCTAAGGAAAAGTTGAAAAGAAAGAGTGATCAAAACACCAGTGGAAGAGGTGGCAGAAATAATAGGGGAAGAGGTAGTTTTGGTAGAGGACAGTCAAGTAGAAATGAAAACCCAAGTCAACAAGAGTCTCATTCTGATGTAGAACATAGAGGTGGTGGTGTCAGAGGTTGGAGAAGACCAAATGGCAGAGGTAGAAGTGGTGGTGTAGGCAGAGAACCCAAAGTTTTCACTGGTAGATGCTATGGCTGCAATCAAGTAGGCCATACTATGAGCAAATGCCCTGAGAAGGCAACCAGTTCCCATGATGGTGGAAGAAGGACTTAGTTGTTGAAATATGATGATTGCCAAAGTGTGAATTCACCCATTAGTAGTGTTGTACCAGTCCTTGAAGGAGAGAACATGATGATCAAGAGGAATTTGATGAAGATGCCATTGAAGCGAGAGCCCCCACAAAGGAAGGCCCTCTTTCGAACCCAAGGTATAGCATATGGTAGACTTTGTAAAATCATTGTTGATTCAAGTTCTACTGAGAATGTAGTGTCTACTAAAATGGTAGAGAAGTGTAAGTTGAAAAGGCTGCCCCATGTTAGTCCTCATAAGATCTCTTGGTTGAATAAGGATCAAAATTACATGGTAGAAGAACAAACGTGGGTTGAGTTTGAGATAGGTGATTATAAGGACAAGGTACTATGTGAGATTATTCTTATGGATGCTTGTCACCTTCTTCTTGGACGTCCATGGTAGTATGATGTGAAGGCACAACATGATGGTGAGAAGAACACATACCTCATCACCAAGAATGGAAGGAAGTTTAGGATGAATCCTATGCAAGAGCAGATTGGAGAGAAGAGTAATGACACCAATGTCATGATGGTTAGTGGAAAAGAGTTCTTACACCTCATGAAGGAGAAGGATACCCAAGGGTATGCCTTGGTAATGAAGTCTAAAGATGAATCAGGTCAGCAAGACAAAAAGAAAAAAGAGATTCCACTAGAAGTGTAGCAATTGTTGAATAATTACCAAGATCTTGTGGTAGAGGATACTCCTAACTCCTTACCACCCATGAGAGATATAAGTCATCAAATTGACTTGATCCCAAGTTGCACATTGCCCAATAAGGCTGCCTATAAATTGACACCACAGCAAAATGAAGAGGTGAGTAGACAAATTCAAGAACTCTTAGAGAAAGGATTGATTAGAAAGAGTCTTAGTCCATGTGCAGTCCCTAGTGTACTTGCTCCAAAAAAAGATGGGAAGTGAAGACTATGTATGGACTCAAGGGCCATAAATAAGATAACAATAAGGTAGAGATTCCCTATGCCAAGGATTGAGGATCTTTTGGACTATCTTGTTGGGTAATGTTATTATTCGAAGATTGATTTGAAATCTAGTTATCATCATATCAGAATTAGGCAGGGAGACGAGTGGAAGAGTGCCTTCAAGAAAAATGAAGGTCTCTATGAGGGTCTTGTCATGCCATTCAGCCTTAGCAATGCCCCAAGCACATTCATGCATTTGATGAATGAGTTACTTGTTGAATTCATTGGCAAATTTGTAATTGTTTATCTTTATGACATACTTGTTTTCAGTAGGACAAAAGAAGAACATCTGAAGCATCTTGGACAGGTGATGAAGAAGTTGCATGAGAATAAGTTGATGATCAACTTGGATAAGTGTGAGTTCACAAACACTGAAGTTGTATACCTAGGTTTTGTGATTTCTAATGGTTGTTTGAAGATGGACCCCACAAAGGTTGAGGCCATTCTCAATTGGCCTACTCCTAAGACAGTGGGAGATGTTAGAAGTTTCCATGGCTTGGCAACTTTTTAAAGGAAGTTCATTAGAGGATTCAGTCACATAAGTGCTCCTATTATTAACACCATCAAGGGTGGCATAAAGTGCAAGTTTCAATGGACAAAGCAAGCAGATGATAGCTTTGAATTGTTAAAGAGGAAAGTGGATGAATTACCTACATTGGTACTCCTAGATTTTGACAAAGTTTAAGTAGTGGAATGTGATGCAACTCAGCAAGCAATAGGTGCTGTTCTTAGTCAAGATGGACATCCAATGGCCTTTTTTTTAGAGAAGTTGAATGAGGCTAAACAGAGGTAGTCTACCTATTACCTAGAGCTTTATGCAATGGTGCAAGCTCTCAAAAAGTGGAGACACTATGTGCTACCCAAAGAGTTCATTGTTTTCACTGATAACCATGTTCTTAGCTTTCTAAATAGTCAAGAAAAGTTGAATCATAGGCATGTTAAGTGGATGGAACAATTGCAGGCCTATACCTTCACTATTAAGCATAAAAAAGGTGTTGCCAACAAAGTGGTTGATGCTTTAAGTAGAAGGATGCTTGTCATACATGAAGTACAGATGGAAAGCATGTGGATAGATTGTTTGAAGGAGTTATACAAGGAGGATGCAGATTTCAATGCTGCTTATGAAGTTTGTCCTAGTTTGGCTAACACTTTTCATGGTGAATATTCAGATTTTGTGTTGCAGGAAGGTCTCCTATTCAAAGGCAGTTTGCTATGTGTTCCTAAATGTTCAATGAGGGATAACATCATCAAAGAGAAGCACAATGGAACCTTAGGAGGACATTTTTGGGTTGGACAAGACTTTGGAACAAGTCACCAAATTCTACTATTGGCTAAAAGTACAATCGGATGTCAAGAGATATGTTGTAAGTTGTACCATATGTCAAAAGGCCAAATGTATGTCTTCTAATGCTGGTTTGTACCAACCCCTTCCTATTCCCAATAGGCCTTGGGAGAGCATTAGTATGAATTTTGTACTTGGTCTTCCTAAGAAAGCAAGGGGTGTGGATAGTGTTTTTGTCATTGTGGACAGATTTAGTAAGATGGCTCATTTTTTGCCATGCAAATGCACAAATGATGCATCTCAGATTGTTGGTCTCTTTTTTAGAGAAGTGGTTAGAATCCATGGTTTGCCCCTTTCAATTGTCACTGATAGAGACTCCAAGTTTGTTGGTCATTTTTGGAGAACCTTATGGAGAAAATTGGGAACACAATTGTCTTTCTCATCACCTACCATCCCCAAACTAATGGTCAGACTGAGGTTGTTAATAGGTCCTTAGGAAACCTTCTAAAATGCCTTACCAAATAGCATGGGTTGGCATGGGACTTGGTGATTAGTCAAGCTAAGTATGCTTACAATGATTTAGTGAATAGAAGCATTGGGAAGAATCCATTTGAAATTGTTTATGGTTTCCATCCAAGAGGACCACTTGAACTCAAGGAACTACAAGGTTGGGATAAGAGGTGTGCTCTAGGAGAAGATTTTTCTACCACCATGAAGGCAGTTCATGATCAAGTCAAAGTTCAGTTGGAAAAGACAGTCTCCAAATACAAGGATAAGGCCGATCTCAAAAGGAGAGATGTATAGTTCAAAGTGGGGGATTTGGTGATGGCCTATCTAAGGAAGGAAAGGCTACCTAAAGGACAGCCAACCAAGCTTCTAATGAAGAAAATAGGACCGTGCAAGGTTGTGCATAGGTTTGGTCCAATTGCTTATGAAATAGAATTGTCATCCGGTCTTGGTATTTCTCCCATATTCAATGTTTTAGACCTATTTCCATTCAGACCTCCATTGAATGCTCAAGATGGATCAGATGTTGTGATTGAAGATAAAGATTGGGTCAGAGATCTATCTCCAAGTAAGACTTTACAATTGGAATGCATCTTAGATTCCAAGGTTGTCAAAAAGACAAGGAAGGGTGTGTACAAGGAGTACTTGGGCAAGTGACAGGATCTTTCTAATTCAAAGGCTACATGGATGAGTGAGGCAGACATTTTAAAGCATGGGAAGACACTCCAATAGTTAGCAACTCAAGGGACTTGAGTTTTTCTTGCAGGGGGAGTATGCTGCAGGAGCACCTTCTCTATGGTGCAAGAGTCATGTTTTGTTTATGTTTTCAATATGGCTTTTTAAGCCACATCATGTTTGTAATAAGGACTTTATGTCAATTTGGTCACTAGACCTATGTAGACCATGTTTCAGTCAAGTTTGATGTAATCACACAATGAAAACATGTAGTTTTCTTGTGTTAGGAGAAACCCAACAGCTAACTCACTTTCAAAATTAGTTTGTACAGTTGGGAGGGATATAAACTGTTGTCTCAAGCCTCTATAGGTGAAGAAGTAGAATGTACTCAAAGAGAAGCATGCATGAATGAATGAAGATCTAGATTTTTGGGTGTGTTGAAACATTGTTCTTTCTGAGTATTTTTCTATAATAGTCATTCTGTACGGATAGTTAATTGTCTAAAACTGATTGGAGATGTTCAAGCATTGAAATAGTTTCCATTTGATAGTAGTCTGGTGTCTTAAAAGTGTTTTAGTTTGTGAGATCTCGTTCCTTTTGCAAAGATTGGTTTGAAAACCTAAAAACTAGGGTTCTATGAATAAATGGACTGTATCTCCTCTGTCCACTAAAATCAAGATTCTCATGGTCAGTGTGATGGTGGAATACAGTGTACATTTTGTGTTTGCTATAGTTCTGGGTCAAGCACTCAAGGATCCAAGGAGTTTGGCATGAGTTGACTAGGCATCTCTATGTGACTAGTCATCAAAATGATAGGAGAAGTGCTGTTGTGGAGTGACCAAATTGACAGGTAATGAATTGTTTGTAGAGCATTATAGTTCCTTGTCTGTTCGGTTGAGTTCCATTTCTGAATACTGGTTTGGAGTTTGTGTAGTTGCAAGGTAGCAGAGGTTACCATCAGCGTAACACAGCCCTTAGAGAAACTTTTAGAAGTTACACCGATCAACGGTGTTGGACCAATAGGAGGTGTATCGGTGAAGGACGAAGGAAGTCATGCCAAAGTGTCGGGGGTAGTCAAACAAAGTCAAGTGTGCCCATCGATGCATCGGCCAGAGTTTGTAGGCATTCACCGATGAGTAGAGTCTGGCTGACAAGTATGGTTCGAAGGTAATATCGGAGTGATCGATGTGTATCGGAAGAGTAGTTTTCAAACTCGCCGATGGTATGTAGTCTCGTCAAAGACAAAGCTTGTATGAGTTGTTGGGGAGAGTTGGGAGATCAGGGAGATAAATAGTAAGGTGGCCGATGGGGTATGTTTGGCTGATAGGAGTAGATCGCCAAGACATAGGCCACCCTAAGACTGATCAATTTTGTTCTGTTACCCACTCCCACTATGCATTTTGCATCAAATGTGTCCTTTCTTTTTACTATTTTGGGATCAAACACTGCCGCAGAGTAGTTTTCACCATCAAATCCAATTTTTATTTTGATATTTTTGTGACTGGAAGGCTTGGTACCCTCTCTGAAATAAGCCACTATATTAAGTTCAATAGTAAAACTAGCTTTATGATCTCCTTTGGGTAGGTGGTCAATATAAGTATTGTCATTTTGGAACATATCTAGTTGCGGGGTTCCTCGTAGATCCCAGTGAATAAGTTCAAGATGCACAAGGGGGAGGGAGTCAGAGGATGGATCTAATTTTTTGATAGTTTGAATGGATATACTAGGAATATTGTTAGGGGGAGTGTTCAGGATGGTACTTTCCTCCAAATTGTTTATTACGATAGAACTCAAACCTTCCTCAAAAGTTGTATTCTCAGAGATAGGCAAATTAGACTCTAGTCGTTGTTCGGTAGTGTTTCTCTCTCATGGTAGGGGCTATAAGTTTGAATGGTATCGACCTCTTTGTCATTGTAGGAATGCTCTGTCAGTTCATCCCACTCATATTCATTGGAATTTGTGTCACTGTCCACTTGAAGTGTATGAATCATCTCGACCAAACAAGCATTTTCTTTAGCTTTGCCTTTATCTTTATATCCTAAGCCTTTTGTATTTCTAGCTAATGAGGATGAAGAAGGTTGAATGGGTTCTATGATTCCTTCTTTTCTTAGGCTGACGGGGCCTTGTCCTTCATAACCCATTTTATGCAGGATAGACTCACCTCACCCATAGATTTCTGTTAGGAGCCTAGGTGGTTTTTATTGTATGTTCTCTTCTTTGGTATAAAGCCATTGTAGGATATCTCTTTCCTCTATTTCATCAGATAAGGTCCCCCATTTTACAAAGGGAGCTGTGGGAGGTATAGGAGGAGCAGATGGCTTTGGAAAATGCTTGGGTTGACCAAAGGATCTAGGAGATAAAGGCATCATGGCTAGATTGAGGCTGTGCTCTATGGAGTATTCCCCTACTCCTTTTTCTTTGATGGTAATTTTTTGCTCTTTGGGCCTTGATGAGGAAGCTTTAGAGGTATGATCATGCTATGGGGTAGGGGATGTAGATGCTCTATTGTTTGGTATGATGCAATCAGGTTTTGAAAGGACAAAGTTGCAATGCTGAAAGTGGTCAGGGTCACCTTGGATGGTGACTTGCTTGCCATTATGTGGGAATTTTATGCATTAGTGATAAGTAGAGGGAACTACCTTCATGGCATGAATCCATGGTCTCCCTAGGAGAATATTATAGGTGAGCTCCCTATCTAGGACTTGGCACACAAATTTTTTTCTTATTGGTCCCACTTGTATGGGTAAGACTACTGTTCCATTTGTAGTTCTCTCCTCTTCATCCCAGGCTTTGATAGTAATCTTCTTCCTTGGATCAACTACATTCTCAGAGAACCCCAATGTAAGGACTAGCTTTAACGTGCAAATATTTAAACTGGCTCCCCCATAAATGAGAACCCTCTTGATGCAGTGCTTGTGGATGAAGGCAACAATATGTAGAGGATGTTATGAGGTTGAGACACTGAGAGGTCATCATGTTCGGTAAATGATATGGTACTTGAGGAGGTCAGATTACCTACCATGGCCTGAAACTTCTCTTGGGCCAAGTTAGTGGGGATGGTGGTTTCCACTAAGGCTTTATTGAGAATCTCCTTATGGGAAGGAGATAGACGCAACAACTCCAAGATGGAAATGTGGGCCAGAGTCTTCTATAGTTGGTCTATGACATTATACTGATGGAAGTTGGATTGAGAAGGTGACAACCTCAGAGGGATAGTATTTAATGTAACTTTACCGCTATGGGTAATAATACTACAACCAGTTCTATTGGGTTCTGATAGTTGGTTGGGTATGACCACATTGATTTGTAGGACATGCTTTGATATGCAATTGATGGTATAGTCGAATGGCATGTTTGAGTAGTTGGCATTACTATTCCCACTATTCTGATTTTGTCTGTTGTGATTGTTGTTGTTGTTGTCGTCGTTGTTTTTTCCATTGTTGTTATTTTTTCTGTTGTTATTATTGTTGTTGTATGACCTATCATGATTGAGAAGTGGATCCTTGTATGCCACATGTGTCTCATTGGAGGTATGTTGTTGGGTTCCTCCTTGATTTTGATCAAGCACATCTTGAATAACATGTTTGAGATGGATACAATTGTTGGTTGTATGTCCTCTTCCTCTATGATACTCACAATAGTCAGTGTCTTTCCAATAGTGAGGTTTAATTTGAGGCTCATAGTCACTTCTTGGTGGTAGAGAGATTTCATTGTTAGCCAATAGTTTCCTTAATGCAGATTCTTGGGACTCACCTAGTGGTGTGAACTTTCACCTTAGATTTGCATTAAACCATAGTCTTGGCTCCCGAGAGAATGTTTTTTTGGGTGTAACATTGCTCGCCTCTCCTTTGAGAGTATCGATTGTTGCTTGGGAGCCGCCACCTTGGCATCAACTACTCCATCATTGATGACATTTTTATTCTTGGTCCAAAACTTTGATTTGTCAGTCGTGTAGTTGGAGGTAGGTGTGTCCTTGTATAACTTGATTTGCCTCTTGGCAATCATGGCTTTTTTGATGAACAATCCCATTTCAATGACTTTTGAGAATGAAGTAGGGAATTTTATTTGTATTTGATAGCTAAGATCAGTATTGAGGTTATGGACAAACATCTCAATTAATTGTTTCTCTGGTACATCATATGAGCACTTGCTTGCTAGTTGTCTCCATTTTTGTAGGAAGGTGGCGAATGTTTCACCACCCTTTTGCTTGGTGTTGCATAGATCAAGCATAGAGACTTCATGTTCAATATTGTATGAGAAGAGCATGATAAATTTGTTGACTAGCTCATCAAAATATTTTATGCCCAGTGGGAGCCGTGAGAACCACTCCATGGCTTGATTACCTAGCGATCTAGGGAATAGTCTCATTAAGTAAGTCTCATTGTGAGCTACTTCCATGCATGCTGCGTTGAATTCCCTAATGTGATCTCTAGGGTCCCCTTTCCCTTTGTATTTGTCAAATTTAGGAACTTCGAATAGAAAGAGAAATGGTGTCATGTTCAAACTTTTATCAAAGGGGTATGGTGCAATATCTTCCAAGGAGTAGGTTTTAGTGTTTGTACCCATCTTGAGATCCAACATTTGTTGCTTTAGACCCTCGAGTTGTTTCCTCATTTCTTCCATAGGAGTGCTTGGGTCTATGACTTTCTTTCCTTTTTCATTATTATCCTCTATATTTGGGTCTAGGGCTTTCTTTCCCCTTTCTTCATGATTATTCTCCACATTTTCTTGGATTGTGCTTATATCAAAATTTGCGAGGAGTTTACTTCCAATATTTGTAAGATGATAAAAGTACTTGTGAGGGTCATCATGAAGCACTTTCTCTAGCAAGAGTTGGAATTTCTGATCTTGGATGCTTCCTTGATACTCTTCGTTATAGATTTCCTCATCACTATCATGAGGTGTGATGATGTGGTTGGATGATTCGGCCATTTCAAGTTGCTTTTAGTATTGAGATCTAGTAAGAACCATGCAAGGTGATGTGGGATGAGGTGGGATGGGACTAGAGATTTTGGCAAGATGCTAATGGAGACTACTGAGAATAGGATACTTATGATAAGACTTGGACAAAGGACTTTCTTGATCAATGATTCCAAGTAAGACGACCGATACAAGACGGTAGCCATTAGTAAGGGTACTCGATACTGTGTAGGGACTAGTCGTGTATGAAGACCACTAGAAAAGTTCTATGACCTACTAGGGTTACTTGAATCCAAAGTGATACGAAAAAGAGGCCTATGCTGACCTAATATGGGATACTTTTAACTTTGGATTAGGAAGACCTGATAGAAGGTGAAAGAGATGACCAACAAAATAGAGATTTTGACATGAAACGGGTGGAAAAAATGACTGCAAGGTAAGACCTGATCTCAGATTTTGGAACTAGATTGAAATGGGTACCCAGAACTGATAAAAATTTTCTCCCAAAAATTGTGCAAGTGCTCACTATCATGCATTCGTCGAAACATATGTGCTGTAAGTCGCAACAAATGCGCTGCACTGGTAAAATGTAAATGCACTGCAATAGAAAATGAAAGCGTTGTAAGTCACAACAGATGCGCCGTAGGTTGGCACAAATGCGCAGCAATAGAGGACGGATGCGCTGCTCTGGTTTTCTTAGTATTTTTGCAATGTTTTAGAAATTTTCTTATGTTTTTGGTACTTTGGTGGCAAGAAGGTCTCTTTGATCTGATTTTTTGAAATTATGGCAAGAAGACATAGCAAACACAAAGAATATTTTTATGGTTTTTTATTTTTTTGCAATTTTTTGAATCTTTTTGGACTAAAAATAAAAAGCAAGTACAACCCTAGGTTTCAAAGGATAGTATAAAACTGAATTCTCACTATCTCTAGGTGAGGCATCTTCGGGAGGTAATAATTGCCCTTCCCTACATCAAATTATAGGGGTTTTTGGTCTACTAAAACAAGGATGAGTAATAAAGGCAACCATTCAAGTGGTTATACATGCGGCAGTACTACTCTACATTATGGAGTCTCTTAGCCTACAAGGGTTGCACCTTGGAGGGTTTTGGGGGAGGTTGGATGTTGGTATAACACAACTACACTCATTGTTTGAAGTTTTCGCTCCAAACACAATTTATTTATAGTGGCTTAGAAGGGCTTAGCATCTAGCCTATTACCACTTAGGGTTGTTCCTACTTGGATGAACGGTATCCAAGAGCAAGCCCCTCTAAAGGAAAAACACATGCAAAAATGATATGTCTGGCAGTTTGGTCACCCAGGATAGGGGAGAGCATAGGCCTGGTATCATTACCAAAAACACAGAATACAGTTGTTCTTTTCCCCTAGTTAAAATGAGAAAAACTAGATGAGCTATCTACTTGGACAAGCACAGAATTTTGTTAACTTTGAAGTGATAACAAGATAGCAATGGTCTAATTTTACCAAGATAGTAATGATGAGTTCAATTTTATCCCAGATAGAATGAATTGTTAACTTTGAAGTGAAGACTGAGATAGCAATGGTTCAGTTTTACCCAGATAGCATGAATTGTTAACAATTAAAAGATAGCAATATAGCAATGATTCAATGATATGCAAGATAGCAATGATTCAATTACCACTTTCCTATTTAAAACTATGTGAGATTTGTATGAGCATCCATTTTACTTTCCTGTTAGAAGTCAAAGTGTGAGCTAACAAATGCAACTATATGAATCTAAACCAGTATCGATCCTGCAAAATAGATCAAGAGAGTTCCTCCAAAGATGTTAGCGTTAGCAAAAATCTTCAAGAAAACCTAAAATCACTGCCTAAAACAGATGCACCGCTTCAGAGACTGAATGCGCAGAAATAGTGAACAGAAGGGCCATATTACATATGCGCTAAAAGAAAGGTTAAAAGTGTAGGAAGATAGTGTATATGCGCTGAAGTAGCACATACACTATTTCAGATGGTAAATGCACTGGAACAGTGTCTGTATGTGCTCCAGGAACATATGTGCCATGACAGGTAATAGATGCGTCAGAACATAGGTCGTATGCACTACATAAACGTATGCGCCATGGAAGGTAACAGATGGGTGTTAGAATGTATCAAATGCACTGTTTCCTCTTGTGTACAACTTTCTAAGACACAAAAACTTAGTTTTTTGGTTAGATTTGGGCCAGGCCCCATGGTGGGCACCAAAAATGTTAAGGAAAAATTGGATCAAATGAATAAACAATAATATCAAATATCAAGTTACCCAAAACTCAATGAAATGGTGAACAACGAAGATTCAAATAAATAATGAAAAGGCAAACCTCCTTAGTTCATAGCTTCCATTGATTGCCTATCACAATCATTCTTGCATGTATGAATGATGCCCTCAGAGAGTGAACTTCCTTGCTATGCTTCAAGAATGTCAATTGGGAATGGTAGTGATAGTTTATTGCAATGAAGAGGAGCTTTACAACAATGGTAGTGGTGTGTAGTAATGAACGTGATCACAAGAAATGAAAGATTTGGTGCCAAAGGCGCACTGTAATTCCTGCAGAGTAACAATACTTAAAGTTTGGATGAATGAAATAGAAGAACATGGTTCAATTTATAGACTTGAGAGAATGAAGATCAATGGTATAGAAAGAATGAGAAGATCAACGGTATAGGAATCTTGAGGAATGTGCACGAATAGGAAGAAGACATGTGTCTTACTATATTTTGCATGAGAGGAATTAGTAAAATAGAAGAATGAGTTAACTAAAGAGATAAATCAATTAAAAGAATAGATTAATCAATTAAGAGAATAGAACTAGAGGAATAGAAATTGCATGAGGATGATAAGATATTTTAACTCAATTAAATATTTAGAATATTCAATTGCACGTGCACAAGGATTGAATTATATTTAGAGATAACTCAATTTAGAAGAAATAGACAACTTAAATAAATATTTGATTTATTTAAGTTTAGAGAAGATATTATTGGAAGAAACAAATAAATAATTGATATTATTTAATTTAGAATGAATTTGGAAGAATAAATAAAATATTTGATTATATTTTATTTTTGGAGATTGAGAGGATTTAAATAAATTTAATTTATTTATTCAAGTTTGGAAGAATGATTTGATTTAATTGAATAATTAAGAATTATTTAATTTGTTTGGAAGAATTTAATTAAATATAGGATTTTATTTAATTTTGACTTTTGAAGAGGTAATTAAATATTTTGATATTTAATTAAATTAGAGGAATATGAATCGAATAAATAAATTGATTTATTTATTTATTGATAGAGGAATTAGAATGGAATAAATATTAAGAATATTTATTTAGATTAAATCGTGTCATTTTGAGGCATATACATTTTGCCCCTCTTTGATGTAATGCAGTTTATGGTGTTGCTTCAGAGAATAGATTGTTTGATAATGATAGATGCCCTAGTTTGCCCTTGGTACAGGTTATGACGACAAGATTTAACGGAAAAATGGATCAAATGAATAAACAATAATATCAAATATCAAGTTACCCAAAACTCAATGAAATGGTGAACAAAGAAGATTCAAATAAACAATGAACAACAACAAAGAAAACCTACTTAGGTCATAGCTTCCATTGATCGCCTATCACAATCATTCTTGCATGTATGAATGATGCCCTTAGAGAGTGCACTTCCTTACTATGCTTCAAGAATGTCAATTGGGAATGACAGTGATAGTTCATTACAATGAAGAGGAGCTTCACAACAATGAAAGTGGTGCATAGTAATGAACGTGATCACAAGTAATGAAGGAATTGGTGCCAAAGGCACACTGTAATTCCTACAGAGTAACAACATTTAAAGATTGGATGAATGAAATGGAAGAACAAGGTTCAATTTATAGACTTGAGACAATGAAGATCAACGGTATAGAAAGAATGAGAAGATCAATGGTATAGGAACCTTGAGGAACATGCGTGAATAGGAAGAAGACACGTGTCTTGCTATATTTTGCATGAGAGGAATTAATGAAATAGAAGAATGAGTAAACTGAAGAGATAAATCAATTAAAAGAATAGATTAATTAGTTAAGAGAATAGAACTAGAGGAATAGAAATTGCATGAGGATGAGAAGATATTTTAACTCAATTAAATATTTAGAATATTCAATTGCACGTGCACAAGGATTGAATTATATTTAGAGATAACTCAATTTAGAAGAAATAGACAACTTAAATAAATATAATTTGATTTATTTAAATTTAGAGAAGATATTATTGGAAGAAACAAATAAATAATTGATATTATTTAATTTAGAATGAATTTGGAAGAATAAATAAAATATTTGATTATATTTTATTTTTGGAGATTGATAAGATTTAAATAAATTTGATTTATTTATTCAAGTTTGGAAGAATGATTTGATTTAATTAAATAATTAAGAATTATTTAATTTGTTTGGAAGAATTTAATTAAATAAAGGATTTTATTTAATTTTGACTTTTGAAGAGGTAATTAAATATTTTGATATTTAATTAAATTAGAGGAATATGAATCGAATAAATAAATTGATTTATTTATTTATTCATAGAGGAATTAGAATGGAATAAATATTAAGAATATTTATTTAGACTAAATCATGTCATTTTTAGGTGTATACAGTAAGAATTGCTCTAGAACTATAGAGGGAGGTTAGGAAGCCTAACCTAGATGAGCAGAAGATTCAAAGAATTAGTTGCAAGATTGAAAAGAGGAAACCAGGGATGAAACAATAGGGGATGTTGGTCCCACAACCAAACAGAACCCTTAAACACATCATTATGGTCCTTGATCTCATCGAATGTATCAATGAAAAAAATTCTAGCACATGGGTAGATTTTGATTTTACCATTAGTAACTCATCCCCAAGAATCTAAGATCCATTCATATAGGTCATGGAGGTGTGGCCAAAAATGACCGAATCTACATACTAAGGCATGAGAGGAGAAAAGTTTCTCTCTTCAAAATCTTAGACCCAAAAGAAATAATAGGAGAAGAAGAAGAAGACAAAGGCAACCCCTAACGCTTGCCTTAAGTAGAAACTAAGAAAGATTTATCCCTTTCCAAAGAAGCCATACGTGCAAATGAAGCACCTGCAATAGTAGCACCCTCTGTCACGGATGATGTACCAATGACAACAAATGTAGGTGAACCCTGCAAACCCCCAACTATAGCAGCCACACCCACAGTTGTTACTCTAGTAAATTCAAAGCCCATTGCCACGAACGACGCTCCAACAGCCACAACCATGCCAGTAGCAGATGAGATCCTTGCAATAATCCCAACAGCAGATGAAACTTGTAAACCATGTGCATGGGTGGGAAGAGGTGCAGGAGAGGCAATTATGGCTGATATAATTATATTATAGTTATATATAATATAACTATATAATATAATATAATATATTATATATAACTATAATATAATTATATAATTATAATTTATATTTTATAATTTTTAATCCATATATAAATTATAAAATTATTAAATTATAAATATATATTAAATATGATTATATATATATATATAAGTGTAGCTCTAATATTTATTGAATCCTTTTTTATAAATGTAGAAGAATCTTAGCCTAATTTTTTTTATGCTTTTTTTTCAATTTTAAAATATATTTTATAATTTCATGTTACCATGTACATAAAAACAAAATGTAGCCACAAATATATAAAAACAACAACATAACACTTCTTTTGGAAAGGGGAGAGAGGTTGTTAGGTGCCTCCTACATAATGGGAGTATGAGATAAGCCACCTGTAGACTCGAAATCAGGGCACCCCACATGGTATACTAGATAAAAACATTCAATTTCTATTTTCATTCTGGTTGCACTTTATAGAGTATACCAACAAGCTCTTCTTCTCTTTTCTCACCCTATGATTATTGTGCATGTGACTGGGATGATTCACAGCCCAGTGAGCTTGCAAAGAATCGATGGTATGCTACAAACTAGATCCTTCTTTGATGATAGAATCATAATCTAGGAAGTAGATGAGCTTTCTCCTACAAGTTATAAAAAGACATTTGATATAATTATGGCATATTATTAATGTCTATGATTCATCATCCAATTGTTGGGAAAGAAGGACATCAAGTTGGGGACAGTCAAGGAAATTTTGAGTTTATGGGAAAGGAATGTTTTACTGGTTGGATAATTCATCCTACAATGGAGGAGTTGTAGAATTGAATCTTTCTAGGAGCCACTGGACAAAAATATTACCCCCACCAGATGCTATTGACAGATATTCATAGGATTCATATGAGGATTTTAAAGACCGTTGTGTGGATGAATAGTGAAGCATTTTTACATTGTATTGGGATTAAGTAGGGAGTGATGACCAACTAATTTTTGTTGATAGGGAGTGTTAATTTTTTTGGAAATTAAAAAAACAAGACTTGAAATGACTAATATATATAAAACAAACTAAAAAAAAAGACAAGAAAATTTCAATTTTGCTCAGAGGCCCTCCATTTCGATAGCCGCCCTCTCTCCATGCCACTACTATATAGTCGCCCTCTTTCCATGCCACTACTAGAGTAAAAATATATTATTTAAGGTTTTTGGATTTGTAATGGTTTTGTATTAGGTTTTTTATGTTTGTATAAAGAATTTAAACCTTCGTCATAATAATAAGGAACCTAAATACCAATAAATGAAAAAAAAAAGAATTTAACCATTCGTCATAATAATAAGGAACCTAAATATAAACACTCTATTCTTTCTTTTATGTTTTTCCAATTTGCAGGCCTCACATGGCGGCAACAAGGGAGATGGAGACATAGAAGGGTTTTAGGTGACCGATGGAGAGATGGGAAAGTTCAAGAGACAACCCAAGAAACATATTGGCAGCCATTAATTGTTTGTGTAGTGAAGTTCAATTTTGTGCTCATAGACATGCATAATGGAGCTCATTTTGCTGCAATCACCTATCAAATTTCCCCTTCACAATGTACCCCACCTCCTCCCCCTGTCTAATTATATATAATTTTTTGTTTGCATCTCTTTTGAAAAGAAATTTCTTTGGTTATTTCCATTGTATTTTTGATAATCCAGATGACATGACCTTGGTGAGCATCTCACTACATTCTATGCAAAACTGGTAGTTTTAGAATATGGTATGGGCATCCAATGAAGCATTAAGGATAAGATATTTTCTCAAATGCTAAAGTTGCAACTACCCTATTGGATATGCCTGCAAATAGTACCATTTAAATAAAGAAACAATGAAAATTTTGAACTCTTTTTTTAATCCATACAATCCTGAATGTAAAAGTATAGGCTAGGCACAAGAATTGATGGCACGATGCCTCAAGTAGTGTAATCAAAATAGTTGTAGTGCATGCACACAATGGAATTTAAACTTTTATAAACTTTTATTTGTTCATTTATTTATTTTCTTAGTTAAGCTACCGGCTAGCAAAACCTAGGATGTTAATTCATGTCCTCCATTGGTTGAATGTTAATTAGGACATTCATTTGACATGATTGACTCAGAATCCATCCATTGGCCTGCTTTAGTCTTTAAGCTGATTAGCCAGTATACATCGCTTTATTGGTCAGGTAGTTAGCTTTGGGATTTAGACCCCCCTCATTCAAATGCTCTCCCACCTACCGAAGTGACTTGTAGTTATTACTTCTTTTGGCAGCCATTTTTTGAATGATGGTAGGCTACTTTCTACTTATAGGAGGCTTCTTTCACTGACACATTTCCACCTCCATTCGCAGAGTTCATTATTAATCGTGCCTTCAAATATTCGCATTTCATTTCAATGATTTCATGATGTCAGCCAAGTCTCTTCCAAGATGGCATTGGGATCACAAACATCCATCTTATTTATTTTGATAAAGGATGATGTTGCAAGCATAAGATATTTCCATCAAACATTTTTCTAGCAGCGTCTTATCTTTCCTGAGTGTCTTAGCTTACCTATCTAGTTTTGTTTCGAGATCTCATGGAGGATACCTATCTAAATTAGAGGCTCTTATTTCTAGCCTTCAATTGGGAACCCAAAATTAGGGGAAGGGTCAAATCGTTAGACCTAATGACTCTTTTGGATTGGGATTGTACCCTTATGCAGTTCACAGTGTAGAATATAGTTGGGCACGACTAGATTAGAGGCTATGAGGGCTGCATCCTTAACTAGTCACACATCATGTCATAGCTCCCTTCAAACACAATGGACCTAGTCTTGGATGGTGAATATGTGCATGCCCTAGCCTCTGGTCTATTCTACAATAACATATATACAATCAACAGATGGGAAATGATGGTGGTGGCTTGCAACATGGAGCAAGGGGAGGCATTAATTGGTGAGATTTTTTACCCTTAGTACTTTGCATTCTTCTATTTCCCAGTAGGCTATCTACAGAGCATTACAATCCAGCATAAAGTCCCTGAGTAGCTATGAAATAAACAATGAACTGGGCTCCTACAGTTTCCTAATTTCAAAGAAGAAAGCACATCAGATTAAAGATGTCTTCACTGCAATCAGATTTCTTAGGCTATACGCTCCCAACTTGGTGCCACGCATACCTAGATATGTGTTAGAAAATCTAGAGGAGGAGACCCAACCTATAGCGGTAGTGGATTCAGACATGTAAAACTTACCTGCCGCCAGTTCTGTAGCTTGATGAGGGGACGTCAGGTGGATTTTTGTAGGGTTTTGTTTTGGCGGCAGCTCATGTAGTCCATGCCAGTGCTTCTAGTCATCATTTTTTTGGTCGGTAGCTTAGATATTGGTCTGGTGGTATCTTCTTAGATGTCAATGAAGTGTGCAGTACATGTTTCTCTCATTTACTACTTTGGAGTGAAGGCATCGTGGTTTCTACTGCTTAGTCTCTACATTTGCTATATCTGGTTGGTCTAGAACCTCTTTTTTGTGAAATTTCCATTTTATATTTCCCTATGTTATGGGTTATGTGGGTTATGTAATGTGTAAACTCTTTGGTTTCATCTGGGCTTGACACCCTTAGACTTCTATATTTCTCTTTTATAATTAATAGATTTCTATCAGTGCCTCGACACCTTTTTCTGAGAAAAAAAGGTTAAAAGTAGACTATATATAACAAACTGGCATCTTCAAAAGATCGATCGCATTAGCACATATCTGTCCCAAGGCTTTTTGGAGCAAACAAAGGAGTGATTGAGATTAAATGACGTTCCTAAAAGCTAGAGCATACTTCTTAAATGGATAAAATTATAAATGTAATTATGGTTTTTGGTTAGAATTAGAAAAACATATTTACAAGCAAATATCATTTACAATCCTTCATATTCCGTAGTTTATATTATAACAACAAAAATCTTTTAAGGAAAAAATTGACAACCAAAAATATAAGATTTTTTTAAAAATCATGAAAAAATAGTGAAAAAATGGAAAAAAATGTAGATTAAAAAAAGGGTAAAAAATTAAAAAATATTATAATTTTAATATATATAATTATAATCATAGTTATATAATATATTATAATTATATATAATATTATAAATTATATAATATATAACTATAGTTTATTCATTATTATATAGTATAATTATAATTTAATGAATTTATTATTTATAATATTATATATTATATAATTATATTATAGTTATATATATTATAATATATTATATTATATATTATATAGTTATAATATAATATAATATATTATATTATAATATAACTATATAATATAATATATTATATTTTGGCCGATAGGTCAGTTTATATGTGCACACATCTCGTAACTGCCAAAAATTTGGTAGTCCTATTTTTTGGTAGTCCAAAAATTTTAATTAATTGATCATCTAAAAAAACTTTTTAGTTGTCAAGAAATAAATCACCAATCTATACAAAACTTTCATTCTTATATTATGAGAAATTGGGTGATGGAAGTTGAAGTTGAAGAGTCATATGTCTCCAATTGGGACGTTACAAGAAAGAGGAGGAAAGCAATGGTGGATTTGAAATAGTTAGCAACTCTAGTTGGATTTAAATGATATATGTACCATGATGGGGGATATGGATAGCAAAAAAACCTCATATGGGTGTAGATTCATCACAACTAGAGGTAGCGTGATCATAACACAAGCTGGGGTTTTGTCTAGCACTATTGAGGATTCACACCACCTCTTTTAGCATGATTTTTAGTGCATTATAATTGCAGGTAAGTTTCTGCACTCATCGAACATCACATACTTTGTCTATGAGTTCTCTTTTTGCATACATGTTGGATAGGGGATGCTACTCCTTCTGCCTTATGAACTCTGTTCATGCTATGTTCTTTAATGTCTTAGAACATAATGACATAAGTGTTTCCTTTTCAATTTGCAAAATGACATACCCTATTTATTATCAAAATCACTATTTTGGGGTGCCTTGTATTGGTGTATTTTGATTACGATTGGTTGCATCCTTTCTCTTATTATAAGGTCGTAGAAGATGTTTAGCATTCCCATGTCTTTAGTAGATCTTTTAAGCTTTTACTTTAGATCTAAAGGCTTGAACATGCAAATTCCATTTCTCTCGGTTGCAAATTCCATTTCGGCTTCAACATGCAAGATCTTGAGCCTTGTTTATGTCCCTTGAGGCGACATCTCTTTGAGTAGAATTGCTAATCGAACTGCAAGCTAAGTGTTTGAATTCATATTTAGCATGGATGTCAATCAGGGTAATCCTAACTATCTTATCGGATTTACTTTTGCCCTCCCTTACCCTCAATGGAAGTCTGCACCATATTTCTCAAAGCTTCTATTTCAGTGCAAGCAGAGTGGATGTTAGCTGGTTAAGGAATTTAGTTATAAACTGAAATAGAGTGGATGTTAGCTAGTTAAGGAATTTAGTTATAAACATGATGATTTCATGTGCTTGAAAGTTTCTAAAGATGGTTCAACAAATCCATTCTATGTAATCCTGCAACCATTGCATTCCAAGAGATAACATTTTATCAACTAACCCCACGAAATCAACTTTTACAACATTATCTTAGGATGATTTGTGTAGTTAGCAAGGTAGTTAGAGTTTACTATTACTTTTTTTTGAAAGTTTCCTAAGATCTTTAAACAAAACCATTGTGAGTGTGTCTTGAAATAGTGTAGTTTATTAGATCATGTTTCATATAGAAAATATGTCAACTGTTACGCATTTGTCTTAAGATTCTATGCTTGTCTACCTGGGAACTTGTGGCTTCCTTTGCTATCGAACCTTCCCTTCTGTTATGCTTGATGGATGTTGTTCATTTTTACCCGAGCTCTGACACATTGTTTAATTTTCTTTATGGAGGCAGAGAAATAATTCATTTTCTTTCTCTCCCATAACCTTAAGTAAATGTACTAAGAGATACTCTGTTGTATTTATCTTCCAAAACCATTTCCTCCACCTTGCATGGATCTCCACATGCATTTTGTAGCATGATCACAATTACTTCTAGCCTATATTTTATGTGATATAAAGGCACGCAAAAACATATTTATGCGATTACCTTAGGGATGATTAGTATCTTTAGGATAAGTTGATGGTATTCCTATTATGACATGTGTTCTCTCTGCACTAGTCTTATCATGTTATTTACTATTGTATGCATAGTAAGTACTTATTGTCGTGAACTTTTGGTATTATATATGATTGATTAAAATGAATTTCTATGTCATTCAAGCTATCAGTCTGTAGGACCTATCAAAAGTAATCTCTCTAGCTATGTATTGCTTTCTTGTGACCTGAGATATGTTCTTGAGTACCCTTTGTCACCTTTTGAAATGTATCTTATAAGGGATTAATTCTATTATAGGTTCTTCGCAAGTATTGGAGTAAGTAATGTCTTGGGTGATCTCTATTTCTAGTTAGTTGTTTGATATAGGAAATTGCCATGTTTTATTCTGATTGACCCATATATATATGGTTACCTTTTGATATCTTCTTACCAATGAACCATCTTAAATCTATCAAACAAAAAAATATATCGATTGGGCACCTCATGTGCGGGGCCACTGTGCCTCCTGCAGTTCTCTTCTAAACTTTTTGTCCTTTCAAAACTTCAAATCCTTATTAGCAAATAGGTGTTATATATGAGCATTAGAGTGCTCAGAATTCATGCCAGTAAATGTTTCTAACTCCATCATAATGTTTGGTATTGTCTCTTGCCATAAAAATTTCTAACTCATCAGTTGTTCCTATCAATAAATTCCATGAAATTCCTATAGGTGCAAGTGCTAGTTAGATCGCTGTCATCATTTCTGGATTTTATTTCTCCTATCGTCGACCTTATTTTCTTAGCGTCGACTTTGTTTGATCAAGTCTAATTTGTTCATGGTGATTTTGACTTATCTAAGCCTTGCAAACTGTACATCTATTTACTGGTAGATCTCTCTTGTTTATAATTCGTTGTACCTTTAAATATTTGAAATGTAAATCATTCTTATTTGAATTGTGTTACTAGTATTGATATCCATGTCAAGGGGCATTGAATTTTTCAGAGTTCTTTTATTTGTTGGCTTACCTTTCAATTTGGATATTGTTTAATGTTTAGTCACTAGAATTTGACAATAGTTAGAAGTATATATATGTATCGCATGAAGGTTTTTTCTTTACTCACTAGTTAGATATAAAGATGCATCTATTTCAACCTTTTTGAAATCGATCTTTATGTTTTGATAATAGAAGATAATAGTTTAGTTCTTTCATAAGGTTTTGCTTAGACTTACTAAGTTATAAATTTAAAACATCTTGTCTAGTGAATGTTTGGTGATAGATTAAGGGCTACCTTTCTAGGAAAGATGAAAAGAACATGTTTAAGGTAATAGGTCTATGTAGTATATTTTGGTTAATTAAATGTTTAGTCTTAGGTTGATTAAGTATATATGTATGATGGTATAGTTTTAGTTAGGATAAAAGTTCTAATTTGTATAGTGTTTAGTTTTTTTATGTGGAGGTACTTGCCTCATTTTTAAAAATACCATAAATTTGCTAGGTTAGAATTCTTGTAAGTGATGATAGATGGTTTATATTTTACAATAGATGTTTTATTATTGAACTATGAATGAATTGGATAAAAGTGTAGATTAAGTCTTTGGAATTTGCAATATAATTTTAGAATTTTTTTAAAAATAAAATCTTACATTTGAAATTTCAAGGATAATGCAATTATCTTCTTTTCAAGGGTAAAAATATAAATAAAGTAGATGGTAATTGTCAAAGTATAATATTAGAATGAATTGGGTTTTGGTTGTGAATTATAATATAGGAATAAATTGGATATTGCATTTATCTCAATTCATATTTTGTATAGAAATAGATTAAGTATCCTACTTGACTTCCTTAATTAAGTGTGTTACTAGAATATTGTAAATATTTTCCTTATCAATTGTAATCTTGAGGATTTATCTATATAATGGGTTGAATAGCATTCTAGGAATGAGGTGGAAAGGAAATTATCATCTATTCAAGATATATAGGTATGTATCAACGTGTGTTATAGAAGAGAAATAGGTCATGTATTAATTTCCCTTATTAAAGTGAGCTATAGGACCAAAGTAAATATTGGATAAGGGAATACAATTGATAGAGTGAGACTCTTTCTTATCATGCACATTATAATTATGAATTGGGTATTGGACTGTTTTTGTTCCTAAACATTAAAAAGGTTTTATTGAGTCACTAAGTGTCGTTAGTTTGTGCAAATTGATATCTCTTTTGTGTTTTTAATGACATTGTGCTACTAATGTTTACATTTAGTTGTGTAGATACAAGTCTGTTAACGTGCAGGTTTCTGGAGCTAATAATGTATTTTCCACTTTATGAATGGATAATCATATGTCACTCACTGTAAATGTGTATAACTGTATATGAAACATTTGAATCTTAAAATTTTATTTATGAAGAATCTAACTAAACTTATGTTTAATTTGGAATTTTTTTTATTAAGTTAGATTTAAGTGAATTTTATCCTTATTAAATTAATTTATTATTGTTAATTTCTTGAGAGGGCATTACAAAATCTTTAAGAAATATTAGAACTTTTTTTAAGAATTAAATCACTTATGATTCTTTGAATCATATCTTCTTATATTTAATTTTCTTGAATTAATTTTAACTTATATAAGAATTTACTTTCTTTATTTAAGGAAATTATAAAAGGAGATTATCTTGCTATAAAAGAATTTCTCTAGTATTATTAGAATCCCTCTAGAGTATATTCAACCAATTAGTCCTAAGGTAGTGACAAAATATTCACCCTTGGATCACTATATCTTTCAAAAAACTAACTGAATGGTTTTACTCCCCAAGAAATTGGTGCCATCCATAGTCTCATGTCACTGAATCTGGCAGGAAATCAATTTAGGTTATGTTCTCCTAAACTTGAGAAAGTTCCCAGATTCCTCATTTCATCCAGATAATGTTCATATATGGAAAATCAAAGCGTGCAAGTTATCAGTTATAGACCCAAAAAGTCATACAAAGGGGTTGCAACGAAAAGAAAGCAAATTAAGAATTTAGGACCCCAAAACAAAACTAAATTTCAATTTTGTGAATGCCTAAAATGATGTTAAATAAATTCTCTTCCCAAACAGTATCCTATAGAGATAAAATTTGATGCACATGATTTGAGTGGCAATGATTTCCCTGCACAATATGATCAAAAATATGTGACAATGGGATTGCTTAAGCATTGAGTACATTTGGCTTCATATTTAGTTTTTATGAAATTGGATAAATCAACATTCTTGCAACTAAGGTATGCCATGAAATCAGACAAACAAATTTAGTACAAGATTGCATAAACACTTAAGTTCAAGCATTCCAAACTACAAACACACTCATAAAGTGAGTGCCTAATATATAAAACATGGTAAAGTGGAAACACACACACCACACAAAGTGAATGCAAAAATTAAATTTCACACACATA